>CM065736.1:39647657-39662657 GCA_033310375.1 Conus canariensis
GTCATGTTGTTGCTGACGTACTTTTATCGTGTCCTCGACCAGCAGGCCGAAGATGATGAGGCGACAAGAGACGCATACACAGCGATGTTACCGCTCCCTGAGGATTTGTGTGTGTGTGTGTGTGTGTGTGTGTGTGTGTGTGTGTGTGTGTGTGTGTGTGTGTGTGTGTCCATCGTGACGTTTCTGTGAACAATACAAATTGTTTTGCGGTGCCCATCTCCTCACTAAATTTCCCTGGACATGTTGGACCTTTGTGTGTCCCTTACCCTCTAAATGTTGACGTAGATTCTTGTTCTTGTTCTTGTTCTTCTTCACCTCTTCCTCCTCTTCCTCATCCTTCTTCTTCTTCCCTCCTCTCCTTCCTTTTCTTCGTCTCCTCCTCCTCATCCTCCTCTTCCTTCTTCTTCTTCTTCTTCTCCCTCGCCTTTTTCTTCTCCGTCTTCTTCTTCTTCTACTTCTACTTCTTTTTCTTCTTCTTCTCGAGTCTTTCCTTCTTGTTGTTCTTCTTCTTGTTCTTCTCCTCCTCCCCCCCCCCCTTCCACCTCCTCCTCCTCCTCCTTCTTCTTCTTCTTTCAGCAGTTCCCCAGGGAGTTGGGAGATGGGGGGCTGGGAGGGGGTAGAGGGGAGGGGGGAGGGTTCTATCAAGGTCATTGGATAGATCTGGTTGCATGGCCAAACCAGTGAAGTGTTCCTGTCATAACTGGCGTCTGAGCAGGTCTCCACAGGGTCCGATGTGCTTGCTTGTTGCTTTGCTGCAGTTGCTCCTCGGTGATGGGATCGGTCAGTACAACTGACGATGAGTATCTTGCCCTAACCCTTCGTTTCCCACGGCGTAGGCTCGTCTTCTCTCTCTCCACCAGACTCATTGTGAGGGTCCGTGTCTGGAAGGCATCCAGGAAGGTGGAATGTACACCAGTGCGCGTAGGAGCTTTGTCGTGTAGTTCTTGGAGATGTCATTGGCTTCCCAAATACGAACGTGGGTTAGATTATGTACGCTTCTGATATAGACACGAAGGGGGTTTTAGCCACCAACAGGTCTGAACACGAGATGATCTAAGAGAAAGAAAAAAAAAGACCAAGAAGAAAGAAAAAAAAAAAAGAAAAAAAGAAAAGAAGAGAGAGAGAGAGAGAGAAAAGGGAGGGAGGAGGCGGGTATGTGTGTGTGTGGGGGGGGGGTGGAAGGGGGGGAAGGGTGGGGGGGAGGGGAGAGTGGAGAAAGAGAGAAAGAAAGAAGAGAAAAGAACACTGCAAACTTTATCCTCCTTGCGGTGCCAAGATTTGACACCGCGTCTCTCGGGGTCGAGCAGTAAATCACTCGGCTGTGATATGGCTTCTGTCACTGTACAGTTTTGTTCACAAAATAAGTTGGCGTCCATTAATCCAGAGCGGCAAAAGCGCGCTCCGCTCAAAGGCGCGCGCCACAAAGCGCGCATGCAGACATTTAAAAGCGCGCGTTTTTCATCTGAGAAAAGCACTCTTTTGATCAGCCTGCATGCTCATAAGTACGCCGTCCTGACGATGTCCAAAGACGCTGTTGTCTTTCCTTTATTTTGTTTGTTTTGTTTGTTTATTTTTCGATTAATGAAAGCTCGTGCTTATCAATTGTAACATTTGAACATTTCACACTCAAACGTTTGCGCTATGTAAGTTTCAAATTCATAGTTGTGATCATGTGTGTGTGTGTGTGTGTGTGTGTGTGTGTGTGTGTGTGTGTGTGTGTGTGTGTGTGAGAGAGAGAGAGAGAGAGAGAGAGAGAGAGAGAAGTAAACAACTGAAATTCGTTCTGTCATATGAAAACAATTGGAATTCGTCTTAAACAGCAGAAATGTAGGCGTCCCCTGAACAAGCTTCACCTTGATAGTACATGCTCATGCGTCAGACACATCAGTGAAGGCCAGAACAGTGAGACACCCCATAATCAACCGCCATTATTAATCAAACCGCTACGAAACAAAGACAAAAACCAAGCGTTTCAAATTAAAAGCTGTGCGCGCTTCCTCACTGACGGGGCATTCTGTTATCGCGCTTTCTGGCAGCCCATTCGAGCGGCGGGCTTTTACCAACCAAGAAAATCCGTGGCGCGCTGTTATGGCAAGTGGGGGAAACGCGCGCTAATTTACTGTAAGCTCTCAGTTAACTAGGCCAGATCCCACGCACCTGTTCCGGTGGTCAGGACATGTGACACGCACTGTCAAACGTGCATCCGCAGAGAAGCCGACACGACTGTGTGTATCGCGGAGTTCCAGACAATCCTACCTGAGCCCGTAACACTCACAGTTCTAGAAGTCGACCGGAGCTGATGTGTATCTAGGTGTCACTGGTGGAGTTTGAACGTACAACCTTTCATTCCCGTCTCCAGACCGGAAGCCGTCCCGGCGGCCAGTTGTGTGCGCCGAGTGACTTTAGAGCAGGTGGGAAGGGGGGCACGTGAGAAGCATTCGCCGCAGCATCTGCTCACAGATGGGAGTTGGGAAACCTCAAGGTGACTACATGTCTTTGGCCTGTAGTAACAAGGGAAGTACTGGGTGACTTCAGTCTCTGTGCTTCGGGGAATCTTCACTGCGATCACCGCCTGTCTTGACTGAGAGACTGCCGGGTAGTTGACTGACAATCTCTGTTGATCTAAATGGGTAATATCTGCCTGAAGTAGAGTAACTAAGAGGCAGGTATAAATTTTGCGCTATGTAGCAGGGTAAAGTAAAATAAAGGTGGGGGGGGGAGGGGAGGGGGTCAATTGTCAAAGCCTACCAGCCGTAGGAGCAGTGAGCTGTCTGAGGATCCCTCTGTCTAGGGCGGGGCATCATGGAAGGTGAAATTCATCCCGCTCCTTCCGTCACCTTGAACTTTCCCCTGACTGAATCAGGTACCCGTTTACTGCCGGAGAGACAGAGAGGGCTTTCGAGCCGAAAAAAATCTACCCCACGTGTGCAGTTCTGCAGGCAAAGGCTGTAACCCTGGCTACAAGCTCCTCGTATCAGTAACCGTAACCACATCCCCTGTGGCAATATGATCACAGTCAGGTAGCTGCAGTCTCTGCCTTTTCTCACAGTAACTATAATAGGTAACCACAATCTCTGCCGTATTTAGCATGGTAACTACTCGCTAGTTATGATCTCTGCGCAAACAGGTTAAAAAACAAAGGATCACCACACTCGCTGCACTGTCAGGTTAAAAAACAAAGGATCACCACACTCGCTGCACTGTCAGGTTAAAAAACAACAAAGGATCACCACACTCGCTGCACTGTCTGACAGTGAACTAAACGGGAAATCCAAGCGTTGCTCTGTCTAGCTGGGTAACTTCAAGGTCACTACAAATTCATTCCAGTGTAGGATAACTGCAGGTCACATACAATCCTTGCACTGTCACAGAGTAAATACAGTGCCTCTCTGCATTGTCTAACAGGGTAACTGCATGGTAATAACGATCTCCACCCAGTCTAACAGGATAAGTTTACCGTAAGAACAGCGCCTGTCATGTCTGACAGAGTAGTATCAGGTGACCAGCCTGTCTGTCTGTCAAAGGTAAGTATGGATAATTGCGATCTTTTCCTTGTCTGACAGAATGACTGCAAGGTGGTCTGCCGAATCTAACTGTGTAACAACAAGATGGTAGCTACAATCTCTGCCCTGTCTAACTGTGTAGTTACAAAGGTGCTGCAATCGCTACTCTAATTTGATTGATTTCAGATAACTACAACCTGTGTAAACTGGGATGGCTGCAGGTGCATACAGTATCTGTCATGTCTAACAGGGTCAGTTCTGGGTTATTTCGATCTCTGTTCTCTGTTCATTCTGTGCTGTATCAGGGTAACTTTTTCATAAGTAAAATGTCACCCTTGTGTAGCAGGTAGATCAGTACATATCTTGTCTAACTGGGCAGCTTCTAGGCTGCTACAATGGCTGCCCTGTGTACATGGTAACTACAGTCCCTGCCATGATCAACACGTTAACTATAAGACAACTGCAAGCTCTGCTCTAGCAGGTTGATTACTGGGCAGAAGTGGTAACCCTGACTAGGGGGGACTGCTAGGTGATTACTACTAGCACCCCTCTATAACGGAAAAATACTAGGTGACTAAAATCAGCACCTCGTTTAACAGGATAACTACAGTTTCTGCCCAATGTCCCCCTTTCTCAAGGATGATACTAGGTGAACACAAACCCTTGCCATATTAAAGAGGATAACTGCAGTTTCTGTCCGGTCTTATATGGTCACCTTACTAGGTAACCACAACCCCTGCCCTGTCTGACTCTTAGATAACTACAATCCCTCCATCCCCCCCCCACCCCGATCCGGTAAAGGGTTCGATTTGAGACCAGCTTTTAAAGATGCCAATGATTTAGCTACCATGTGATTGTTGTATGTAAGGGTGTTGTTTTTTTTTGCTGTGACCTTTTTTGGCGGTCTGTCCTCTATCCCCGTACGAACTAGACAAGCCTGCAAAGGCCCATTGTCGTCGGTCAAGCTGCAACGATAAACACAGTGCCTAACGCTGAGAGGAGGTAAAACCGCACCATCCACTTTTTTTCTTTAATCCCAGTTTTATTGATGATGACTTCTCAGTTTAACAGGATTAATCTTTGAGAGAGTTCATGATTTGTGCTCGTACTTAACAAGTTTCATGATTTGCACTCAACAAGTTTGTTTAACAGTAAATGACAACCCACCCCCTAAACAACCTATACTAGACCACAACCTCCGTTTGTCTTTATTTTCTGTGAGAAATCACCTTTTTCAACCTTGCCCTTTTCAACATTGCCCACTCCCCGACCCCCCCACCCCCCCACCCCCCACACCCACACCCACCCCCATCCCCCTACTGTTCATCACTGACCGCATCCCCCAGTCCCATTAGCGTAGGTGACTGGTTTCACCTTTCCCTGTCCACCTGAACGATGTTGGGAAATGGGTCGATGACACCGGGACTCACGAACAGCCCAAGAGAACCCTGCTCATGTTTTTTGTTTTTGTTTGTTTGTTTGTTTGTTGTTGTTTTTTTGCTGGACGTCTGCCTCAGCTCGCTGTACACAGGTGTCCACGCGCACCACGACGAACGACGTTCTCTTCCGTGTGGAGGGGACTCTCGGCATCTTTGAAGATCGGGAACAGCATTTGGTAACTCACTCCGAGCGCAGGTCACCAAACGTGGGGAAGGTGTCAGTGTTTGGGGAAATCGTGTAGCCCGACACGTTAGATATATGCCATAAAGTAGTTGTCCCCCTCCCGTTCCCCTTCTTCCGCTCCCCTCCCTCCCCCCCCCCCACCCCGCCCCCTTGCACCTGTCACAGTCCCTCCGTCCCCTCTTTCTCTCTCCTCCCCCCCCCCACCCCCACCCCCACCCCCGACGTCTCTTTCTCTTTCCCCCGCTCCGTTCTACTCGCTGGTCTCTCTTTCCCTCCCCCTCTCCTCCGCTGTCCCCTGTACCCCCTTTACCCTTACCCTATCCACTCTCCCTCCATTCTCCTCCCCCCCCCCCCTTTCCCTCTCGTATCCTCTCGCCAATCACCATCGGCCTTTACCTACCGCATCGGTACCCTCCCCCTCCAAAACACACACACACACACACGCGCGCACACGCACGCACACACACACACACACACACACACACACACACACACACACACACACACACACACACACACACACACCCCTACTGTGGCCTCAGAGCTGCTTTGAATCCCTTAAAGAAAGAAAATGGAAAAAAAAAAAAAATGATCGGAACCCGGAATTGAACCCGAAATCTTTGAAATCATCAGTCTAACGCTTCCCCGTTTTGCTGTTCTGGCTGACAGTAAGCACTGTGTTTCTCACCTCCATGAATGCCAACCACGAGGCGTGTTTGACTCACTTTTTCTTTCTTTCTTTCTGTCTGCGTACGCAGGCTGATACTCCTGTGGACACTGCCTGTACAGACAGGCAGTGGAGTTTTGTGTGTATGACCGTTTTTCATCCCGCCATTAAGGCAGCCATACTCCACCTTCGGGGAAGATGCATGCTATGTGTAACGTGTCATCCGTACCAACGGCCATACTGGCCTTCTCTTCTGAAAGTTGGTGATGGGATTTTACGTGTGTGCAAGATGTGCGTGCGTTCACACACGGAACCTCGGTTTTTTTTTGTTTGTTTGTTTTTTTTCCACCGCCACCCCCGCCTTTACTTCTTATTCTTTTTTTTTTTCGTTTTTCTTTTCTTTTTTGTTTTGTTTTGTTTTTCCTTTTTTCCTTTTTTTCCCCCCTTTTTTTTTCTTTTTTTTTTTCTTCATTTTTTTACGGCGGTCTTTTGTTCTTCTTCTTATTCTTTGTTCCCCTTTCTTTTTTGACACACGCTCACCATGCAGAATCTGTGTGTACATTACCGATGGACAATTGTTTGATAGTTTTAGTGTGTAGGAGATTGATACAAAATGTCTGGGTTTGTTTATTTACTGATGTGTGGTGTACTGACACGTTCATTCTGCTGTGATAACTTCATTCTAACAAATGGATACAATTAAATCAACACAAGGGTAATAAAGTCTTCATAGAATTAAGAGCCCCCCCCCAAAAAAAAAAAAAAGTGTGCGTGCGCGCACTCGCGCGGGTGCCTATGTGTGTATGTGCGTGTGTGTATGTGCGTGTGTGTATGTGCGTGTGTGTGTGTGTGTGTGTGTGTGTGTGTGTGTGTGTGTGTGTGTGTGTGTGAGTGAGAGAGAGAGAGAGAGAGAGAGAGAGAGAGGTGTGTGTGTGTGTGTGTGTGTGTGTGTGTGTCTTTTTTTCCCCCTTTCCCCTTTTCCCCTTTTCCCTCCCCCTTCCTTTTTTTTAGGATTTAGAGAGCCTAAAAGCACTGGCCTTTTTTTTTTTTCTCTTTTTCCACTCCTCCCACCTTCCCTTTTTTTTTTCTTCTCTTTTTCCACTCCTCCCACCTTCCCTTTTTTTTTTTTCTTTCTCTTTTCCACTCCTCCCACCTTCCCTTTTTTTTTTTTCTTTCTCTTTTTCCACTCCTCCCACCTTCCCTTTTTTTTTTTTTTCTTTCTCTTTTTCCACTCCTCCCACCTTCCCTTTTTTTTTTTTCTTTCTTTTTCCACTCCTCCCACCTTCCCTTTTTTTTTTTCTTTCTCTTTTTCCACTCCTCCCGCCTTCCCTTTTTTTTTTCTCTCTCTTTTTCCACTCCTCCCACCTTCCCTTTTTTTTTTTTTTTTCTCTTTTTCCACTCCTCCCACCTTCCCTTTTTTTTTCTCTCTCTCTTTTTCCACTCCTCCCACCTTCCCTTTTTTTTTTCTCTCTTTTTCCACTCCTCCCACCTTCCCTTTTTTTTTTCTCTCTCTTTTTCCACTCCTCCCACCTTCCCTTTTTTTTTTTCTCTTTTTTCCACTCCTCCCACCTTCCCTTTTTTTTTTTTTTCTCTTTTTCCACTCCTCCACCTTCCCTTTTTTTTTTCTTTCTCTTTTTCCACTCCTCCCACCTTCCCTTTTTTTTTTTCTCTCTTTTTCCACTCCTCCCACCTTCCCTTTTTTTTTTTTTCTTTCTCTTTTTCCACTCCTCCCACCTTCCCTTTTTTTTTTTTTTTCTCTTTTTCCACTCCTCCCACCTTCCCTTTTTTTTTTTTCTCTTTTTCCACTCCTCCCACCTTCCCTTTTTTTTTTTTTTTCTCTTTTTCCACTCCTCCCACCTTCCCTTTTTTTTTTTTTCTCTCTTTTCCACTCCTCCCACCTTCCCTTTTTTTTTTTTCTCTTTTTCCACTCCTCCCACCTTCCCTTTTTTTTTTTTTTTCTCTTTTTCCACTCCTCCCACCTTCCCTTTTTTTTTTTTTCTCTTTTTCCACTCCTCCCACCTTCCCTTTTTTTTTTTTTTCTCTTTTTCCACTCCTCCACCTTCCCTTTTTTTTTCTTTCTCTTTTTCCACTCCTCCCACCTTCCCTTTTGTTTTTTTTTTGTCTTTTTCCACTCCTCCCACCTTCCCTTTTTTTTTTTTTTACATTCAAGATCACGTCAACTTTTTCCACACTCGCCATGCAGTTCTGTATGCTGAGTTGCAGTGCTAATGATGGACATTCTCTCGTTTGCTTTAATGTTTGTGCGTTTGATACAATAATGTCTGGGGGTTTTGGTGACCTGATGTATAGTGCGCTGACACAATCATTCTGTAATAATCATTTAAGCGAAAACGTAAGACATGAATAAATATTACAGTCCTAAAACAATGTAAGGCGTCTGCGTATTTTAAGTGTGTGTGTGTGTGTGTGTGTGTGTGTGTGTGTGTGTGTGTGTGTGTGTGTGTTCAAGTTTGGATTTCCCTTACTACCCTCCGGAACCTCGGTTTATAGTCTCATTCGAAGGACAGTGTGGGGAATGGAGTCAGAACCAATGTTAACTCTGAGGGAAAAATCCCCCTGTACCGAAATTCGAACTCGCAACCCCAGGATCACGAGTCCGGCGCTCTACCAACTGAGCTGTTCCGGCCCCCTTTGACTCACTTCCAATCCAGACATCGCTTTGCTCGGCCATATGGTGGTGGCATTGAAAACGGGACCTCGCCTTAATTGGCTGAAGACTGCGTCACGCCATTTGACATAGGCTAGAACACCAAGGCTACATCAAAATGTTGTTATGCTCTGCATAGTTATGCGGGGATTGTCTGCAGTTGTGACAAGCTCCTAGCATTACATTATCAGTCTCCAAAATCCCCCGAAGTCGGAGTGTGGCTGCCCATGTGGCGGGGTAATCAAAATCGGTCACACACGTCATGTTCTCATCCCCAGCTGATGCATTTGTACTATAGTGTTCAAGTGCTTCAGCTGTTTGCATGATTCCTGGAGTCTTTTAGCCAGGGTACGACGACGACAACAACAACAACAACAACAACAACAAATGGGACCAGTACGACTTTCTAGCAGGAAAGTGATTCCTCCAGTACTCAAGTGAGCCAAAATTGTGGATCAGAGAAAACTGTGGATTTGTATAGCCAACAATCAACGACAAACTGCAGTGCACACAGACAGACAGACAGACAGACACACACACACACACACTCTCTCTCTCTCTCTCTCTCTCTCTCGTAAAGATGTTATAACCTTTTGTCTTCAAAAGGTAACATGGCATTACTATTATGTTTGATATGTCTGGGTTTTTTTTTCCTCTACCATTTTTTTTCTTTGCTTCTCTCTCTTTATTTTCCATTATGTTGTACTATACGAACTTACTTGAAATGAAAAAAAAAAAAAAAAAGAAATAAAGAAAAAGCTGCATGTTGCCTGTACAGCTAAAGGTCAGGCAGAAAAGTTTTTGTGATCATGTACTGCCTTTTTTTTTCCTTTATTTTCTTTTTTCTTTGTTTTTTTAACCTCCAGACATTATTAACAGTAATCTCTCTTAAGTGGTCCTTTGACTTGCAGCATTTGACGAAAACAACCCTTCTACAACGGCGTGTTTACGATGCACATGGTGTACCAGGGTCATGGGGGTGATAATGGTATCGTTTTCTTTCTTTCTTTTTTTTTGACACGCTGATCCTCGCCTTAACGGCGTCAACAGCAGTTTTAATTTAACAGTCGACGGACACTCGGCTGTGTGGAGACAGCGCCAAATTTGAACAAAGGATCTGCCCGTTTGTCTTCCCAGGGTAATTAATCCTATCTACAAGGAAAGAAAAAGTTGCTTCCCTTGTACTTGGAAGCGATTACTAAGATATTGGGGGGGGGGGGGGGGGGGGGGGGGGGGTAAACTTATCAATGTTTATATCACAAGAAAGTTGCAATATCAAAATAAATTAAACAGGATAAGTGCAAATATGAAACATCAAGGTTTATCACTAGAAAGTTTGAAAATTAAGTGTCAACAAAATAGCAAGTTATAAAAAAAAAAAATGTTGAAATATCAATGTTTACGTCCATAGAAAGATTGAACATTCGACGAAAATCCGTTGTGAATCCGTAAACGGTAACTTTACAATGGTCTTGGAAAATGTGTCATAATCTTGCTGAGATGTGTTACAATCTTGTTGAATGGAACACCGAAGCCACGGGACAGTTTAAGCATTGGCCAGGTTGCATCAAAATCGGTTCTGTCGTTGTTGCTTGATCTTTCTGACAAACGAGCAGTCAAACGGTACGGGTGAAAACATAGCCACCGAGATAGACTTACTCATTGTTTCTATGTCAAGAGTGCCGCTTTCAAACTATTAATGTTTTGTCCCGAAAACAGTAAATATGAATGTTTTCGCTATAGAAATAACCTTTTTGCACAAAGGAAACAGTGAGTAGAACTTCTGGAGCTAACAACCTTCCATAGTCCACTGCACTCCTTTCCACGTCGTTTCCCAATCGTTCTTCTTCAAAGAGGGGAGACCACGCTGTTTGGTGTTTTGGTTTCCTTTTCAGTTGGTTCCCCTGCTGTTTTCTCATCCATCATCCACTTCTTTTGTTTTCTGCCTATCTTGATTGAACCATGGTTTTTTTTTTTTTCCTCTCTCTCTCTCTCCCCCGCCCCTTGTGTGTGTGTGTGTGTGTGTGTGTGTGTGTGTGTGTGTGTGCTGTCTTTGCTCACACACACACACACACACACACACACACACACACAGGGCGTACTGTCTTTGGTGTGAGCAAGCGAGAACTGCGTGCATGTGTGTGTGTGAGTGAATCACTTCCCCAACCACCTCACCCCCACCCCACCCACCCCACTTCCCTTCCTTATTATATTAAAACCACATCCACCATCACTATCAGTCCACCATCATCACTCTCATCACCCTGTCGCACGCGCGCACCCAACAGAGTCCCCAGCACAGCACAGCACAGCACAGCCAGCAGCTCTGTCACCGTGCAAACGCCTGTATCAGTGTGACCCCGCCTCACCCTCACCCTGACGGTCGCCGTTCGACCTCTGACCTGTACACACATCCTCCGAGGCGCTAATAACGACTTCCTGCACACAATGCGCCCAGTAACTGCGGTCGGCGGCTTATCATGTAGCCACTCACTTCCGCCGGTCGCTTTGTACAATGGTACTCCACTTTTGTGTGTGATGTGTGTGTGTGTGTGGTGTGTGTGTGTGGTGTGCGCGCGCGCGCGCGCGCGCGCGCGCGCGCGCGGGTCTGTGTGTGTGTGTGTGTGTGTGTGTGTGTGTGTGTGTGTGTACAGGCTACAACGAAGCGCTCTGTACCACTTGCAGTGGCCGTAGCGGGAGACAACGACCTGCGACACCATTTAGAGACAAAAGAGTTCGGTCAAAAGAGCTTTTAGCTCGCCTCTTTGCGTGGGAACTTGCACGCCTCGACTGTTGACTGTGGGTGGGTAGGATGATGAGCTGTCACATTATTGGAAGGGCGTTGTTGGTTTATGAAGCTTATTGTCTCTGATTTACGGGCTGAAAGGAGGTGTGTGTGTGTGTGTGTGTGTGTGTGTGTGTGTGCGCGCGCGCGCGCGTACGCGCGTGTGTGTGTACGTGTGTCAAAATTGCTTTTTTTTTTCTCCTCCCAGGAGGTTTGTTATTGTTTTCTTCCTCTCCCCCCCCCCCCCCCCCCCCCGCCGAGTAAGCGATTTTCGTCCGTGTCTGTTTGTTTGTTTGTATGTCTGTCAGGAAGAGTAAGCCTCAACCACTGAGCCGATTGTAAGGAAACTCTGTGGGAAGATGGAACGTGGTCCTAGAATGAAGCCGTTAAATTACAGGCTGGTGTGGATCCGGTTCAAATATTCTCCGTTCGACCTTGGCGGAGAGGTCTGCGCTCTCCTTAACGCTTGACTAGATGCCTACTTTTTTTTTTTTTTTTTTTTTAATAAAAAGTCTATTGCGTAAAAAGGTGCGGATGACTTTCATCAGGGAAGCGACGGGAGGGGTTGGGAAGGTGGTGAGGAGGTAAGGAGAGTGGTAATGTGGGGGTGGGGGGTGAGGGGTGGCAAACTTTTAAAGGTCTACGGTGTCCCCGGAAGTATGTTCCAGGGGATGGGAGAGGGGAGAGGAGAGTATGGGGTAGGGGTAGGGAAAAAAAAAAGGGGGGGGTGTATGGGTGGGTGGGGGGTGTTATTTTCCTTCAGCGCCTGATGGATATTCATTAAAAAGCGGAAGGGGAGGCAAGCTATCTTCGTTTAGTGAGTGAATTTCACTCACACTCACACACACACACACACACACACACACACGCGCGCGCGCGCGCGCGCGCGCGCGCGCATCGCCTGTCCCAACATTGTTGGGATGGGGGTTGGGAACAGGTGGGGAGGGAGAGGTGAGTTAGGATGAGTATAATCCGCACATGATGTGCAATGGTGTTTGCCGATGACGTGTTTCTACGATCCCCCTCCCCCCTCCCCGCTTCCCCCCTCCCCCTTCCCCCACCCCCTGTGTTCGTAATCCTCTCGGAAACGGGCTTTTCTGGAAATAACTAGGGGTTGAAGGAAGGTGGGGGATGATTGAAAGAGAGAGAGAGAGAGAGAGAGAGAGAGAGAGTGTGTGTGTGTGTGTGGGGGGGGGGGGGGTAGGAGGGGAATGGATGGAGGGTGGCAGCTTGGGATTGAACATGCGACCTTTCCCCGCTCACAAATTTGGTCAGCAGCGAAATGTCAGCGAGGCCCCTGTGAGTGTGTGGGTGTTGGAGGGGGTTGGGGAAGGAGGGAGGGAATGGAGGGAGGAGGGAGGGAATGAGGAGAGGGGCGGAGAGTGGGAGGGGGGGAAGTAAACATACAAGGGTAGAATACACACAATTACTACGACTACTACTGCTACTACTACTGCTACTACTACTGCTACACTTAGGACACACGAGAGACAAGTCTTCGCCAAGGTCGAAGGGTGCTCTGGACCTGTCCTTCAAAATGCTTGGATCTGCCCTTGGACCTCCCCGTGGATCTCCTGGATCTGCTCTTGAATACCCTGGATCTGCCCTTGGATTTCATTAATCTACCTTTGAATCGCCAGGATATATTACCTTGAGTCCCTTTGATCTGACCTTTGACCTCCTGGATCTACCTTTGCATCTCCTGGATATGACCTTGAACCCCCTGGAACCGATCTTGGACCTCCCGGATCTACTCTTGGCCCGTTTGGATCTATTCTTGGCCCTCCTGGATCTACTCTTGGCCCTCCTGTCCTCCCCCCCCCCCCCCCCCCCTGAATATACTCTTGGCCCTCCTGGATCTACTCTTGGCCCTCCGGGATCTACTCTTGGCCCTCCTGGATCTGCCTTTGACCCTTGTGGATCTGCCCTTGGATCTCCTGGGTCTTCCTTGGGACCTGCGGAATTTGCCTTTGGACCTCCTAAAACTCTCCTTTAACCTCCTGGATCTTCTGTTGAATTTCCTGGATCTTCCATTGGATCTCCTGGATCTTCCTTTGAGTCTCCGCGATCTTCTGTTGAATTTCCTGGATCTTTTCTTGGATCTCCTGGATCTTCCTTTGAGTCTCCGCGATCTTCTGTTGAATTTCCCTGGATCTTTCCTTGGACTTCCTGGATCTTCCTTTGAATCTCCTGGATCTGCACTTCAACCTCCCGGATCTGCCCATGGACCTCTGGATCCCGCACGTCTGAATTGGAGAGTTTCATCCTTGGGTCACCACTGTCCTGTCTTTCCGCCGAGGTTCGTTCAGGTCGGCTCAGTCATCACCGCATCGTGCGGGCTGGTCGACGGACACAGCAGCAGCTGTGGGTGACAGCATCCTCTCTGCACGGGGGAGGAGGGGGGGGGGGGGGGGGGGGGGACACTGTGGTGTTGCTAACAGGTTCTGTCGCAAAGGGAAGCAAACCGAAACGCGCAAACACAAAAGATTTAGAAGTGAAACAACGTCATCACCACAACTCTGACGTCACACCACAACTCTGACGTCAAGTTGATCACGATTTTGGGGGTAGAACTGAGTGGCTTGGTCTTGTTCTCTGTTGGAATTTGTTGAAACGTGATACAAACTTTGACCTGTTTGATAAGTTTCTTTTTGTTTGTTTTTGTTTTGTTGCACTCATGTCGATTTTTATGCAGGACAAAAAAAAAAAAACTATGAAGAACTATGATTGATTTGACGTCACCATTGAGCAGTTGGACATGTGATATCCGTTCGAGACAGTGATTCCTGTGAAATACACCACACACACACACACACACACACACACACCACACACACACACACACTCACTCACTCACTCACTCACTCACTCACTCACTCACTCACTCACTCGCAAGCACGCACACACACACACACACACACACACACACACACACACACACACACCACACACTCGCACGCACACACACGAACACGCCCACACGCACATGCACGCACTGCGCGCGCGCACGCGCGAATTCACGCACTCTCTCTCTCTCTCTCTCTCTCTCTCTCTCTCTCTCTCTTATTTTCATGAAAATTTTTCAGATGACACTCCAGAGTAAACACGCCTTTGAGAGAGAGAGAGAGAGAGAGAGAGATGAGAGAGAGAGAGAGAGAGACAGACAGACAGACAGACAGACAGACAGACAGACAGACAGACAGACAGGGGGTGGGATGGGGTAACGTTGTTTATAGCCTAGTCGACTAAGGAGAGAGAGAGAGAGAGAGAGAGAGAGAGAGAGAGAGAAGATGAGGAGAGAGAGAGAGAAGGAGAGAGAGGGAGGGGGGGGGGGGAGGTGTGGGATGATGATTTGAGAGAGGCATTTCACAATTATACACGTGGGCAAAGATGTATGTCCATGAAATGTATTGTGCTCAAGGGGACAGGATGGACGGGCTGAAGGTAGGGGTGCTGGATCCGGTGTCTGAGAAATATGTGTGTACATATAAATGGGTTCATGTGGGATGTGTGCGTGTGTACGTTATGTGTGTGTGTGTGTGTGTGTGTGTGTGTGTGTGTGTGTGTGTGTGTGTGTGTGTGTTTACGTATATTTGTGACTGTGCATGAAGTTTATTTGAGCGAGCTAGAGAGAGAGAGAGGGGGAGAGAGAGGGCGGGGGGGAGAGAGAGAGAGAACATAGATATGTCTATGTGTGTGTGTGCGCGTTTGTGTATGTCTTTGCGTGTGTGTCTGTGCTTGTGTGCGCCTTTGT
>CM065736.1:39667657-39670157 GCA_033310375.1 Conus canariensis
GACTTGACATTGTCTCTCCATGTGGATTACTGGCGTTGAGGCTGCGAAGGGACAAGCCGGGTTAATGACGTGGGACGGGGGAGAGAAGGGGGCGGGGGTGGGGGGGATGGGGGAGGGCAGGGGGGGGGGGGGGCAGAGCGAAGTGGGGGGGTAATGCCCAAATGGGTCAGGAAAGAAAAAGTGTAATAAATAACCCTGTTTGCTTCTCTTGCTAATGCCTTTGTTTGCTGTCTCCAAACAAATATAGAAGCTGGTATAATACCCTTTGTTTGTCTTCCTGCTGATGCTTTCATTGTTTGCTGTCTCCAAACAAATATAGAAGCTGGTATAATACCCTTTGTTTGCTGTTCCTAACAAATATAGAAGCTGGATAATACCCTTTGCTTGCTGTCTCCAAACAGATATAGAAGCTGGTATAATACCCTTTGTTTGTCTTCCTGCTAATGCTTTCTTGTTTGCTGTCTCCAAACAAATATAGAAGCTGGTATAATACCCTTTGTTTGTGTTCCTACAATATAGAAGCTGGTTAATCCTTGTTTGCTGTCTCCAAACAAATATAGAAGCTGGTATAATACCCTTTGTTTGCTGTCTCCTAACAAATATAGAAGCTGGTATAATACCCTTTGTGTGCTGTCTCCAAACAAATATAGAAGCTGGTATAATACCCTTTGTTTGCTGTCTCCTAACAAATATAGAAGCTGGTATAATACCCTTTGTTTGTCTTCCTGCTGATGCTTTCATTGTTTGCTGTCTCCAAACAAATATAGAAGCTGGTATAATACCCTTTGTTTGCTGTCTCCAAACAAATATAGAAGCTGGTATAATACCCTTGTTTGTCTTCCTGCTAATGCTTTCATTGTTTGCTGTCTCCAAACAAATATAGAAGCTGGTATAATACCCTTTGTTTGCTGTCTCCAAACAAATATAAAGCTGTATAATACCTTTGTTTGCTGTCTCCAACAAATATAGAAGCTGTATAATACCTTTGTCTTCCTGCAATGCTTTCATTGTTTGCTGTCTCAACAATCCAGGCACATGTATTTTGCTAGCCATAATAAAATCAAAAGCGCGCACGCACACAGACAGACCGACAGACAGACCGACACACACACACACACACACACACACACACACACACACACACACACACACACACACATTCATCACACACAGACACACAAACACACACACACAAACACACACCACACACACACACACACACACACACACACACACACACACAACACACATGAATTTGATGGCCAAAGCCAGAGGCTTTGCAAGGTCAAGGAGAGAGAGAGAGAGAGAGAGAGAGAGAGAGAGAGAGAGAGAGAGAGAGAGAGAGAAAGAGGCAGAGAGAGAGAGACAGCAGACAGACAGAGAGAAAGAGACAGTGAGAGAGATGGGTGGGGGGGACAGAGAGAGAGATGAGAGAGTACAGGAGAGGAGGAGAGGAGAAGAGAGAGAGAGAGAGAAGGAGTGAGAGGAGAGAGAGGAGAGAGAGGAGAGAGAGAGAGAGGAGAGAGAGAGAGAGAGAAGACATTTTTTTACATCCAGTCCTCGCCCTGAGTAGGGACTACAACATGCAGTGAAATGAAATAATGTAAGAAAGCAAACAAGCAAACAAAGCGGTCATGCAATCATAATGGAGCATCAAATGAAAATAGAAGAGAAATGAAAACACAAAGACCTGGAAGATACCTTTCACCATTAAGAAAAGGTGAAACGTAGACCAACTTTAAGCACGTAAGGGGGTGTTCCAGGGGGACATGGGGCAGTTAGTTTTCACAAAGGGCACGGGAGCGGAATACGGGGCATAGCAAAAATAGATCCGGCCTCAGCAAACAAGGAAAAGCCGCAGACGAGACAGTCCGGAGGGACGGAGTAAGGCCCAACAAAAGGAAAGGAACTGATGTGAAAGGCCCACCGCGTGTGGATACGCCCTGACACTGCTCCAAGCCTTACCCCAGCCATGGGTTAAATGGCAAAAGCATCCAGCCTGCCGAAGACGGAGTGTGTCAGCTACGGCGCAGGTCCTGGGGATAAATTAGGACACACAACGCATCAACGATTATGGTCATGCGTCAGACTACCTTGTTGTCATGGCGTCGTCCCTATCAGCGACAACCGGGGAGGGACGGAGCCGGGCCCTTAGCCTCAAAGGGGCCCACCCAAGCGACCGGTGCCTCTGTTAACCTGACGGTCAGGGGAAGGCAGAGTAGAGCGACTGACCAGACTGCTGTCCTACTCACGCAGCTCTACGACACAAAACCTGGCCGGGGGGAGCGGAGTTACAGGCGCAGCTTTGGGGAGCCCGTTCTGACCTGGAGAAGACCGCGGGCTTCATCATGGCGGCCGGGTTACAAGTCTGACGCATCCAGCTTCAATCGAACGCAGAAGAAGAAGAAGAAGAAAACAAAACAAAAAATAAGAATAATAATAAACAAACAAAAAAAAGAAAGAAAAATGAGAGAGAGACAGACAGAGAGAGAGAGAGAGA
>CM065736.1:39677483-39679983 GCA_033310375.1 Conus canariensis
AAGAAATGATGTCTGTGTGTATGTGTGTCTGTCTGTCTGTCTGTTTATGGTCAAAATGTGTTCCACTCGCTCCAGACAAAACTTCTGGGCCGTTTTTTTTTCTTCTTTTTTTCATCTCCCTCCCTCCCCCCTATCCCTCGCTTATCTGTCTCTCATATGACATGTGTATCTAGTTTTCTCCTCCCAGAATCCCCCTCCACCCCCAACCTCCCCACCGCTCCTTCCACGCCCCCTCAGTCCCTACACTTGCCTCCAAAGAGATAACAGACTCCAGTGTATGCTGTGGAGCGAGAGTGCTGGAACTGCCGGACCGTTCTTGACATTGCTGTATAGTATGCTGTCGGCTTGTGTGGCCAGAGACAGAACGCAGAGCCCTCCCCCCCCCCCCCCCCCCCCCCAACATGTCTATGTGACCTGCTACCTATCCACACTAGAAGGGTTTGTCAGGGCGGGCCGTTTGGTTTGGTCAAAGATGATTGGTCCACGGTCCGGAAACGGTGAGCTGCTCCGCTCTGTCAGACTTCAGTATGGTCCTGTACATTCGTTCGTTCGTTCGTTCATCCATCCACCCATCCATCCATCCATCCATGCATTTATGCATTCATCCATCCATCCATCCATTCATTCATTCATTGATCCATTCATTCATTCGTCCACCCATTCATTCAGTCATCCATCCATGCATTCATCCGTCCATGCATTCATTCATTCATCCATCCATCCGTCCATTCACCCATCCATCCATCCATCCATATCCATTCATTCATTCATCGATTCATCCATTCAATCATCCAGCCATTCATTCTTTTTTTTTTTTTTTTCGATTTCCTTACTTTCCATCCTGCGCGCATGGGTGACTTGCGAAGAGGGTATCGTTTTTGTCTGTGTTTGTCTGTTTGCTTGTCTGTTCGCAAGAGCATTCTCAGACGCAGTTAAGCACTGCGGAAACGCTCTTCCCTTGTGAGAGAACTGTGCAGCTAGGCTGTTCAAGGACATGCGCACCCGCCCGTTTTCAATCACGACTTTACACATATCATAAGTTTGCAGTGATTGGCTGCTGTCTTGGGGAAGTCCTAATTCAGCCGCTGTCCGACAGAGCGACAGCCGGTGAGGTCAGTAAAGAGCTTGAGTAAGGTGCGCCTAAAGAGATGAGAGGACTAAATTAGACTTAGTTTTTTTACATTTTTCTGTAGTTTTCACAATTTAGATCTTGAATGGCAAAGACAAATCTCGTTACCGGATAGAGGGGAGGCGGGAGGGCGAGGAGGGGAGGAAGTGTGGGGGGAGGGGTAGGGGAGCGATTGGGGGAAAAAGTTTCTTCCAATGCTGTAGAATATTTGATTTGCGCAGGTGGTGGCGTTATGTTGCACTGGGTTTTCAATTGCGTATTGAAAAAGTGATGCTCATGTGTGTGTGTGTGTGTGTGTGTGTGTGTGTGTGTGTGTGTGTGTGTGTGTGTGAGTGATTAATTTCCCGCTGTTCGGGGCTGTGAGGCAGGAACGTATTGACACGTTCCAATCATGAACACAGGTGCACATATACCACCCCCTTCGCCCTCCATTTCTCAATCTCTCATTCCCCTGTCCCACCAACCCCCCCCCCCCCCCCCACACACACACACACGACATAACACAACAAACAGAACACACACACACATTCACACACATCTATCTGTCTATCTATCTATCTATAATGTATGTAATGTATGTGTTAATGTACGTATGTATGTGTATATGTGGGGGGGGGGGGGGGGGGGGGGGGGGGGGGAAGAGGGAGAATGTGTGTCTTGTCTCACATAGAAATGGCAACAGGCATCTAAATAGCTGATTATCTGAAAGACCTGTGACCGTTCGAGCTCAAAGCACGTGAACTCTCTCTCTCTCCCTCCCCCTCCCCCCCCCCCTGCCTCCACCTCTCTCCTGCCTCCCTCCGTACCACCTCTCTCTCTTTTCGTTCTATCTTTCATCCCTCCCAAATCTTTCTCTGTCTGTCTTTGGCTCTGTCTCTGTCTCCTCCTCCCCCCCCCCTCTCTCTCCTCCCCCCTACTCCCCCCTACCCCCCACCCCCCCCCCCCCCCCACCTCTCGCCCGAGTGCGAATTTTTTTTTTTTTTCCCGTAGCTTTCAAACCAGTTTCTACCCAACTTGGCATTGGAGTTCAACAATCAGGAGTCACTCCGGAGACGTGGTGAATGTTACTGAACAACTTTTCCGCGCGTGCAGCCAGAGTACAGTGGCTTTAGCATTGTGGTGTGTAACCTACTACGCCACCAGTGTCTATCATGCACGGCAGCCTTGTTCACTCGGTACCCTCAGAATCGTGACGCCAATGTGCTGGTGTGGGTGTGGGTGTGGGTGGGCAAAGATGTGGGTAGCCCCCCACCCCCCCCCCCCTCCCCGTTCCCTTCACCCTCGTTGAGGCAAGCACCATACGTTTTTTCTTTTCCTTTTTCCTCCCCACTGCTATGTAGGCTGTCAAAGTGCATAGCTACAGACAGAGTG
>CM065736.1:39684983-39694983 GCA_033310375.1 Conus canariensis
TTATCTTCTGCCTTTTTTTTTTTTATCTACTGTGTCTTGTTATCTAATCGATAGATTTTATTTTTGGTAATTTTTTTTTTTTCAACATACAGTTTGGAATTGCTGTTTTGTTCAACATTTTACTTTGTCTTTTTATTTCATCTTATTTTATTTCAATTTTTTTTTTTTTTTCCTTTTTTTATTTTTTATTTTTGGGGCGGGGGGGGGGGGGGGGGGGGGGGGGGGGGGGGGGGGGGGGGGGGGGGGGGGGGGGCGGAGATCGTACCTAGCCGCTAGCCCCTCATCCTCACACCCACAGCTCACCCGCTCACCTCTTCTTTTAATAACCGTTCATCTGCGTTTATTGTATCACTTAGCTATAAACAACGTGATCTGACCCGCGTTTCTGATCTAGTCTGCACCTCATCAGACAAGTCTGCATCCGTTCAGTGTATGCACTGTCAGTTGAATCTGTTCAGTTCCATACAGTACAGTCCTGCCATGGGGCCTCTGGCACAGAGTTGTATTCCATGGTCTCAAGTCTTGAATTTCGTGGCCTTTTCTGACCTCCTCTCGTGGTGGAATAGGTTTCGTTTTTTTTTTTTTTTTTTTTTTTTCCCTACCAGGTCCATGCCCATGGTGAGTGCGTGTCAAGAGTCGTGGGCCTGGGGAAGGTCCTGCGAAGCATCGTTGGATGGACGTGATGACGCCCTTCAGACGTAACACTCATTCGCCCTGGCTCCACCGCGACTTGGCAATGACTGTTGTCAGTGGTTCAGTAGGCGGTTTCCTCCTGCACGTGTTGGATGGGAGCAGAGACCGCAGGGCAGCAGCAGCAGCGGAGTGACTTGGCGGTAGCGCACCGTCTCCTCGGTGGGTTGCCTGCTGGCGACTTGTTATTGCTTGCTTTCTTTGGACTGCGGTGCGGGGACTGCGACAGGACGAAATCCGGGGATGGTTGGGTTGGGGGGGGGGGGGAATGAAACAAGCGGCATGGGAGTAATGCCTCTTTAGGGAGGAAAGGGGAGGGGGGGGGGAGGGCGAGGAAGGGAGAGATTATCACAGGAGATGAGATGGTAGAACAGCATGAAAAAGATGGGAGGGGAAAAGAAAAAGGAGAAGAAGAAGGAGGAGGAGGAAGAGGAGAAGAAGAAGGAGGAGGAGGAAGAGGAGAAGGAGAAGAAGTAGAGAAGGAGGAGGGGAAAGAAAGAAAAAGAAGAAAGAATCGCCGCACATTCAAGAGGAGGCTCAGTCTCTTGTGTTACAGCGATCCTCGATCATCGCCACCTCGTTAAGAAGGAGACACGTCTCCCACTGGAACCAAACAGGCTCTTTTTTTTTTTTTTTTTCCCACAGCCTCTATGCTGAGACACCCCACCCCCACCCCCACCCCCAAGCCCCCATCCTCCTCCCCTCCCCTGCATAACTCTTTCTAATTGTTCTTCCGAAGAGCTTGGCAGCCCTGGGATGAAGTCGAAGACCCCCGTGACCCGTGTTTTCCCACAGCTGGTGAAAAAACATTAATGGGCGCAGCCCAAAGGTTCCTGTCTGCGAAACCATGAAGTGGATGCCATGTCCTGTCGGTGAAGGGTTTGTAGTATGTGTGTCTTGTTAAAGCCCTGTCCTACCAATGGTTCTGTCTACGAAACACAATTCACTGGACGCCCCAGGCTGACAGTGAACAGTTTGTAGTATTCGTGTCTTATGAGTGCATCCATGGTTCTGTCTGCGAACACAATTCACTGGATGCCACGCGGGCGGCAACGAAGAAGGCCTGTAAACTGGTACTTGGCGCAATTTGTGGTTCTATCCGTGAAACAAACTAGTGGATATCGTGTTGTGTGTGTGTGGTTTGTTGTTGTGTGTGTGGGGTGTGTGGCCGCGCGCGCGGCGCGTGCGTGCGTGTGTGTGTATGTGTGGTGTGTGTGTGTGGTGTGTGTGTGTGTGTGCATGCGCGCGCGTGGGAAAGGGTTAGTGATATCTATATATATATAACGTCTTTTCTTTGTCCGCCCCCACTCCACCTTTATTTTTTTCTTCAAAATCTTTACAACATCATGTCCATAATGGCTTCTTACTCTTTTCCAGGCTTGACATTTGGGATGTGTTGGTGTTCGGGCGAAATAGCGTACTGTTGTGATTATTTGAAAGTCAACTCTCTCTCTCTCTCTGTCTCCTCTCTCTCTCTCTCTCTCTCTCTCTCTCTCTCTCTCCTCCCCCTCCCCCCTCCCCCCTCTCTCTCTCTCTCTGTATGTGTGTGTGTCGTGTGTCTGTCCGTGTCCTGTGTATGGCCGTCGTCAGTAGGTGATATCGGGAAAAAAGGTGGCGCAAGAGAGAGAGAAGGGGAGGGGGTAACTGAGAAGGAAGGAGAGAGAGGAGAGAGAGAAGAGAGAGGCGGGGCGGAATGGAAAACAGATGTGGAAAGTGATAGTCGGGATGGGTGAGGAGAGGATGGAAAAGGAGAGACGAGACAGGGAGAGCGGTCAGCTAACAACAGAAAATAAAATGATCGCAGAATGAAGGAAACATTTATCAGAAAATACCTCCGTTTTGAGGTTTTCATCCCCCCCCCCCCCCCTCCCCTCATTTCTTTCTTGATTGCTTGTGTTGTTTTTGTTTGTTTGTTTTTTCCTTTCTTTTAAATTCACTTATACCGTAAAAAGTATGATTTCTTGACCCTTCCGTCCTGCTTTTTTTTGTTTTTTGTTTTTTTGTTTTTTTTCGCCTCATGCATTAGTCAGACCACTTTACGGCCCACAACCATGAACAAAAACATATGAATAAACAAACAACGAAACGTACAAACACAATAGTATTAACAGTTCGTGAATTACGAGAGTCTGGCTGTACGGAAGCCATTTGGGAGTGAGGGCCTGTAGTTAGCGTAAAGAACTTGGTGCAAGAGCTGCTGTTGCGACGGATGGCTTCTGTTGCTTTTGTTTCTGATGGGGTGGAGCGGGGGAGGGTGGTGTGGGCTGAACGGTCGTCTGGTAAGTGTGGTGGTTGGGGGTAGTGCCAGGACCTTGTTAGCGTTTCCTGAATTCTTTGGCGTGGAGTGCATGCATAGTGCAAGAAAAAGGAACGGTTTCCTTTTCTTTTTTTTTTGCTTTTCCTCCCCCCCCCCCCTCCCTCTTCCCCACTCCCCTCCCCCCTCCCCCCCCCTCCCACAATTGTTGTTACTGTCCTGCTTGTCCTTGCTTTGTTTGTTCTTCTTGTTCTTGCTGTTCTTCTTCTTATTCTTCTGGTTCTTTCTGTTCTTATTCTTCTGGTTCTTGTTCTCCTTCTTGTTCTTCCTTCTTCTTCTTCTTCTTCTCTTCTGCTTCTTCTTATTTCTTCTGTTCTTCTTCTTCTTGTTCTTCTTCACCATCATCTTCTTCTTCTTCTGGTACTTCGTTTTTTCTTGCCCTCCTCCTCGTCCTCCTCCTGCTGCTGCTGCTGCTCAGCCAGTTCTTTCATCTTATGGCGAGGTAGATCGATTGTTGCATCGGGGAGAAGTGGCCAACAAGAAAATAGATCTCCCCCCCCCCCTCCCTCCCTCCCTCACCCCCCCACTGCTCTTCATTCATTTTCTCGTCCTTCTCCCCCTTCATCTCCTCCTCTTCTCCCTCTTTCTTTTGATGCCTGGGTGGATCGATTATTGCGGTGGATCGTAGCAGTCAGACCTTGTTGCATTGGGGAGTAGTGGCCAACAAGAAAATAGACCCCCCCCCCCCCCACCTCCCTGTGGTGTTCTTCTTCATTCGTTTTCTCCTCCACCTCCACCTCTTCCTCCTCCCCCTCGTGCTCCTTCTCCTCTCCTTCTGTCTTTGAAAGGCTGGGTGGATCGGTAATTGTGGTAGATAGAAGCGGTCAAATCTTGTTGGGTGACATGCAGTTTTAGAGGTTGAGCCTGCATGGCTCCACAAGAAGGAAAACAGCTTCCTTTTTGTACTCCCAGTTCATATAGAACAGGGAGTACTTTACAATGGGGACGAAGAAATGCTGTCAGTCTGTGTGTCTGTCCGTGGTCAAAATGTGTTCCACTCGCTCCAGACAAAACTTCTGGGCCGATCTTTCTGAAAATTTGTACGTATGTTAATTATGGGTCACGGATGATGCCTGGTGTTTTGTTTTAACCAGAATAGCCGGTACTAACGGCTATAACGGCCCAAAACGTTTTTTTTTTCTTTATGGAATATCTCAAAAAGTACTTGGCCCGATTCATAAGCGGTTTGGACACGCGTATTCAAGATAAACTGGGAGTACGTTTATATGCTTTGCATCTTGTTTCTTTTCTTTTCTTTTTCAGTCTTGTCTTCTCCCCCTCTAACCTTCTCCTCTTCAGCGTCTGGGCGTTAACTTGTTCCCTTCTGTTCCGAAACAGCTGTTGGGAACAGCGAACGAAACAGCACCGTAACAAAGCAGCGCATTGTATTGGACTGTGGCAGTGTGCGATGACCTCTTCAGTCACGTTCTGAGGGTCCTGGCACGTGTTCCCTCGCTGTGCCCATACTGCGGCTGTGCGGAATAGCGAACGAGCGGTGCCGGAACAAAGCAGCTGATTATTTCGACTTGGTCAGGCTGAAATGAGTCTTTGAGTTCCCTCCCTTCTTCTCTGGTCAGACCCTTTCAGGAGTCCGTCTGTCAGAGCGCAAACTTCTGTCAGGGGGAAGTAATAACAATAATAATGATAATGATAATAATATTAATGATAATAATAACAATATCAACCACAACAATGATGATGATGATAATAGTAAAGATAATAATAATAATAATAATGATAATGATAATAATGATAACACTTACACGAAAAATAATAACAGTAATAATAAAACCCTTAGACGAAACTGAAAGTTGTGTTAAACGGAAAATAACCCATGTTCACCCGTGAAAATTGTTTGCTCTGTTTCGCCATTCTGGGAGAATAAAAAACAAAACAAAAAAACACTTAACTTGGCGTTCCTTGACATAGCCTTTGCATTCTGACGTCGCAGCCAAAAACTACTTGTACAGCCTAATTTGCATTAGGAAATACACCAACTGACACAAATAAAAGTAAACACTTTAATTTCAAGATGCAACGGGACGCACACACACACGCACGCACGCACACACACACGCACGCATTCACACACCACACACACACACACACACACACACACACACACACACACACACACACACACACACACACACACTTAAGAGCAGGCTGACAGACGGATGAACGTATGAAATGGATGAGATGAGGAAGTGTTCACTCCAGAGAACTAACTATACGGTCTGGCAGCGAGGGAGGGAAGTGACTTTGACGTTAAGCTATTGCAGCGGCTTGTCGCTGGCAGTAAACGTTTCCAACGTTTCGGGCGTGTTTTGGAAAATGATAGAGCATGCACAGCATCCCCCCCTTACCTCTTTACCCTATACACCCCATACCACCCTCACCTTCTCTTCCTGCTATCCTCCCACCCCCCTCCCTCTGCCTTCCCTCACTCCCCATCTCTGTCTCTGGCTCTGTCGTCTGTCTGTCTGTCTGTCTGTCTCTCTTCTCTCTCTCCTCTCTCTCTCTCCTGTGTCCTCTCTCTCTCTCTATGTCTCTGTCTGTCTGTCTGTCTGTCTCCCTCTCTCAGTCTCTCTCACTCTCTCTCTCTGTCTCTCTCACTCTGTCTCTCTGTCTGTCTGTCTGTCTCTCACTCTCTCTCTCACTCTGTCTCTGTCTCTGTCTGTCTGTCTGTCTGTCTGTCTCTTTCTCTCTCTCTCTCTCTCTCTCTCTCTCTCTCTCTCTCTCTCTCTCTGTGCCTGTTTCTTGGCTCTGTCTCTGGCTCTGTGTGTCTGTCTGTCTGTCTCTCTCACTTTCTGTCTCTATGTTTCTGTCTGTCTGTATCTCTCTCTCTTTCTCACCCTCTCTCACCCTGTCTCTCTGTCTCTGTCTCTCTCTCACTCTCACTCTGTCTGTCTGTCTGTCTGTCTGTCTGTCTGTCTGTCTGTCTCTCTCTCTCTCTCTCTCTCTCTCTCTCTCTCTCTCTCTCTTCCTCTCTGTGTGCCTGTTTCTTGGCATCAGTATTTTCTTTTCTTCCTCTGTTTTCCTCCGTTTCCGGATGTCTTCTGTTTCTTCCAGTCTCTGGCATGTAGCTCAAAGAGAACTTGTCAAAAATGCTTTTGAAAGGTGTGAAAAACAAAACAAAACAAAAAAAACTTAGGTGCGTGGCTGGCTGGATGACGGAGCGCTGAGATGGCGGGCAGATGTTGCGAGAGTTCGAATCCCCGACTATCCGTAGAAACTGCCCTGATAGCTGCCGTTCTGGTGGTGTCGGTGTCAGATAGGATAGTGCTCCTAACCCGTGTGCTTATCCCTGTCTGCTGTGCTGCCTTTACAAGGTATGGACGTTACATCTCGCGTACTCACGATATATCTGACTGCCTGTCTGTCTGTTTCTGTCTGTCTGTCTGTCTCTCTCGCTGTCTTTGTCTGTCTCTCCCTCCCTCTCTCTCTCTTTCTCTATCCGTTCCTCTCTCTCTCTCTCTCCTCTCTCTCTCTCTCTCTCTCTCTGTCCCCCTTTCTTTTTTCTCTCTCAGTTTCACGTCCTCTCTCTCTCTCTCTCTCTCTCTCTCTCTCTCTCTCCCCTCCCCCCCCCCCCCCCCCCCCCACAGCCCCTCGTTGTCCCAGCCCTTCCTGTTTCAAACAGCCTCTCGTTCTTCAGTCAAGCTAAGGGAAGAATTGTTTTTGTTTTTCTCCGGCAATAAGTCGTTCTTAGGAGACAATGGCACTCCGTCGCATCGTTGATTGATTGCCTCCTTGTACAGGCCGACAACCATTGTCTTGTTAAGCAGGAACTGGATTTTTTCTGTCTGTCGTTCATTTGCGTATTGTTCTCTCTCTCTCTCTCTCTCTCTCTCTCCTCTCTCTCTCTCTCTCTCTCTCTCTCTCTCTCTCTCCTGTTTTTATTAGGTCTTCCTCTTTTGTAGGAACAAAAACGTTAGGGGTAGTTTTCTTTGAAGAAGAAAAAATAGTCTCTCACTAAGTTCATCAAGTCCAAGGGACAAAAATACTAGGGGTGTGGTTTTATTTGAAGAAAAAAAAAAGTCTCTCACAAAGTTCATCCAGTCCAAAGGACAAAATAACGAGGTGGTGTTTTATTCAAAGAAACAATGAGTCACTCGCTAAGTTCATCCCGTCCACTGATTCAGTTATCCTTGGTATATATCCGACCCAGGATATATCAGTTTGCAACACGTTAAACACCAAACTTCCGCCAAAGACCTGTTACGAAGAGGAAGGAAACACACAAACAGCCAACAGACGTTTCACATCTGTCCACATGCCAAGGATTGCTTCTGTCTGTCTTGGAAAACCGAAAAGATGAAACGGTGTCATGCAGAATAGACTTTATACTGGGTCCCCTTTGTCCAGTCCTGTTTCACTTCGTTCTTACCTTTTGAAGGGTGAGCTGGTTCCATGGAGCAAACAGTTTGATAAAGCCTTTCAGTAGTGAACGTTGCATTAAGTGTTGGACAGACGCAACAAAAGGCACACACACATTCTACGACAGATTCCACGAAGACCGCGTTCTTTGATATTCCACTTGACCTGTTAGTTTCTGTTTTGTCTATTTATTTTTTTTTAATTGTTTTTTTTTTCTTTAAAGAAATCAATATTCTTTTTGATCTGACTTATTGGTAGTTATGTGATAAGCTATTTCAGATCGATCTTTTACTTGATGGCTTTCTGTTGAATAATGATTTAATAATGGCAGGTTATTTTGTGCATAAGTCTGTTTTTTTTCTTGTTTTGTTTTGTTTTGTTCTTTTGCGTTAAAACTTGCTGGCAGCACCGCTGTGGCTTCCGTGGTTGGTTAGGGTATAAACAACATTAATTATTATATTATTATTATTATTATTATTACATCGTTGATATTGTTTGTATAATTTTCATGATTTTGCGTGTAGTCTTTCACGTCTGCATATAAGCTATTACTGAGGTAGAGTCGAATGTCGCGTGTGTGTGTGTGTGTGTGTGTGTGTGTGTAGTGTGTGTGTGTGTGTGTGTGTGTGTGTGTGTGTGTGTGTGTGTGTGTGTGTGTGTGTTAGGGAGGGGAGTAAGGGGAGGGGAGGGGTAAACAGACCTTCATTCCGTCGACATACATTCTTGTGCAGAAATCGACATTTTCCTTTTTTAGTGATGGTGTTCCTGCTGCTGTTCCACTGACATTTCTTAACCGTGCTGCTCCCCCCCCCCCCCCCCTCCCCCACCACCACCCCAACTCTCCGTTCTGTTCTCTTCCTTCGGCTTTTTTATTTTTGTTTTTTTTTGTTTTTGTTATCTTTTCCCCCTTTGCACTGATATTAAAAGAAATTGAGCGGAGTGCCTGACATTTTCCTGTTCTTCTGCAAACATGAATGACTTGCTTCCTTCCATTTTGCGCGCTGAAAAGCGATGTTACTTTTTTCATTCTTTCTTTCTTTCTAAACAGATGTAGCTGCCGGCACGTTTCTTCTCACCCCTGTTCTTTTGGTCTTTCTTGCTCTTCTGACTGGACTGCTCCATGTTGTTCTTCTCCTTGTCAGGACTTTTTTTTTTTTTTTTTTGGATTCTCCACGAAGTGACAATCCTGAGTGGGCCTTGTCTGGCTGGTCGTCTGCTGGGTTTATGATAGAGCTCTAACTGGAACGGAACTTCTTCTTCTTCTCCTTCTTCTTCTTCACCTTCTTCTGCGTACGCAGGCTGATACTCCTGCGGACACCCCCTGTATAGGGAGTGGAGTTTTGTGTGTATGACCGTTTTTTTTTTTTTTTATCCGAGGCAGCCATACTCCAACTTCGGAGAAGGTGCATGCTATGTGTAACGTGTCATCCATACCAACGGCCAAACTGGCATTCTCTTCCGAAAGTTGGTGATGGGATTTGACGTGTGTGCAAGATGTTATGCGTGCGTTCACACACGGAACCTCGGGTTTATAGTCTCATTCGAAGGATTGTATGGGAAATGGAGTCAGAACCAATGTTAACTTCGAGGGAAAAATCCCCCTGTACCGAAACGGCCCGGCGGAGATTCAAACCCGCAACCCCAAGATTACGAGTCCGGCGCTCTACCACTGAGCTATTCCGGCCCCCAGGAACGGAACTGACGTTCTGGATCTTCTTCTTCTTCTACTACTACTACTTCTACTACTACTACTCGTTCTCCTCTGCTTTTTGTCCTTCTCTCCATTTTCCAGACATTGTGTTTGCATTGTATGTTTCCGTGTACATGTATTTCTTTTCCGAAACGATTTTGTTTTTTTTAATGGCATAGCTTGAGTGTATGCTTGTGTTGCTAGCGTACGTTAAGTGCATGCATGGGCGTGCACAGGAACGCATGCTGTCACTTTGAAACGGTGTGAGGCTAAAGACGCGCACTTTGAAAGGATGCTGAAGGTTTGTGTTCAGTTTGGATCTATCACACGCAGAGAAAGGAGGAAAAACAAAAACCCGTGCCAATCAGTTCTAAGCTAAAATCCTGATTAGCTTGACGTCAGAGTTGCGTTGAGCAGTTAAATGTTTTGTAGCGTTAATAACAGCGGTTCTAAACTTGTTCATTCTGAGCGCCATTTCGGTTTGTCCCCCCCCCCCCCACCCCCATCCCCGCCCGTGTGCGACGGAACCCGTTAAGCGACACCCCCCCCCCCCTCCCCTTCCCCTACAGACGTGAAACTTGAATGTAAGCGGCTCACAATGATGAATATACCACCCGTGTGCTTTGTGTGTGATTGCCGGTTTTCTGTTCTGCTTTGCGTATGCGCTGTGTCGTTTCTTGCGCGTCGTGGATCTGTGTTAGTTATCACGTGGGATTATTTTCAATTTAAATGTTCAGTGGATTTTTTTTTTCAGCCTAATAAAATCCTTGTTTTTGTCTTTTCTTTTTTTTTTTCCAGGTGCATTAGAAAAAGGAGTGAGTGACAAAGCCATGATGAACGGGGAGGTGAGTTTGTTGGTTTGTTTGCTTGTTTGTTTTCAGGTCTTTCTGTTTTTTTCTGCTGGCTCTGTCAGTCTGTCTCTCCTCTCC
>CM065736.1:39702483-39709983 GCA_033310375.1 Conus canariensis
CTCTCTCTCTCCTCCACACACACACACACACACACACATGCACGCACGCACGCACGCAGACAGAGAGAGAGAGAGAGGTTGGGGGTGGCGGTGGTGAAAAAGCGTTGCTGCAACATGAATAAGCGATCTGAAGGAATTTCACACGTTTTTCCTTCTTGTGCTGTAAGGTTTGTTTTTATCACTGTTGGTGTGATGCTTTGAATGTGAATATACGATGTGTGTGTGTGGTGTGTGTGTGCGTGCGTGCGTGTGCGTGCGTACCGTGCGTGGTGTGTGTAGTGTGTGTGTGTGTGTGTGTGGAGAGAGAGAGAGAGAGAGAGAGAGAGAGAGAGAGAGAGAGCAGTCGGGGGTAGGAACGCAGCAACTCGGTTAGGGTGGGAAAGTCTTGTCATGTTGACAACATCTCGTCATATTGCCGTATCGTCGCAGTAACACCGATACCCCCACGTCGCGTATGGGTTGATTGGGGCGATAAGAACAGGGCAGAAACAAATAATGATAATGATAATAATGAAGCACATCAGTGTGGAAGGCCCGGGTACGAACACCTTGAGCAGGGTCCTGTTGTCGTGCGTAGACGCAGTGACTGTCAGTGTTTTCGCAGCGTTTCTGCTGAGAGCTTGCTGCTTGTATTGCGTAGCTGCTTCTTCGCTGCTCAGCCTTCGTCGGTTAGAAAGTTCCAAAGGTTAAATTCACTCTTGGTGTGATTTTTCTTTACGTATATGGCCGGTTTTTTTTGGTTTTGTTTTTGTGGTTGTGTGTGTGTGTGTGTATGTGTGTGTGTGTGTGTGTGTGTGTGAGTGTGAGTGAATGAGTGTTTACCACCATCAAAGTAAGCCTTCGAGAAGATTATGTCTAAACACTACATGAGTATGCATTTTGTTTTCTGTTTACGTGTGTGTGTGTGTGTGTTGTGTGTGTGTGTGTGTGTGTGTGTGTGTGTGTGTGTGTGTGTGTGCGTGCGCGCTCGCGCGTGCGTGCGTGCTTGCGCGCGTGCGTGCGTGATCTATCCCACTAACCCATGATGATCTCGTCCTCTTCGAATAATGGAATGAGAATTAACGTGCGTGCATTTTTTTTTAAGACATACATTCACACACAGGACTAGGACACAAAAAGTTTCAATCGAATGACCCAAGAAGGTTGAGATCTTTACAGACGTTTTCGAAGCCGCTAACTGCAGAATTGAACTCAGGCCTCAAGGATCCATACACCAATGCTCTGTGTACTGGCTCACCCTTGGTTAAAAAAAAAAACAAAAAAAACAAAAACAAACAAACAAAAAAAAAACCCGCGTGAAGAAGTATGGTCAGGGATATCGTGTTCATGAAACCGCACTGGAGAAGATGACTCACCGAAAGGTAAAGGGGCAAAGCAGTTGGTTTTGTTCTTGCTTGGGAGAAATTCGCCTCAGCGATGGTATAGGTTCAAAGCTTCCAGCACAAACTGCTAGGCACAGTACCTTGTACTTCGACACAGCAAGGGGCTAGGTCCTGTGTCACACTGGAGTCCGGATCCGGTGTGTCATGCCGAAATGAATGTAATCTACTTTTTTTTGTCGACAGAAATGTCGAAGCCATTGCGCGCCCAACGTGCCTTAAAACTGGCGAAACATGTTTTTTTGTGTGAAAACTGCTCTCGTTAGCCGGTGAAAAGCGCGCATGGATGATGACACGTGATGTGCCTTTTACAGGTGAAAAAAAAAAAAAAAAAGCTTGCAGAAGAGACCCGTCTTGGATGGTGAAACGTCCATTTCTGATCGATGCATGTCAAGGTTCCTCCAGGTCTGCGATGGAAGCCGAAAAAAAGAAGATAAAGAAACAGTAACAAAAAGTCAGGCGTGTGCGTGTGGGAGGAAAAAGGTTGGAGGTGGAGAGAAGGAGGCGGGGGGAAGGGGAAGAGAAGGGGGAGGGGGGTGTGTCTCGCTGACATTTATTGTTGTGCTGCAGTCGGCATTACAGTGCGGCTTGCTCTGTTGTGGGGTTTTTCCTTTGGCATTTTAGTGTGTGACATGCCGTGCAACGAAACAAAACAGCAGCTTCCAGTCTAATGGTTGCGCTAAACGCATTCTTGCGTCGCTGTGCTTCGTTTGCAGACACGTGTGTGTGTGTGTTTGGGGGGGGGGGGGGGGGGTATGGCCAGGACTTAAGGGCTGTTGCGGGCTGCTGTTGTTGTTGGCAGGCCTTTGCCCTGGAAGGGGTGACGTATGATGATGATGATGATGATAATGATAATGGGCCGTACAATATCGAAGCGAGTATAATGGACCTGATTGCTTACTAATCATAACTGTCGTTGGTACTGCTGACCAGTATCAGTTTCAGTTTCTTCATCAAGGAAATGTCACAGTGTGTGGGCAAGTCTTTACACGCTGCACCACGTACGTATGCGAAGCTACGAGGCAACAATACGTAGTTAGAAAAATGAATAAGAGATCAAACAAGTGAGTAAAGAAGACGGAAGAGAGACATCCGGACGTGCCTTAACAGAAGCCTGAGCGAGGCATTCAGCCTACGTAGTCACTGTGACTCAGTGGTCCCGTCTTTGGGTTCCCAGCCACAATGGTCCGCGCCACCAACCGGTTAACCCATGTGGGTGCGTGTTCCGACATCTTGGAATCGATCGCTGATGATCCTGAGCCGTTGTCGTGCTGCTTAGAAATCTGACCTGAGGCTGGTGGAACTTTTGGTCAGAAACTGACGTGGTAGTTTCAGTCATTCATCGTTTTTGCCTTTTTTTTTTTCTTTTTTTTTTTTGGGGGGGACTCTTTAGGGGTTAGGCAGTGGTACAAGGGGGGAGAGGGGCAGGGGCAGGGTTCCAGCGCCATCTGGTGGGGGGATGGTGTTCATCTGTGTCTCTCCCTTCTCCTCCCAAGGGGGGTGGGTGGGTGGGTGGGTGGGTGGGGGGGGGGGGGGTTATCAGGGTGCTGCCAGGTAAGGCGGGAGCGCGACTCTGTGCCAGGATGAGGCAACTCAGAGTCTGTCTGTCTCGTGTTGAATTAGTGCACAGAAAAGAAACCTTAGACAAAAAAAAAAAAAAAAAAAAAGAAAAAAAAACAAAAACAAACAACAAAAAAGAAACAGTAGAAGGGGGAAAAGATAAAAGAAACAGAAGAAAAGAAAGAAAGAAAGAAAGAAAGAAAGGAAAGAAGACAGGGGAAAAAAAAAGATTGTTCCTGGCAAAGCTTTAACGGAGCAAACAATTGGATCAGCTGTGTACTTGAGTCAGGTGGGAGTGGGGTGAGAAAGGAAAGGAGATATCAGAGACAGAGGAAAAAGAGAGAGCCGGGCGGGAGTGCCAGGAGTTAGAAAGGAAAAAATGAAAAAACAACAACAACAACAAAAACAGAGAGGGGGGGGGGGGGTGGCAGGGGTGGGGGGGATGCTGTGACACGGTACTTCCTCACTGGAGGATGATGCATATATTGACATTGGAAGATGATGCACATAATTGTTGATTTTGACATAATTCTCTCTCTCTCTCTCTCTCTCTCTCTCCTCTCTCCTTCTCTCTCTCCACCACACACACACACACACACACATTCATATACACCACACACACACACACACACACACACACACACACACACACACACACACACACACACATACATACAAACACGCACAGTCGGTCAATCAAGCTCTCTCTCTCTCTCTCTCTCTCTCTCTCTCTCTCTCTCTTCCCCCCCCCCTCTCTCTCTCCTCCTCCCCCCCCTCTCTCTCTTTCATATTCTCCTCATTTTCCTTTGAGACCCCCCCCCCCCCTATTCCCCATTCCTCCTCCCTCGACGACCCATCCCTCCCCCTCCCTCCCCTCCCTCCCCCCCCCCCCCCCAACCGTTTCTCTACTGCTCATGTATAGAACTGACGCCAGGCCTTTCACCACATAAAAGAACCCGCACAGTTCCGCGAGGCCCGGGCAGCCTTGATGCGTTCACTTTGTATTGACGACCCCGGACGTCGCTGTTCCATCCGGCCAGTCCATTGTCCGTCCGTCCGTCCTCCCTCCCTCCCTCCCTCCCTGCCTCCCTCCCGTCCCTACCTTACATAGTGGCTCTTTCAATATCAGAATGCATTTCCGCCGAAAAGAAGCCAGCCTCTTTCTTGTTTCCGTCTTCTGAAAAACCTGTCCTAGAAATTTCCTGCTTTGTTGTGTGTGTGTGTGTGTGTGTGTGTGTGTGTGTGTGTGTGTGTGTGTGTGTGTGGTGTGTTGTTTGTTGTTTGTTTTTTTCTCGTTTCTTCCATATATTGACTTTGACATTAAAAAAAAAAGAAAAAAGAGTCTTTCTTTTATTTATTTTACTGATTTTCTCCCTTGGTAGCAAAGCAGCGCTCTATTCCAGTGGAGACATACTTCGGAACACGACCAAACGCTTCTAAAGGAGATCGCACACGCGGTCAGCACTGCCGGAGGAAACACGACGCCGCCAGAAGTTCCAGCAGCAGCGACATTCTGCACACCACTACTGCAAGAAGGCTTTACGAATCGTCGTGGTCTGGAACCGCTGTGACATTCAGAGCACGGAACCAGGCATTCCTGGATGGGCTTGGAGGACTGGGAGGGCACGCCAGACCTTCCGACATGAGGGGGAAAAAAACAACAACCATAAATCATCAGGAACAGTGGCACGATGCCAGACATGGCACTCCACTTAGGGTCATCATAACGATGGATTCTGATTGAACGTAATGTGCTGTAGGAAAGGAGATTGGAGCAATCTCTGTAGGACTGAAAAGTGTTCAAGACTAACCAGCAGCTTGAGGGAATCTGGTTTCCAGACTGAAAGTTCTAGCCGAGGAAAGATGAAGCAAGGAATATTGTGTGTGTGTGTGTGTGTGTGTGTGTGTGTGTGTGTGTGTGTGTGTGTGTGTGTGTGTGTGTGTGTGTTAAAGGTCCGTCAGCCTGTGATCTCATGAAATAGTTCGAGATTTCTGGTAAAAAGAACGACTAGAACCTAAGAGCAATGTCACAGGCAGCTGAAAAAAAAAGCTCCACTCAAGATAGTGGTCGAGGAAGAAGAAAAATGAACTTCATGGTCTAAATTTCCCAACATAGCACAGGTTTGCAGTAGCGATGTGGGTAAGACATCCGTCTAAAAAAGGCAACGCATTGAGACGCCTGTCCATCCAGAAGTTGACGGTTCCAATCCCGGCAGCGCAAGGGAAAAAGGTTCTGGCAGCTCTAGGGGTCTTGATCTACCAGATGCAGCCCGGTCCTCTACGAGTGCAAGGAGTTCAGGGCCGAAACATTCGTTAGAGGGTGGGGGATGGGGGGGATGGGAGGGGGGGGGGGCTCTTCTTTGAGGACCTTCTGTTGTCAAGCTGTCCCAAGAGTTTTGTCCTTCTACCAATTTCTATTTCTCCCTTTGACTGTGATTAGTTTTGTTCTTTCTCTTTCTTTATTTACTTTAGCGATTTTCTTCCTTCATGATCCATTGACCTGAGTTTGATTTTGACAGTCTACACACTTTTTGTTCTCTCTCTTATTAGAATTTGTAACAGGTCAGATTTTTTTTTGTTTTGATCCGGCGACGAGATGATGGTTCCGTACCATTTTACTATGCGTATTTGTTCGTGTGTGTGCTTGCCTGCAGCTGCGTGTGCGTGGTGCGTGCGTGCGTGTGTGTGTGTGTGTGTGTGTGTGTGTGTGTGTGTGTGTGTGTGTGTGTGTGTGTGTGTTGTGTTGTGTTTTTCGTTTTTTGTGGGACTGGATTTTATTTTTTCAATGGTACAAGACGATACATTTTTCAGCAGCATGGTTGACGTCCTTAGCACGCCTTACTTTAATCATCCTTGATTCAGAATATTAGTATTCTCATTATGTTGGTGCAAGTTGGCGTAAATATATTTGGTACATAGCGCTGTGTGCGTGGCGTACGTGCGTGCGTCGTGTGTGCGTGCGTACGTGCGTGCGTGCGTGCGTGCGTGCGTGCGTGCGTGGTGTGTGTGTGTGTGTGTGTGTGTGTGTGTGTGTGTGTGTGTGTGTGTGTAATCACGAGGCAGGACCTTTTTGTCTGCGTGTGGTACTAACCCATAAAGACTCCTTTGTACTCTCCCGGGCAGTAACAAAAAAAAAAAAAAAAAAAAAAAAAAAGGGGGGGGGGGGGGATGCCAGACCATCAGCGCTGTTGATAACCAGCTGGTCGTCTGCTTGCCACATGTTCTTTTGTTTCCAGTCACGTGGTTTCTCACAGCGGAGTGTGGGGGTCACTTTAATTAATGTTTGTAAGCAAGTTGATAAAGAAGGGAACGATGTGCAAAAACCCAAACCCCGAGATCGATCATTGGAAGTCATTTCTTTTTTCTCCCCTTGTGGTGGGGAAAAATAATGAAGCTTGTGATATCTCTGTCGGGACAGACTGGAAAGCAGTATGCGCAAATGCTGACTGGACGTGAAGTTCTTGGGTTTTTTTTTTTTCCTGTAGTTTGAACACATACGCATAGACGCGCTCGCGCGTACATGCGCGCGCACAATCCCCGCATAACTATGCAGAGCATAACAGCATTTTGATGTAGCCTTGGTGTTCTAGCCCAAGCTACGTCAAAATGTTGTTATGCTCTGCATAGTTATGCGGGGATTGTTTTCAGTTGTGACAAGCTCCTAGCATGACATCATCAGTCTCCAAAAATCCCCCGAAGTCGGAATGTGGCTGCCCACGTGTCGGGGTAATCAAAATCGGTCACACACGTCATGTTCTCATCCCCAGCTGATGCATTTGTACTATAGTGTTCAAGTGTTTTGGCTGTTCGGATGATCCCTGGAGTCTTTTAGCTAGGGTACGACAACAACAACAGCAACAACAAGAACAACAACAACTACGTGAACGATCTCACCAATACTTCCCTTCCACCCCCTTCGATTCCCCCCCCCCCCCCCCCCCCCCCATCCCCTTCTCTCTCTTTCAGTCCTGACCAAGCGAGCTCTTACTCCTTTCACGCACCTCACATGCATGCGAACAGTAAACACATGATCACATGCACGTTGTGACTTAGTCATTTTATCGTAAAGTGTCTGTGCGTTGGCTGGCAAGAATGAATGATGCGCATAGCTTCAGCGTGATATCCGTCTGGTACGTTGAATCGCTAGGTTGATTTTATTACATTGTTATCATTATGGCGCGATCACAGTTTGTGTGTGTGTGTGTGTGTGTGTGTGTGTGTGTGTGCGTGTGTGTGTGCGTGCGTGCATGTGTGTGTGTGTGTGCGCGCGCACACACACACACACACACACACACACACACACACACACACACACACACACACACACAAACTCCCTCGCTTCAACGGTTTGTATTACAATGGGCTAGTAACGTCAAGCGTCTCTCTTCCTCCTCTTCCACTCCCCCCCCCCTCCCCACCCCAGCACCAGCAGCACCACCACCACCCTCCCCCAACACCTCTCCCCTCCACCCACCCGCCATCCCTACCACTTACCCCCACCCAGACTCGCGCCGCATGCGCCCCTGGCTCTCCTCCGCCTGTCTGAAATTCATTTCACACG
>CM065736.1:39739398-39741898 GCA_033310375.1 Conus canariensis
GGTTGTAGGAAATTGTTGTGAAAAGTAGGAAGCTAAAGAGAGAGAAGGAACTGTTGTGAAAATAGAAACTGTAGAAGTAGTAGAAAACTACTGTGAAAGTAGAAAACTGCATGGGTTGTAGGAAAGTGTAGTAGAAGTAGGAAACTGTAGGGGTTGTAGGGAACTAGTGTGAAAGTAGGAAACTGTAGGGGTTGTAGGAAAGTGTAGTGAAAGTAGGAAACTGTAGGAGTTGTAGGAACTAGTGTGAAAGTAGGAAACTGTATCGTAATAGTAGTTGGAAACCGTCGTGTACAGGAGGGAAATGTAGGGTGGGAAGAACGTTTAGTGAAAGCAGGTCATTGTAGGGAAGTGTTGTGAGGAATAGGAAACTGTAGGGAAAGGAGGAAACTGTAGGGAAAGGAGGAAACTGTAGGTGGAATTAAGAAACTGTAGGTGGAATTAGATACTGTAGGGAAAGTAGCAAATTGTAGGGAATTAGGAAACTGTAGGGAATCAGGAAACTGTTGGGAAAGTAGGAAACTGTGGGATGTCAGGAAACTGTAGGGAAAGTAGGAAACTGTGGGATGTCAGGAAACTGTAGGGAAAGTAGGAAACTGTGGGATGTCAGGAAACTGTAGGGAAAGTAGGAAACTGTGGATGGATTTTCGGGAACTGTGAGGAAGGTTGGAAACTCCAGGGAAAGAAGGAAACTGTAAGGCAAAGGATGAAACTGTAGGTGGAATTCCCGATACTGTAGGTAAAGTATAAAACTGTAGGTGGAATTATGAAACTGTAGGGAAAAGGAGGAAACTGTATGTAAAGTATAAAACTGTAGGTGGAATTAGGAAACTGTAGGGGAAGGAGGAAACTGTATGTAAAGTATAAAACTGTAGGTGGAATTAGGAAACTGTAGGGGGAAGGAGGAAACTGTATGTAAGTATAAAACTGTAGGTGGAATTAGGAAACTGTAGGGAAGAGAGGAAACTGTATGTAAAGTATAAAACTGTAGGTGGAATTAGGAAACTGTAGGGAAGGAGGAAACTGTATGTAAAGTATAAAACTGTAGTGGAATTAGGAAACTGTAGGGGAAGGAGGAAACTGTATGTAAAGTATAAAACTGTAGGTGGAATTAGGAAACTGTAGGGGAAAGGCGGAAACTGTATGTAAAGTATAAAACTGTAGGTGGAATTCCCGATACTGTATGTAAAGTATAAAACTGTAGGTGGAATTCCCGATACTGTATGTAAAGTATAAAACTGTAGGTGGAATTAGGAAACCGTAGGGGAAGGAGGAAACTGTATGTAAAGTATGAAACTGTAGGTGGAATTAGGAAACTGTAGGGAAGGAGGAAACTGTATGTAAAGTATGAAATTGTAGGGAAAGGTTATGTGAACTGGAGAAAAAAAAAAACAACTCAGAAACTGGGAGGGGGGGGGGGAGGGGGAGTTGAACCCTAGAAAAGTGCAGGGTGTGTGAAGAAGGGGGGGGGGGGGGGGGGGGGGGGGGGTGAGGGGGGGGGGGAGGAGGCGCAGGGAAACAGTAGAGCACTGGGTGAACAGTCGAGCGTGGTGGGCCTCCATCCTGTCAGTGATGTATGAAAGTAGGCTGGGAGCAGGAGGGGGGAGGGGAGGGGGGGGGGGTGATCTGGGTCAGCTGACGGCTCACTGGGGGCTGCTGAGGTGGTGAACAAAGGAAGTGCTTTGTCGAGGGGGGGGGGGGGGGGGGGCGCTGTTTTTGTTTTTGTTTTTTTTCCCTAAAAAGTCTAAGTGTCTCTCTGTCTCTCTCTCTCTCTGTCTCTCTCTTTTTGTCTATATTTTCTGTCTGTCTGTCTCTCTGTCTGTCTTCTCTCTCTCTCTGTCTCTCTTTCTCTCTCTCTCTCACTCTCTCTCTCTCTTTCTCTGTCTCTCTTTCTCTCTCTCTCTCTCTTCTCTTTCTCTCTCCTCTTTCTCTCTCTCTCTCTCTCAATTCTTCTGCCACTCCTCTTTTCTGTCCCCCCCCCCCCCCCCCCCCCCCCCCCCCCCCCCCCCCCCCCCCCAGTTTAATCTTCTGTTTCTTCTTCCTGTCTGTCCTCCTTGCCATTACCTCTTCCATGTGCTGTTCATCTCCCTGCCCCCGCCCCTTTTCACACACCACTTTTCTTCTGCAAAATGAGGACTGATATACATTGTATGTGTGGGTATGTATTTGGACAAGTGTGTGTGTGTGTGTGTGTGTGTGTGTGTGTGTGTGTGTGTGTGTGTGTGTGTGTGTGTGTGTGCGTGCGTGCGTGCTCGCGCACATTTCTTCTGCAGAATGACGAGTGAAAGGTGTTATGTGTGGATATGTATTTGGACAACTCTGTGCGTGCGTGCGTGTGTGTGTGGTGTGTGTGTGTGTGTGTGTGTGTGTGTGTGTGTGTGTGTGTGTGTGTGTGTGTGTGTGTGTGGACGAGTGATAGGTTTTACGTGTGGATATGTATTTAGACAAGTGTGTGTGTGTGTGTGTGTGTGTGTGTGTGTGTGTGTGTGTGTGTGTGTGTGTG
>CM065736.1:39746036-39748536 GCA_033310375.1 Conus canariensis
TACCCGATCTGGCCAGAATCGAACCATCGACTTGACCCGCTGAGCAACTCAATACGAGAACCTACAGAGCAGACAGACAGAAAGACACAGCCTGTGTGTGTGTGTGTGTGTGTGTGTGTGTGTGTGTGTGTGTGTGTGTGTGTGTGTGTGTTCAGCTGTGAAGATGGCAACCTATTTTCACCGAGAGCAGGCAATCGTACGTCAGCCCCCGCGCATCTCTTTAGCCAGGGTAACCTAACAGGAATGGTGCCAGCAGGTGTCTGCTGAATGGAAATAGAGAGACCGTATTGCGCTGCTCTGGGTAGTGCGTCAGTTTCCAGCTGAGGGATTTGAACAGTTTGAACTACTAGAGTCACTGGAGAGATTCGGGGCTGAAGAGCACACGGCATGGGGGCGGCGTTGGGAATGATTTGGGAGGGAAACTGCTGGCACCGAAGATGCTCCTCCAGCTCTTTCTTTCTCTGTATCACTGACTTCCGGTCTGTCTGACTCGTTCAGGATCGCCCTGTGTCTCTCCTCTGTGTGTGTGTGTGTGTGTGTGTGTGTGTGTGTGTGTGTGTGTGTGTGTGTCTCTGTCTGTCTGTCTGTCTGTCAGTCTGTCTGTCTGTCTGTCTGTCTCTCTCTCTCTCTCTCTCTCTCTCTCTCTCCCCTCCCTCCCTCTCTCTCTCTTCCCTTCCCTCCTCTCGCTCCCCTCTCTCTGCCTCTCTCTCTTTCTCTCTCTCTTCCTCATACATAAACACAGGCACACACACACACGCACACACACACAGACACATACACACCACACACACATACACACACACACATGTACGCATGCACACACATGTACACGCATACCAACACACACACACACACACACACACACACACACACACACACACACACACACACACACTCTCTATATATATATAATTGTCTAATATCATGAATAGTAGATAGACGTTAAATGAAAGACACACACATATACTCACACATGCATGCACACACACACGACGCACGCACGCACGCACGCACGCACGCACGCACGCACGCACACACACACACACACACACACACACACACACAGCACAACACGCACACACACACCACAGATTCAGACCAGTTTCACCTGACAGTACCATATTGTAAAAGGTTTCCTGAGATGTTATTAAAGGCAGACTTAGAACAGAAGCCTGTTTGTCAGGTTCTGCAGCAAGTGTGCATCTTGTTAAACAGGCCTTCTACTGGTCTATTTGGGGCCAGCAGTTAAAGCCAACGCCTTTGTTTGTGTACAACAGCCACAAACAACCCCAAAGTGCCCCTGAGAAAGAGAGGAGAGAGGAGAGGGAGAGAGTGCATGCATCCCTGTGACCTGTATTATTATATTGCATTTGTCATGCGAGCATGTGTGAGTGTATGTTATGTGCAGTGGTACACAGCCATCAACTCTTGTGTACCTGTGTTTTGTTTGTACAGTCAAGCATGCTGGTGTATTTGTGTGAGGAAGAGTGTGCGCAATGTATAGGCAGGTGTATGTTTTTAATCTCTTGCTGGTACAACCTGTGGGTTGATCTGTCAGTGAACTGGGTTTTTTTTTTGTTGGTCAGTGGGTTTGTTGTCTTGCGCTTGTTTGGTGTTTCCTGTTTACATTCTCCTGATTTCAGTTTTCATCTTACACTTACTCTCCCCCCCCCCCCCCCCCCCCCAAGTCTGTTAGTGTCTGTGATGTTTATTGGTGAATGTATTTGTGCCTGTAAGTAAAATTCATGCAACTAAAAAAAAAAAAAAGTTTCAAAGTGAGACAACACTTGAAAGTGAGGGGCCATTCAACACCCATTTTGTGCCAAATATGAGAAGACAAGTGATTGCTTGTTCTTCGTTTTTGTTGTCTTGAATGTTGTTTGTTTTACTTGAAGATGACCTAAGGAACATGTGTGTTTTGTCCTGTAATGTGTTTGTCCATGTTGTCTCGCGGAACCACCCCAAAAAAAACAAAAAAAAATCTTTACAAAAAAAATGTTAAATTTCCCATATCTGCCACAGATGCCATGAACTGTCAGAGGTTCTAAGGCATGGCATGATGGAATGCACAGCCCATCCCTCACCTACTGTTGCCTCCCCTGAACTGAATCAGTCACCCACTTATTGCTGGATGGAGGGAGAAGGTTTTTAAGCTGAAAAAACAAAAAAAACAAACCAAAAAAAAACAACCTGCAGCTACATGTGGTTTGAACTCATTAGCATTAACCCTGCTGGCAAAAGCTACAATCATTTGATTGTGGGCCCCAGCACAACTGCTGAGCTGATTTACAGACACTTAGCGCAGAGATGAAATACGGTCCACAGACGAACCAGTTGAGGTGGGAGTCTGCCTCAAAGGGCAGATCCATGTTTGTTTGTTTGTTTGTTTTTCTCCCACACTTTCTTTCATTGTGGGAAAAAGTTTCTTTTCAGTGTTTGTGTCAGTGCTATTAGGAAATAATGCATGGATTAAATACAAGCAAACAAACAAACAGAAATC
>CM065736.1:39751036-39753536 GCA_033310375.1 Conus canariensis
AAACATGTTGACATGCTTGTCTGTCGACAGAATATGTTGACATGTGTCTGTAAACAGAATATGTTAACCTGAGTGTTAACAGGTAATATGTCAGGGTATCTGTCAACAGATGACATGTCAAGATAGATAAGTCAGCATGTGTGTCTGTCAACAGATCACACGTCAACATGTGTCTGTCGACAGATAACATGTCAACATGTGTCTGTCAACAGATAACATGTCAACACATGTCTGCTAACAGATAACATGTCAACATGTGTCTGTTAACAGATAACATGTCAACATGTGTCTGTCAACAGATAACATGTCAACACATGTCTGTCAACAGATAACATGTCAACATGTGTCTGTCAACAAATATCAACGTGTGTCTGTCTACAGATGACTTGTCAGCAAAACAAAAAACACATCAACACGTCTGTCAACAGATAACATGTCAACATGTGTGTCAACAGATTATATGTCAACATGTGTCTGTCAACAGATAACATGCCAACATGTGTGTCAACAGATGATATGTCAACATGTGTCTGTCAACAGATAACATGTCAGCATGTGTCTGTCAACAGATAACATGTCAGCATGTGTCTGTCAACAGATAACATGTCAGCATGTGTCTGTCAACAGATAACATGTCAGCATGTGTCTGTCAACAGATAACATGTCAGCATGTGTCTGTCAACAGATAACATGTCAGCATGTGTCTGTCAACAGATGATATGTCAGCAGATGACAGGTCAACATGTGTCTGTCAACAGATATCATGTCAACATGTGTCTGTCAACAGATGACAAGTCAGCATGTGTCTGTCAACAGATGACATGTCAGCACGTGTCTGTCAACAGATGACATGTCAACATGTGTCTGTCAACATAAAACACATCAACACATGTCTGTTAACAGATGATATATCAACATGTATGTCAGCATTTAGCAGATCACCAGGTGTGCCTGTTGACTACATCAACATGGGTGTATTTTAATTGTCAACATGTAGATCGTATGTGTTGGTGAAGACATTGCGCCTGTGTGAGCCAAGCAGAAACTTGCCTGACTGCATGAGTCAGTTGCGTAGGGGAATGCGGTAAAGCCATTTTTGGTTGAGGGATGGGGGTTTGCATGTGTGACACTGACAGACTGACCCGGCCCAGGCCCATGAATGATAGCAATGCGAGAGTGACTGAGGGGTCAAATGTCATCGTGTGTGGCACAGGTATCCGTCGTGTCAGTATGAAGCATAACGTTGTCTTGCAGTTTCTGTCTGAGCACCACCAAAGTTTTGTTCAGTCAGCCATCCGCCATGGCAAAGCGGTTAATGTCGCGGACTCCTGGTTTGGAGGTCATGGGTTCAGTTCCCATCAGAGCCAATCATTAGAGGGATTTTTCTGTACCGACTGCCTCCTACCCAGAGTTGAGTCTGCAGTGAGCTCAGCTGGGAAGACTGGAACCACACAGTCAGGTTCCGTTCGCTTAATGGATGAGTCTCTGAAAGTGTTGCTCAGATTTCAAAACCGACACTGCAGGTGTCTGCATCTCTTGGGCCTGGTTGATGCCAGGATACACTTTGAAAATAAGCATCCTGTCATGCAGTTTCAGACTTGAATGGAAATCCTTAGCATCATCTCCACCATCCCCATCCTCACCGATCAACATTTCAAAAAGAAGTCTCAAATTCTGTTGCCCCTTCATGTGCTTCTCTCATGGTGACTTACCTCCACATCTATGCCCCTTGGTGTGGTTCTGTCAGGGTCACTGGTACCAGCACGATCATGGGGATTGTCATTGGATGGATTTTGGTGGTGCCTTTCAGAAGGAAAGCTCACTCATGCTGGCTCTACGACTAAGTGAATATTGTCATCAGTGAAAGGAGGGGGGGGGGGGGGGGGGGGGGGCTGTGTATAGTAAGTGATGTTCTGCATATTTTGAGTCAGAACAGGCACCATTGAACACTACTGAAGTGACTCAGCAGCAGCAGTGTCTCCTGTTGTGGAAACAAAACAAAAAAGAAAAGAAAAGTTTGTTCAGTAATCTTGCAATAATAACAACAGTTTCTTCTTTGGAATCCCTTCTATTCATACACGTGTACACAGAGTGCGTAAGTCAAAGTGAAAGGTCAGGGGTGAAAATTGAGGGGTTCACCGTGTGTCTTTTGTCCTGATAGGACACATGCATGTGACGGTGTCTGTAATATTGGAACAACAACTCTGATTTGTCTTAAATCTATGAGCCACTTTAATAGACGCGCTTCAGCATTGTTACTTATGCGCCTGTCAAGAGATTTCAACCTCCATCCTAGCGTTGCAAGTTCATGTAAGAAATCCATGTGTGCGTGTCGTAGTGGACCTACTTGCAATGCCTTGTAGGGGTAGCATGTAACTCAACACATATTCTTGGTTATAGGAGATGATCAGTACCTGATTCCCTACCTTTGCAGAGCATAGTACCCATACTTGTGGCTGGGCATTTGTTTTAGAATGGGCTATACCCAGAAAGAGAATAT
>CM065736.1:39758536-39768536 GCA_033310375.1 Conus canariensis
TTGATGTGTGTGTACCGACAGCCACTCAGCCATTGTGGACTATGTGGACCAACAGTTCCAGCAGTACTACCGCGATGAGTGTGGCCTCAACCGACGCAACATCGTCGACAACCGGGTTCACTGCTGCCTCTACTTCATCTCTCCTTATGGGCACGGGTCAGTTTGTTGGCAGTTGTAGAGAGTGTACTGGACGCTGATAGTAAAGAAAACAGAGGGATAATAATGAATCAGCACCTTCATTTTTGTTGTGAAACTAAGGGAGTGGACAGAATTTTTAGACAGTGTACTGGATACTCATAAAAGAAAAGATACATGAATAATAATGAACTTCTTCTTCTGCGTACGCAGACTGATACCCCTGCGGACACTCCCTATATGGACAGGCAAGTATTAATCCCATCTGCCCAACAAAGGGAGTGGAGTTTTGTGTGCATGACCGTTTTTTTTATCCCGCCATTAATTAAGGCAGCCATACTCCATCTTTGGGGAAGGCGCATGCTATGTGTAACGTGTCATCCATACCAACGGCCAAACTGGCCTTCTCTTTCAAAAGTTTGTGATGGGATACTACGTGTGTGTAAGATGTTATGCGTGCATTCACACACAGAACCTCAGTTTATAGTCTCATTCGAAGGACTGCATGGGAAATGGAGTCAGAACTGAGGGAAAAATCCCCCTGTACCAAAACAGCCCGGCGGAGATTCAAACCCGCAACCTTGGATTACAAGTCCGGCGCTCTATCAACTGAGCTATTCCAGGCCCCCATAATAATGAACAAGCACCATCATTTTTGTTGTGAAACTAAGGGAGTGTGCAACTGACCAGAGTAGTCTAGCTGCAGAGCTCTGCATGTCTTTCCATGTGTAGAGAGGAGGTGAGTGATGGGGGGTGATGGGTGCTGGTCAGAAAAGAGGTGGCCTTTCTTTTCACACAACACACAAGGATGCATTGACGCGATTTCGCTGGTGTTTGTCATACAGCCTGGCAGCGCACAGTCCAGTGTCAGAGGTCACTCTACACACATCAGTCCAGCTGGTGAATCATAGTAGGTTCTTCTAGGGAAAAAGAAGTAATCTTCTGCACTGTTGTTCACATACTCTCCCAGATCCTAAACTCTGTGAAAATGATCGGTTTGGTTTCTTTGGTCACCTTCAGTGGTGACCTAGGGGGTTGTGGTGGAGACCCTGATTCCACACTCAGAACATGATTTCCCACACATCGGCTTGTACTTAACCAAAAATATGCCATGGCATTCTCACCAGAGGTACACAATCTGCACAGCATAACATGCGTTTTTCTTTGAAAACAGAAATGTCTCAAGAAGAGGAATGGTTGTTTACAGATGTGTTTGAAATCCTTGCCGTTTAAGTGACAGCTCAGTTAACCACTTGACTGCTGAGACTGTACTTCAGCTGAACAATGCCATACGGGTGGGTTGTAGGTGACTGTTTGACAGTTTGTGTCCCTGACCAGCAGGTCCCGCAGCAAAGTTGCAAGACAGCATTCTGCTGATGAGCGGGATCGGCAGCAGCAGTAGTTAACTGAGGCAACTGTATGGTTTAGGGTAGCTTTTTGACGAGACAAAAAATGATCCTAGTGAACATTTAAAAAATATTGAAATGTGTTGTGGTCTGCTATGTGTTATGTGATGATTGTAATGGCGTTTGCAGTGGTGAAACTTCAAGATATTAGCCGTAGGTTGAAAGATTGTTTCAACACAAGAATATCCTCTTTAACACCAGTGCAAGAATCTAAGCATCAAGATATCTTGAGGCAGTGCAAGCTTCTTGACCTCAGAAACCCACTCAGTAAGTGGAATAATCGGGCAGACTCTTTGAATCATGCAAAGAGCCTCATTCTTGAGTGGAAACTTCAGTAATAAACTGCAGAGCTAGTGTACTGCTCAGCTCTTCAGACATGAACCACCAGCGCAAATCCATGTGAGGAAGATCACTCAAAAACACTGAAAGCTAGCAAATGATTATATATTGATTTCTGCAGATAAAGGCTGTTTTCTTAAAAAAAAGAATAATAAAAGAATCTGTTGCAATACACAGAGTCAGTGTTAGTAGTAGATCATCAAATATGTGTGTGTGTGTTGTGTGTATGTGTGTGTGTGTATGTGTGTGTGTGTGTGTGTGTGTGTTGTGTGTTTGTACACATGCAGGTTGAAGCCTTCAGACATCGAGGTCATGAAGAAGCTGCATCACAAGGTGAACATTGTGCCTCTGCTTGCCAAGTCTGACATCCTCACCAAGGTGGAACAGAAGCGCCTCAACAGAGGGTCAGTGCTATGCCTCTCTCTCTCTTTCTCTCTCTCTCTTTCTCTCCCTTCTCTCTCTTTCTTTTTCTCTCTTTTCTCTCTCTCCCCTCTTTCTCTCTCTCTCTCTCCCCTTTCTCTCTCTCACCCCCTTTCTCTTTCTCTCTCTCTCTTTCTCTCTCTCTCTCTCTCATCTTCTCTTTCTTTCTCACTCTCTCTCTCTCTCTCTCTCTCTCTCTCTCTCTCTCTCTCTCTCTCTCTCTCTCTCTCCCTCCCTCATGCTCTCTCTCTCTTTCTTTCTCACTCTCTCTCTCTCTCTCTCTCTCTCTCTCTCTCTCTCTCTCTCTCTCTCTCTCCGTCTTTCTCTCTGTCTCTCTTTCTCTGTGTGTGTGTGTGTGTCTCTGTCTCTCTCTCTGTCTCTCTCTCTGTCTCTGTCTCTCTCTCTCTCTCTGTCTCTCTCTCTCTCTCTCTTTCTGTCTGTCTGCCACCTGTTTTTTTGCAATCTTGTTATGTAAGTATGAATGTCTGTGTGCCTCAGTCACCATGTGGTCAGCAGAGATAAAACTCTTGAAAAGAGGAGGGATTACCAAATACTATATAGAATCTCAAATAAGAGAAATTCGGATATGGCGTAAATTGTGAGTGTAGCTCTCTGTTTTTGTTTCCATCTGTCAGCATGTCAGTGTGTATCTTTGACCAACCCATGCTTGTCTGTCATTATCTTCCTTTTTCTTTCTGTTTTTCAGCGGTTATGCATTCTGCTGCCGTAGGTTTGTGTTTGGCAATCTCTCATTTCTTTCCCCCTTTGACAGCAGAAAACTGTATGTCATCTTTGAAAGATAACAGTGTGACGTCTAATTCATGTCTGTTTTTGTTCTCCAGATTATAGAAGAGATCGACAATCACGACATTCACATCTATGAGTTTCCAGACTGTGACAGCGATGAAGATGAAGATTTCAAGCAGCAGGACAGGGAACTCAAGGCAAGCCAGTTCTGTCTCATTTGTAGCAGTTGCCTCCCTTACGCCATGAATGCAGTGATTTTCTTTTGTGTCATGTCATTTTTTTTTTGAGCGGTGTCTTTGAAGAGGATTTAGGAGCATTTTATGTGCTATGTGCTGTTGGTATTCAAAGACTGAAAACATGGTAATTTTGGTGCTGCTATGGTGCAGAGGCTACCATGGCTTGTAACAGCCAAGGAGGTCATATGTTTGAACCCAGTCTGAAGCATGTAGTCGTGTGATTTTAGTGTGCAGGTCAGTTCCCACCCAAAGTTGTCGAAGGTACTATGGTCTCAAATGGGAAGACTGGAACTGCACGGCTTGTGGCTAATATTTCCTGACCAACACTGCAAGTGTCCCATCTCTCTGATCTGGCTGACTCCAGAATACATTACGATAGAGTTGTAGAACACAGCTCAGTCATGTATTCTCAGGTCAGAGTGGAACTTCATAGCGTTATCTTCAGTGTTCTCATTGATCATCAAAAGAAAATTCCCTGAAGATGGAGTATGGCCGCCTTAATAGTGGGATTTTTTTAAAAAAATGGTCATACACACAAAACACCACTCTCTTTGTTGGATAGATGGGATTAAACCTTGCCTGTCTATACAGGGAGTGTCCGTAGGAGTATCAGCCTGCGTACGCAAAAAAAAAAAATAAAAATAAAAAATCAAAAGAAAAGAATGAAAGAAAGAAGAAAGAACCTTGGATCTATGGCTTTTTTTTTTTCCCCTGCTGTCTTGGTGACCTCAGTGTCCATGTCCCCGCTGCCTGTTTGGGTGTTAGCAAGCTCATGGTGACTGTCAAAGGAAAAGATGGTGGTGCTTTCTGGAGAGGGGTGACTGCTCACTCTGGCTCAGCATCTAAGCATCAGAACAAGCACCTGTCAACACCTTCCATTGTGAATCAGATTCAGTGCAGCGTCTCCTTATATGGGTGACCCGAAGATGGCTTGATATTGATTGCTTCCTGTGAACTGCTGGGGCTTTGGTTGCGTGGGCGTGCACGGGGGAGCCGCATTGAGCGGTGTGGGAATGATTTCAAGATGTAGACACAGAAAAAGACATTCAGTGTTTTATATAAAGCAGTGCATTTCAGTGTATATAAAACGCATGTAGAGACACTAAGTTTAAGTATTCTGCTTCATTCGACATGGAAAAACTGCTTTGATGTTGGTATTGGTGAGCACAGGGATTAGTCCCATTTCGTGGTTATATGTTAGGCTGTGAAACATATCTTTGTATTTTATGAAATGCTGTGTAAACAACCTAGTTTGAAGCAAGCATTTTAGAGATTTTATATCACTGTTTGATGATCAAGTTTAAACATTTTGGAGGGTTTACATCCAGTTCTGTCTATATCACTTAGTTTGGTTTTGTTGCTTGAATTCTTTTTTGCTTGCATTTTCAAAAAAACAGTCCCAAATCTTCGTATAGTATAATCGCTGTTTAAAGGCCTTCCGTGTCAGTATAATTTCTCTGTGAACACTTGCTTTCGTGGAAAATTTCCTTTCAACAGACTGGACTGACCTCCCAGTGAAGATTCCCTCCCTTTGAAAACTTGTTTTTCTGAGGCATTTTTTCCTATGTTTGTATTTACTTTCCAAGGAAGAGTCTGTACTTTGAAATGTGCTCTTCTGGAACTGTTTTTTTTTTGTTGTTGTTGTTTAATTATTCTCCCTATTAGTTAAAGCTTCCTTCTTTATTTTCTGGAACATTTCTCTCTGCATTTTGATATTAATTTTACCTTTTAATGAAGATTGTCTCCCTTTAAAAACTCTTTCTTGAACATTTTTTTTTTCTAACATCTTATCTCTGGAACATTTGTGTCTTTTTGTTGTTGTTGTTCAAATACGACACCAACCTCCCCAAAAAAAATCCTTCCATTTAAAGACCTTTTTTTTTTCAAAATTCTCTGTTATAGTAAAGTAACCTTTCAGACCCAGTTGTTGAGGATTTCTGATCAGTCTCCACAAGAAGGTTCCTCTGTAGTTAAGGGGACATCTCCAAATATTTGTGACTCCTTAGCGTGAAGAAGCAACAGACTGCAAGGGGTTAAGCATGGAATGTGTTGCACGTTGCAGGCGGCTGTGCCCTTCGCCGTGGTGGGCTGTAACACGGTGGTGAGACTAGGGGAAAGAAGATCAGGGGCAGGGCCTACCCGTGGGGCATCGTGGAAGGTGAGCTGGCGACACACGGCAGTAGACCTCCTGTCTGTCTGTCTGGACCTCTCTGTCTTTTATCTGGCCCTCTCTGTCTTTCTCGTTCTTTCCCTCTCCTCCCCCGTTTATCGCCTCCCTCCCTCCCTCCCTCCCTCATAGGTTCAGTCTTCTTCTGTCTCCCTCCTGCCCTGTCTTTCTGTGTGTGTTTCTCCTTCAACCCATTTTGTCTTCCAGAGTAAATGTTGTTCATTCACTCTGTTCGTCTTCCTATCTGCTATACGTGTTTTGTTTCTGTCTGTCAACTTGTCTACTAAATTGCAAGTTTCTGTCCTTCCCTTCCACAGCCCCCTTTCATTCGCCATCCCCCTCCCCTCCCCTTCCAGCCTCCTCCTCTCTCTCCTCTCCCTCCTCCCTTCCCTCCTCCCCCCCCTACTCTCCCCCCATCCCCCTGTCCTTCTCCTGTCTTTCCAGAAAAACTGATCCGAAAAATCAGGCTCGCACTCTCTCTCTCTCTCTCCCCCTCTCTCCCCCCCACCTATTCTACTCTCCATATGTCCCTGGTCTCCCCTCCTCCCTCCATTTCTTTCATAATGCATAATTGTTGGGTTTTTTTTTTTTTTTTTTTCAGTGGATAACCCCAGTCACTGTGACTTTGTCAGGTTACGCCAGATGTTGATCAGGTAAGCTGCCCGACACCCTGGCAGAATTGCCTTCTTTACCCTTGTTGTTGTTATTGTTGTTGTTTGTGGGCCTCGAATGTATGCAAACCACAGAGCCTCTAATCCTATTTCATTTCCTTGTGTTATGTATGCCTTCCTTCATTTTTTAGGGGGGGGGAAAAAAAAAAATTTCCTTCTCTTTTTCTCTCTTCTTTCATTGTTATTTTCCCCCTCCCACTTTCTTTGACGAAATTATACAAATGTTAAACAACAAGAGGGATGATACACACAATTTAAGGCCTCTTTCACGGTTAGATCTAGTTGCAAAGTAAGGTGACTGCAGGCAGAAATCTAAACAAATTTTAAATGTAATTAGTCGCGAACCACCAAGAAAACGTAGACAAACGAATCACACGACATTTCAAAATCTCTTTCACGGGTTTAGGCATGAGTAAACCTCAAAACTGTTAAGTGGAAAACTGTTTGGAATTATGTTTGTATGTGCAGGGGAGTGCATGATTGCTGGCATATATGTACACATATGAGAGCCAGCAAGTATGTTTGCTTGTCAGGATACAAGGCATAGGTTCATATCATCATGACACTTTAAACTATTTTTGACTCTTCTTTTTTCACTTTTTTCCTTTTTTTTTTTTTTTTTTTTTCTTTTTTCTTTTTCTTTGTATGTATCCAAAACAACGAGATTTAGGATGGAGGGAGATGAGATAAACAAAGAATTGTATCTATCGAAATTCATCTACAGTGTGCTTAATCAACTATTTGAGAATTGCTGTGGGTTGATGATGAGTTTTTATTTCACTGGTTTCTTTAATTCATCCCACGTGCTGCAATGAAAGTTCTGTTTCCATTTCACATTTCACATCAGTAATACTGTAATATGTTTAAATTCAGTATATTTACACATGCCATCTAGTTAAGATGTCAGAATCGTATGAAAATATTTCATATACCATATGTAAGAAACTGAATTTATTGCCAAGAGTATTAATCTTATTGAGTGTCATACTGAGAATCAGTTGCATGGGTTGAAACTGCAGTTTGTGTTTAAAATGTTTAGAATCACAAACAAAAACCAAGGACTAAGAAAACCGAAAAGAAAAAAAAAGGGGGGGATGCGGTTGAAACTGCAGTTTGTGTTTAAAGTGTATGGAATCACAAACAAAAAACCAAGGACTAAGAAAACCGAAAAGAAAAAAAAAAAAAAAGGGGGGGGGGGGGGGGCACAAAAAGAAACAGGAAGAAGAGGTCATTGATGATTGCTGATTCACCGTTTTCCATAGCTTTTGTGACCAGTGTCTGTCCTCACCTTACTTCATTGAGGCTGAAGTACAGAAGCATTTAGATGTTTCAGCAGAAGAGTTCAAACTGATTTAGTGGTCATTATGACAGGGTATTGTGTTCGAAATGTAATACTGGGTACAAAATCTCATTTGAGTGAATGCAGTATGTTATCTATTCTGATCAGAGAGTGTACAAAAAAAATCGATGTTTAATCATATAAAAAGTGATCATTAAACTCAATGAAATAGCTTGATGAATGGGTCATAGAAAAAAAATGCATTGTGGTGTCTTCTGTTTAATTTTCACATACGGGTATGATTTAAGTGATAAATGATGATAATGATGATAACATTTTGAATATAAACAAAACGATAGTAAATTTCCACTAGAAAAATTGTGATTTATTGAATGAAAACTGCTCCAAGAAATGAAATTCTTGAACCATTTTGTCACGTAACATGAACAATCACAAAATGTTGCCAGTTTCAAAGTAGAAACAATTTAAAATCACAGACTTTTCCTCTTGTGGCATTCCATTATGTTATGCCATAGTTTTGTGTATTTTGATATAATTGTTACAAGAGGTGAATGCTTACAACTGGCAGTGGATCAGTTTGTTATCTTTAGAAAGAATATTCATTGCTAGAAAAGTAAACTGATCATGATATCAGGAGAAATAGACACAAAAAAAATTCTGTTTAGGACAAAATCGGAAATGAAATGAGGCAGGGAACAGTAAACGATAAACAGTAAACAAGTGGGGTATTTTTTGCTCCCATAAGAAAACCTAACACAGAGTAACTCTTATTCAAGACTGGCACAGCCTTTTAAACTTGAATAAAGTCAGACAAATACATAGATGAACAATCTAATAGTGGGGGAAAAAACAAGCGCAGGCCAACAACTGAACTGTCTTCATAGTAATGACTTGGCAAAGATTTGGACTTAAGGAGGTGTGGGGGGGGGGGGGGGGGGGGAGTTTGAAGATGGAGAAACTGGGAACATGAAATTAAGAAAATATGTTACAGATATGAAAACTCTTCACTAGCTGCATAAGGGAACCATCGCAATCCCTTTTGAAGGCAGATATATTTGCATATATTTATGCAGCTAGTGAAGAGTTTTCATATCTGTAACATATTTTCTTAATTTCATGTTCCCAGTTTCTCCATCTTCAAACTCCCCCCCCCCCCCCCCCCCCCCCCTCCTTAAGTCCAAATCTTTGCCAAGTCATTACTATGAAGACAGTTCAGTTGTTGGCCTGCGCTTGTTTTTTCCCCCACTATTAGATTGTTCGTCTATGTATTTGTCAGACTTTATTCAAGTTTAAAAGGCTGTGCCAGTCTTGAATAAGAGTTACTCTGTGTTAGGTTTTCTTATGGGAGCAAAAAATACCCCACTTGTTTTCTGTTTAGGACATATGTATGTAAATATTAATTGTCTAGATACAGACTTTTTTTTTGCAATGGATTAATCAGGGAGTGGTTATATTCCAGCACACACATGCAGGATCTGAAGGACGTGACAGCCGATGTGCACTATGAGAATTTCCGGGCTTCCTACATCCAGGAGTCTATGGCAGGGCAGCAGAGAGAACGAAGGTGAATGTGCAGATAGTAACAACAGAAGGAGAATCTCTTTTCCTTCCGCCTCTTTCTCCACGCCTTCTCGTTGACCCAGGCTCCATGCTTGTCAGTCTTGCTCCCACATACACACCCGGCCTCAGCCTGTCACAGCCTGAACAGTCACCGTCTACAGGAAACCACAGAAGACCCTGGACTATTGCTGAGTCAGTTCCACTGTGTTCAGTAATGCCAGCTGCCACCCAACACAAGCAAAATGCCACTGACGTCTGTGGCTGCTTACTTATGGAGACAGCATGAGTGAACATGCTCCACCCTAGGAAGGCAATACTTACCTCTGATAATGGTCCTTGTTGTGGTACAAAATGTCACCCTGGAGCAAAATTTCACCTGGTGACATTTTAAAGAGAATCTGTTGTACAAAATAATGCCCCAGTACAGAAAGTCACCTAGGATGACATTCTGTGCCAACATTGCAATACAGAATGTCACCCCGGTGCCTGGATGATATTTTGTGCAGGCAGGTCACTTGATCGTGTCCACTGTAGAGTAAAATTGTCACTGTACGTGAATGTAGAATTCTGGGTCAGATTTGACTAGTTTGCGTGTTTGTGCATGTGGGTGTAGAAGGTTAAATAAGGAGACAATCGTCCAACAAACATGCTGGCAGGAGGTTGTACTTGCAGTACTTTGCTAAATATATTTTTCAGTTTTTTTAGATGCAGAATCCAAATATGGTGATGATTTTCATTGTCACTATTAAAGGCCTGGTGTGGCACTTATTCTCAGAGGTCTCGCTCTAAGCGTTTACACTTTGGGCAACCTACCTTGGTAGAGCCAACTAAAGAGCTGCCAGTTGGTGCTAGGTTCAGTCACTTCCCATGTAATTCAGTCAGTATCAGTCAGTCAGGGTTTTTTTTTTTTTTTACCTTTGTTCGTTCAGTTTTCCGTGCATGGCATGTGCAATGTGTAATGTGTCCTCCATACCAACAGCCAGTCTTGCTTTCTCTTCCAGCTGATGATCAGATTTCAT
>CM065736.1:39773536-39821036 GCA_033310375.1 Conus canariensis
ATGGTTAATTATCCTTGATAGTCGTGAGGGGAAAGGGTGGGGAGGATAAGATAGATTCTGTCGCAGATATGCATATGAAAATACTGTTGGAAAAATGTATCAGACAGGGTCTCTGAGGCACTTGGAAGTCTGCGTCTGAGATGGCGCAACTGAATTAAAAACAAGTCTTGACTTCGGGAGATCAATCACACATCAATAGAAACTCAATGACTGTCAAGAATACTAAAATCATAGCGGTCTGAGCAAGGGACATAAACACAAACTTACCAGTGGCATGAAGGTTTCATCCCAGATTTCATTGTTCAGGAGGTTGAGTTTAGACCAATGGTTTTGCACCAGTGAGTTTTTAGACCAAAGGTTTTGCACCAGTGAGTTTAGACCAATGGTTTTGCACCAGTGAGTTTTTAGACCAAAGGTTTTGCTTGAGTGAGTTTAGACCAAAGGTTTTGCACCAGTGAGTTTAGACCAAAGAGTTTGTTTTAGTGAGTTTTGACCAAAGGTTTTGCATCAGCTGTAGCGAGGACCCATAGACCAATTGCTTGTGTCAGTTATTTTCCTCAAATCTCACCTTTAGTGTCATGATTTATGGCCTCTCTGATCAGGAGAATGCAGAGAGTTGTCTTGAGAGATTCACATAGTTTACTTGTACTTTCTGCAAGATGAAATGTTGAAGCAGCGGCATAACATATCTTCAGCATTCTGTTTTTTTTTCAGCATTGAATGTGCACATGCATAAGGCAGGACAAAGTACATGAGACTGCATTGAGCAGCTATTTATCTCATGTGTCTTAAATTCATTTGTGGGAGAGAAAAAAAAAGTTGTACCAACTGGCAGATTTGTACAGTACCAAGTAAGTATACTGACATTAGATAGCTTTTTTTTTCTCTCATGATGTTGACATTTTATGTAAATGAGGTGGGGTGGTGTCACGTTTTCAAGTTCAAGTTGAAGTAGGTTCAGGAACTGAATTTTAAACAAATACATAAATGAATTAAATAAATGAATCGGTAAAATATATGTCCCCATCAAAGTGTTCCTTTTTTTCAGATTTTTCATTATTTTCAGTGTCACTGATTTCGAGTGTGAGGGTAAGCCTTTTTATAGTTCACTAATCCAAGATTCCTACTGTTTCCTTTTTGTTTGTTTTTTTTTCTTTTGCTTGTCTTCATTAGTCTTTCTCTTCGAAGTTCACTCTGACACCAATTTTGAAGGCCCCAACCTGTGCTGCAGTGCATCGGAGAGTATCCAAGGCGTCAAAGAGCATGTTCTTTACCAGGATGGTCAGCAGGCCATGTTTGTGCTCTATTTTTTTTTTTCACTTTGATTTGCATGAGGTTTGTTTTTAAATGGGCTCAGATGGTTCACACACACACACACACACACACACACACACACACACACACACACACACACACACACACACACATGTGCACCAGCATGCATGGATAGTCCAGTCTAGTTAAGGTAACCAAAAAACTTTTCACCTAATTTTACTGAAAAAAGAAACAGAATTTTTTTTTTTAAGGCAGTTGTAGATAAACTTTTCTGATGTATAACATTTACATCGGTCTGTGCATTTATAAATCATCTTTGTGAACCAAGAAACTTAAAGAACTAGGGATTTATTTTTAACAGAACATGTGTACAAATGTATTGACTGCCATCAGGGGTTTCCTTTATTTCTGTGTATTGCATGTTTCTGGTGGATTTAATTCAAATGAGAATAGATGATTCTGTGAATACCAAATAGAAAAAAAATAGAAGAAAACTTAAATATTGATCGCTAGAGTAAGTGAAAATTTGTTTTGCGGTTCACTGGTTTTAAAAGTCTTTTTTTTAAATAAAAATATGAAGCAGTCTTAAGGCAGCACTTGTTACACAGGAAACAGTGGAATCGTTTATTTACGATAGCTTGTGCTCTGAATTGGTAGTAACAAAAATACAGCAAAAAAGAAGAAGTAACAACAAATAAGTAGAAACAACAGGGATGAAGTGGCTTCTCTACTTTCCTTTAAGCATAATATTAGATGCAGTCTCTTTACAACAAAACAAAAAAAAAAAACAAAAGAAAATGAGTTATATTGAAAATAATCAATTTTTTTTTTGTTTTTTTTTGTGGGAAAATCATATATGTATGTCAATGCCTTGATAAGTTATATTGTCAGTTCTGTCAGTGTTGTGATGTGTATCATATTGAATGATTCTTGATGAAACTGATCAGTCTGTTGTTGTGGACTTGTCAATCGTTTGTGATGTTCAGGTTACTGTGGTTTGTTTCATCAGTGTAGTGTGAGACATGGTCAGAGGTCTGGTCTCTCATTTCATCACTGTCTTCAAAATGAATTTCCCCCCGACCGTTGGTGGCAACGCAATGACTTGTGTGCACATGCATTTATTCAACCGTGTGCACACATGGAAATGCTCGCAGATGCACCTGCAGACACACACATGCACGCGCGCACACACACACACACACACACACACACACACACACAAAAAACGCAAACACATACACATACACACACTCGCACACATATACACACACACACACGCTCACACACATACACACACAAACACACATACACACACACACACACGCACACACACACACACACACACACACACACACACACACACAACACACTGTTCACCGGTCCCACAGCCCAGCAGGGCCATAGGGACACTGCAATGTTGAGTGCTGCACCAGTTGTCTCCACCTGTGATGAGTGTGAGCAAAATTAGTACCTGGGGTCCCCCCACAGTTCTCCAAGTCCACTCAGCGATGCTGTCTGTCCACCTCAAACTCTGCCTGCCCAGTCAGCTCTTCCCATGTGCTGTTCTCCGGGGAGTAGTCTTGGAGAGTCCACTTAATCTCATCACAATTGTGCACCACTTCAGCTTTCCTTTCCTTACTGCGGTCAACAGGTCTTCATGCTGACTCACACTGCTTGATGGCTCTGCACACACTACACCACAATAAACGAATTTTAAAAGATATTTGAAAGAATTCTGCTAGATAACATGGTCAAATGAATTGCAAGACAAAACAGGACATGTTTTGACCTCTTAGGTCTTCTGCAGGCAAGATAAACAACACACAAGGCAACGAAAATGAAGAACGAGCTATCACTTGTCGAATTCGGAGCAAGATGGGTGTTGAAAAAGAGGTGCAAATGCATCGTGTTTTGTCCTGTAATTCGTTTGTCCGTGTTATCTGGCAGAGTTATTTCAGATACCTTTTAAGATTTGTTTAAATTTCCGCCTGCAGTCACCTCATATTGCAACAAACCACAATAAATGGTCAAGCTTTAAGGAGAATATCTGCAGCCAAGTAGTTGCCATAATATCTGTAATGAATGTTAATTCCCACTATTTGTTTTTTTAAGTTCAGTAATTGGTGTAGCGTTCATCATTGCAGTGATTCCATGGCGTTGGTAGACGCTGGGACCAGTGACAGTGACCCTTCAGCAGCAGAAGCCACATTTTATTTCGTATATCAACTTAAGTCTTTTTTTTCTTTTGTCTTTTTTTTTTTTTTTTTTTTTTTCAAATGGGGCACATCTGAGATGATGATGATTTGGATATTTTTCCTTGTGGTGAATATTGTGAGAACTGACTTTGAAGTTTGTGTTGTTTTCACTACTAAGTATGTGGAAATGACTTGAGTGTGAATGTGTTTACACACAAACGTGAAAGTGGAAATTAAAAAAAAAAAAAAAAAGGCATATAGAAATCTGTAATTTTTGTTAAGAAAATTTTTTTTCAGAAAATTAAACATAAAAAATGGTATCTTCCGTGTGTGAAAATGGTATCTTTTGTGTGTATGTTCTCAATCACCGGGTGTTTATAAAATGGTTTATGTTATGACAAGATTGATGTACACTCCAGAGTATTTTCAGCGCTTTTATTGTCTGTGCTCTTTCTCCTGAGTTCAGTTTGAAAATCTGCTCTGTGTATGGGTCTTCTGTTTGCAGCAGTATTTCTGTATATTCTCTAATTAGTTGCAAAACATTTTGCATTCAAGGTGCTGTAAACTAATTTCGGTCTTTGTGAATATGCTGTTGTTTATTCTTGAATAAATACCTTTTTTTCAGTTTCACAATGATTTAAGTGATTCAGTGAGAGAGAGAGAAAGAGAGAGAGAGAAAGAAAGGGGGGGGGTAAGGTGAGAGCATCTGCCCATGCGCTTCAGTGTTTGTGCATGTGGTGAAAACTTGGCACAATCACATGTCAAAGCCAAAAAATATTAGGCCCTCTCGGAGGCTCTCTCTTGGATGTCAGCCGCTCAAATTCTACCCTTCATGTCCAACACCTCCTCCACCACACTGCCCTCTTCCCATCTCTGATGACAATGCGGGTAGCCCCACAGAGAACAATGAAAAGTAGGGTAACTCTTGCTCCGCTGATGAAATATTTCATCACGGGAGCAAGAGTTATCCTACTTGTTATTTACTGTTTAATGGTCCTTTCCTCATGTTAGATTTCCTTTCAGCCCCCGACTAAATAGAGTCATCATTTTGGGGGGATCAGTGAGACAACAGACTGAGCGTCTTGGCAAAGCTAAAAGAATTTACTTCCAAGGGAGCTGTCCATGACAAAATTCTGTCTGAAGAAGAAGAAAACACACACACACACACACACACACACACAAGCGGACGGGAGAAACAGAAGAATTAGTGCAGGCTGGCTCCATGGCAGGGCCGTGCATGTTCTATAAGAAGAGAACAACTCCAATTTGACACGGAAGAAACCATCATGACGAGAAAGTTGTGCACTATAATACAACGCAATACGAATCACGCAAGTCGCTATCCGTGAGAAGGGCCCACACGTATCGGTTGCGCATGTTGAAGTGAAGACATTATTGCAGGTGAGGCGTGTCCACTGCAGGCAGACGTATTTTCATGGCCTGAATCTTTTCATTCCTATTTTCAGCTGAGTCCGTCCAGCCAAAACAAATCACCTAATGCATTCAGACCTCCTCCCTCCAACCTCTCCCTCGCCACCGCCACCCCCCCCCCCCTCCCCCCCCCCCCCCACGCATACTCGTGTTTTCCTGGCTTGGAAAGAAAATCTGTCGAGGTATTTGTGTGATATTGGCCGAATTTGGGGAAAGGATCCCTCTCTACCCCCTCTCCCTTCCCCATTCCACCTTCCCATGCTTGTACAGGAATTTCGAATCGAGAGTGAAAAACAAGGAGACGTGATCAAGGCTTGGTGAGTGTTGTTGTTGTTTGTTGTTGTCGTACCCTGGCTAAAAGACTCCAGGGATCATCCGAACAGCCGAAGTACTTGAACACTATGGTACAAATGCATCAGCTGGGGATGAGAAATTACGTGTGTGACCGTTTTTGATTACCCCGCCACTTGGACAGCCACACTCCAACTTCGAGGGCTTTGAAGACATAATTTATGCCAGGAGCTTGTCACGACTGAAGACAATCCCCGCATAACTATACAGAGCATAACAACATTTTGATGTAGCCTTGGTGTTGTAGCCTATGTCAAACTGGTCTGACACAGCATAACAACATTTTGATGTAGCCTTGGGTGTTCTAGCCTATGTCAAACTGGTCTGACACAGCATAAACGACATTTTGATGTAGCCTTGGTGTTGTAGCCTATGTCAAACTGGTCTGACACAGCATAAACGACATTTTGATGTAGCCTTGGTGTTGTAGCCTAGGTCAAACTGGTCTGACACAGCCTGAAGCCAGGGCGAGCTTGGTGAGTGTAATGATTAAGGAATCAAGAACACGATTTGGAATAAGAAGCATATTGGCCTCACACTCCTTCCCTTCGCCCCCCCCCCTCCCCCAACCCCCTCCCCCCCCCCCAACCCCCTCCCCCCCCCCCCCCCCCCCCATCGCCTCTCGTCACTGCTTATACTGTCCGGCCGAGAACATGAAGAAAAATCTGTTTTCAGGCATGGAAAACTTTTACAACCAGTTTTGATCAGTTTTCAGACCAGGCTACTTAGATCGTATGGCACCCACGTTCACTGAATTCACTTTGTCCTTCTGACCAAAGGGAGGTAATATGACCAGTGTCTCCGCCTGGGCTTGAGTTTCTTCGTATGTTGCCAATCACCGGTAGGCATAGGGCGTGAACGATGTTCTGCCACAGAGTCCTAGGTCATCTTTTCCAGAGGCTGTTTCCAGGTGTATCCCAACTGTCTGATATCCACCCCGAGGTCCTGGTGCCGGGTGTTCTTTAGAAGGTCTCACCTTCCTGCACCTTGAGGGTAATATCACTAAATGTGCCAATGAATGGAACTATTTTTTTCTCTCTGTCTGCATCGATCTCTGTTTCTATCTTGTTCTCTTTTTGACTCACTTTCTTTGCTTGTCCAGAATATGTTTAAGCGGTTTACACACACACACACACACACACACACACACACACACACACACACACACACACACACACCACCACACCACCACCACCACCACCACGTCATACGACACCACACCACAATGCACACACACACACACACACACACACACACACACACACACACACACACACAACCACCACCACCACCACCACCACGCCATACGACACCACACCACAATGCACACACACACACACACACACACACACACACACACACACACACACACACACACACCATACAACATCGCACCACACCACACCACAATGCATACACACACACACACACACACACACACACACACACACACACACACACACACACACACACACACACCAAGTCTCATATCAGGCAGGGAATAACTGGAAAGTTCTTACAATAGTTATCAACATGCCAAGTCTGAGGATACCACCGCTTGTGCTTACTACGGATATGCATACACATGCACAAACCCATGGACAACCGCCGGAAACAGTATAGTCATACAGACTGATTTTAAGATTGTATGATAGAAATGTAATGAGCACACACACACAGCCAAGCGGTCGTACAATGTCAACAAATTTATCACCAAAAAAAAAAAAGAAAACACTCAAAAATTTTGACAGAAAGTTGGGGTTTTTTTTTTTTTTTTTTTTTTTTTTTCGCCTTCTGTGCCACTCCCTTGCCATTACGTCAATGCCACTCATTCTGTCCCCCATCCACAGTCACATCCTGGTTTGTCCCGTTGTAGACCCTGCACGGGGAAAATCAATGTCAACCCATCATTAAGAGGCAACCCGCCAGAAGAGACACTGCATTCTACCCAGTCACTTCAGTGGTGTTCAACGGTGCCCGTTCTGAACCCGCAACATAGGCAGGACACCACCTGCTGCTGAGACTCCTGCTGTGCACAGTGCTTGTTTAGTCGAGAAACCAGCGTGAGTCAACGTCCCGCTCGAGGGGGCTTCACCACTTCCGCCCAACAATAATCCTCACGAACTCGCCGATACCAGCGACCTGACAATGTATTCAGCAAGAGCACAGACATACAGAGGAAATCGAAACTGACACTGACGTCTCAATGAGAGCAGGGCATGAAAGGCCACAGAATTTCAAACTCCCCCCCCCCCCCTTCCCCCCCCCCACCCCCTCCTTTCTTTTTTAACATTAATGATTGATGAGGATGAAGATGATGCTGAGGATTTTCATTCTGGTCTGAGACCGCATGAAAGTGCCATACTCTACGCTTACGTTCAATAGATATATCCCGGCATCAACCAGGCCCGAGAGATCAACACCTGCAGTGTTGGTCATGAAATTTGCGCACCACTCTCAAAGATGCATCCAGTAAGTGGATCAAAATCGACTCTTTGGTTCCAGTCTTCCCAGTTGAACCTATATCAGACTCAACTCCAGATTGGAGCTTGTAATGGGGCTAAAAAATCTCACAAATATAAATGGCTCTGATGGGAATCGAACCGAAGACCCCTGAGCCCGGAATCGGCGACTCGAACCACTTTGCCACGGCGGGTAAGGGTAGAGTGGGGAGACTGAGGTGAGGGTGGGGGCGTGGGTGGGAGGTAGGAGGGAAGGAACCTGTATAGGGAAACATTTTTCTGCAGATGGAAGATCAAGATGACTCATACAACACCCGGTTCTGGGAAAGAGAGATACCTCGGTACTCATATATTGGTCTTTGCTACCCGGCGTGCCCTGCTGACTGATGTCATGGAAGAACAAAATCAGACCCTACGCCTCTGGCAAAATCTTAAATTCCAGGTTCCCATGCTAAGAACTGGCGTATTCAAAACGAGTCTTTGTTATTCTGGTCCTCTTCTTGAGAGCTCGCTTCCGCCACAGCTGAAATGTCATGAAAGCTCAGAATCTTACAAATAATTGGTTTACGTATTCTGCACCCTCACGCTAGTTATGAAGATATGCAGTGTAACTGATATCATCAATGCCTTTCCACATGCATGTTATTACTTTGTCATCAACAACATACACTTTTACTCACCTCCCCAAAGTCGTCGTTGCTGTGTCTGTAAGCGTCAATGTTTTAAACTACACTACTACTGTTATTGATTCGCTATGTCAGCGCATGCAAATGTCAGTATGTGAAAAGTTTTATAACGAACTCATGAAGTGTACGTGTTAGAACCAGAGTACTGTTCATATGATATGTGATCATGCACTTTTTTCTAGGGATGGATGGGATGGATAATGCTCTCTCTCTCTCTCTCTCTCTCTCTCTCTCTCTCTCTCTCTCTCTCTCTCTCTCTCTCTCTCTCAGTTCATCTACGTCTAAATGTTATAGGCGGAACAACTCATCAACTTTTTAAAAATGTATTTGTGAAGATATGTGTGTTTGTTAAAAGTTTTGTAAGTTTTAGTCGGTAGTCATGCTTAGTTAGTCCCTTAGCGGGGCAAGGGCCGGATGAAAAAAAAGCACGTGTTTGCTTATCTGTTACCTTTGGAAATAAAAATCATCATCATCATCATCATCATCATCATCATCATCATCTCTCTCTCTCTCTCTCTCTCTCTCTCTCTTTTAACTTTTCTCCTTTTTTGCTTTTTGTTTGTTTGTTTTGTTTTAGTCTTTGCTTTCCATTCTCAATTTCTTCTTTCTTCTTTGTCACGCATAACATGAACAAATGTTTGACCCCCCCCTCTCTCTCTCTCTCTCTCTCTCTCTCTCTCTGCCCTCGACTACAGCGTTATCACCTGTTCCTCACTGACCAGAAATCAATCTCGCATGAAAAAGAATGTTGGATACGAATATGTGCTTGTGTACTTGAACAGGGCTGCCTCACGAATGTCTATTCATTCCCCACAGGCAGTGTTCATGATACCATTATGGTGACTGATGTTGCTACGCACGCGCGCGCGCTGTGTGTGTGTGGTGTGTGTGTGTGTGTGGTGTGTGTGTGGGGTGAGAGAGAGAGAGAGAGAGAGAGAGAGAGAGAGAGAGAGAGAGAGAGATTTAGTTTGAGTGTGTATGCATGCATGTTTTCTTTCATGATAATATGACTCATCACTAGTTTGTTAATCAGTTTCATATGTAACAGCGTTAGCAGGTTATGGGAGAAAGGCCAGATGAAACAGAAAACATCTTCCTGCTTATCTGCAGGATGATCAATCAATCAATCAATCAATCAAGTCGACCAAATGTGAGGAATAAGGGTCACAGATGACCGCAAGATTTTAAGATTTGAGTTTGTTTTTTTTTAATTGGAATGGGAAAATTACGACTTGCATCAGGATAAAAACAAAACAACAACAACCCCCCAAAAAAAAACAACAACAAAAAAAACAAAAACAAAACAAAAAAAACGAAAAAAAAAAACCCGTTTTGTGTAGAAACACAATGCCAGTGTGTGTGTGTGTGTGTGTGTATGATGTGATTCGTTTATTTATAGGAAAAAGTCATCTTGGGAAGACGTTCTCAAATTGCTCCATTCCTAGATTAAAGTCGTCACTTCCGTTGAGAGAGGGAGACTTCGCGGATGCCCAACAGCACGAAAATAGTGTGACAACTGTGTTTTGTTTTAGTTTTGAACTTTGTAAATTGGACCGGAGACCACGTTCACAGTTTTGAATACGGTATGTTATTGATGATTCTGTACCTTAAAGATTCTATGATTTTTGTCCATTTCACTTGATTTGGCAACGTTAGGACATGAGACATCACCGCGGTCACCAATCCACAAATTTGCAAGTTACATCTAAATCTTCAAATCTTCAATCTTCAAATCAATAGCCACGTCGTGTCCATAGACTTTAAGTGACTCGGGTGTGCGCATTTAGAAAAAAAAATCCTACTTTCTTGTTTAAAAGACAGCATTCATACACCCCCCCCCCCCCCCCCAACTTACCTACCAGCTAGCCTAAAAAAAAAAAAAAAAAAAAAAAAGACCTAAGTGTGGAGCTGCAGGAAGGCTACCCACGTTCACCTTTTCAAGAGGGGTTACCCTGCTCCCTATCCTGCCCCAGAACAAGCATTAGGCTAGTCCAGACCCACCAACCATTCACACACACTTCCACACGACAACACATACAATGGCTGTATTTTAAAAGTAAAGTTTGCTGAGCTCCCTCCTGAAATGTGCCAGAGAGGGGGCCTCGGCTGCAGCTGCCGGGAGAGAATTCCAAAGTGGAATGGTGCGGTGAAAGAAGCTATACTTCAGAACATCGGTTTTTGATCTAAGGTGGCGGAATTTCTTGGAGTGGTTGGCTCTTGTTCTGGCGGATGCTGGTGTCAGGTACTCCTCTGGCAGAATGTCCACAAGGTTGTTCACAGACTTGTAGAACATTGTTAGTTGGGCTTTTGTCCTCCTGGACTCCAGGGATTCCCATTTGAGGTCAGTGAGCAGACCAGTAATGCTACAGGTGTAATCATAGCAGTTGGTGACATACCTGGCTGCTCTCCTCTGTACTGCTTCTATCTGTTTAGTTTTGTCTGCGGTGTACGGGTTCCAGACTGTACTGCAGTATTCGAGGTGGGGGCGAACTAGGGTCTTGTAGGCATTGGTCTTGGTTGCCTGGTTCGCTACCCTCAGGTTCTGCCTCAGGAATCCTATCATGCTGCTGGCCTTTTTGGTGGAGCGGTTGATATGGCTGGTCTCACAGTTTCTTTTGTTCATGAATTTGAGTAGCCTAGGTACACGGAGCTAACCAGATACACACACTCCCACCCTGCTCACTTTTATTTCCGACATATATCAAGGACAGTTTGGATGCATGAAATCTTGAAAACGCTTAAACATGAAAACAAGAGAATATTTTAACTTGGCCACAGTCAAAAACTTTCAAGAAAATGCCTTACGTTTTGATTTTATTTTGACAGGAAAAGCATGAACATCCCACATACTAATAATACATCATGTCTTCCCAGTGATGTCAAATAAAGACAGATGGGTGGGTCTCTAGATAGGTGGATGTGGCTTAGGTTAGTTACCACAGATTTTATAAAAAGATAAGGAATCAAAACCAAAAAGAAGTAAAACTCATCAAAACACAAGAAGGTCATTCCACTTCCAGTGTTATATACTATTATTATATAATTTTATGAAATTTAATTAAAAAATAAATGTTTGGTCATTAACTTTCAGTAACAGAAAGATAAAGGGGAGAATTGTAACCAGTATGGGAATTACGAGTTTGCAGATTATTTCCCATAGTTGTGAGAGGCCTTGATGGAGCAAGCATTGTAGCAAGCCTCTCAAAGTGGTGATCTAAACAGCTTGCGGAAGTGATTCCGGTACATGGGGGCTTGTCAAAATTCAGATAAAGATGATGAGAAAATGTCTGAGTATATAAAATGCTGCATTTTGATCCTGAAATTTCTCACTTGCACCTGTAGATAATTCGGAATAGTAACAAATTTATATAAATCATAATGTCATTAAGGACACAGCATGAACAACATCATTAACGTGTTATGATACCCTCATGCAATAAGCATAGAACAAGGCCATAGTTATATTTCTTCTTTTCTTTCTTATTATTTTTCACCATTTTCTATACTTTTCTCTTTTTTCTACTCCCTGCCCTCCTCCTCCTCCTCCCTCTTCCTCTATTATTATCATTATTGCTACCATAACAGTATTCGTGTAACTATCCCCTCAGTCTTCTTCCTCTTTTTTCTAGTGTTGTTATTGTTCTTATTACTGCAATTGTTTTTATCATTGTTATTAGTATTATAAGATTAAACATTATCATTGCGATTATTATTGTTATTGTTGTTTTTATCATTATTATAATATTCCGCAAGTAAATATCTAGCTCAGAGGTAACTAAGGATCAACAGCCAGGTGGCACTGAAGCCAGTGAAGGGGTTAATTGGTCATTTACATTTTAGTTTAAAGCTGTTTTTAAGATGTAATGTAAATTCATCATTTTACTTGGTTTCCTTAAAGGTGTTATCAGTTTCTGATTATAATAATTTTTTTTCCAGCTGAGGTGTGACATTTTATCGACATGTACAACGGCATTGGTCTGTCAACTGCAAGAGGCAGTGGCACCAATGGCTTTGTGCAGAGGAATTTATCCTCTGTGAAGCGGACAAAGGACCGCATCAATTACAAGACTGAGGAAGATGTGGCTCGTCTGGAGAGGCAGCTCAATCGGCAGCCCAACGCTGAAATCCTGAACCATGATCGTAAGCGTCGGGTGGAGCTCAAGTGTATGGAGATGGAAGAGTTGATGGAGGAGCAAGGGTAGGATGCTTTTTGTCATCATTATGTTTCATAGTATTGTAATTTGTACTTCACTGCTGAGATGAGGTAACAAAAGCATGTTCACGCACACACACACACTCTGACTCGCACCAACTTACAAATTGAGAAAACACACTTACACACAGACACAGACATGCATGCTCAGGCATGTATGTATAAAAACTATAATACAACACACACACACACACACACACACACACACACACACACACACACACAGACTCAGGCTCTTGAGACACACATGCAGACGCATACATAGGCCACTAAATCTGTTTTAGATCTGTAGAATGCCTTTTGTGTAGCTTTACACTTTGCTTAGCAAAGGAATTCAGAAGCAGTTGATTTAATTTTGTTTGAATGAAGTAACCCCATTCATCATCCTTGCCTCCACATAACTGGATTAGAATTTTTCTTTTTTTTTTTTATTGAAAAATACTGATTAAATCTTTTCCTACATATGCACTCACGGTCTCACAAACACAGTGTATGCATCAATCCAAAGGCACAGTTCATGAAGGAGAAGATTTGCTCTTCCCTGTTGACCTTCTAAATGAGGTGCAAATTTTCTTCACAGTATTAAGTTATGACACTACACACACAATATCAGATTATGACACTACACACACACTGACGCAGACTCACACCAACACACACTTACACAGAGACAGACAGACAGACACACACACACACACACACACACACACACACACACACACACACACACACACACACACACATATAAATGTACACATGCACACACACACTTATATGCAGCAGCAACAACAACAAAAACAACAATAATTACTAGCCCAACTATTTATTGGCTAATTTAGTAACTTGGGTCAGATGCTGCAAAATGGTCTCAAACTTGAAAGAGACACATGAAGTCATGTATATTTTTCCACGCTTTCTGTTAACACTCTTAATAACATGAGAAAAATCTTAATATTTTGTGGCATATCTATGTGTGGGTGTTTGTTGAAAAAGTCATTTAAAAAAAAAGAAGTTAATTTTGTGGACTGGATGCAATGCGACCACATGAAACTTTGGCAATGCAATACTCAGGCATAATGCCCCTAACACACACACATACCATTCTAAGTAAGGCTACTTATTGTGTGCACTAGTGAGTAATACATAATGCAGTGGACTGGACAAAAATGTTCAGGAGGAGTGGTTGCAGACTCAAAGAAATTCTTGTTTGTTGTCGATCTTTTTTTTTTTGCATGTGTGTCGTAGCATTCTTACCCAAGTTAGCACTTTACAATGTTTATCAACCAGAAAACTGCATGTAATGGTTTTGTAGGGACTATAAATTGCTTACGAAATGAAGGGTAATGACAGCAAGCATGTCATTTAATTTGAATAGCAGTAAGGATTTCTTAACTTTGCTGAAGATCAGTCTTGTTGGTCAGGAAAATGATTGCTTGACCTGCTTTTTTCAAAATCTCTTTTTCTGTTTCCAGATTTTGCAAAAAGTTTGTCAGTCTCCTTGGTCGTGAAAATGATTGATTGACCATGTGCATTCAAACTAAATGTTTATGACTTAAAGCTAAATGTTTATCACTTCAAATTAAATGCTTATCACTTTCACCAGTGCATCATCATCACATAGACGAACATGAGCATCGTAATATTGACTATAAGGGTTAGTGGTCAAATAGTTAAAGTGTTACATGCAGAGCCGACTTTCATGAATTCAGATTTCAAAAGACTTGTGGCATTGGATTTTTTCAGTTTGAAAACTCTCTGTGTGTAGCTAGAAAGAGGTCCCTGATTCAATCCAGGGAAGGTTGGAAGCAACAGAAGGAAAAGGATGAGCTCAATTTTTCATCATGCTATGCTGTAGACACGGTGAACCTCAGACAGTACATTGCCCTTACGCCCAGTGGGCTGTGGGAACTGTAATCTGTAAGCTTTTTTTTTCTGTTTTCAAATTGACATGCAGTTGTGTAAGTCATTGAGAATGCTGGTGAGTAACGTGTTTTTTTTCCTTCAGATTATTCTTTGTGTTTGTTATCGTTAAGAATTGGTGTTTTATGACACAGTATGGGTGTTCCCACTTATGCAGGTACTCTGAGGATGAAATCCACCAGAAGGTGTCCATGTTCCGACAGATGTTGATGGAGAAGGAGGGCTCCACTGATTCCCCTCTGGACAAAGATGAGCATGGCCGCCCAATGTGAGTTGTTTCCCTTTGTATTAGGGGACATGTTTTATTTTTCAGTTTGTGTAGGTATGCATAATTTACATTAATTTTGCCGCATTTTTTACCTCTGAGGGTAGTGCGTGCCATGTTACACTAGTTGTGAGTTGATGGTGGTTTCATTTCTCTTTCAGGGAGGTCAGATGTCTGCTCTTCTGCAGATGTTTGCTTTTATCTGTCTTTTTTTATCTATCATTTAGATTCCACTGGAAAGTATATTCAGTACGTTTATACACTGAAAAAGAAAAGATCCTGCACACAATCCCTTATTGTGACAGTTGAATTCTGAATTGGATTTAAAGAATTGAAGCGGAAATACATTTTTTGGAATAGCCTAGTCATGTCAAGTGTGACAGCAGCGTGAAAAATAAGTCAGATCATGTCGGAAAAACATGGGTGTAAAAAGTTGATAATTAAACTCATCCCCTCACTATTTTCACAGGCGTGTTAGGCAAAATCTCATCTCTATTTATCAGTCTGCCAGTGCATCAGTGTCAGGTGTTTTGCTGGACTGTCCACTGAGTTGAAAGATGCTGGCAGTAGACAAGGGCATGCATTTACAGTGAAAGTGGAGTCAGATTTAATGTTACTTTTATAAACTAGATAGGGGGCCGGAATAGCTCAGTTGGTAGAGCGCCGGACTCGTGATCCTGGGGTTGCGGGTTCGAATTTCGGTACAGGGGGATTTTTCCCTCAGAGTTAACATTGGTTCTGACTCCATTCCCCATACAGTCCTTCGAATGAGACTAGAAACCGAGGTTCTGTGTGTGAATGCATGCACAACATCTTGCGCACACGTAAAATCCCATCACCAACTTTCGGAAGAGAAGGCCAGTTTGGCCGTTGGTATGGATGACACCTTACACATAGCATGCACCTTCCCCGAAGATGGAGTATGGCTGTCTTAATGGCGGGATAAAAAAACGGTCATACACACAAAACTCCACTGCCTGTCTATACAGGCAGTGTCCGCAGGAGTATCAGCCTGCGTACGCAGAAGGAAAGAAAGAATAAACTGGATAACAACAGATTCTTCTTTTAAGTCAGTAAGGTTCTTTAGTCCTGACTTGGCCTGTGTAAAGAAAAAGCAAGAAAAAAAAAACAAAACGGAAGTCATTTACTTTTCAGAGCCAAGGAGACCCATCAGCTTGCAGAAGCCAACCAGGAGAAGAACCAGCGTCTGCGGGAAGCCTTTGGGCTGGGAGATTATGTGGATGGCAGTGCCTTTGACCCCAACCGCAAAGCCAAGGAAGAGGCTGCTAAGGCCGCTGAAATGGCGACAAGGAAATATGCGTGAGTGCTGTGATCAGTTGTGTGTCTGGAATGGTATGTTTGTGTGAGTAGATTTATTTTTTTTTTTTATGTTTGTGTTTATTGTCAGTGATAATGATTTCCTGGAAATTAGGGGGTCATATTCCGTGAAGAAAATTTGTTTCCAAATTTCAGAGAGTCACAAAAATATTTAGGGGGTCACATTTTATAACTGCTAGAAAATGTACTGAAAACAACACACACATACACATGCATGCACGCACGCATGCACACATAAGTGTGCTGTGTCTGGCTCACGCACTTGAATATACAGAAAGAGAAAGAGACAGAAATGGATAAGAAAAGCAGTGATAATTCTTATGCACAAATGTGCGTCTCTGACACATGAAATTCCCATCTGATGCACAGGAATTAAAGCCACTGTGTCACTAAAACATAACAGAATTTACTGGGATGCAATGATTTTCTCCTGTACGCATTCAACTCTGAGCAGTGGGTCACCCAAAATTGCTTTTGTCACCCAAAATTGCTTTTGTCCAATGCCAATTGAGGTCGATAAAAACATAACTTTCTTCTACATTTCAGAACTTTCTGAATTGATGAACAACTTCCGCTTGAGAACTTTTCTCTACTGAAAACTAACAAGAGTCGTCAAAATAGAGTACCCAGTCTCTGAGAGATCACGTGATTCAGCCTTGCGCGAAACGCATGGAAAACCCTGTAAATTTCAGCTGTGAACTGTGGCTTGCACGTGATAGTTACAGAATTCGAGCGATCTATGCAACATGACCGGTTCAGACAATTAAAATGGTGCTGTTGTGGATGCACCAATCTGTTCCGCACAGTGCAAGAGGTGCTAATCTGCATTGCTTCGTCAAACGTTCCACGGATATTCATTGCTCACCTCTTGTTTCTTACTGGGCATCCGAGGATCATTGCATGATGACTGGAATATGGTCAAGCATTAAAATACTTCAGCACTGATAGAAATGGCTCACGTAGTGGAAATTCTGTGACAATAATCAAAAGAGGACATCCCACATAATACATAAAGTTTCACAGATAAAATCACGTTCCTGTAGGTGCTCACATTTATTCATTTTAATGAACACTTTACTGACATTGGAACACGAACCTGAATAAATAAATTTTAGCATAATCTACGTTTTTTTTGTTAATATTATTAGCAGTACCTCTTTTCTAATCTTTTTCTGACTCTTTCTATGTGTATTTATGTGTGTGAGCCAGTCAGAGGGCGCGTGAGCATGCGTGCATGCGTCTGTGTGTGTGTGTGTGTGTGTGTGTGTGTGTGTGTGTGTGTGTGTGTGTGTCGTCAGGAATTTTTTTGTAGTTATGAAGTGTAACCCCCTAAATATTTTTGTGACCTGAAAATTTTGAAATGAGTTTTTCATACTGAGTCTGACCCCCTAGTTTTTTTTTTTTTTTAATCATTATCACTGAAAAGAGGTGCTACTAACCAAGGTAACAAGGCACTTCAGATTATGCTAAACATTATTTATTCAGATTGTATTCCAGAGTAAATAGAAAGTTATCAGCTAAGTTAGTATATATCTGAGCACCTAGACTTTCAGGATTTTAACGATGAATCTTGATATGTGGGGTGTCCTCTTGAATTATGATCAAAGAATTTCCACTTGGTCAGCCATTTACATCAGTGCTGAAGTATTTCATTGCTTGGCCATATTCTGATACACATTAGTGCATTAATAGATATACCTCCATGTACAGCATCTTAAAACACTCAAGCTTCTCAAATAATCAATATGAGAATGAAATGTCAGATCACCCTAAGAGACAGATTCAGGGAGACAGGCAGATGGGTTGAAGTTTGGTCAAAACAGAGACAGAGAGATAACCAGTTGCCCTTTAGTGAGGAAATCTGTAGTCTGATAATGGATCTACTCATTTAAAAATGACAGAGTTGTCCAGGGTTGATTCCAGATGAAGAAAAGTAGGTTAAAGCTATCTATAAATTCTATTATCTATAAATTATTTTCAACAAGTCATTTTTTTTCTGGTGAACCAATGATTTGCTGATAACTAAGCAGGGAAGAGAGAGAACTGAAATTATTAACCTCTTCCCTGCCCGCCCCGTGTCTATTATGGGGTCGTTTCCGCGATCCTGTACGCCCGTAACCGTGTCTATTACGGGGTATTTTCGTCATCGAAATTTCGAAAATCGGCACGGGAAATAACCCTAGAAATTGTCCCTGACTCTATTGGGGTGTTTAAATAACAGTTCTATCCCTTTATCGGTGTACTGAAGTGTTAGGAAATTGTCGGTTTAGTATTCAAGAAGGGTCGAGCTGATTATCATAATCAAGATGGCGGATCAGAGACGAAGCTCGACACGGCGACCTGTTTTGAAGCGTTATAGCGCACTGGAAGTTTTAGATGAAGTGTTGAATGATATTGATAGTGGTGACGAAGACTTCCAAGCATCAGGTGACAGTGATAGTGATGAGGAAGAGACGGATGGTAACCAGCACCATCCACTTTTGTCGGAACTCGTGGCGGTCACGAAGAAGAAGACCCGGACTTCGACCCACGTGGTGTTTGTCAAGCGAGCAATACCGGCCATGATTCGACCAAGAATCAGAACCAGAGCCGATTCCCAGCACCAGCACAGCACCCCCTCCTGTCATGAGAGGTCGTGGTAGGGGCAGGGGAAGAGCTAGAGGCACTGGACAGCATCAAATAAGGGGGCGTGGCACAGGGCGTGGAGCTCGACAATCTTGCCCCAGTATTCCAGAGCAAATCAGTGGGAATCTGTTGATGCTGCTGAACTAAAAAAGTTCCTGGCCCTGGTGTTGCTGATGGGAATCGTGCGACTGCCTGCAATTGAGCTGTACTGGTCGAAGAAGGTGCTGTACCGCATTCCAGTCTTCAGCTCAGTAATGACAAGAAACAGATTTCAAGTAAGTTTCTTTACTCTCTCTGAGTCTCTCTCTCTGTTTACTTGTTCTCATTTTCCTTCCACCCTCCCTCTCCAACTCCTTTCAATGTCTAAGTCTTTCTTTTTAGCATTACAATAGATGAGGATGATGTGTGGTGTGTGTGTGTGTGTGTGTGTGTGTGTGTGTGTGTGTGTGTGTGTGTGTGTGAGCTTCTCTGTAATGTGTGGTGTGTGTGCGCTTCTGTTTTGTGTGTGTGTGTGTGTGTGTGTGTGTGTGTGTGTGTGTGTGTGTGTGTGTGTGTGTGCGCGCTTCTATGTGGTGTGTATGTGTGTATGCTTCTATGTGGTGTATTTGTGTGTCATTGTTTATGGTGTGTGTGTGTGTGTGTGTGCTTCTATGTGGTGTGTATGTGTGTATACTTCTATGTGGTGTATTTGTGTCATTGTTTGTGTGTGTGTGTGTGTGTGTTTGTGCTTCTATGTGGTGTGTGTGTCTGTGTCTGTGTGTGTGTACAAATGTGTGTATGTGTACTTGATTGTTTCTCGTGTGTGCGTGTGTGTGTGTGTGTGTGTGTTTGTTTGTTTACACACACTGATCAAATGTTGTTCAATCCTATTTCAGATCATCCTACAATTTATCCACTTTCACGACAACTCCGCGATGCCATCACCAGACCATCCCCAGTATGACCGGCTGTACAAGATCTGTCCAGCACTGGACCACCTCCATGAAAAATTTCAGGAGGTGTATGAGCCACGGCGAGCGGTGTGTGTGGATGAAAGCCTACTCCTTTAGAAGGGTAGGCTTATATTTCGCCAATACGTCCCCCTCAAGCGTGCCAGGTTCGGGAACAAGTTATACCTCTGCTACCGGTCCGACGATGAAGTGAGGCTGACGGAGAGGCATTTCATGTTCCCCATCCCACCGACACCCAACAAGGCAGCACCACAGAGGGCCTGCAGTGTCTGCACCAAGAAGCTGAAGATCAGGCGTGATGTGCGGTCCCCCACTGCCCCTCCAAGCCTGCACTGTGCTATCCACAGTGCTACATGGATTATCACACTAAGTTCAACTACTGGGAGTAGTGTGGATCCTGTAGCACAGCTTAGTTTTGCAGTGCATTTTTTTTTTCATAGATCTTCTTCAGTTAGTCAGTGCGTGCTTTTATCTCTGTGTTTTTATATTCTTGAGTGCGTGTGTGTTTTTCTTTTTTTTTGTCTTCATGGTGGTGTTTCTTCTGAAACTCTGGTTTATTCATGAGTGTGACCAGACTGTTCAACTGGTGGAAATAATCAGACTGGGTTATATTGGTGAGGCTGCTCAACCCAAGAACAACCCCAGAAACCTGCGAGATGTACAGAAAGAAGTAGTGTAGGGTTATGAACATGTACTGAGTGAGTACCAGATGTTTTTTCTCGCATCCAGTGAACACTAACATCAGTTTTTCTAGTGTTTTGTGTGGTTTTATATACAGCAATATGACTGTTTTTATTTTGAAACTGTCATAAGATTTGATTTCATCAAATTTTACTATACTGTTTACTAACAAAATATGATTATTAGTACATCAGGTTATAGCCAAAGATGCAAGATAAAAACATGCAAAAGATGTAAGACTTACCTAAGTGAATGAGACATACTTAGTGATCACATTAGTAAACCTACTGCAAAAGGCAAAATTTGGTCCCTTTATGTCTGGATTATGGTACCTACAATGATATATGTATGTATTATCATACAGAACAGACTTTTCTGGCAGTCATATCAATGCCAGATGTTTATATTATGTTCAGTCAATTCTAACATCATTTTTTTCAAAGTTGTTTTGTGGTTTGATATATTGCAATGTGTATGCGAGTCCTCAAAAACAGTCAGTTTAGTACAGAAAAGTTGATATTATCAATTTTTACCATACTGATTGCTAACAAAATATAAATATTATGAAATGATAGCATACCACAGGGTATAAGAAAAAAAAAGAGCAAAAAATGCAAGAGATATAGACTCAAATAATGAATGAGATGTGAACAGATGAATGAACCTACTGCAAAAAGCAGAATTCTGTCCCTTTTCCCTTGGATTGGGGTACTCCTCAAGATGTGTATAGTACTATGCAGAAGAAGACTTGCTGGCAATAATATCAATACCAAATTTTTGTATGATGTCCAATCAATACTAACACCAATTTTTTCCATGTTTTGTATGGTTTGATGAGCTGCAATGTATGTGTGTGTGCCCAAAAACAGTCATTTCATTACTAAAAAAGTTGGTTATATTACTTTTTACCATATTACTTATCAACAAAATCAAAATGTAATGACATCACATAATGCCATAAGGTATAAGGGGAAAACATGCAAACAATGTAGTAGATATAGCAATAAATGAAGGAGTAGTGAACAGATAAGTGAACCTACTGTGAAAAGCAGAATTCTGTCCCTTTATCCTTGGATTGGGGTACCCCCAAAGATGTATATATTACCACACAGAAGAAGATTTGCTGGCAATGACATCAATACCAGATGTTTGTATGATGTTCAGGCAATACTAATAGCATATTTTTCAATCTTTTGTGTGGTTTGATGAGCTGCAATGTGTTTGTATACACTCAAAAACAGTCATTTCATCACAAAAAAGTTGGTTATATTACTTTTCACCATATTACTTACCAAAAAAAATCAAAATGTAATGACATCATATCATGCCACAGGGTATAAGGGGAAAACATACAAACAATCTAATAGATAAAGCAATAAATGAAGGAGTAGTGAACAGATGAGTGAACCTACTGCAAAAAGCAGAATTCTGTCCCTTTACCCTGGGATTGGGGTACCCCCAAAGATATATGTACTACCACACAGAAGATGATTTGCTGGCAATGATATCAATACCAGATGTTTGTATGATGTTCAGGCAATACTCACACCAATTTTTTCTATGTGTTGTGTGGTTTGATGTGTTGCAGTGTGTATGTGTGTGCTCGAACACTGTCATTTTATAACAAAACATGTTGATTATGTTACTTTTTACTACACTAGTGCCACCAAAATCAAAATATTATGATACCACATAATACCTCATGCTATAAGGAGGAAAACTGCAAACTATCTAACAGATATCTCAATAAATGAATGAGTAGTGAACAGATACATGAACCTACCACAATATCAAAATTCTGTCCCTTTACTCCTGAATTGGGGTAACCCCAATGATGCATGTATTACCACATAAAAGAACATTTGATTGGAGTGATATCAATACCAGATGTTTGTATGATGCTCAGCCAATACAAACACCCATTTTTTTCATTGTTTTGTGCGGTTTGATGTGTTTCAATATGCGTGTGATTGTTCAAAAACAATTATTTTATTTGAAAAAAGTTTATCATAATACTTTTTACCAAACTATTTGGCAACAGAATCAAAATATTATGAAATCTCATTATAGACCAGGAAATAAGGAAGAATCATGCAAGAAATCTAAGACATATCTCCATAAATGAATGAGTATTGAACAGATTAGTGAACCTACCGCTAAACAAAATTCTGTCCCTTTACCCTGGGATTGGGGTACCCCCAATTATGCATGTGTTACCACACAGAAAAACATTTGCTGGCAGTAATATGAATACCAGATGTTTGTATAATGTTCAGTCAATAAGAACACCAGTTTTTTCACTTTTCTCTTTGGTTTGATGTGCTGCAGTGTGTGTGCGTATGCAGAAAAAGTGTCAATTTATTACAAAAATAGTTGATTATATTGATTTTTATCATACTTATGACCAGCCAAATCAAATTATTATGATACCACATCATAGCAGAGGGTATAAGAAAAAAACATGCAAAAAATCATCTCAATAAATGAATGAGTAGTGAACAGATGAGTGAACCTACTGCAAAAAGCAAAATTTGGCCCCGGCACACAGCAATACAGAAAAACACTTATACTGTGGCAGGGAAGGGGTTAAGCATTGTTCTCTGATACACTAAAGTTAACGTACCGTATTTATTTTAAAAGCCCATAAACAAATACATATACAAATGACATGATACAATTTATGAGATTATAACTGACTGTCGCACTTGGTTCTTTTGCTGTTACAAACATACATATTCTTGTATGCATAGTGCACAGGTGTAACACATAGTCACACAACGTGCTGTGTACAACACATACACGGAACAACAACACGTACATGCATACACACAAACTCTCTCTCTCTCTCTCTCTCTCTCTCTCTCTCTCTCTCTCTCTCTCTCACTCTCTCTCTATATATATCTCTCTCTCTCACTCTCTCTCTCTTTCTTTCTGTCTTTCTCTTTCTCTGTCTTAGATTGTTTCAGAGTATTTTTGTAATAAGACTTTATTTTTAAGAGATGCATTCAAATAAAAAAGAAGAAGAAAAAAGTGTGATATTTGAATTGAATTGAAAGCAGACCAATTGTGTAGTTGAGCATCAAGCCCACCAGTTGTGTCTTCCAGAATCAAAAAAAATTTATCTCCTCTCCCCCTGTGTTTGTGTGTGTGTGTGTTTGTGTGTGTGTGTGTGTGTGTTGTGTGTGTGTGTGTGTGTGTGTGTGTGTGTGTGTGTAGTTTTTATCATTATTTATAACTTTATCATATTATATTTACATGTCTTCAACTGGGACATGTAGAAAGAAATTTAGTCTACATACTTCACACACAGTTATGTATGCATGTACTTCACACACAGTTATGCAAGCATACACATATGCATGCACACACACACACACACACATGCATGCATACAATCAAACAGATCAGTAGGCAGAAACACAAACACGTTTGTCCATACAGGCTAGTTTTATCTTCATCTTTGCCTTTGTTGTTATGGTCCTGTGAGAATATGACTTGGACAAGAAAAACTAGAGTGCTGAAGCCAGAGGTATGGCCCAGCGTGTGCTTTCTAACAAACCATAATACCATCCAATGGATCGCAATGGTGCCAGACTGATTTTATGAAATGTGTCAACCTTGACTGCTTCATTTTGATTCTTTTAAGAATTGTATGTAGGCTTATTTGAATATGTGTCTCTTCTCTGCTGTTGTGAAATGCATGCATATGATTAAGATATTCTTGGGAGACTGAGGTTCATTTGGTCTGAAACAGACGCTTGAAGTTAGCTGGTTGTGCGTTCAATTTGGTTGTTGGTAGATCAGATTCAGAGAGGACACTGCAAAGATTGATGGTTTTGTGTTGCAGAATTGTTCAGAGTTCAGGGTCAGATGAAGAGAAAAATGAAGATGATAAAACTCCTGCAAAGAAGAAGAAGAAGAAAAAGAAATCAAGGTGAGTGTGAACTCAAGATGATGAGGATTTCTTCTTCTTTTTTTTTTCTTACCCCCCTTTTTAAAAAAATCAACTTTCCTCCTGTTTGTACACATATTGTTTTTCTCTTTCTTGGTATTTAAAAGGTTGTCATGGGGCCAGCCATTATAGTGCAGTAGTTAATGTGTATGGATTATTGGTTAGATGTTGTAGGCTCAAAACCCATTTGTGAGACTTGCTGGCACTTGGCAGCTTCTACCTCACTGTTAAGTGTGCTCTGTGGGTTCAGATGGTGAGACTGGAACAGCATGGCTAACTTTCAACCAAATAATGGCAGATGTGTCTGTGACAGTTGCTCAAATTTCTTGACCAGCATTTCGGGTGTTTGTATGTCTCGGACTATTTGACATTGGGATGTATTGTGAAGGGAAACACAGAGTAAAGCCACAGCTCTGTCATGTCTCAGACCACAACGTAATTCCCATGCGTCATCATCGTCATTCTCATCTTAATTGACGATCATAGATAGAAATGGAATTCTGTGTCCCTGCATGCTGTGTTTAATAATAACCTCAGTTTTGATTTCATTTATGCATCAATGCCTAGTGTGAACTTGTGCCAACCTTTCTGGTGTCGTAAAAGTTCATGGGGAATGTCACTCAATAGGTAAGGTAATAGTCTCGCTCTCGCGGCTTGGGGGAGAGGGGAGGAAAGGGACTTGGAAGGGAAAGGAGAAGGGGACACGGGGTTGGGGGTGTGGGACTCTGACTGAGCAGTTCGTGACATCAATAGAGTGCTTTGGAGGTGATGTCCTTTGTGAACTTGCCGTGCACTTGATGTGTAATTTCTCCCTAACGACTGAATTAGTTTTCCTGTGGCTATTTGTTGTTTTGACCAGCTCATTTATATTGGTTTTAATGCTAATCGTACTTTTGTATGCTCAATGGCTGATCATACTCGCTAATTCAACTGCTGATCACCCCCCCTCCCCCCCCCCCCCCACCCTTTTTGTTTTTGCAAACAAGATCTTGACATTCATGTAGTTGAAGCCACTGCTCATACATGTAGATCTGTAGAGGTGTGCATGAGAGGTAACAAAACAGAATGCAGTGGATCCCATACTCAGTTAAAAAGGGGCTGTAAGGTTTTTACTCTCTTCCATTTTCTTACATCACAATGCAAAAGAAAAAAAAAATTTTGTTTGTCCAGTCATTTTCTTGATGACTGAAGATTTGGTTTCGTGTTCTTTTCTCCATTATTTCATGATTTGTTATGGAATTGGTAGGTATGGAGGATAAACCAGTGAGAACAAAATGACTTTTTTCATGCTGTGTCTGCAGGAGTGACAGTGGTTCTCCAGAGAGGAAGGAGAAGGAGAGCAAGAAGCACAAGAAGCGCAAACACAGCAGGTGGGTAGATATCATTGTTGATTTTTGTTGGTAACTGGAGTTTGTACATACTAGTGAAATTTATGAAGAGGGAAAAGCTTTTCAAAACTTTTTAAGTTTATGAAAAGTGGAGAAAGATGGTGAAAACATGTGGAACTCAGTCTTCAAAATCATAACAGAACATAGAACTGCCATTTCAGAAGAGATCTACAATTCTGTATGATTCAGTAAAAGAAAAAAAGAAGAAAAATAAATGAAAGTTATTGTTCGAACTCTAAAAGAAAATGGTGTCAGTTTCCAGTTCAGAGCATCTTAATTCCGCAGTTCCGAAAGTGATCTTGGGATCATCCTATCAAGAGCTTGTTGCTTTCTTGTCTCTGTTCATTTCAAGATGTTTGTTAGGAGAATTGAAGACCAGAAACGTTTTCTCCACAAAATATGCAGTACAAGTGTGCACTTAGTGTCTTGTCTGTGCTAGTGTGTAGAAAGATGACAGAAGTGAGCAATTTCGATCAGCGGTTTTCATCTTGTTTTCTGCAAGTGAACAAGCCGGGAATAGCACATAGTCATTTTTGTTTGTTTTGTTAAAAGTAGCTGAACTATGCCAGTTGTGGTTTAATACTATCTAGCCGAGAGCGGCGCGTATGGTACAATTCCCTGCTGCCGCATGGTCGCACATGGCACTCAGTCCCTGCCGACGCGCATATTTCGCCACTTTTTAATTTATTTTTACGGTAGCTAGACAGCAACTGACAGTGTGGTGTTAGGTGTCATAGGAAAGAACAAACACTCAACTAATCGAACATAGTAATTTTGGATCATTTACTTTCAATGTATAGACACGACTGTGCGTTGACAAACGTGTCTGACAAGTAAAAAAAATTCTTTGTTTCCATTCTATTCTGTTCTTTTACAACACCAAATCAGAAGATGTAGGGATGGCTGCATCTTCAAACGGTTCACTTTCCTCTTCTCTTTCATAGTTTTCTATCTCTCTATCACTCCCCTCATCACCAGATCTACTTTGTAATATGATTTCAAGTGCTTCATTGAGCGAGAAATCGCTACCACCCCTTTGTCTGACCAACATTTTTTCGCGCGCGCTTAGTGGCAAAGCCCGGTGCCATCAGTTCCTTTGTTTCAAAGCTGCTGGGGTCAGCCAAGTTCACGGTAGAGCACTGAAAGTAAGGTCTACAACTTGCTACGACATCCCCAAGACTAAAGTTTCAAAATGGAGTGACTGACGGCGGAGAACGAAGCAAAATTTAGAAAGAGAGGGTGTTAGTTACCGCCAATGACATTGACAAACAAAGCACATGACAAGACACGATGCATTTCAACCACTTGGGTCTTCTTCAGGCGAAAAAATAAATCACATTTAACATTTAAGACAGTACAAACAAAGAACGAAAATGACTCATCTGTTGTTAGTCCATGTGGTGGGGAGAATAGCCGCTAGGCGGAAATGACAAGGGGGATTATGGGAGAGGAAAAGGAGGGGGGGGGGGTTTCGTGGGGGGAGGGGGGGGTTGTGTGATACGATAGGGTTGTGTGTCTAGTTTAGTGGGGTGGTGTGATATCTTTGTGACGGTTGTAATAATGGTGGATTGATAATAATAATTTTTTTTTCCAGTTTGCCTCCCCCCCCCCCCCACCACCCTTACCATTATTATCAATCCACCATTATCACAACTGTCACAAAGATATCACACCACCCCACTAAACTAGACACACAACCCTATCGTATCACACGACCCCCCCCCCCCTCCCCCCATGAAACCCCCCCCCCCCCCCTCCTTTTCCTCTCCCATAATCCCCCTTGTCATTTCCGCCTAGCGGCTATTCTTCCCACCACATGGACTGACAACAGATGAGTCATTTTCGTTCTTTGTTTGTACTGTCTTAAATGTTAAATGTGATTTATTTTTTCGCCTGAAGAAGACCCAAGTGGTTGAAATGCATCGTGTCTTGTCATGTGCTTTGTTTGTCAATGTCATTGGCGGTAACTAACGCCCTCTCTTTCTAAATTTTTTTTTTTTTTTTTTTTTTTTTTTTTTTTATCCCCAAGACTAGTTATTACAGAGCTTATTTCCCTTTGATCATTTTATGGAAAGTGTAGGAATTTTTTGTGTTCCAGTCACCCGATAGAGGGTGACACGGCAGAATGTACTGTCTGTCCGTCACCTAGCCTTGGGTGACGTGGCTCGAGGGAAAGAAATCCTGTCACCTACTATTGGGTGACTTGGCTGGTAAAGGTTAACAGTGCTCTTTGAACATGTGCACTGCAAGAAGCATGGTGATGCTTCAGGGGCTCTGGATGGCAGTCAAAGCAGACTGATTTCTCAATCGGATTAATTAATATTGTAACCTGTGCCTCTGTGTGTGTGTGTGTGTGTGTGTGTGTGAATTATTTCCTTTTGGTTTCCTTGCTTCCTGCATAGTAATTTGCCAGTCACCAGAGACCGTGAAAGGGTCGTAAATATTGCTTAGATTCCATTTCAGCCGGGGGGGGGGGGGGGGGGGGGGGGGGCTACGCACCCTCTTGGGCCTTCCCACCAGGGTATTGCCCCTTGACCCCACCAAGACTTAGGCACCCCCTGGACACTAGCCTTTTTCAGAGATTTTTCAAGCCTGGTGTTCTCCAGCCTGATGGATAGAAATGCAGACCTCTGTCTGAAGCTATATATGGTTGGGAAATCTGTTTTTAAGAAGCGTGATCAGGATTACATAGGAAAACCAGTGAGGCTGAACTAAGAGAGACAATGCTGAGAAAGTTTATGCCAACAACCTTTTTCTTAACCCGTTCGCTGCTTGAAGCTGCTTGAAAATGTTACAAACAAAGGCTTTCCCAGTGCCAGGGAAATCTAATGATTTGGGGGTAATAATTAACAAAAAATTCTAGCTCAGAAACTACAAAAGATATAACAATGAAATATATATGATTTTTGAAGGAAATTGAATGAAGATTTTGAATCTGGGCTTCTTTTGTTTTAATTTTGATAATAAAAAAGTATTTAGACAATTAGATTTGGATAGATTTTTTTGCACGATCAAAAGCATATGTATTTACCACTACATCTTCACATCCAAACAAGAACACAAAGCAAAAAAGTTGAAAATAAAGTTTGTATTGTCACACTACACCTGTAAATGAAAGTAAAACAGTTTAGAAGTCTATCAAGATGCTCACACTCTATGCAGACAGGTCAGTCCATGACCACGCCCCCCTCTCCCCACCACGCCCCCTTGCTGGACTTCAACCCTCTCTTTCACTGCTCCTCTTCCCCTACCTTTCCCTCTGCCCTGTGCCGCGCCGCGAGCAGGCCGCGCTCCCCTTTCACGCTGACTACCACATCACTGACCACTGGCACGCAGTGCAGAGTACACACTAGGTGAGCTCGTTCGACGCTGGCAAACCAGTCAGCTGAACACACATTGAGGTCACACAGCCCGACACAATAACTGACGAATACGGTTGGCAATTCCATCACTATCATCATCTCACCTTCATGCTCGAGTGAGTCGTTGAATAAAAGATTATTGTCTTTGTCAAAAATCATTAGCAGAGCCTGCTCAGCTGTGTAAATACGTTGATTTGGTCGCTGCGCTTGTCGAAGGTTGCGCCGCCATCTTTGCAAGCGAGACGAAGTGCTGGCTGGTCATCCAGTCAGTGATGAGAATAAATGGGCTTTCCCCTCACGTGTGGTCATTTACATATCATTTTAATACTACAGACATATAAGGCTTACTACGCACACTCTATTTAAGTCCGTTGATAGAAATAGTAACGAATGAAAATTCAAGAAAAATGCATGACGTCAGTGGACGGCCCATAGGCACTGGGAAAGCATTTTTAATGCGGCGTCAGCTGACGGCTTAAAGGCACTCTACGGGTTAATCCTTTTGTCATGGAGTCAGCTAGTTTTCAATGTCCTTTTTGCATTCATCTGTCATTCTGTACTATACGATTTGTGACTCTGAAATCGAGAGACTGTTTATGAACACATGCTCAAATACTATCAAATATTATGGTCTGGTGCAAATATGTTACATCTCTGACAACTTTGCCATCGTTGCTGAAACTGGGAAACCTGTTTTATTTTCCTATATTCTTGATTACTCAGTGATGTATCTGTGATAAATGCAAATCGAAAGGGACAATCCAGGTTTCTTTCGATCAGTGAGACCCATGAAGAGGGAGATAGATTGACATGCAGTTGTCAGAGATAAATTACCACTGGAGAGGATACTCCCATAAAAATGTGACTTGAATCTCAAATGATGTTAAGTTTGTGATTGTGTGGTTTGTATTTTGTAGGTCTGAACAGAAGAAAGCAAAGAAGAACAAGAAGAAAGCCAGTAAAAGGTAAGTAGTACATTTGATCAGTGAATACATTAATTCTTTTTTTTTTGTAGTTGTTGCTCTGCTGGTTCTTTTTTTTTTAATCTTTACTCATTTTTTTGTCGAGGGAGTGTCACTGGTGAAAGAGAATAAATCATGACCAAGGGGAGCGAAAACAGTTCGAAAAGATGAAGGATAAAGGATTATCCTAAAATGCCTCGGGCACAAAACTGTGATCACCTAAAGAGAAGACCATGAATGGCAGCTGGAGTGCTACCCCCACCCTCTCCTTCCCTTCTCACTCACACACTGTTTTACGGTGGTCAGTGATATGATAACAATACTAGAAATGAGATGCATGATAGTGGAGGCTTTTCACATGGTTGTGCTCTATGCTTCCTTTTATTATTTTGTTTTGTTCACTTGCTCCATCCTCTCAAGTACATAACTCCAGTCTCAGAAGTGACATTTTTTTTTTTTGTTCTTAAAACTTTGAAGCTTTAAACATGAATATATTGTGTGCTTGCCTGTTGTGTGCTGTGGTGTTTGGGTAATAGAGTTGGCAGAGGGGTTTGGCAGGGCTAAGGTGACTGGTAAAAGTTTATCTGCCAGTGTGTTTGGTGTGTTGCCTCCCCACGCTCTCTCCATCATCTCTCACCTAAGTGCGGGCTTCCCTGATTTAAGCCCATGGCACACTCAGCTGTGTGTAGAAGCTGATGAGAACCAAACAAAATCCTATAATAGTAGCCAGACCACTGATGGACTTCAAACCTTCAGCTTCACTATTGTCATCTTGTAGTGTTAAACCACAGCGGTCAGTGATGTGTACTCCATGGCTGAATGTATGCTTATGCCATATGGTTTATTTTGGGTGATTTTGAACAGGGAGAAATTACTGCGGGTGGATGATAACAGAATGTGGAACAGTTTTTGTTTTCTTGTGATTGAATGTGAAAGATGACTGCACTGATGCTTATTCTGTGGCAGAGCCGAGGAGAAAGGTAAAAAACGGCGTGTTGAAGAATCCTCCAGCTCCTCTTCCGACACAGGAACTGAATCAAGCAGTGACAGGTTAGAACTCTTACCTGCTGTATTAGTGATGTTTGAGAATAATCATCATTGTTTGAATCAGATGTGATTGTCTTGTGCTTCTGTGGCAGCTGTTACGTTTGTCCTTTTCACTTAATCAGATTCATTATCGTTGTTCCTTTTACATGAGAAAACCAACCAGACTAAGACGTTTCTCCATTTTCCTTAAGCTCAGTCATAAATGCCACACACAAGGTTGCAGACTGCAGCAATATAAGGCAGACTTCTTTCCTCACAGCTAGGGGGATGTCCATTCATAAACAGTGCCCTGAAAGCAACCCAGCCAAGGATAGATAGTGAGTAGTGATGGCAAAACACAGGCAAAGTTCAAATGCTTGCTACAAGAACTGATTCTAGGATCTAAAGAGAAAAAAGAGGGGATTTGTGCTGCCTGGTTTTTACTTTTCCGGAGCTGCAGGAATGAAGAAGAGTGAATGTGGGATCCAGGGTCAGCCTTGTACTAAAATCGTAACAAAGGTTTTGGCTAGATCATGGGTGAGTGTGTGTGTGCGTGTGCGTGTGTGCATGTTGTGTAAATAATGTGTTGCTCTTAGGCTTGGTTTGAATCTTGTGTTGTGTTTGTGTATTAGAATTTTGTCTTGTGTTTAGGTGTGTTTAGGGATTTTGACTTGGTTCCATTGCTGTGATTTGGTCTCAGCTAGTCGCTGGACTGCAGTTAATCAGTCTGTAATCTAATGTGAAATGCACATAATACATAAATTCATGATGGTTTCTACAGACTGAGCTCTGTGATACTTACTGTGTCCACATTCTGTCTGTGCAGTGATTCTGAGGCTGACAAACAAGTGTCAAAGAAGGCGTCAAAGACCAAGGAGCGATCTCCGGCTCGGAAACGCAAGGCCTCACCTGTAGCCAGACGTCATGACTCTTCATCAGACAGTGATACACACAGGTGAGGAGGTGACGGGCAGACCATGGCGAGGCCATCAACAACTACTCATACATTTCTCATGTTTTCCTACTATTGGCCAAGTGGTTAAAGCATTACTCTGTTGATTTAAGGGTCCTGGGTTCAATCCTTGCTTGAGACATCCAAGGTATAGGAGATTTTCTCTTTAGAGTCGGCATCAGTGCAGACAACAACCCACTTCTTTGGTTGAGACGTGAAAAATAGAGCTCCTGTGGATAAGTACCAGCATTGTAAGAAAATAAAGAAACAAACAAAAAAAACTTGCATGCTTGTGAAATCACATTCAGTCCTTTGGTAGTTGGAGAGTTGGCCATCGTATGCTGGTGGAATGGGTAACTTGCATACACACAGACACACACACAAAGACACATGCACAGACACACACACGTACACACACACACACACACACACACACACACACACTCACACACACACACACACACACACACACACATCACATGCATATTGTTGTCCTATGGCGACAACAGCCTTGAAGACAGAATGTGGCTACGTTAACGGTGGGATTGAAAATGGTGACAGGTTAAAAAAAACTTAACAGAAGTTATCTCATTTCCATGTTGGTGGAGTGGATAACTTGCAAATACTGGAAAGAAATCATGTGCGTACTGTTGTTGTCTTGAGACATTATCTCCAGGGACAGGACATGGCATCTGTCACAGGTGGGATTGAAAACACTGAAGCAAAAATCTTGCCGGAAGTGTTCTCACTTGTTGGAAGGAAAAGAGCTTGTAAGCATGATGTCAACACTCAGTTGGTCTGATCTGTTCAGGGGTGCAATGCCTCTGGATTTAACCAGAAATACAGATACAAAAAATTTAAAAAACACCATTTAGGAAAACTTTTATTTCCAGATCGCTGAGGTTGTGTTTATACAATCTTCAATTTAGCAAGATGTTTGGGTGTTTTTCAATGTCTAGATATTTTTGGAAAATGATTTTTTTTTCTCTGGGTCATCCTGAATATACGTTTTTTTAAATTTTGTGACATGTATTTAAATACATTACCAGTGTTCTTGAAAGAACATTGACGAGTTCAACAATCATGTAGTTAATTTTGGTTATAAAATCTTATAAAGATCATCCCGATTACCAAAACTCTTCAGTTTGAAAGGTACAGAAGAATCTCAAGTTGGACAAGTTGTCAGTCCAGATACAGTGAAGACAGTCAGTCCATGCTGGAACATAAAAAAGGGAAAGGATGATGTACTTGACAAAAGATTTCAACAGTCTTTTTGTGAATCAAGAAAAACCATGTGAAAAATCACTGAAAATAGGCATGGTTTGAGGAACCCTGTGGAGACTCACTGACTTGGTGCAGAGACTGTGTACATGAACTTCAAGCATGGCTGCAGTCAGTGGGGAGAAATTGGGGGATACCCATGAAAACGATCCATTACACATGAAAGAATGTGGTTTGTTCCTTTGTTAATGCCATGCTTTTGTGGGAGGGGTGACTTCACCACGGTAATCCACATACCTTAAAAGCGGAGAACGACCAGATTTAACAGCAAGATCAAGGGAGTTATTTTGATTTTGTTGGTTGGTGGGTTTTTTTAGATTGTCTGGGTGAAGTCTCTTTGCCTCTTTATTTAGTTGTGGACTGTGATAGATCAAATCAAACTTTATTTGAAGTATGAGTGTTTGACTTTGGGTTTTCAAGGACAGCTCCAATCTACACAACGTTTGGTGTTGCACATCTGCGTAAGCATTATTTTAACCTTTTCAGTTCAGTTAATTCCTACATGAATTTGGATTTTTAAAACAAAAGAAGAAGAATCTGGGAATGGGGAGAGTGATTAGGGGAAGTGTGGGGGAATTCTTCCTCATCAAGAGAGACGGTGCAGCAAGTCCATTACTGCATATGATTTTTCTTCCCCAGTTTAATGACATTTTGCTTATTGGTTTTATGTAACGGGTGGAAGGATTAATGTTATATGGGATCATTTCTGTAATACAAATTGAAATACACCGTTTTTCCTGCTCATCAAAATTTACCCATGTCTCCCACACACCTTCCCATACACTTTCGCACCTTCTCCTGTCCAAAGTTCTCAAAAAGTAAACAAAGATGCTAAAGTAATAGAGGCTCAGTATATTTTCATGATAAAAAAGGCAAAATCAGTGTTAAAATACAAAGTGCAGTTTTGCCGGGTATGAATGAATCACATACGTGAGTACACACACAGGGCTTTTTTATTCTTCCATTTTAGACAATGATTGTATTTTCATGCTGCTTGTATTGTATTTTCATGCTGTTTGTATTTTCATTTTCTTAAAATTTACTAACAATTCGAAAGATAAAGGGATGGATGTTTACACTAGTACATTGCTAGTTAATTTGTTTTGAAAATATTTTTGTTTTTCTCTTAGATCTCCTTAGTGCTTGAAAAGAAAGTATAGGTCTCTCTCTCGCTCCTCTCCCCACAACACATATTGTGTGTGTGTGTGTGTGTGTGTGTGTGTATTTGTCTATCTCTCTGTCTGTCTATGTGTATGTTTATCGGTCTGTCTATCTGTAAGTTGCCAGAAAAGCTTGAAGATCCCATTGCTTGCAGTAATGAATTTCAGTATCAGTGCATTGGTTAGGATAGTCACAATCGAATTTCAGGATTATTGGTGGAACGGCCCCAATTCATTTTCAGAATTTGAGATCCTTCCCAACTTGCTCCCATGCCTCTTTTTTTTTTTTTTCAAAGGGATGAAGGAAAAGCAGAGCTGCTTCAAAAAAAAAGAAAGTTGTTTCATTCAAAGAAAGCCATTGCACACCATTAATTGTTATATCCAGTCACATTGAGAAGATGGTGGTGATTTTGATTCAGGATCACTGTAAGGTCTGGTGTATATACATGTGTTGTTTTTGTTTCAGGTCCAAGAAACGTAATGGTCATGTGTCGCCACCACCCACCAGACGCCGCCGTCACGACAGCCGCAGTCTCAGTTACTCCCCAGCGAGGAGGGAGCCCTCTCCACCAAGAAGAAGAAAATACGACGATGAGCCGTCCAGAGAGGCAAGGTTAGATCACATGTCCGTGTTGTGAATGATGTTTTCTGGGTAACTGGTTAGTGCCAGAGCCAGTGCTTGTGAGCATCCCCCTCCAGTGGGTACCACCATGCCTGTTTAAAGTGTCTCCATGTACCTGCTGGCACAAAGATTATGGCAACAACTCATCAGGGGCATGGATGGGGCAAGGAAATCAAAATATAGGTCACCACTAGATCAGTGCCTTACAGTTTGAGATTTTTGTTTTTTAAGGTGATGGTATTTCATGCTTTCAGTCATAACATATTAAGGCATCAGCCTGGCGCAAGTGAAAAGGCATCTGCGATGTTAGAGAATTTGAGCCACACTCTCAGAGCTGCATCCATTAAGTGGATAAAACTTGTTTCAGTGCTTTTGGTCCTGTTCTTTCCATCTGAACTCTTATGTCATGCAAGAACACTAGGTGTCAGTTGACCAGAACTGAAAGAGACCTCAAGTGTATGTCTCTGATGGGAGTCAGTCCTGTGACGCTAACCATGCCACCACGGTCATTAAATGTACATGATGAACATGAGAGAATGGCATGTATGGCTGCTTTGTTTTCCGCTGCTCAGTGGGCAGCCACATTTCATCTTCAGAGGATTAGAACTTGTCAAAAGAATAAGCTCTGCCATGCGGAAGGATTCACTGTATAACATAGAATTACACAGTGTTACAAGTTAATGAAGAACGGGCTTGTTTCAGACACTAACAAAGATTATGACCCAGTCCATGTTACTGTTTGTCCTTTATTTGAACTGGCACACAACTGATTTGTCACCCTTGGTGGTAAGGACAGAAAACCAGTTGTCAAGAAGTATTGTCCATGTATGATTACATCACTATCATTCATGTCAGACTGCGAAATATTAACATACTATTTTTTTGTTTTAGTTTTAGCTGGTGTAACAATGCAGCCCAGTAAAACAGACCTTCAAAGTGTCAAAAGTTGCACAAAATAATTTGTGGTATATAATACTGTTTGGTCTTTGTTTCCACCTCCCCTCCCCTTCCCTCTGCTCCCTCCTCCTTTTTTTTCGTCTTTTGCTAGTGGCATTTCTCCCACACTGCTTGTACTGGCTCCCTGTTACACATAGCTGCACCAAGGATAGTTCTGTCAAAGCCCTAAGTGCCAGTACTCCACAGGGAGCAATCAGTGGTTCTATTTCATGAGGCAGTCCACCGGAAAAGACGCTGCACTGCTGCTGAATGACTTCATACAGCTACAAAGAAATTGAGCAAAGCTGCTGCCATAAAACAATTCATCAGCTCTTGTGAGTTGAATGACCCAGGCAGCCAATTTTGTCAGAGCAATTGAATGAGCTAGTCAGCCAATCTTATCTGAGATATTGAATCGTCCAGTCAGTCAATCTTAGCCAGGCAGCTAAATGATCCAAACAGATAATTCTAACAACAATCTCTTTTTTTATACAAATTTCTGCAGATCCAGGAAACATCGTGATCGCGGGTCTCCACCTCCCAGCAAACGCCGGCGTCATGACAGCGAACACTCTGTGGACGAGAGGAATCACAGAGCAGAGTTAAAGAGAAGGCATGATGATTACAGGGAGAAAAAATCCAAACACGTTCAGAGGGTTCAGAGGTTAGTTTGGATGTAAATCTCAGTAACCTGTCTTTTTACCTTCCCCTCCTTCTTTCTTTCTTTCTTCCTCTCTGTTTGTCTTTCTATTCATGAATCTGCCTGATTACTTTGTGTTGTCTGTAGTTTGGGAGATGATGCATAGGCTATTAATCTTGTCTGTAATAACATGTACAAGAATCATATGTTTCTTTGGAGGAGAAGGGTGGGAGAGTCAGGGAGGTGATTGAGAAGAGAGGCTCATGGTTTAGAGTGAGATTTTCTTTTTCATAGTTTGTTACCTTTGAATTACATTCTACTAATTCGTTGTGCATGTGGGTGTATATGATTTTTGTTTTGTTGTAATGGCTCTGGCACTAATCTTTTGGAATGAAATATGGTGCAAAAAAAAATGTAAAGGCTGTCACAATCAAGCCTTCACAGAGGTCAACAGATTGCAGTCTTCACACTAATAAAGACACAGAGTTGTCACAAGTTTTGTCTGTTAGTTAGAGATACTTCAACTCACACTCTATAAACACAACAGAAGGGCGAGTCATCCAGAGGTATTGAAGACTTGGTGTGTATGGTGTGTTTGATGTTGCATGTTGTCGGCCTTCTAGAAACCAAAGGAAGAATCTGTAGAGTCGGAAAAATGAGCAAGAAAATAATGGATGAAACAAAAACATGAAAGGGTGCATATTGGGTGGATGAAGGAAGAAGGCGGTGAACTATTGGTAGGTTGACATTAACTGCCTCCAACTGAGCAGGCTAGTGACTGAAACACCCATGGAGTTTGTGGCTGGTGAAGCCCACGGAAAGACTTCTCATTGTGTATTGCTGCATGTGCAGTGATTTGTCATCTGGGAGGAAAAAACATTAGTCTGAGACTGAGTCCTACTGGACTACAAACACATGGAAATTTCTATTGTCATTGTGGATATTTGATTGTGAAAGAAACATGTATTCATTAAATTGCCAGTTTATTTTACGATTACCTTGGGATATTCATCACATTGTCATGATACTTGTTTAAATTTTGTTCATGTTTGCAAAGATTTGATTTGTGCAGTGTGAGAAATTCAGTGTGTGTTTCTCTTTGTGCTTGATTGCATTTGTGAAGACAGTGTGTTCCGTTGATAATTACGCTAATTGATCAGTAGATGTACAACTTCTGTATTATTCTTGCAAACATCACTCCACAAAAAAAACCTGTCTTTGAGCTTGCAGAACTTTATTGTTTCTTCATCAGGAGTGGTATATCTAGTATTGAGCTGGAAGTGAGGATGGTTTAGGAAACCACATGCTGGTGTAAAAAAAAAAAGAAAAAAAAAAGAAAAAAAAAGAAAATCAACATTTGTATGGATTCAGTGTCAGGAGGTCCCCAGTGAAAGGCAGTTCAGAAAGTTCCAGCAGCGACAGTGACAGCGACAGCCGTGAGAGGACAGCTGTAAATTCTGCTGCCCAGCGACGTAAACGATCACCAGCTCGTAAGGAGAAACATCATGACAAAAGGTGAATAGAATAGGTTAATGTGAATTTTGCCATTAATACTTTATTTTTCTGTGAATATATTTTAAAAGATTAAATAGATAAGTTTCATTGTTTTATTCCATTTCTAATTAAAGCGTAAGACTGTCCTTAAAGAATAATTTTTAACCCGTAGAGTGCCTTTAAGCCGTCAGCTGACGCCGCATTAAAAATGCTTTCCCAGTGCCTATGGGCCGTCCACTGACGTCATGCATTTTTCTTGAATTTTCATTCGTTACTATTTCTATCAACGGACTTAAATAGAGTGTGCGTAGTAAGCCTTATATGTCTGTAGTATTAAAATGATATGTAAATGACCACACGTGAGGGGAAAGCCCATTTATTCTCATCACTGACTGGATGACCAGCCAGCACTTCATCTCGCTTGCAAAGATGGCGGCGCAACCTTCGACAAGCGCAGCGACCAAATCAACGTATTTACACAGCTGAGCAGGCTCTGCTAATGATTTTTGACAAAGACAATAATCTTTTATTCAACGACTCACTCGAGCATGAAGGTGAGATGATGATAGTGATGGAATTGCCAACCGTATTCGTCAGTTATTGTGTCGGGCTGTGTGACCTCAATGTGTGTTCAGCTGACTGGTTTGCCAGCGTCGAACGAGCTCGCCTAGTGTGTACTCTGCACTGCGTGCCAGTGGTCAGTGATGTGGTAGTCAGCGTGAGAGGGGAGCGCGGCCTGCTCGCGGCGCGGCACAGGGCAGAGGGAAAGGTAGGGGAAGAGGAGCAGTGAAAGAGAGGGTTGAAGTCCAGCAAGGGGGCGTGGTGGGGAGAGGGGGGCGTGGTCGTGGACTGACCTGTCTGCATAGAGTGTGAGCGTCTTGATAGACTTCTAAACCGTTTTACTTTCATTTACAGGTGTAGTGTGACAATACAAACTTTATTTTCAACTTTTTTGCTTTGTGTTCTTGTTTGGATGTGAAGATGTAGTGGTAAATACATATGCTTTTGATCGTGCAAAAAAATATATCCAAATCTAATTGTCTAAATACTTTTTTATTATCAAAATTAAAACAAAAGAAGCCCAGATTCAAAATCTTCATTCAATTTCCTTCAAAAATCAAATATATTTCATTGTTATATCTTTTGTAGTTTCTGAGCTAGAATTTTTTGTTAATTATTACCCCCAAATCATTAGATTTCCCTGGCACTGGGAAAGCCTTTGTTTGTAACATTTTCAAGCAGCTTCAAGCAGCGAACGGGTTAATAGTTACAAAAGTCAATGGCAAATTGCTTTTAGACATTTTTAACGTTTACAAAAGACAACTCTGCTTTTCAACAAAATTTGTGACATTTGCAAAAGATAGTTATGCGTTATGGTATGTTTTTACATTTACAAAGGACAATTTTGCTTTGTAAGAATATTTTATTAACATTGACAAAAGGCAATTTTGTTTTAAGAAAAAAAAAGGTAAGTTGCCAAGAGCTATTTATCAGGTAATAAGTTTACCACTGTTTAGTGTTGTTTGTTATGTGAAATATCTCTTATGATGCAATGTAGGGACCTATGAAGTGAAAGTTGAACACTTGATTCAGCTGTTTGCATCCTTTTGTACCAATTTACACTGCTGGCAGATCCTTTGTGTTGGTCTATTATTGTTTTAAGTGTAATTTAGGTTTTTAAATGAAGAAAACAAGCTAAACATGATTTTATGAGCAGGTGCCCTTCTACCAAAACACATATCAAATTTAGAAATTTGCTTGACAAAAGATGAAAGCAGTGTGTTTGTGAACACATCATAGAGTTTGAAACGAGAAAGCTTTTGCCATCATTGTTTTGTTTAAAGACTGCAAAGGGAGATTGTCTTTTATTTTTTCTATTGTCTTCTGTTGCACTGATCAAAAAGTGTCCTAAAAACTCAGCTCTTCAGTCATTTCTGCAAATAAATATTATATGAATGGTCTCTCTCTTTTCCTCTCCTTTCACCCACGCTCTCTCTCTCTCTCTGCCTTCATGTTTGTCTCTTTTGGACTTGCTGGGTCCTCTGTATGTGCACCTCTGGGGGGTAGGGAAAGGGTGCTATGGGAGAGTCTTGTGCATGTGTGGGAGAGGAGGGGTGAACATGGAGGTGTATGGTATGTTAGAGGTTGTGGGAGTGTGACCAGTTACATTTCAATATCCATTCATAGTTTGTTGCCTTTTGAGCTTACAGGTGAACAAAGACGGCCGGTTTTTTACTGTTACAGGTACAGGTCCAGCTCAGCTTCGCCTAGGAATGAAAGAAATGGTCGTCGTGATAAAAACCGAAGATCGCGTTCTCATTCGCATGGTCGGCGATCCCGCTCCAGATCACAGTCTCCTTACAGCTCTTCTCGACGGCACAGAGCGGGGCACTAAAGATGCTGCTACGTGATGGCAATAATGGGTGACAGGTCCTCTGCTGTGGTGCGTGCTCAAGGGTCCTTGTCATCTTCAGTGGAGTTTCTTCATCCAGCATCTTGGTCTTTGTCACAGTCTGGCTTCAGCATGGTCGTCGCTGGTGTTATGTCGACAGTTGTCTGTACACTTATTTCCTCCACCCCCCTCCATCCTCCCTCTTTTCACCCACCCTCCAGCCAGCCACCCAGTGTACAGAAGATATTTTTAGAGAGGAGAAGGAAGGACTTCTGTGAACTTGATAAGTAACAACAGGCGCTGTTGTTGAACGAGGGAGGGTGCGAGTGGTCTTGTGAACACGTTTTGGGCAGCATGTTCAACTCCCAGGACCTGGTGATGAAAGTGCATACAAACTGTTAAAAATCTTTGTTTTAACTTTTTATTTTAAGAAAAGTAAGCCGGATAAGTTGTTTTTTTTTCTCATGATTATGTTTTTAACCACATATCCTTTGAAATGTGCACACACTGCGACATACATAAGGACTGGGTGGAAAATTATTTGGCGCCGGAATAGCTCAGTTGGTAGAGCGCCGGACTCATGATCCTGGGTTTGTGAGTTAACATTGGTTCTCACTCCATTCCCCATACAGTCCTTCGAATGAGACTATAAATTGAGGTTCCGTGTGTGAATGCACGCACAACATCTTGCACACATGTAAAATCCCATCACCAACTTTTGGAAGAAAAGGCCAGTTTGGCTGTTGGTATGGATGACACGTTACACATAGCATGCACCTTCCCCGAAGATGGAGTATGGCTGCCTTAATGGCAGGATAGAAAACGGTCATACACACAAAACTCCACTACCTGTCTGTACAGGCAGTGTCCGCAGGAGTATCAGCCTGCGTACACAGAAAGAAAGAAAGAAAAAAAGAAAGGATGAATTATTGATCCAAGGGTGCTGGGTTCAGTCTGGTTGGAGACGATGCCTGTGCAGACCCAAGACCCTTGCAGTTCCTGTGGATGACACTGAAGTTTGTGAACACCTGCCTAAACTGGAAGAAGAAAAACGCTTTTAATCGCATAGATGTTTATTCTTATTCCATCCTTCACAGTAGATAAGGCCATCAACTTGCTTGCTGGTGTCACGTTTATACATCATCCCTGTGGATGGGATGGGATTATTCTTATGGTGGGATAAAACGTGGCCATGTAGTTGAGAAATCTCACCAGCTGTGGATGAAGAATGGCAAAGAAAATAGGTGGAACAGTAGTGGTGAACTAAGATGATTGATTGGGATCGATGCAGATAGGATATGGAACCAGCTCAGTGGCTGATTATCTTGCTCCTGGACACGTTGACAAATGTCATTGGAAGTTCATCAGATGATAAACACCAAGTGTCATTATTTATCCCTGTGAAATTATACTGAAAACAGTCAAAAGCTTGCAAGTTGTCTTTTTTTTGTTTGTTCTAACAATAAAAGGTCAGTATTTTCACAAAAGATTTTTTGATAGACTTTAGAACACTTATATCATATTTAGCGTAACACAACATGATTTTTATTAGTGTGACCATAAGAGACCTGTAGGGGCTTTTGCGTGTAGCCATTGGACCATAAAGGATTGTCTTCATTATAACATTTTAATATAGGATCTCCATAGCAATTATTTATCAGTTGATGACATTAAAGATTGAAGTACAGTCACCTTCATATCATCCCCGTTGTTCACTTTCACGTGACATTCTTAGAAAAGGTGATTGCTGTTGCTGCATTAAAGGACGGTTGGTGTTACAGAAATAATGCTAACAAACTACCATCAAGGTTACAAGAGCGCTTGATCAGCTGTGGTGGAATTTCATGCTGTCTACCTTGATGAAGTCAGAGATAAGAAATTGGACCAGGCATAAGTCAGTGGCATTATGCAGCAATCTGCCCATAAAAATGTGCTGCTTTTGCATTTTTCTGAGATACAGTATTCTCCAGCTCCAAAGTCAGGAAGTGTCGTCCAGTTTTGAGCAGCAAAATGGCAGCATATTGTTTTAATCATTCCGTATTATGCTGCCTGTCCACACTTAGCAGTTCACTTATAATCTGTAATGTGAGGAGTAAAGTGCCATTGGAAATGCTCTTTAAGTCGTATATGTGATATTGCATACACTTAAAATGTCAAAATGCTACACATGGTTTAAAGGCCGTGGCAGCTGTGGCCACAGCGCCTCCATCTGTCCATAGAAGGCCCTAAAATGTCAGACAATGTGCTCAGTGGTCTGGTCTGTTTCTACACAAGAGCAGAGGGATAGCACAATGTGGAGGGGAAAGAAGGGGGGACATCCATACAAGAGGAACCCAGGTCTGCTGAAGTTCAAGGTCTGCACGGACCAGGACATCCTTCAGAGGACCTCTAGGTTGGACAGATAGCAGGTGTCAGTAGAGGTGGAGGTGGTCAAGAATGGGAAGATTATTCATGGCAGACAACAGTTGGGAATTGACAAAGGGGCAATGTAGGCTTGGTGGATAAACCATTGGTTTCTTGAAAATCCAAAGGTCCCGGGTTAAGTCCCTGCTTGAGACAGTCAAGTCAGAGGAGATTTTCTTTTCAACATATGTTCAGAATTCAACCCCTTCTCAAGTCCTTCAGATGAGATGTGGTTTAGGGTGATGTGTGCACACATGCATTAACAACAACAACAACAAAAAGCACTTTATCCTTCTTAGAAGAGTTGGCCATTGTGTTGCAATAGGGCATGTCTCACACAAACTCACACGCACACACGCATGTTAAAAAAAAAGAAAATACTAAGCACCCACGTGTCATATTTAGATATTTCTGACAATGGAATGTAGCTGCATAGAATGGATTAAATATGGTTTTATATTTTTAAAAAAGTAATCAGTAGTGAACCTTGCAGTTTTTGGTTGAGGGACAGAGGAATAGAGAAACCTTTTGTGTATTTCTTTATGAATGCCCACTTTATTGTTCCTGTCTAATTCCAGGTTTTCACACCAAAAGAAAATGTTTGTAGGCAAAGAAAAGTTCAGAGTTATTGGGAAAATGTTCACCATGTATATATGTACATACACACACACACACACACACACACGAGACACACACACCACAGCTTTACTTTTCCATCCCACGCGAGACACTTAGTGAAAGGGCAAACAAACGAAGCTTACACATTTCTAATTCAACATTTTTGTTGCTGTAGTCCGAGCAGGGGCATGTATCAAACTTGTGTACTAGTTAACTAGGGAAAATTAGATACCAGAAAGTGATGACGTTATTTTTGCACAATTTTGTGTGTGTTGTCATTGTTCTAATATTGCCTGACCACTTGCGTACAAGCTTTCATGCCGTATCTACGTTATCTACAGGAAAATAAACCTAGTCAAGTTTGGTATTAAAAGAATTGTCAGGAATTCGCCAATTCAGTCATCTCAAGAGCACAGATATATTACAGTTTTCATGACAACCACTAACTATCAAACCAACAGCCCCATTTGTAATGGCTGCTCAACAATGCCGAACACATTGCTGCCAGACGGGCTATGCACAGATGACATTCAGTTTGCCAAGTACAGCGCGGTTAGCTGGCTGGTAGGGAGCAGCCTGCAGAAAACACCCCTTTCCCTGCATTCACGGCTTGGCCTCTGCACCTATGGGCGAGCTGTAAACTCCGCTGCCTCTCAAAACTAAGTAGCTTGCTCTGAACAGCCATCACCACACACACACACACACACACACACACACACACACACACACACACACACTTTCAGGGCTCTGTTTTCCCAAAAGAATCAGACTAAAAGTGTAAGGGAAAATCAACGATTTCAGTATCATAAAGTTTTGAATGACCGACTTCAATGTTCCGGTCGCTTCTTGCATCCCACGAAGAAAATGACATGGCCTTTTTTGCTCCTGTTTGTAGGTATTGAATGGTCATGTAGGTATTGAATGGTCATGTAGGTATTGAATGGTCATGTAGGTATTGAATGGTCAGCATTCTTGTTCTTTATTTTCTGCCATCATGTTATTGAATGCAGCTGTCATATTGAAAAGATATCCTTCCTTCTCTCATTTTATCTCTTAGTCTTATGTAATAGGTCTGGTGTTTAAGCATGGAGAGACTTTGTAATAATGTCTGATATACTGAACAAGATTTAGATATCTGTGGTGAATCAAAGGCTTGTTGTGGTTGCTAGGAGCAGTTAGTGTGTATATGTACATTTGTTGATTATAATTATCATTTTCATAGAATATGATTTTAGATGGGGTATGAGAATAAGAGTATGAGTGAGGTTTTATAATGTGTGTGTGTGTGTGTGTGTGTGTTGTGTGTGTGTGTGTGTGTGTGTATGCACAGAAATAAGAAAAAATTATGTTTTGTACATGAAGAGAGAGCTTGCACAGTCTGGTCATTGATACAAAGTTTGAAAAAGCAGCTAGCTGTCGCGCTGTCTGATCCCTCTTGTATGGAACATTGGGCCTAGGCCAGCGTATGATCTGCTAAACTGATTTTCTATTTATTCATTGATCACTTTTGAGTATGTGCCTGTGTGTTTTGTTCACAGTATTTGCAACAGGGAATCATTTAGGAAAATATGATCACCAAACTTTCCCACATCGCCCAGCTTACCTTCCCACTCTCCTTAGCCCCCATTTACTATAGGCAAAGTACATCACAAAAACTGACTATTGAAACAAAGAAGTCGTGCCTCAGTCTTAATAAATTATAAGTGAGGTAATTGAAGTAAGCTTCCAGTCGTGGCAGGGTAGGGCGAAAGGTAGTTGTTCTGTACATTAGTGGCTTCAGGGTCTTCCATTGCTAGTGTCCTTTAAGGAATCAAACGTGACTGCCTCATGAGCATGAAGACATTGACATGCCGCCCATTGGTTATGAAGATTGCCTTTGGAAATGGCTAACTGCAGACAGAAGACTGCCAGAGATACTGATGGCTTCATCCTGTCTGGAACAAGGTTGACCAGACTACAGAGCACACTTTGATCCCTACAGTCTGCCACATTATCATCATGACTCCATACACATACAGGTCTGGTTGTCCATGTGGATGAGACATCAAATTCTTGTTCTGGAGTTTGAGTCCCACATGAAGTGGCCAGGTTGGCAGAGGTATCCTCTGTGGAGTTTAACATCTGTTCAAACTTATAGGGGGCTTAGTAGGTGGTGTCCTGTGTATGTTGGATCAGAACAGGTACCACTGAGCACCACGGAAGTGACTCGGCAGCTGTGCAGTGTCTCCTCTGGTGGGTTGCCTCTTTATAACTTGTGGATTGACGGTGGTGGGGCTGTGGTGGGCCGGGCCTGTCTGTGGCTGTGGACGGGGGACTTGGAATGAGCAACGTGGGTGCAGTGCCAATGAGGTGACACAGAAGACAGGACAGCAAAAAACACAGTAAAAATCAAAAACAAACAAAAAACATCTGTACAAACTCCAGTCCCCTCTTAGTCCATCGGATGAGACTTCACTTGGTTCAAATTAAATCCTGAGCACAAGTGCACATTAAATCTCTCTCCACTATTCTGAGAAGAATAGGCTATCGTGAGCCAGTAGGACACATGCTTTGAAAATTGAACATATGCGTACTGGTGTCATATTTAGACATCATCCATGAAGACAGTGGTAACCTTACTATTGGGATTAAACGGTCGCATAACAAAAGTCTTGTCAATGATGCCTCGAGAGTTCCAGCCAAGGAAGAAAGATGGGATATTCCCTACAGGCCTTGGTTTGGGAAGAACATATCCGTGCGGACCTGACCTCAGGCCAGTTGAAGGTTAATCTCGCCATCATTTTCCACCGTCTTTTCCCTTCCTCTCCACAACCCTTTAGCCTTTCCCACCCCAGAAAATCTATTGATGGTCAACAAAAAAACTTTGCACATATTTGCTTTTGTCAGATAATATGTTGTGTGCTTATGAAAATTGTGTGTGTATGTGTTGAGGACATGCATGTTTGTGCAGCAGTCATCACAACCAAAATGTTCTGTTCATTAACATGTGTGGATGTCGGTATTGTTTTATAAAATGTATCATACATGTTGCGCGTGTGTACCAAGTTAACTTGTTCACCTGTTGAGTATCAACAAAATCTGTTTGGAAATAAAATGTGAAAAATCAGTTCAATTGATTCGACTTCTTAGTCATGTTGCTGTTTGAAGTTCAAAGTGTTTAATCCTTCAACCCCTTCATACACACATGCTATGCACATTTGACACATCTCCCAACCACTGGAATGATGGTTTGCCAATGTGACCTTTTCATGAATTTGTATGGCACTATCAATTTTATTGACTAATTTTTTTTTTTTTGCAATTTAAGGGTTAGATATCAAACAGAATGGGTGGTGTCCTCAGTAGTGCCTAGTTTGTTTCCTGAATGGCTATAATTTAGCTGTTATGAATTGTGTATAATTATGGATATATATTTACATGTATGCTATCTTTGTTTTGGGACGGGTCTTTCTGTTCTGTGTTGACAGGAACTCTGTGCGTGATTTGGTTGTACTTAAACAGGTTTTTTTTTTGGTATTTGGACAAGAAAGCTTGTCTCTGAATGTCTTCACAATGTCCTGATAAATGTGTATGGAAGTTACACCCCTCTTCTCAAGGCAGAGCAGTAAGCCCAACAGGGGCAATGCACTTACAGGGAGGATGCACTCCATTGAAGTTTCAGCTGGGAGGAAATATGACATGTCACGCTACTTGGGGTCAGCTTAATCTTAACTGTATTGGGACCTCCTCCTATCGAATTCAATGCTGGTGAAATAGAGGGGAGGGGGGGGGGGAGGGAATCAGGGGGTCAGATTACCTTATGTGCCCCCTCTCAAGGCAAACAAACAATGGAACATGTCTTTATTTGGCGCACGGATATAGGACCAAGTACTTGAAGAGATCATGTATGTGGTTATCACTGCAGAGGAAGCACTACACCA
>CM065736.1:39826036-39846036 GCA_033310375.1 Conus canariensis
CTTTCACGTTTATTACCAGTATAGGCGCATACTAACTGAACTACAGGTGCGCCTCCCCAACGACAACGCGTTTAATCCATTTCTTAGCCCAATGGACAATAATGCATATGAAAGAATCTGCAACGAATTTAACATTAAACCTTCAACTGACTTTAGACAAAAGTTAGACCGCAATCACGGGTTAGGCACATTGTATTTGTGGGGTCAAGGTAGAGAATATAATTTTGACTACTGGCCTGGCCACACCTCTTTTCAACCAAACAAACAAGTTAGATTGGGATCAATAGAACAAAAACACCCCAATGCTTGGGCAACATTTATCTTAGATGAAAGTAAAGGCCTAACAATGCCAGGAGTGCAAAGACTCAATGACTCCATACAGACGTACGTTTGGTGTCTATTAGGAGCACAAGCACAGACCAAGTCTAGCTAGTGGATCAATCTACAGGCTTTGACGCCAGAAAACAATTTCTAGCCAATTTAGAAGATGCTATTAACTCTGCTGTTGATTTGCCTTCCAGCATACAAAGGTACCAAAACGTTCTTTCACATGCTAGGTCAAAGGTTGACTTTGTTGTGGGCCATGGATTATACATGCTGCCTTCTGACCTTAGACTACAGATTGGCATGATACAGAATTATAATAATGAAATCCTCATAGCTGGAGACGACCAAAACTTAGGACACAATCAAGGCTTAAACACAAGGCCCGCACCAGCTATTTTAAAAAAAGCATCTAGCCCTGAACAACCAGAAAAGCGACCCACCACCGGCTATAAGCAGCCCACAGCCAGAAAGCGTTCCACCACCGCCTGTTAATATACTTCACCCTGACAGACACACTAGCGAAAAGACAGCCCTTGTTGTGTTTTTAACTTTTACTGGACTGGCTATACTTTATTTCACTAAAAATTAAACCAGCAGCCAGCACCCCCAAAGTCCACAGATGGTCAGCCATATAGCCAGCCACTTTTCCTATAGTAGACAAAACCCAACTAACAACACTGCTTATTATGCCAGGCAGAGCATCAAGCGCTTTGGCAGCTAACTTCTTTAATAAGTTTGCTAGGTGGTGCAATTGTTTTCTAATCCAACTTTTACCAGGCTGAGGCGTTGGAGGTGCTACTGGCCCTGTTGGTGCACCACCGGTTAATGCATAAACCAGTGTAGAGACAGCAAACCCAATGGCTGTTAATATACTAACTATTGTAATCCCCTGTTCTCTGAACAGAGTCCTTATTCTTTCTGCTAGCGTAGTATTTTCATAAAGTATTCTGTTTAGTTTCTCTAATTCTGTTTGTTTGTGATGCTAGCTGTGCTCTGTCAGTAGACAGCACTTCTAACCTGGCTGCCCTTTCTAGCATTAAATCCTGTATTCTCTGTTGTATTCTAGCCTTTACTTCTAACCCTAAATTGTTATCATCTGCATCAGCCAGTTATTTTTTTTCTTCTATCTCTCTATCTAGCTCGCCAAGTTTTGCCAGATTGCTTGCTAGTTCACCCCTTTTTGTCCGTAGAGCAGTATTAAGACCCAAGATTTCACGCATAGGCAATGGAGAATCGTTAATTGTTTTTAAAGCTGTTTCTTCATTAAAACTCGGCTCAATTTCTGTTATTAGTTCATCTGCTCTTTGACTAGGCAATGGAGAATCGTTAATTGTTTTTAAAGCTGTTTCTTCATTAAAACTCGTTTCAAGTTCTGTTATTAGTTCATCTACTCTTTGACTTAATTCTTGAAGAGGTATGTTTTGCATTTCAGATTGTGTTGGCAACTCTTGCTTTATGCTTTGTAAAAGACTAACAGCATCAGACCTTAGACGTGAAATGTTTAATCGCCTTTGGTCAGCAACAGGGAGCCTTAGTCTAATTGTGCTTATTTTTAAAAACTTGTTTGGGTCTCGCTTTGTAGTAGCTTTTACAAAATCTCCTGCACTAGTCCTTATATACAGATGGTTACTTTTATCCATCTTAAAATCAAAAGGACTGTGGACTTCTGGTGGTTCTCGTCCTATGCTTCTATAGAATGAGTTAATTTTATTTGGTAATAGTTCTGCACGAGCTGCACTAACTGAAGCAGGCTCTTCTAATGAAGGGATTGAAGAACCTGCTTCATCAAGTTCTTCTTGCAATGAAGGGCCCAATTCTTCATCATCTTCATCTTCAATAGGATCAATCGCGTCAAAATCTTCATCAGCCATATTTATATATTTATTATTTTTTGTTTTATAAAAAATGAACTCGTACGGCTGCGACCTTGATCCATACAGAAAAGCGAAGGAGCCCCATGGCATAAAAGGCATAAGACAGACTGTGCGTGTTGTAAATAATCCATCAACAATTGAGCCCAATGAAATATTAACAGTAAGATTTAGTGACCTTGGGCCTGACGATGTTATAATGCCAGGCACTGCCAAGCTATCATTCAAAATAGATATTGATTCAGTGGATCCTAATGCTACTGTCGTTGCTAACTTGGGTAGAGCCATCATTAAAAATATGGTAATTAAACTGGAAGGTAGAGAAGTCTTCTCACTGAGTAGCGCAGACATTTTTAATCTCTATTCGGATCTGTGGCTGCCTAGAACAGAAAGAAAAGACAAAATCTTTCAGGGGATCCAGAGCCCAAACGGTCTTAAGCACAGGCTTAATGCTGCGGATGCAAAGGAAGACGAGGGAGACCAGGCAATAGCACGAGCATTTAAGAACAGATTTTGCATCCCTCTAGATTTTGAACTGTTAAAAACCCATCAGCCATATTACCAAGGTGCACTAAGAGACAGACTTACTTATGAACTGACATTCAATGACAGCGGGTCTGTTATTCTATCTGAAGACCCATCAGCCAAATACACAGTAACATCTCTCTTAATTTTGACGTTGTTACTAACCCTGAACTGGCTAGAACAATCTTAAACCAGTATAAAAGTAAGACAATTGTTTACTTTGAAAGAGTTTTACACCACAGTCTGGCGATGAAAAACAAGCAAGACGCTGTCTGGGAAACAGCTATAAGCCATTCTTTAAAGTCCCTAAAGGGGGTTCTCTTGCTATTTACTAAACCCTCGGCTCCTTTTCAGAGAGAATCTGAGGTGTTTTTACAACCCAAAAATTGAGCAGTTGTCTTACACAGTAGATGGCAAGCCTTTTCAGCTGTATTCAGCTGGACTTTTACCTGACCAACACTTTGATGAAATAAGAAAGTTATTCGCCGGGGGCAGACAGACAAGCCCCACAGCCGATCATGTGTGTAAAAAACTTCACCTTCACGATGTAAGACTCGAAGATTATCTAACAGACAAATATGGATTATGGCTGGATTTTAGATCCACGTATGACAACAGACTGCACGGGAGTGGAAGAAGGGTAGGGTCAGATGGCATAAGCATACAGATTAATAAGGAAAAGGAGGAGAATGGTCAGATACAAATGCACGCTTTTGTGGTTTGTGACGCTCAGCTGAACATTGAAGAAAATAGACTGAAAGAAATAGCCTATTAAAACAGATGGATTGTTTGAACTTTTTGCCTAAAGACCCGCACTGCTCGCTTATTTGTGGGATTACTGGGTGTGGGGAAACTGTCTTCGTGCTTGATTTGTTACAAACAATCTACAGGTTTCATTACGAGTACAAGTCTTGCAAAGAAAGGCAGTTTGTTTGGACAGACGAAAATATATTTTTAGTTGATCCTACTGACAAGCTAAGCGACTGTTTAGAACATTACTATAGGTTATTTGAGGGAACTGAAACGCTGTTTATTATTGATGACTGTTCAGCTGAACAAGACATTGTTAAAAAAAGAAAAACTCTGTCTAAGCTAGCCTTTAGCGGAAGACACGCATTAGTTTCTGTTTGGCTCTTAACTCAAAAATACAATGCTGTCTTAAAAGACTTTAGATCGCAGTTAAAATCGGTTGTATTATTCGATACTAAGGACAAGGATAGTTTTGAAGAGTGTTTAAGTGAAAACTATATAATAAGGGACAAGGATGAGCTAAAAAAAATAAAAGAGCAGTTAGAAAAATCTAAGCACGCTAAACTATGCTTGCGGACTGACCCACCAGTTCAATACGTTTGTTTATAACAAATTGTTTATTATAGATTATTTACTATAGATTGTTTATAACAAATTGTTTATTACTATAGATTGTTTACTATAATTTTTATATTAAAAAGAATGTCTCGAGGGCCAGAATCAAACGCACAGGTAGCTCCTAAATGCGTTTCAGTAGAGCTAAAAGACCTAGCAGACACAACTGAGTTTGATCTAATAGGAGTGCCAGGAAATGTTTATGGATTTGAGTACACCGACGATGGCGTTTACAAACGAACAGAAATTGAAGACAAAAAACGGCAGCAATATCCTACCCTGGAAGAGATAAGAAATCTAAGGGCAAACGATTTTGGCAAACACGAATACAAACTTCATAAACGAGAGAATGTCTGGGCGTTGCTTCCTAAAATTAACTGGGATTTAGAGTTTGAACTACGAAGCCCCAATGTATACTTTGATAAGAAATACAATTTTAGAAAAGCTTTGAATGCAGGACACCTTCTTGTTAGCCTAGTCCCAGGAACACAACAGAAAAAGCAAATTGAAATAACTAAGCAGGGCCCTGAATATATGCTGCGGAGAAAGAAGTCCTTAGCTGAAGTGGGGGATGACACCGTTGGCTTAGAATTTAACCCAAAACTAGAATCACTGCCTAGAAAAATGACGATGTTTTTTCGCTTATTTATTACTCCAAGGGAGTCTGATCCTAGTTTGCCAGAGCATACGTTAATCAGAGGCGTACAAATAAAGTCTGAAAACTTGGACGAACCTCTCAGGTTTGTTATTGCTATTACTAAAAATGGGGATCAGATAAACACTTTTGTATCTTCAAAGTTACTGTGATGGTTGACAAAGACAAACTAACAGTACTTGATTTTATTTTTTATTAAGTATGTTGATTTTATTGGGTTTTACTCTGTTGATGAAGTGCTGCCAGAAGGGTTAATAAGAAGATATGTACAAGATTAAAAAAATAATTTTGTTTAAAATGGAAGACGGTCAACAGTTTAGATTAAAGCACATGACCGAGCTTGAAGAGGAAATAGAAAGTGACTTAAATAAGTATAGGGTTACTAGAAAGAAATATGCTAAAGCTTTGAATGTCCTTTCTTATATAATTACCGGCTCATCAGTTGTAGCCAGCTTAAGCACTGGGTCTAGCGTCGCTCTTTTAGCTACTGGAGTTGGGACACCGATGTCCATAGCTTTTGGGAGTGTTGGTTTGGGTTTAGGTGCCATGTCCACGATTGTAAGTGCTGTTTTAAAAAAGATTACGCCCAAATTACAAAAGCACACTGCCATTGTAGCCCTAGCAACAGCAAAACTTCATTCATTAAGGCTGATTATAAGCAATACATTACTGGATGGAAAAGTAACAGACGAAGAATTTAAACGAGCCATGGCTGACGGTGATGATTACAGGCGTCAAAAAATTGAACTTAAAAAAAATGGAGAAAGACTTTTACTTCACAACAGGTGGACACTGAAGCAATCAGAAAGAACATTGCAAAGCAGAACCTTGCAAACGATCAACTAAACCCAAAATAGGTTAAAAATGAGCCTGATTTAATTATTGTATTACTTATATATTTGATCTTAAAAATGACGACCAAAGTAGTTAGAGCTTAAAAATATATGCCACGCCTTAGAGTTAATGATGGAGCAGGGGCTAATGAAGAAGAGTTAAGAAACAAGTTTGACGAATTAATTACGGATCTTTTTGAGCACACAGATATTCGTGAAAGTGTAACCAACGTAATCAGTAAAATGCCAGATTCTTGGCCCAACCCAGTTATAAAGTGTATTGCAATTTTAGTTAATATTATGGCTCCTGATGACGCTGAATTGTCTATTTTTACTAACTCTGAAGGAGTTAGCTATTCGATTTAATAAATATTAGCTAAATTTTAGTATTTATTTTTTTTGTATTACCTATATATTTGATCTTAAAAATGACGATCACAAAAACGATGGATGAGATATTTGCCGAACAGGTGGGCAATATGTTTAGTGAATTAGACATGGACATCATTAACCCCACAAATATTCAGGAAAGCGTAACACATGCCATTTCTAAAATCCCAGAGTCTCTTCAAATTGACCCGCCAGTAAAAGTGTTGTTGGCCATTCTGATTGATTATGTAACCCCCGATGATAGTAGTATGCAAGTCTGGGTTTCAACTAGACAGAAAGAAGTAATCAGCTATTACGACTTTAATTCTAAATGGGCTGATTACATGCTTACACAGTTTAACCATGCAAGTGAAGAAGCGAAATTACGTGGCTCCGGCTGGTCTGAAGGAACAGTCCTTGAAATCAGATTAAAATAAAGTTCTCTCCTATAGTTGGTAATTCTTACATCCCTCTCCCAAGAGAGTTAGAGTTAAAACGAGCAGTCTTAAACATACATAATTCAGATAACTTATGTTTCATGTGGTGTGTTTTGGCGCATTTACACCCAGTTAAAAATAATGCAAACAGAGTATCTAATTATGGGCAGTATATAAATGAGCTGAACTTTAATAACATAAACTTCCCAGTAAGTATAGACAGTTTAAGCCGGTTTGAAGAGCAAAACAAACCAATAACCGTAAATGTATACACATGGTCTGTGGTAGACAGTCTACTGCCTCTAAGGATTTCTCCCAATGCTCCCACTTTAGGCGAATCCCTTAACAAGCATGTAGACCTGATTCTGTTTACAGATGGTTGCAAGAGCCATTATGTATTAATCAGATCAATTAGCAGACTTATGGCTTATACTACAAACAATACAGCTAAACAAGAGCTTTGTAGAAGGTGTTTGGTTAGAATCCCCTCTACAGAAGCAGCTGACGAACATAAGAAACATTGTAAAAGTTTTGTAGACTGTAAAACCGAACTTCTTACACCCCCACCAGGGTCTAAAGTTAGGTTTAAAAACGTACACAAAATGCAGACATCCCCATACGTAGTTTATGCTGACTTTGAAGCAATCTTGCCGCAGTACTATGGCCCTCAAGAACTAGAAAAACAAAAAACAGCTTTATTAACCCACCATCAGATTTGTTCTTATGCTTTTGTTGTTGTTAGATCAGATGGCCAACACACACAACCAGAGATTTACAGAGGCCCCGACGCAGCTGGTCGATTTTTACAACACATGAAACAAGTTCGTAATTACTTTTCTAATCGACTGAATCTTTCAAACATTATGACTCCTGAAGATCAAAGGCGCTATGAATCATCTACACACTGTTGGATATGCAAATGCAAGTTATTAGGTGACACTGTAAGGGACCACGATCACATTACTGGGAAATTCAGAGGAGCTGCACACAACAGTTGTAATCTTCAACTTAAGGTTGACCCCCAAAAATGGAAACTGCCTATCTTCTTTCATAACTTACGAGGCTACGATTCTCACTTTATCATGCAAGCAATAACTTCTGAATGTAAGAGGGTTAGCTGCATTGCACAATCATCAGAAAAGTACATGACCTTTACTGTAGACTGTTTATCCTTCTATGACTCTGCTCAACATCTAATGGGGAGCTTAAGCAAACTAGCAGAATCTCTACAAGACTGTCCAATAACTAAAAAATTTAACTCGGCTTTAGTACGTAAAGGCGTTTACCCTTATGAATACATGGACTCGTGGGACAGGTTTGATGAGCCAGCGCTGCCAGCAAAGGAAGACTTTTACAGCCGTCTTACAGGCAGAAGCATAACTGACTCTGACTATGAATACGCACAGAAAGCCTGGACAGAATTACACTGCCAAACAATGGGTGATTATCACGATCAATATTTATTGGCTGACGTGTGTTTATTGGCAGACGTGTTTCAGAATTACAGATCTATATGTATGAAACACTACAGTCTAGATTCATCACATTACATTTCTGCCGCTGGCCTTTCCTGGGACGCCTTCTTAAAGTCTACAAACATTGAAATTGACTTAATATCTGATCTGGATACACTCCAGATGATTGAAGACGGCCTAAGGGGAGGCATTAGCATGGCTTCACATTCTTACTGCAAAGCCAACAACAAGTACTTAGATGACTATGACCCAACTAAACCATCCAACTATCAAATGTACTTAGACGCCAACAATCTGTATGGGTGGGCCATGAGCCAGGCACTGACATTAAAAAAACTTTAAAATGTTCGTAGGACCTCATGACGTTAATAATATGTTGAGTTATCTACCGTGTCTTACGCCGGAGTATCCAATAGGACTAATCTTAGAGGTAGACTTAGAATATCCTACAGAGTTGCATGACCTTCATAACGATTATCCCCTAGCAGCAGAAAGATTAAAGATGAGTCCCACCGAACCACCTAAACTCGTGCCTAATCTTCGCCACAAGACTAAGTACGTATGTCATTACAGACTGCTACAGTTTTACTTAAGACACGGACTAAAACTAAGAGCTGTTCACAGAATAATAGAATTTGAACAAAAGCCCTTTATGAAGCCATACATCATGAAGAGTACTGATCTTAGGACTAAAGCTACTGACGCTTCAGAAAAAGACTTTTTTAAACTAATGAACAACAGTTGTTTTGGCAAAACCATGGAGAATCCACACAAGCGTAAAGATGTAAGATTAGTTACAAAAGAAAAACAAGCAATTAAGCTGGTCTCTAAACCTAACTACCAAGACTTTAGAAGATTTAGCGACAGCCTGGTTGGCATTATGATGAAGAAACAGAATGTGAAGTTGGACAAGCCGGTGTTTATTGGGTTTACTGTGTTAGAGCTGTCAAAGCTGTTAATGCTAGAATTTCTGTATGACTACTTTAAACCGCTGTATCCAGAATCAAGAATCCTTTACACAGACACTGACTCTTTTATTCTGGATGTTCCAACTGAAGACTTTTATAAGGATTTAGAAGCAGAAGTAGCCAAAGGAGCCGATGGGTGGTACGACACATGTGACTACCCAAAAGACAGCCCTTTACATTCAACTGTAAACAAGAAAGTAATTGGAAAGTTTAAAGACGAACTTAATGGGACAGTTATTTAAGAATATGTTGGCTTACGGTCAAAGATGTATAGCGTTGCTAGCCAGACTTCTGTAATGAAGAAAGCTAAGGGTGTAAGTAAAGAAGTTGTAAAAAAATATATATAACTCGCGACAACTACAAGCAGGCTGTCTTTGAAAACAAAGTATTTCATCACACAAATGTTAATCTGCGCTCTACTCTTCATCAAGTAAACACAACTGCTGTTACTAAGAAATCACTAGTCTCTAACAATAACAAGCGAACTTACGTTGGTCCTGAGTTTTCATACGCTATAGGCCATTGGAGAACTGACTTAAGTTAAGATCTTAACTAGTACTTAACTAGTACTTAAGAACTTAACTAGTACTTAACTAGTACTTAACATGACTTACACGCATGTATATGAACTCACACACACACGCGCACACACACACGCACACACACACACGCGCGCACATACCCACACACCCACACACACTCGCGCGCGCGCGAGCGCGCGCGCACACACACACACACACACACACACACACACACACACATACACACACACACAACATACACACACACACGCATGTTCGCGCGCGCGCGCTCATAAACTGGTTGAAACGGATGGAAATCTATAGTCATGTTGGAGAGCTGGGAAGTTAGATTGTGCTGAAACCGCTGAAACGGGTACGCTTGTGAGCCGGATTTAAAGAAATGTCTGGAATCAGTGTCACAGAATTGCAGGCAGTTTTGTTTTAACACGGTGTAAAAAACAAAAGTGCTGTGGTTGCCTGGAGAATAAAGTGTCAAACAGCACACAGAGGACAGTAATCTATACTTGTGGAATATAAGCCTACCAACGAAAAGCGAAAAAAAAAAATCCACACAATTATTGTAGCATCTCGTAAGAAAGAGCTAAAAAAAAAAAGTGTGTGTGTGTGTGCGCGCGCGCACGTACACTCCGTACTTTCTTACATTCTTTCTTTGAGTCTGTCTAGTTCCATATGCGAATTTAGTGTAATTCTGAGTCTTAGCGTTTGCCCGCGTGCGAGCATATATGCGTGTGCGCGTACGGGCACATGTGTGTGCGTGTGCGTCCCCGTCCTCATCCGTGTGTATGTGTGCTTGCACGTTTTCTTTTGTATGTGCATTTGTATCTTAGCGTATGTGACTTCACCTGCAGTGTGGTGTATGTGTGTATGTGTATGGGCGCGCGTGCGAGCCATATGTGTGTGCGCGTGTGCGTGTGCGCCGTGTGTGTGTGTGTGCGTGTGAGTGCGTGCGTGCGTGCTTGCGCGCGCGTGCCCGTGCTCCTCCGTGCTAATGTGTGCTCTCATGTGTATTTGCATTTGTTCATGCATGTGTTTTGCATATTTCTGTATGTTTAAGAACTAGTACCGTGTGTGTGTGTGTGTGTGTGTGTGTGTGTGTGTGTGTGTGTGTGTGTCCCTCCTCCTCTCCCACCCCCTCCCACCCCTCTCTCTCTCTCCCTCCACCCCTGCTCTTTTTTTTTTTTTTAAACCGTGAATGTGTGTGTGTGAGCGCGTGCGTGCGGGCGCGCGCGCGCGCGTGTATGTGATTTTGACCCCTCCCCCCCTAGCTGTTCTGTTGAAGTATATGCGGCTTTCCCTGTTTTATTTTTTCATTCACGTAATGTTAGTGTAATTGAACTGTTGACTCTGCTCGCCCTAAACAGAATTAAAGACTGAATTAACCTCGGATAGCCCTGACCACCCAGAAAACAGTACGCATAGCTGCGGGTGCTGCTGTCGTTACAAGAACAATAACTACTGCTACTACAACTACTACTGCTACTACTACTACTGCTGCTGCTGCTACTACTACTATTCCCACCACAATTACCACTACTACTACGACTAATACTACTGCTGGTGCTGCTACTTCTACTGCTGCTACTACCATTACTACTGCTGCTACCGCTCTGCTACTACTATTACTACGACTAGTTCTGCTGCTACTACTGGTACTGCTACTATTACCACCACTACTTACTACTACTACGACTGCTACAACTACTACTCCCAACACAACCACTAACTACTACGACTAATACTACTGCTACTACTTGTGCTGCTACTACTACCACTACCTCTAGTACTGCTGCTACTGGTTGCTGCTACTACTAAGACTACCACTACTACCACCACCACGCCCACCGCAAGTACTACTACTACTGCTGCAACTACTACTGCCACTACCACCACCACTATTACTACTACTGGTACTACTACCAGTACTAGTGTTATTGACGGTATTGCTGGGACTGCTACTACTTCCGCTGTAAAATTCATCATTCTGTAAGCAAAAGAACAAACCAACATGAGATCAGTATTGTCTATGTGTGCAGTGAAATGTAAGCAAAAGAACAAACCAACATGAGATCAGTATTGTCTATGTGTGCAGTGAAATGTAAGCAAAAGAACAAACCAACATGAGATCAGTATTGTCAGTGTGTGAGTGAAATGTAAGCAAAAGAACAAACCAGCATGAGAAGATCAGTATTGTCTATGTGTGCAGTGAAATGTAAGCAAAAGAACAAACCAACATGAGATCAGTATTGTCTATGTGTGAGTGAAATGTAAGCAAAAGAACAAACCAGCATGAGAAGATCAGTGGTGTTGTCTATGTGTGCAGTGAAATCAAGCTTCAACATGGCGCGCTTTCTGTCCATTCTACTATGCATCGCCATGGCAGTGGCTCTGGCTGCAGGCGTATTTTATCCAAATGGTGTAAGAGAGAGAGAGAGAGAGTGTGTGTGTGTGTGTGCGCGCGCGCGTTCGGTTGTTCTCCAGGGATTTTTTCTAAGGGGATATGTAACTTTGCCGTGGCCGTTCTCCTGTGAATTTAACTTTCCTAATGATAAACAAAATTTGTTTTCCTCGAATAAGTAACATTGATGTTGTTGCCGTGTATATTTTTCGTGGGAATATTCGATTCTGCGGTGGATTTGTTGCATATTTTTCATGGGATGTGTAACGTTCATGTTGGAGTGTTTTAAAGACCCCCAAGGATGTGTAACCTTCTTTTAGAGGTTGAACAATTAAGTAGTGGGGGGAAAACAAGTGCGGGCTAACAATTCTTCCATCATTATAGTAATGACTTGGCAAAAATTTGAAATAAAAGAAAATAAAGAAAAATTGGAGATGAAGAACATGGAAAAATATATAAATATGAAAACCCCTTCACTAGCTGCATGAGGGAATCATCGTAATCCCTCTCGAAGGCAGATCTATAGGGATTGCCTGCTCCTAAGGCCTTTCGTCCGCTGGATCGGACTCGTCAGAGAGACACAGCTAAGTGTGTTTGTGCTCTTGGCGTCAAATAGACACACACCATAGTCCATAATACTGTGGTGCGCTCACCACCAAGGGTTCAAAAAAGAATCCAACAGCACCCCCAAAGCAGCCAGCGAAAGTTAGTAAATAAAACAAAACGAAAGTGTGGAGAGGAAAAAAAGTTGCTGAAAAACTAAAACCATTATGCAAACAGTATAAAACGTAGGGGACAATCTTAGAGCCTATGCTTGAGGATCCATTTAAGGATGCAAGGGAGATCAAAAGATATGGAACAGTCTGAGTGGTCAGCTCTGCTGTTCAGTAACCCAAGCATTTAGAGGTTATCAAGTTTTAGGATATTTAACATTGCCGTGAACGAATTATGAAATATTCTCCTCCGACATATAACTTTGCTGTGGGTATTTTCTTGAGTTCTTCAGGCATATGTGACTGTGGTGTTCGTTTGTTGTAAAAGTCTCCGTGGATATACAACCTTCCTTATACATGTGTTCAGTGATGCTCCTGGGATGCATAAATCTGGTGTTGATGCCTAGCGGAGTTCTCCCGGGATGTGTAACGCTGCTCTTGGTGTGCTTTGACTGGATTGGGGTTTATGACATTGCTCTGTGTGCGTTCTTGAGTCGTTCTACACTCTGTGTGTTAGGTGTGGGGCGTGTTCTCTAGTGGTCCAGGGATATGTGCATTTGATTGGGATGTGTTCTGTGATTCTCGTGGGATAATGCCTATCCCAGTTCTGTTGGTGTGCTCCGCTAACGTTATCTCCTCGGAAGTGTATCTTTAATGATATGGTTCAAAGTTCCCCTGAGGTACATGCGTGTGCTGTGACTGTGGGGAAAGGCCCAGTGACGGCGAGGTGAAACCCACTGACCACAGGGAAAGTTCTGTTGACAGCAGGGAAGACTGTAACCCGGGATTCTCTTCAGAGAGCACATACCTCATGGCGAAAGCTTGGCCGTGTCGTGAGTTGTACTGTCTTCACCTGTCGGAGGAACAGCAACGAGTGAGGCTGCGGGATGCATGCGGCAGTTGCTTGGCGGTGGCGTTTTTCGCCGGTGGGCTCAGCAGTCATGAAATATGGGCTGTGACACACCCATGGGAACGCTCCTGTGGAGGTTCTGTCGTAACACATCCAGTGGCCATTACACAATGGCACCAGCCAGAGAGTAATAATATCCCGTGACGTCTTAATGGAATGCCCTGTGCGTGCCCGCAACCAATGTGAACACAGCGCTGGCTTCCAAGGGTGGTGCAGGATTCCTCCCAGCTGGTTTGTTCGACACTTGAGGACAGTACTTCTGAGTACCACCACCCCGCACCTTCGGGTGCATCTTTTTCTTTCTAAAGTTGCCCTGAGATACATAACGTGTGCTGTAACTGTGATTAAAGACTTCTTTCTAGGATAAGTAACTTTGCGGTGGATCTGGTCTGCAGTTCCTTTGGGATGTGAGCAGAACTCTGCCTGTTTTCTAAACTTCCTCTGCCATGTCTTACCTAGGTCTGTCTTTTTTTTTTCCTAATTGTTTCTGGGGTATGTAATCTTTGTTGCGAACGTGTCCTAGAGTTCTCCCGGTGGTTGCAACTGTCACGTGGGTATGTTCTGCAGTCCTGTTGTGGGGGTATTTACTATTTAGTTTTCCATTGGGCGTGTTTTACAGGTTTTTTCCTGTGATTTTGAATTTCGTTGCAGGTATGTTCTAGAGTTTTGCTGAATATAAAAATTTGATGTGAGAGTGTTTTGATATCTTCCGGGCATACATAACTTTTGCTGTGAGAGTCTTCAGCGGTTCCCATGGGATACATATGTTTGATGTAGGTGTGGACAGTCGATCTCCTGAGATATGTAACTTTGTTATAATCGTGTTCTAAAGTTTCCTAAGGATGAAAGCTTGCTATGGCTGTTCTACAGTTTCTGTGGGATGGGTATCCTTGCTTCTGATGCATTCTTAAGACCTCCGAGATCATGTGGCCTCCTATAGGCCTGTTCTTTAGTTTTCCAAGGATGGGCTATGTTGCTGTGGTAGTTGACTCCTGTTGTCCGTAGCTTTGATGTGGGTGTGTTTTTAAAGGTATCCCTGTTACGTTATCTGTAAAGTTAATGTGGATGTGTCCGAAATTTTCCTTGATATATGCAGCTTTAATTGTGTGTGTGTACTAAAGTTCTCCTGGTGTGTGTGTGTGTGTGTGTGTGTGTGTGTGTGTGGCGCGCGCGCGCGTGCGTGCGTGCGTGCGTGCGTGTGTGTGTGCGTGTGTGTGTGTACACATACATGGGTATGTAACAAAAGTTCTCGGTTCTCCTTGTATACGTAACTTCAGTGCGGTTGATAATGTTCTAACCTTTTCCTGGTACACGTAACTTTATCATGCGGGTTTGTTCTACAGTTCTCCTGGTGTATATATGTCACTTTGGCATGCGTGTTTCCAGAGTTCTTCCCGGCGGGGGAGTGGGGGGGGGGGGGGGGGGGGACCGTGTATATGACTTTGCCGTGAATGTGTTCTGTGGTTCTCGCGGACTAGGTAGGTCTGAGGTGTGTGTCACTCTGTAACAAGTTCTGCGAAGACACGTCAAGTCTGGTGTGGGTGTGTGCTTCAGAGACCGATCGGGCCGTGCAGCACGAACGATATCAGTAAAACGGAGGTGTACTCGAACCGCAATACCAGATGGGAACTCCACTACTCTTACTGCACCTGTGCCAGCGGCGAGGTCTACTTTGAGGCCGAGGACAGGACCACTAGCTCCACCACGGTGTCATACAAGTGAGTGAGTGAGTCGGGTCAGGTCAAGTGCGCGCGCGGTGTGTGTGTGTTGTGTTGTGTGTGTGTGTGTGTGTGCAATTGAACAGATACAGAGAGTGATAAAGAGACGGAGAGACGGACACAGACGCATACAGAGACAGACACACACACACACACACACACACACACACACACACACACACACACACGCACAGACAAACAGACGGACAGACAGACAGACAGATTGACGAACAGAACTATCTGTCCATCTGCCTGTCGGTTTATCTGTCTGTCGGTCGTTGATTCAGCGCCCATCTTGCGCCAAATTGGATGAAGGTAAGTGATTCCTCGTTCATTTTCGTTGTCCTGAGTGTTGTGTATCTTGCCTGAAGAAGACCTAAGAGGTCGAAACGCGTCGGGTTTTGTCTTGTGATTCGTTTGTCTAGGTTTTTTGGGGCGGAGCTTTATCAATAATTTTTCAAATTTGTTTAGGTTTCCGCTCGCACTCTCCTGACTTTGCAGCTATATACAAAATTGAGTAATATCCGTGGTCCACGTGTTACTCAGTATTACCATATACAGGTGAGGAACATGCATGGTCCGTCTATTATTCAGCCTTACGATATGAAGTTGAAGATCCATAGTCCACGTGTTACCCAGTCTTGCCATATAAAGTTTAGATATATCCATAGTCGATGTGTTAGTCTTACCATATAAAGACGAGGAACATGCATGATCCATGTGTCAGTCTTGCCATATAAAGACGAGGAACATGCATGATCCATGTGTCAGTCTTACCATATAAAGACGCGGAACATGCATGATCCATGTCAGTCTTAACATATAAAGAAGCGGAACATGCATGATCCATGTGTCAGTCTTACCATGTAAAGACGCGGAACATGCATGATCCATGTGTCAGTCTTACCATATAAAGACGAGGAACATGCATGGTTCATGTGTTAGTCTTACCTTATGAAGTTCAGGAAAATGCATGGTCCATGTGTTGCAGTTGAGAAGGATCCATTGTTCATGTGTTTAGTCTTAATATTAAGTTGAAGAACTTCCGTGGTCGATGTGTCACTTCGTCTTTCCACATAAACGTGAGGAACATCCATAGTCCACGTGTTAGTCGGTCTTTTTCATATAAAGTTGAGGAACATCCATGAATACTTGTTACTCGGTTTTTTTTTTTTAAAACGTTCTATTAACCTTTTACCATGTTTACACAGTGGAAAAAAAAAAAACAGGAAAAAACCCCGCATCTCCTCTCCACCTAACCTCCCGCGTACGAACACTCACCAGCTCCCTCCTACCCCATCCACTCTCTCTCTCTCTCTCTCTCTCTCTCTCTCTCTCTCTCTCTCTCTCCTCTCTCTCTCTCTCTCTCTCACCCCCACACCCCCCTCATCAAGCTGTTGGCAAAACGTTGACCAAACATTGCTTATACATGCATCTATCGTTTTACGTGGTCGCAATGGTCTGCCTCTCTCATCGCCCCCACACCCCCCTCATCAAGCTGTTGGCAAAATGTTGACATGGCCACAATGTGATATACAATAAAAGATCATTTAGTATAGCATGCATTTTACAATTATATCAAAGTATATTGCATGTCCGGGTAGTATGTCGCATAGGCGGACAGGCAGATAAATACGTATATATATATATATATATATATATATATACACACGCACACACACACACACACACACACACACACACACACACACACACACACACACACACAAAAGGGGACAGACGGACAAAAATGTTGGCAGACAGAATGGGTTGGACGTTAAGGAGCCGAGAGAATGCAGACATTGTGAATTGTTTTCCAACATTTATAGTGATGAGTTACCTTGACAGTTCTAGTAATGGGTAACATTGATTTAAAAAAAAAAAAAGCCTCGGCAACATACAGACAGTATCATATGTCATGAAAAGGAAAAAAAACAACAAAAAACCTGCAGTTGCCCCCTGGTAACCCTGGTTACAAGGACGTTGATTAATTCACAAAGTAGAGGAGACTAGTGATTCATATGTCGGTCTTTTAGTATGGAAGTCTTTATAGTTCATGTTTATATATGCTCTACGTTTTTCGTACTTGTATTGAAATTGTGATATTTTCAGAAAACCCATTATGTGGGAGGCTGCCTCTCAGTTTACATGTGTACATATATTGTTTTGCCAAGAGATTAATGAAGTAGAAAAATAAAATCAATGGCGATTGTTGCATCAAACCCTAAAAGAACAAGTGATTCTGTAAGACGTACATTCTGGACATTGGTACATTTCACTGTTGTTAATTCAGTAAAAGTGTCCCAGAAACGCTGAGCACGAGTACACCTCCCAAACGTATGGTCAGTGCTGTCCTTGCACCGTCCACAAAAACTGCATCTGTCATTATTGACGACTCCAATTTCTTTTAAAATCATATTTGTTCCTAAGCATCTGTATAATATTCTGAGTCGAAGCCACTTGAGCTTTATATCCATTATTCTATGAGCATGCAGGAAACACGACTCGCAGTCACGGGTTTGAGACCGTTTCAATTCCCATTCATCGCAGCATGGTGCTCAAAAGTTATCATCAATCAATATAATGCAGTACATCTTCGAACCCTTATAAATGGCAAACAATTTCCTACAGCAGAGAGGAGAATAGATGCATTTATTGTTGTCGATATTTATTCTAGATGTCTTTACATGATCGAGTACTGCCTACTTATACCCGGCGAAAGCGAGAAAATCAATATTGACATCATAGTTTTCTTTGAAAATTCTGCGTGAAAGAAACTGCCCATAGTCATAAAAATTGTTAGATAGTAAACATATTTGTTTTAATATTGTTGGAGATAATGTATTATTTCCGAACTTGAATACGTTTATTGTAGCATATTGGTTCAGCTAGAAGTTCAGCAGAATTTTGGGGCATACGTTTGTAATAGAAATGTTTATAAGCTTCAAAAACGTCTGCCCAGAATCGGTTATATATTGTAAATTTCGAAACGATCTCTGGACCATGCTAACTGATCATAGACTATTGAGGGAAGTTACTGAGTTGGACATTTTTCATGTATGCTTTGGTCTTTCACTTCTACGGATCCAAGACACTTTCAAAGGTGTGACAAAAGTTTTTAACCGGGGAAGACCGATACCTCCTTTTTTTTATGCGCAGTTTTTCGACTGATTTTGTCAGCTTTGTTATTCCACACAAATTTTATAACAAATGCGTTGGCATGTTTAGAAAAAAAAAAGGATCTGGAGGGTTTTGCGATAATTAGTTTTGAACGGATTACAGATTTTAATATAGCGATTCTACTAAGGGGGGTAATCAGGCGTTTTATCCATATCTTAAAAAAGTATTTGATGTCAGCTAGATTTTCTGCATAATTCATATCCACACATTTTTTTTCAAATCGTTGGTGAACCAGATACCTATTATTCAATTTTTTTTTTTTTTTTATAGGATTCTAGTCTATTTCTAAATGTTTCATGTAACAAATTTAATTATTTTTCGTGTTTCCCAACCAAACTGCACTTGTTTTACCCAAAGTCATATGAAGCTGACACATCAAATTTAAAAACAGCTTCAAGACAAGTTTCACAAGATTTTCTATCACCCACAAGTAAAAACGGTGTCATCCACATGCTGTGAAAGTGTCGTTTGTCTCTATTCCCCGAGTGTATTGATCTTCCCTCACCATGCATAAAGGTGGTGGGAGGTGGAGGTGTAGTGGCGTCACCGAAGCCCCATAGATTCAAATACCTGAAGTGTTCGTAAAAAAAGCTTGAACAATACTCTGAGACGCATCCATAAAGTGGATAAAACTGTGTGGCTCTGGTTTTCCTATGGGAGCCCTGTGTCCCTACCTTAACCCACCGTACCGTTAGGGGCGAAGAAGCTTCAAGAATTTTTTTTAAAATCCAGTCTTATTATCCTTTAAAGGGCAAAGAATCTTCATTGTCCCTGTCCTAACCATGTTACGTTTAAAGGTTGAAGACCTTCATGGAAGGTTTTTTTGTTTTTTTTTTTGTACCCAGTCCTACCATATAACGGATAAAGAATCTTCATTGCCTCTTTTCTTACCCAGTCTTACCATATATATGGTGAAAGAATCTTTGTCCTTTTCTTGCCCATTCGTACCACATAAAGGGTGAGGAATGTTCATGGTCCCTTTCTTACCCAGTTCTACCATATAAGGGATGAAGGACCTTCATAGTCCCTTTTCGAACCCAGTCTTCCCATATTATGGTGAAAAATCTTAGTTGCCTCTTTCTTGCCCAGATCTACCATGTGCAGGGTGGGGAATTTTCAAGGTCCTTGTCTTGGCTGGTCTTGACGTGCATGGCGTTAAGGTTCTTCATCGTCGCTCTCATGTCCAGTTTTACATTGTAAATGGCAAAGAGTCTTCACGGTCCCTTTCTTCCCCAGTCTCACGAATGTGAACGGTGAAAAATCTTAGATGTCCGTTTCTTACCCAGTTCCCTACTGTATAAAGCGTGGAAAATCTTCATGGCCCACCTAGTCCTACCGTGCGAAGGGGGAGGGGGGAGGGGGGGGGGAGGGGGGTCTTCATAGCCCTGTTCTTATCCACTTCAACCATATGAAGATGGAAGAACTTTAAAGGTCTCTTCTTACCCTGTCCTGTCGTATGGAGGGTGTATGGAGGAATCTTTGTGGTTATTTTCTAACACAGTCGTATCATACAGGGGGAGTGGAGGACGGCGGGGGGGGGGGGGGGGGGGGGGGGGGGTTCAGTGTCCCTTGCTTATCCACTTTTACCATGTTGATGAGAATCTCCACGGTGCCCACAGTGGTGTTTTAAGCACTCTGTGTAAAACATTGGATTGGATTGGGGTTTTACAATACATTGTACATAAACTCACTCACACTCACTCACCACACACTCACA
>CM065736.1:39851036-39876036 GCA_033310375.1 Conus canariensis
CCTTTAGCGGCATCTATCCCACGAACGCGATCTCTGACACGGATTACCTCCCTTGCAGATTTTCGCCCATCGTCCGTTGTGCCTAGGTTCCCGGTCGTTTGAAGTGAGTTTATGTATAACAGAATATGTCGACAAAAAATATAAACCACGTATAAAAGTTATTGAAAAGTCACGGATTTTTAAGTTTCCTACAAATGAATTTCACCCTCGCATACTTTGGCCTGCCAAATCATGAAAAGCATGCTGCTTTTGTGTAGAGAACTTCATAGAGTGAAATGAGAAAATAACAGAAAGATGAGTAGTTTATCAGCAGGAAGATGGTCAGTTCATTTAGAGGAAAATATAGTCAGCAGCATCGAGAGAGACATTGTGAGGGCGCCTATGTCAGCAGAGTTTTTGTGATGACACGCAAGGTGTCGGGTTAAAGGTTAAGGACAGGCCACGGGCTGTTTGTGACAGTATGCCAGGTCTTCTGGAACTTTTCTGATCATAACTTTCCAGGATTAAGAAATAGGATACAAAAATAATTCAGCTTTGAGAGCGGCATGGGCACAGTGAGGTATTGTCAGAGGATGTGAGAAGACTCGGGCAGTTCTCGGTTATGACGTTGTTTTGAGGCTGGCTTGCATGTAACAAGTTAATCTTCTTGTCAGTCCATGAGGACCTGTTTGCTCTGTTTTGATTTGTTTTGCTTCTTTAAACTCAATTATGTATCATCAATAATAATCATATGAAACAATAAGATGCTTGCAAACTAGTGTTAAGTTCCAGTAGATAAGCGGGGAGAGGGGAGTGGGGAACTCTCTTCCGTTTGTTTTGCCTGTCGGTGAATATGCATGTCTCGTGTCGCATGCGCGTGCGTCCGACATGTGGTCATCACGTGTTTGGAATTACACCCTGCCCGCTTTTGCACGTCCCTTTTTAAAATTTTTATTTTTTGTTTTTTTAAGATCTCTTGAGTGAAGCTGATAATGTGCTGCAAAGGCCTTTCCCTCCGCCTTACCTACCTTCCCAATCCACCTGCACCCCGTCATCCCCTTCCTCCCTACTTCCGCTTTCATTGCACATGAGTTATGTCTGTATAATGCCCATTTCCCAGATACAAAGAACACCTTTTAATCGGACGTAGACTAAGCTTCATCATTGATCTAAATATAGCACAATGCTGGTCTAAGGTTCAAGGCATCCTCACCCTGTGTAGGACTGTTGACTTCTGATAAGACTATGAATCTTATAACGCGAGAATCAAATTAATTCTGATATTGATATCATAATTATCATTGTTGTGTTTGACACCCTCACCCAGTGCAGAATTGAATATTCTGATAAGACTTTGACATAGATGATGCGAGAGTGAAATCGCCAAATGAAGTCTCATGTTGATGTTATCGTACTTATTATTATTGTTGTCGATCTTCTTGTTATATTTTTTTTTAAATTGTGAGCTGAGAAATGTTTCTTCTAGCAAAACAAATCTATACTAAGTGGATCTGTTTTATGTTTCTGTGAGGACTGCAAGTATCCTGAATGCTTTTCTCATTTTTTCCCCACAGATGCAATGCACATGCGGACAATACAAGTATTTTGTTTCCCCCACTTTGGGATGGCATGTTCGTTGCAAGTAGGACAATGATGTACGTTTATGTGTGTGGTGTGTGTGTGTGTGTGTGTGTGTGTGTGTGTGCGTGTGTGCATGCGTGTGCGACTGCGTGTGCGCATGTGTGCATTCGTGCATGCGTACGTGCGTGCGTGTGTGTGAGTGTGTGTGTGTGTGTGTGTGTGTGTGTGTTCGTGCATGTATGCATGCATATACATGTGCATGTGTATGCATGCATGCAGGTGCTTGCACGTGCGTGTCTTTATGAGAATATTCACCATTTAACTGTTAGGAGAACCCTTATGAATCTAAGACAAAATGTTTTTTAAAAAACACAACCCAATCCAACCCAACCACACCCAGCCCAGCCCAGCAGCCCAGCCCAAACAACTCGCCCAACCCAAACAACCCTACCCGATCAGAACAACCCGATTAGGCCAAACAACTCGACCTGACCCGACCCAAACAACTCGACTAACCCAAACAACTCGACCAGACCTTACCCGAACCGGACATGAACACGGACCAACCTAGACCACCCTGACCCACCCCACCCCACCCTAACACACCCTACCCTACCAAACCCGACCTTGGCCAACCCTATCCAACCCAAATCGCAAACCTCCGACCAAACCCAAGCCCAAACCCTCCAACTCAACCCAACCCCCAAACTCTCCAACCCAGCCCAACCTCCTAACCCTCCAACCCAACCCAACCCCAACTTCTCCAAATTTCCAAACCCAACCCTAAACCCTCCAACCCAACCCTAAACCCTCCAACCCAACCCCTACAACCCTCCAAACCAACCCCAAACCCTGCAACCCTCCAACTCAACCCAACCCTTCAACCCTCCAACCCCGAAAGCTCCCAAACTCTCCAACCCCTCAACTCCCCAAGCCACCGACCCTCAAACCCTCAAACGTCTAACCCCCTATTCCCCGAACCCTTCAACCTTCCAACTCCCAACCCCCCAACCCATCCAACCCTCCAGCCCCCAAACCCTCCAACCCCTGAACCATCCAAACCCTAACCCCCCAACCCCTCCAATTTTCACCCCCAAACCCCAGCCCCCCCACCAAACTCCCCACCCAGCCCCCCAACCTCCAATTCCTCACCCAACTCTACAATCCCCCAACCCTCACCCCCCTAACCTGCCACCCCCAACACCTACCCAACCTCAAACCCTCAGTGCCCAACCCCCAGCCTCCACCCGATCTCTAACCCCCAATGCCCAGTCCCCAGCCAAACCTCCACCCCCACATTCCAACCCCCACCATATCCCCAGCCCCGAAACCCCAGCCCCCATCCAACCTCTGGCCCCCAAACACACCCAGTATCCAACCCCCAACCACCAATTCCCCCCACCCCCACCCCTAAACCCCATCCAACCTCCAATGCCGAACCCCTCAACCACCACTCCACCTCCAATCTTGAGCTTACAAACCCCGCCCAACCTCCAACCCTGACCCAACCTCCAACCCTGACCAACCTCCAACCCAGAACACTCGTCTAACCTCAAACCTCCAATCCTGAAGCCCCACCAAATCTCCAACCCCCAAGCCCTATCCAATCTCCAAACCCAACCCCCCAAACCCCACCCAATTCACAACCCCACCCAACTCCCACCCAAACCCAGCCCCCACCTAACCCCCCACCACCCAACCCCAAAGTCCAACCCTCACTCCCCACCAATATCCAATCCCCAACCCTTAACCAACCTCCTAGCCCCCACCTAACCCCACCCAACCCCCACCTCCCCAACCCCAAGCCCCACCCAACTTCCAGCTTCCAACACCCACCCAAACTTCAACCTCCAAACCCCAACCTCCACCCAAACTCCCTCCCGCACTCAACCCCCACCCAACCCCCAACCCCAACCCAACCTCCAACCCTAACTCCCACCCAACCTCCAACCCCCAGTCAACCTCCTACATAAACCAGCACCCACCACGAACCTCCTAACCTCATCCCCAACCCAACCCCAACCACCAACCCCCAAACACCACCCAGCCCCCAACTCCTACCCAAGTCCCAAGCTCCACCCAACATCCAACCCCCAAAAACCCCATTCCCCAACCCCCACCCAGCCCTCAACCCATAAACCTCAAACCTAACCAAGTCTGTAACCCCCATAACCCCTCTCCACTCCCAACACCCAAACCTCACCAACCCACAAAGCTCCAAACCCATCGAACCACCAATCCCCGACCCTCAACACCAAATCCCACCCAACCCCCAAAGCGCAACCCTTAAACCACACCCGACCCCATCCAACTGAACAACACCGACCCCTAATCCCCATCCAACCTCTAACACCCAATCCCCAACCCCCACTATACCTCCAACCCCGAACCCCCAACCTCCACCCAACCTCCAGCCTCTCTACCCCAACCCCCAACTCTCACAAAACCTCCAACCCCCATCCTCCACCAAAACTCCAACTCCAAACCCCACTCGCCTTCCAACCTCCAACCCCCAACCACCACCCAACCTCCAACCCCAACTTCGAATCCCAAACCCGCACCCCCCAACCTCCTAACCCCGTTCCCAATACAACCTCCAACCCCCAACCCCCAAACCCCACCCAACACCCCAGCTCCTAACCAAGTCCAAGCCCCACCCAACCTCCAAACCCCAAGCCCCACCCAACCCCAGTCTCCCCCCCCAGCCTTCAACTGCTAACCCTTAACCCCCACCCAACCCCCAACCTACAACCCCCAGACCCCACCAAACCCCCAACCCTCAAACCCCAAACCCACCCAGTCCTCAACCCTCAAGCCCCAAACCCTTCCAACCCCCAAACCTCACTCAACTCCCAAAACCCAAACCCCACCCAAACCCCAAACTCCAAGCCCATCCAACACCCAAGCCACAAATCCGACCCAACCCTTGACTCCCAACCCCCAAAGCTTCAATCACACCATACCCCATCCAACCCCCAAACCTGGAATCCCACCCCACCACCAAACTCCAAACCCCACCCGAACTCCCAAACTGCACCCAACCCGCAAAACTCAAACCCCACCAAAACCCCAAACCCACCCCACCCCAAACCCCAACAAAACCCCAAATCTCACCCCACCCCCAAACCCCACCCACCCCCACCCCCAAACCACACCCCAAACCCTATCCCAGCCCCAAACTTCCAACATCAAAATCCCCCCGGCCTCCAACCGCCAACCTCCAAACCCCAACATCCAACCCCCTCCCAATCCCAAACCTCTAACCCACAATCCCCAACCTCCAAGTTCCACAGAACCCCCACCTCCAACCTCCATGCCCCACCCAACCCCCAAACAACCCTCAACCCTCATTTCCCAACTTTAAACCCCACCCAACCAGCAACCCCAATCTTCAACATCTAAACCCCATCCAACCTCCAGCTCCCAAACATCACCCAACCCCCAGTCTCCAATCCCTACTCAAACAACCACCATTACCCCATCCCCACCCCACAATCCCATCCCAACCCCCCAAACCAAAACCCACCCCAAACCACCAACCACCAAATCAACCCCATTTCAACCAAAACCCCACAAACAAACCCAACCCCACTCCCAACCTAACCCAACCACCCAAACCCCAACCCATGCCCAAATCCGACCCAAACCCCAATCCCCAACCACCTCAACCCCCAAATCCCTACAACCCTGAACCTCCAACGGCCCCAACCACCTCAACCTCCAAACCCACAACTCCCATTCCCACCTAAACCCACCTAAACACACCCATTCCCCCAAACCCAACCCCCCCACCTCCCCAACCCATCTAACCTGGAAACCCCAAATCTTTCCCACCCAATCCCCAAACCTCACAACCCCAACCCAACCTCCACCCCCAATGCCCAACCAACCCCCAACCACTCAACCCTAACCAACAACCCCAACTCAACCCCACTTCAACCCAACTTCCACCCAACACCCAAACCCAAACCCACTCACTCCCAAACCTCCACCCCCAACTTCTTCCCCAACCCAACCCTCAGCACGACCCATAACACCCAATCCCCAACCCTCAAACCCCAAGACCCCATACCCCCCAACCTCGGACCTCCAAACCCAACTCCAAGCCTCCAACCCCAACCTCCACCCACCAAACCCCACCAACACCCAGTCTCACCCGAACTCTCCAACCCCCTCCCCTCCCACCAACCCACAAAGCCTGACAACCCCAAAATCTGTATCCCACCCAACCCAACTCAACACCCAAACCGCAACCTCAAACCCCAAACCCACCAACCCCAAAACTTCAACCCTAACCAAACCCAGACTCCAAACCCCACCACCCCGAAACCCCTCCAATCTTCAACTCACCCACCCCTAGCCCCAACCTCCACCATTAAACCCCACCAGTCCAACCACCAACCTCACCTAACCCCCAGCCCCACCTCACACCCACCCAAACCCCACCCCAACCAACCCAAACACCAAAACCCAATCCCCCAACCCCAACCACCCCCACTCCAACCCTAACCAAACAACCCACCCAACCCCCACAACCCCACCCCAAGACGCACAAACCCCATCCACCCCAACCCAAACCCCAAACCCAAACCCCACCAACCCCAACTCAAACCCACCGACCCAAACCCAACCCACCACCCCAAACAAAACCCCAACCCAAAACCCCACCCAATCCACACCACCAACAACCCACCATCAAACCCCCAACCTCAATCACACGTACCCCTTAACACCCAGCCTTAACCAAAACCCCCTAACCCTAACACCCAAACACCAAACCCCATCCCTCCAACCCCAACCTTCAAACCCCTTTCCAAACCCAAACCCTCACACCACACCCAACCCAAACAACCCCAACAACCCCATCCCAACCCAAACCCCAAACACTACACAACCCCCAATCCCCACACAACCACCACATCCCCCACACAACTCATAAAAACAAACAAAAAAACCCCCTGCCAACCCCCAAACCACAACCCAACTGCGAACATACAAACCCACCCACCCTAACCCCAATCCACCATAACCCCAAACCCCACCTCAACCTCCAACTCACTCACACCCCCCCACCAACCCCCCACAACCCATCTCCCAACCAAACCAACCCACCCCACCACCACACCCACCACAACCAATCAACCCCACCCCAAAACCACCCCCCAACAAACCAAAAACACAACAAAAAACCTCACCCACCCCCACCCACCTCCAACCCACCAATCCAAACCCCCCACCCACCACCACCAACCATCCACAACCCCAACCCCACAACCCAACCCCAATCCCAACCCACCAACTCCAACCCCAAACCCTACCAACCCCCAACCCCACCAACCCCCAAACCCAACCTCCAACCCCAACTCCAACAATAACCCCCGAACCAACTCCACCCCCACCACCCTCAACCCCAAAATCACACAACCACCCCAAACCCCAACCTCAACCTGCCATCTTCCTAGCACCCCAGCCCAATCCCAAACCCCAATCTCCCAACCTACATTCCCCAAACCTACCCAAACCCCAACTCAGCCCACACCAAAACTCACCCAACCCCCAAAGCTCACCCATCACCTCCATACAACCCCACCCACACAACCCCAACCCCCAACTCCACCAAACCCCCGCAACCCCAGTACCATCAACTCCAACCCACCAACCCAACCCCAATACACGCACCCCAACTCCACTTCAACCACCATCCAACCCCCAATCTCCAACCCATCCAACTCCAAACCCCACCCAACCCAACCCACCCCCCCACACCTCCAACCCACTTCGACCCCATCAACCCCACCCTACCCACGCCCCATACCCCCACCTCACATCCAACCCAACCCCATCCAGTCCCAGCACAACCCACACGCCAACTCCCAGAGATCCAGCCCCAGCGTCAACCCCCAAACACCCTCCAACCTCATCCAACCACAACCCCACCCACCCCCAAACCTCTCACCCAAGCCTGACATGCAAACCCATCACCCCAAACTCTAAACCCCACACAACGCCAAACCCCACCAACTCCAACCTCCAAACCCCACTGACTTCCAAACCCTAAACGCACCAGACTCCAACCCCAAAAACCCCATCCACCACGAACCACAACCCATCCAACACCCAACCCCAATCAACCACCAGTTCTGAAACTCCCCAACCTCGAATCACCACTGTACCCCTAACCCCAGCCTTAAACCTCCAAACCCCACCTAATGCCCAGTCACAACCCAAACACCAAACCCCAGTCCCCATCCAACCCCCAACCTCTAAACCCCTTCCAACCCCCAACCCTCTGCACCCCCAGCCCCAAATCTCCAATCTACAAGCCCCATCAAATCCCCAACCCCGAATCTAAAAACCCCACCCCATCCCCAACCTCCAAAAGCCACCCAACCCCCCAACCTCAAACCTCCAACCCCCACCCAGCCCCCAACCCCCAAACTCCAGGCTCCTAACCCCCATTTTCCACAGCACCCCTTCAACAATTTCTGAGAGAAGCAGGAAAATAACTAGCTTGTGTCGCAGATTGCAAAGAAAAAACGTTTGTAGGTACTTAGTGAAACCAGAATGGCTGCTTTAAGAAACCATTCATAACGACATGGATGTTTTGTCTACGAACGATATTACAAAGACATTTACGAAGACTTACGAACTCGTCATAGATCTGAGCCCAATCTTTTTTTTTCTTCTGAGAGTGCATAGTTTTATATTCGTTTGGTTTGAAAGACGTTCTGGAGGCTTGTAAACTGACCTTTTTTTTTTTTGTGGATAGAATATGTTTGTATGTGTGTTGTCAGACCAGTGTACGCCGGCAAGCCAAGCACGAAAATAAGACCATGGAAGTTTACTCGGTACACATTTATTTGTGGAAAATACAGTGCGCGGAAAACACGTCTATTTGACAATGTTTCTCTGTGACAATAAATGCACTTGAACGCAGGCACTGTGTTACGGCGATTCAACTGAATCTCTCTCTCTCTGTCTGTGTGTGTGTGTGTGTGTGTGTGTGTGTGCGTGCGTGCGTGCGTGCGTGCGTGCGTGTGTGTGACTCATTTTCTTGTCAATTTTTTAGAGGTGTTCTCATCATCATGTCTTTCAAATTCCTATGAAAGCAAAAAAGGAGCAAGGTGTAGAGGGGTGGGTCGGGGGGGGGGGGGGGGGGGGGAGGAGGATGCTGTCCATATCTTTTTTATGTTTAAAAGATATGAGAAGCTGGAAAGAGTGGGGGACGGCAGAAGGGGAGGGGGAGAGGAACGCAACTTGTTTTGGGGTTAAAATAAGGGGGAGGTGGGGTGGAAGGTAGTTTGGCCCCGCCAATATTTTCATTGGGGAAGGGGTGGAGGGTGTGTGTGTACGCGCGCGCGAGAAAGAGTCGCAAAAGGGGGAGCATCGTTGCCAGTGTTTAAGTTGTCCTTCGTTAAAAACGTTAGCCTCCCCTTATCGAGGAGAAAGAAAAGAACAAGGTCGCTTGTCAAGCTACTAACTTCTGAAACGTTACTAGTACTACTGTCTTCTGAAAACACTACTATAATTTTCATAAGATAGTAGTAATACGACTAACTTACGAAAATTATAGTAGTGTTTTCAGAAGATAGTAGTACTAGTAACGTTTCAGAAGTTAGTAGCTTGGCGTTGCGACTATCTAGTGAAATGATCCCTGTGTGAAATTGTCCTCTTTCTTAGTATTATTACTATCCAGGGTCACTGATCGATGGTCATTTGGCCTATTAGTGTAGAACGAGTTTATGTGAACAATTTATGACGTTTCTGACCAGTGGTCAATATCATTGACCAGTGGTCATTTTGGCACAAATTCAATGTTTGACAGCTAGTTACTGTAGAACGAGTTCAGGTGAACAATTTATGACGTCGAAATTGGGTCAAAATGACCACTGGTCAGTGACACTGACCAGTGGTCAGAAACGTCATAAATTGTTCACATAAACTCGTTCTACACTAATTAGCTGTCAAACAGTAAAATTGTGCCTAAATGACCACTGGTCAGTGACACTACTTGGTTGCTTGACATTTGTGGAAAAGGGGAGTGGGGTGGGGGGTGGGGGTGGGGGGCGGGAGGAGGAAGAGGGAGGGGGAGGTGGGAGGGCTGGGAGGTGTTTGTTTACTTCTCTTTGGGGGGCTGTTGGAGGAGGTTCTTGAATTCCTCCACAGTCCCTGCGGAAACAGCACTGTTGTCCAAGTTGTTCCATTCCCTGATGGTTCGTGAGAAAAAGCTGTTCTTGAAGACTAGTGCTGCAGTATGCTGGATTTTAAAGTAGCGCTGGTGGTTCCTTGCGTATTGCTCCACTATGTTTTTCCTTTCTTGATTTTTCGCTCTTGTGGGTCTTATAAATCTTTTGTTTTGGACAGGCGTCAGGTATTTATCCGCCTCTATGCCAGGAAGATGTCCTTCGATGATCTTAAATAAGAAGGTGAGCCTGTGTTTTCGTCGTCTTTTCTGCAGCGAAGGGAAGCCAGTGTCCTGTAGCATAGCTGTGAGACAGCCTGGGTTTCGGGACCGGTAATCTCGCTTTATGTATCTGGCTGCTCAGCGTTAGATGCCTTCTATCCTATCAATTTCGCCTTGCGTATATGGGTCCCAGACAGTGGAGCTGTACTCTAGAAGGGACCTGACAAGAGAGACATACGCTGTTTTGCGGCAGGCTTCAGAACAAAAGCGTAGGTTCCTACGAAACTTACCCAGGCTGGCGCTTGCTTTCTTGGCGATCTTGTCTATGTGAGCGGACCAAGACAGGTTTTCGCTTATTTCAACTCCAAGATAGGGGTAAGAGTCCACTTGCTGTAGGATGTGGTTGTCCAGCTGGTAGAAGAAAGGTGATCTGTGTCGTACACTCATGATCTAACATTTCTTGGCATTGAATCTCATGCCCCATTCTCTAGCCCAGGTTTCTAGTTTTTTTGTTTTTTTTTTTCAAGTCATCTTGCAAGGCGATGTGGAAGAGGGAAAAAGTTAAACGAAGTTTCTGGTGCGTTTTGGGGTGTATTTTAAAGAGAAGTGTGAATGTTTTTTTTTTTTTTATGTTTGTTTTTTTGATGACTTGTGAATTGACTTCAACGTGGTGACCGCCCTAATATGACCCTTTGCGGTCGGCTAGGCTATAAGCTACATTACCTTACCTTACCTCGGTCGCCGAAGCGGAAATTAAGTCACGAGAATGAAGGTCACGAGAATGAAGGACCTTGGCCAGCAGATCCAGGCTATCGGGAGCGAGAGATGCTTCATCCACCAATCGCTGTGCGTAACTTAATAGTGAAGCTGGATGACGGCGAATAGGCTATCTGTACGGCTACATGATTTACCGTCTGTCCTTTTGCCATACAAGACAACTTTTATCTCTTGTGTATTGAAGATTAAGTAGATTGAACAGAAAAAAAGCACAACTAGGAAACAATTTATTTGAATATTGTGATTCAAGATGTTTTTTTACCTCCGTCCCAAGATCAGCTGTTAGTCAGGCTGCACGATTCATAGAATCTTGCGATTGGTAGTTGATAAAGCCCTGATTAACATGGCTAAGAGAGTGCGCTCGAACCATTGAATGGCTCAAACCTTGAACCGAGGTCAGAACGAGGCCACGGTATTGATCTCGGGTCAGGGCGGGTGCACTTGGCTTGCTCGTCGCCTTGACTCTTTCCCCAGCAAAACCCAATCGCACACTTGACCAAGGGTTACCCCCGCATTGTCAGTATGTTTGTTTCAGGCATTTTGAGTGCAATAAATGTATCCGACCCAGAAATTCGGGCTGAAGGAATGCCACAAGTGTCGCTGGGCGGTTTCATCATCCTTTTATCAGCGTTTGTGTTTTATTTGGCATCTTTGATTTCGCTGAGATTGCGCCCCGCAGCTGCACGCAGTAGTACTGCCCAGTCATGGCGATGGAAAAATATCTCGGTTTCATTCCTTCACGCCGGCATCAGTGGTCCACTGGCCGTTTTTTGGTGAGTAAGTTTTGTGTTTGTTAAAAAACAATTATAAGTTTTAACTTTGTAAATGTGACGCGTTGGTGAATTTAATTGATCAGCCACGCCCATACGTTTTGTTGTCGAGCCGCATGTCTCATTTTGCGTGCATGTTTTGAGGCATCAGTGCGTATTCGTTTAACTACTGCTACAGTTGTTCGATTCAGTTCAGTTCAAATGTTTTGCAGCTTCCTGAAAGCACCGTTGATGGCAGAGGACCTTATTTCGACGTTTTCCTGGTTTTCTTACGCCTTAATTTCAATGTCAGTGGGTGAGTGGATTCCTATGTAAGATGTCTAGCTGGTTTGCACATGTTCGTGTTTATGGAACCCGCGTTACACAACTAAACTAGGGCAAGTTATTGGGGCGTTGCAAAAGGTGGATCTGTATCATAGGATGGACTTTGGCTTGGAACGTGATTTGTGTATGCGTGTATGAAATATCATTAAAAAAAAACAAAAGTAATTTGCAGCGCCAGTTGAAAATGCATCAAAATATGAAGAGGATGTCCAGGACAAGATTTTTGTTTACCCTCTTCAGGTGGAGACATCTTGTCAATGTTGATTCAGTGGAATATATATATATAAAAAAAAATCAATTTATTACAGTATACCTTGTCCCTTCCAGCTTCCAAACCCATTGAATCCAGCTGAGTTGACAAGCAAGGCAGCCTTCCTGCCTGGCCAGTTTGGGCTGATCTCCTTGAATATAAAGGCTTCCTCACTTTATTAACACAAAAGCTTATTTTTTGGGGGAACCCACCCACAAGGTTATTGTATTGCAGTATATTACAATTTCATGCAATATGATATGCTTGATACGATGGTTTGATAAACCAAAACAGTATTTTGATAAAGCATGAACAAACTGGGTACTGTATTTTAACTCCAAATATTTGGAAAACTGTTCTACAAAGATACAATAAACTCCATACTGTCATAACAAAATCAATTCGTTGACTACGTGTTAAGATTCCATATCATATTATGTATCATTGGGTTTACGATGTTTTGAAAACTTGAACATTATTTTACTTTTTACACAAATTCCATGGTCAGCTGTAACTTGACTGAGAGAAATAAAACTTTCACATGTTGCAAACAAAGCTTTTATTATCAGCTGTGTCAAATTTGTGAACTGTAATAATTTTTCTACGCTTTGGAATAATACTTTTTCGTGGAAATAATGTCTGTTACCCTAGCTCTGCTTAGGTACAGGTTTGTGGCACTGTTCAGCAGTGCCCGAGGATTGTTTGGGTACAGGTTGGAATGAGTTAATAGTATTTGTACACAAACATGCATTCATTTCCTCTGGTTACATACCAGTTTCTTTATGAAACGAGGTAAATTCCAGTGGATGCAACAATTGGGAGTGAATCTGTCATATAGGTAGATCGATGGATGGATCGTTAGTTACATGTACATAACACACACACGCATGTGTGCATCTGTTTGTCTGTCTTTCCATCTATATATATATATCTATATGTCTGTATTTATAAGCAACAGTTGTTTGTACGTTAATCAATGTGATAAACATATGTATATATTTGGAAAAAAAAAGGAAATTCCTTCTCTTGCAGGTTATTTTGTATATGACATGCTGGATATGATTGTTTGCGAGAGAACTCGTCAGTCCTGGGAACTAGTTGGACATCACATGGTGGTCAGTATACTGTTGTTATTGTAGAATATACTGTGATCAAGCGTCATCTCTTTTGTTCTTAAATAGTTAATTCTGCATCGTTGAACACACATAGAGACATAAGCAGTTTAAGAACAAACCAAAGGGATTGAGGTTGATCATGGTTATGCCACTACCATTATAATTGACACATGCGTGCATGCACACAGACACGCGCACACACATGCGCACGCACATGCATACACACACAAAACGCCCGCACACTCAAGCACACACACACAAACACTCACACACGCACGCACACATACACACACACACACACACACAAAAACACTTGAACACACACACACACACACACACAAATACACACACACACACACACACACACACACACACACATTCAGGCACACGCACACACAAACACTCGCACACACATACAGACACACACAGTGAAACATACACACACACACACTCGCACATTCACATACAGTCTCTATCTGCCCCCCCCTTCTCTCTCTTACTATCCTTTCCCTATCTACCCTCATACCCTTCTCTCTGTTCCACCAGCACCACACTTATACTCATGTACAACCACTCCAAATTGAAGTCCAAGTGTATATAAAAGAATCAGTAGAAGTATAATTATAAGAATGTTCATATATAACTAATTATTTAATGAATACAGAGAAGGGGTTATCAAATTATTAGGTGTACCTTGTGACTTTGATTTGAGTGGAGAAAAAAAACAGCTTTTCTTCCAATAATTCATGTGTGTGTGTGTGTGTGTGTGTGTGTGTGTGTGTGTGTGTGTGTTCTGTCTCTCTCTGTTTATGTCACTCTGGGGTGTGTGTGTGTGTGTGTGTGTGTGTGTTGTGTGGTGTGTTTCTGTCTCTCTCTGTTTAATGTCCCTTGGGGGGTGTGTGTGTGTGTGTGTGTGTATGCGTTGTTTCCTATCAGATAGAATGATTGGGTTTCATGTTCATTCTTCTTATTTCAAACAAACAAACAAAAACCAACAAACAAACCAAATCGAAACAAAAGTAAAAGGAAAAAGTGATCTGCCAGGTTTGGTCAGAAAGAAATCGATCCACAATTGAAGCAACTGATATCATTTCTTCTTCTCCCCTGACTCTTTAGTCTTTGGAGAGTCACTGGGTCACCACACTGAAGAACAGTTCATCAGGTTCCTCCAGTTCTGTTGTCTATGGGGAGTCACTGGGTCACCACACTGAAGAACAGTTCATCAGGTTCCTCCAGTTCTGTTGTCTATGAGGGGTCACTGGGTCACCACACTGAAGAACAGTTCCTCCAGTTCTGTTGTCTATGGGGAGTCACTGGGTCACCACCTTGAAGAACAGTTCATCAGGTTCCTCCAGTTCTGTTGTCTATGGGGAGTCACTGGGTCACCACTGAAGAACAGTTCATCAGGTTCCTCCAGTCTGTTATGGGAGTCACTGGTCACCCAGTGAAGAACAGTTCACCAGGTTCCTCCAGTTCTGTTGTCTATGGGGAGTCACTGGGTCACCACACTGAAGAACAGTTCATCAGGTTCCTCCAGTTCTGTTGTCTATGGGGAGTCACTGGGTCACCACACTGAAGAACAGTTCATCAGGTTCCTCCAGTTCTGTTGTCTATGAGGGGTCACTGGGTCACCACACTGAAGAACAGTTCCTCCAGTTCTGTTGTCTATGGGGAGTCACTGGGTCACCACCTTGAAGAACAGTTCATCAGGTTCCTCCAGTTCTGTTGTCTATGGGGAGTCACTGGGTCACCACACTGAAGAACAGTTCATCAGGTTCCTCCAGTTCTGTTGTCTATGGGGAGTCACTGGGTCACCACACTGAAGAACAGTTCACCAGGTTCCTCCAGTTCTGTTTATGGGGAGTCACTGGGTCACCACACTGAAGAACAGTTCATCAGGTTCCTCCAGTTCTGTTGTCTATGGGGAGTCACTGGGTCACCACCTTGAAGAACAGTTCACCAGGTTCCTCCAGTTCTGTTGTCTATGGGGAGTCACTGGGTCACCACCTTGAAGAACAGTTCATCAGGTTCCTCCAGCTCTGTTGTCTATGGGGAGTCACTGGGTCACCACACTGAAGAACAGTTCATCAGGTTCCTTCAGTTCTGTTATCTATGGGGAGTCACCGGGGCACCACAGTGAAGAACAGTTCACCAGGTTCCTCCAGTTTTGTTGTCTATGGGGAGTCACTTGGTCACCACACTGAAGAACAGTTCATCAGGTTCCTTCAGTTCTGTTATCTATGGGGAGTCACCGGGGCACTACAGTGAAGAACAGTTCACCAGGTTCCTCCAGTTCTGTTGTCTATGGGGAGTCACTGGGTCACCACACTGAACAATTCATCAGGTTCCTCCAGTTCTGTTGTCTATGGGGAGTCACTGGGGCACCACACTGAAGAACAGTTCATCAGGTTCTTCCAGTTCTGTTGTCTATGGGGTCACCGGGTCACCACAGTGAAGAACAGTTTACCATACCAGATTCCTCCAGTGCCAAGGCCTGCGTCGCTGCAGATCTGTTCCCATTTCACTCTGCAGTGTTGCCAGCCCCTCGTTTTTTCCTGCCTTTCCCTCCATGATATCCTAAACCAAAGTAGCAATTTTGTTTCTCCCCGACAACAAACATGTTGATACATACCAGGATTGAAATCAGCAGCTTCAAGTCCGATTCCATTGTATTAATTCAGTAATTCAATGTAATACGTAATGTGTATGTGATGTGTGTTGCACCTTTATGCTGTTCTTGGTTGAGATTTCTAATATTTAGTAGATAATGTACCACCATTTTGAAATCATGGTCTCTGTGTGTGTGTGTGTGTGTGTGTGTGGTGTGTGTGTGAGTGAGTGTGTGAGAGAGAGAGAACATGAGAACGCTATCCATGAAAATTGTGTGGACTTCACTGGGGAGTTTTTTTGGGGGGTTTAGAAAATGTTCTTTGTTTTCATTGCTGTGGTCCCGTGAACTGTTCCTCCTCACTGATTTTACTGTAATGGTGCTGAAGAATAGGGTCCTATGTTTGTGATTGCAGATAATCATTTGCTTCATGGTGGCAGTGGTGAAGAGGATGTATGTGGGTTACGCTGTGGTGGGACTGGTGGTGGAACTCAACTCCATCTTCCTTCACCTGCGACAGCTAATGCAGATCTGCGCGCTGTCACGCACCAGCAGTTCCTACCGCCTTAACAGTCTGATTAACTTAGGCAAGTTCTAAGGTTGTTGAGGGACTTGTGTTTTTGTTTTTACTTATTTTGTTGTTGTTGAAACTTTTTATCTTTGGTATTTAATTTCATTTTAATGAATTGTTAAGGAAATACATACAAAATGATTTTGAAGCCTCACTTAAAATAGTTTGCTTGCTCAGCAGATCAATGTATACTTCCTATTACATGCTCACGCACACACTGTGAAAGGAAGTGCACACATATATTCAGACAAGAATTTCGTTCACATAAAGCATCAGTGGTCTTTGAAAGAGTAGCATGCCTTTAGGCCAAAGGTTTGCTAATTGCCTGATATCAAAAGAAAATAGTACAGTTTCACGTTTGCTTGGATACGTTATAAAAGTTGGATGGGAGCAGAGTTCAGTCCCTGTCATGTGTCTTGGCCCAAAATGGAATTTTGTGGATCATTTGTATCTTGCTTGTTCACTTTTAGCTGCCACCTTTTTTTTCCCCCCTTTTTTGTGTGTGTTAATTAAGCTTCTTTGTCCCCTTCCTTAACTCCTTGGGGAGTTATTTCGACACCACACCACACCACACTGCCGACAGCCACCTCTTGCGCATTCCTTTAGTCAGAACAAAAGCTTTTAGTCAACGGTCTCACTTCTTCCAAGGACCAGCTGTCTGGAATACACTTCCCATCAGTGTCAGACACCTACTTTCACCGTCTTCTTTTAAATCTGACGTGAAAAGAAACTTCTTTCAACAGTCGTACCCCCCCCCCCCCCCCACCCTTCTACCAACTTCCCAATCCACTGTCTGGGTGCCTGGGTGGGTTTTTGCGTGCATGCATGAAAGCCTGGTGGTTGTGTCACTTGTGTGCGTAGGCTGTGTTGATGTGAGTGCGTGAGTGCATGCGCGTGTCTGTGAGCGTGGGTGTGAAGTCATGTGTGTGCATGCATGAGCACATGTTCCTGCGCGTGTGTGTTTGCCAGAGGGAGGGTGGGGGTGCGTGATGTGTATGTGTAGGCTTGCGTAAATTATGTTTAATACATTAATGTGGTATATTTGCACTGTGTTCCTTTTATTGCTTTTGTGTAAAGTAAGTTCCCGTCTTGTTACTAGCTTGTCATGTCTTACTGTATAACTTATTTTGTGTTGGTTATAGGTGCTACATGAATTAACATTATTTATTACTAAATAATATTTCATCAAGTTCCAATTGTTCTGTGTCCTGTTCACACACCCAACATACAGGTATTAACCTGACATGTACCCAACTACCAAATCAGATGTCCAGAACACTAAATGAACTCATAAAATAGAATTGTCCTGCAAGTCCAGATCACACCAAGTTTTGTTTATGAATTTAGTAGTGGACATATTTTGATATGCGTTTTTCTGTATGTTGTCGATGTTTATCACTGACCATTGGTGTCGCATACTATGAAAATCTGATCAGCGATCCAAACGTTGATGCCGACTTGTGACTTCTTGGTCATCTCATTGCACTAAAATTCAAATCTTTTTAAGCACATCGTTGGTATCTATGTTACTGTTTACCTTTAGCTACCTCTCTTTTTCTCTGGTAGTTAATCATTATCATCTCATTTAACTCCCTGGGGAGTACTCTGGGCATCAGACTACAGAAAATTGATCTGTAATTGCCACTAAAAGTAAAATTGATTTTAAGCCCATTTGTTTCCCCTGAGATGGAGTATGGCTGCCTTAATGGCGGGATAAAAACGGTCATGCACACAAAACTCCACTACCTGTCTTATACAGGCAGTGTCGACAGGAGTAATAGCCTGCGTACGCAGAAAGAAAGAAAGAAAGCCCATTTGTGTAGGTTTCTTAAGGGGATGAGATGTTGTCATAGATTTTGTGGCGTTTCGACCACACCATCACTTTTTGTTTGCTCTTCAAACTTAAAACAAGGTGAGGGGAACAGGGACATTTGACCTCAAATTTTGTAATCTTTGTTTCCCTGTACTACTACTACTGTACGTTTTGTTGACCTCTCCAAATGTGTGCTTTTGGTGAGCTTTTAACAGTCTTCAGCATCACTTCAGACACAGCAGCGTAACAGCTTTATCAAAGTAGTCCATTGATTATTTGTTACTTTAATTTGTGTATTTCATAAGAATTTTTTTTCATCATTGTGGTTTATTTAAAGGTCCTTGGTCGTGACTCACTCGAATGTTTCTATTCAACTTAGTTAGGGACTTCTTAGGGATGTTTTTCTACTTTAACCAAATGGGAACATGAATGCAGCCAGAGTGATTCAGAAGAGGGCAGTGTCTCCTGCAGTGAGTGGCATCATGTTGGCCTGGCATTAAGAGGCCCAAGCGAACTTTTTGTGCTGGAACTGTGACGGGATGAACCCGAGTATGGCTATGTTTTGGGGAGTCGTAGAGAATGGTTTGAAAGTGACAGTGTGAGGGATGGGCGGAGGGGGGTAGGAGGCACAGAAGATCGACGACAGAAAAGGAGAAGAGGAAGTTGAGGTGTGAAATGTTACCATTTTTTTTAAGAGTGATAAAAAGCGTGCATGTAGTGTGTGTATAAGTGTGCGTGTGTTGATGATGTGCGTACGTTCATGCCAACATGCATGCTTGTCACGCTTTGCAGCGTCTTGCTGACAGTTCTGATCGTCTCGTTCTTTCAGCCACCTTCATTGTGTTCCGCATTTCCATGCTGGCATGGATGACGCGGTGGATTGTGATCAACAAAGACGCCATGCCCCTGGTCTTCTACACCATGGGCAGCATCGGTCTGGCTGTCATGACGCTGATGAACATCGTCCTCTTCTATCGCCTTCTGCGCAGCGACTTCTTCAGCCAGAAGGACAAGGAGAAAATGTCCAAGAGAGAGTGACGCTGTGGGATGGGTATTCTGCGACTTGTACAGCGTTGCTTTGAAGTGGATCGAGATGTTTGAATACTTTTTACACTCTTGAGTGTGAGTGTGTGTGTGTGTGTGTGAAAGTTGAAGATTTTTACCTGCAAGGTTGAAATGTATACAGTGGGTGTTCTTGGATGTCTGGACTGTTTTTTTTAATTTTTTTTTTATAAACGCTTTTGCTTTCAGAGAGAATTTTCATTTTGATTTTTAGTTTTTGAAGGGATCAACTGTTGTATAAAGAAAAGGAAAATGTAAAGAAAAGAAATAATCTGACTTGTTTATTTTTGGATGTACTACTCAGGTTTGTGAACTGCAGATTTTTGTAGCATGACTTCTAAGTTCATGTTAATACACATGCCAAAGATCAGGATGAGTTTATGGATTACATTCAGTATTTCACTCGGGTTTCCTCATATCAGATCTCTTTTGCGTCACTGAAGTATGTTTTTATAGGATGTACTTTTGTACTTGATGAGGGGAAACTGGAGAGATGTTTGAAAGTGTTGTATCATTCCGAATGATAATTGACTTTTTTTTGGTCTCCGATGATGATTTTTTTTTTTTTTTTAAATCAGCGACTTCCAGCTCAGCATCTCTGTCTGTAGCAGTGTGCCAGTGAATGGAGTATGGTTATAGCAAGCATTCATGCATGCAATTAGTGGCAGGTAACCATAGCAATCACACATTGATACAGGAGCTTGAAAACAAAAAAAGATGGGATTACATACACACACACTCTCACACACACATACACTCTCATGCACGCTCGCACTGTGTCGATGAAAATTGTATAGCAAGTTTGGAGCTATTTTTCAGTCTTGCATAAAATTGACAACTTTCACTTCTAAAAGAAGTTTTACGAGACTATTGCCTATCCAAACAAACGCCGTATTCATACTTGGCCATAGTATCAGGAATCCCTGAAAGTGTGCAGGCAAGAGTGTGAACCATGTCGCCAGTCCTAAGGCTGCAAGAATAGTCACCCTTGTTTCATTTCCATATGTTGGTTGATTGATCAATTTCATTCCTTGCCTCAAGGCAGTGAATAAAAACACTTTTTGTGAAAAGACATCAAATCCAGCTTAGCAAATCCAAGAGCCATGGTTACATCACTCATTGGGAATATTGATTTATCGACTGCATTTGCTCAGTACAACATTGTGAAATTTGTTATGAAAGAGCACCATGTCTGCATAGACTAACTGCTATATTTGCTTTGTTGTTGTTTTGTAATTTTAAATGTGGTTTGGTTTTTTACATTTCACAATGTGTCTGTAAAGTGTGTCAAGTCAAATCAAATCAAGTCAAAATTGCCTTCAAGATGGTTCACCGAAGAAGCAAGTATTTGCTTTGTTTACCTCAAACTATCTGTGTGTGTGTGTGTGTGTGTGTGTGTGTGCATACATGTGTATATGCACACATGAAGGTACATCTAATATGTGAATGTCGGATTTATTCAAGGCCACACTAATATTGAAAGGAAAGATTGAAAAAAAAAAAAAAAAAAAGTCCCTATCCAGTTGTGTGTGTGTGTGTGTGTTCTGGACCTTCATCGTTTGCTATTTTCTGTAGATAAGAGTGGAAAGGTGTGCATAAACCAGTATTGTTAGCTCTCATGTCATCTTCACGTGCCTGAAGTTAGGCCATCTTGTTCGTCGACTATCCAGCATTTTGCCACATATTGTCTGCTAGCTGGTTCAGTGTTAAGAGTGGAGAACAGCTTGAAACTTCCTCATGGGGAGGAGGTGGTAGGGAGCAGAGGGAACAGAGGATGGAAGGAGAGTTTACTATCGGAGTTTAATTATTTTAACAGCTTTCTTGATCGCGGAGGGGTTGTTTTGGCTCCACTTGTAGCTTGGTGATAACTTCCACAAGAATTGTTAATCACCTCTACTTGTCATATGTGCCATTGTTGTACATGAACTCCCCAACAATTGATAATAACGATGTCTTGGAATATTGTTTCCCAACGTTATGATACTGAGTGGAAAGTTATCTTGTGTTTTCAGTGAAACTGTGATTGCCTTGTTCATTTACATTTTTGTATTTTGCCTAGTCATTTTTTCCTCTTTTGTAGATGTAATTTTCTCCCTTTGTCTAATATTTAAGTACTGCTTGGCTTTGATAGACTTGTAACTAGAGTATACATGACCAATTCATTTATTGTTATTCATTTATTGTATGTAGCAGTATTTTCTATCATTAAGAGTTGTTTGTGTGGTATGAAATGAATTGGAAGGAATGAGTTCAGCATCAACTTAGCATGGAGCCTTACAAAGATTACCAGGAACTTGTAACCTGTGTGCTGCCTTTACCCTGTATGTTCTGTTCAGATGTCTTTGACAAAATGAGAGGGTATGCAGATGAGTAACTTTTCGGATATGTTGAGAACTTGGAGATAAGTACAGTGACAGTGTTAGGAAATGGAGGACTGAGAGATGCAGATCATAACTGGGTCAGTTCTGCATGTGTTGCCCGTTCTTGCAGTGCGAGAACTCAGCTGCTCTGGGAAAGGGTGGCTTCATGTTCAACAGTTTGTGCTAAATTTTGGTGTTAAGACATTCCATGGTATGCTAAATGCACTGAAAAATACCATATTAATATCCAGCTTTAAAGTTAATATTTTCTAAAAAAAAAACAACAAAAAAAACCAACCAAACAAAATGATTCAGACTTGGAGGTTGAGATCTGTTCACTGTCATGACAGTCGGCGCGACACTGCGCTCTGTTAAAAAATGATCGATTAGGTGATTTAATGAACGTCAACTAATTCAACTTCAAAAGGATTTACTTCATTATCATCCATAGATTGTGGTGGTATATGTTTTGTGTTGGTGTATGGAGTAGTTTCGTGTTTACATCGAGTTGAAATATTTCACTGTGTCGGTCATGGCGCTGTAACAAGCCAGTGTCGAGGGCAGAAGAAAGAACAGAACGCAGAATGGAATTCACGTGCGGACAGCTGGGCTAGGCGTGAGAGGTTTTACAACATAAGATGTGAGAGTGTCGTTACCTGTGCTTGCCTTCAGTGACATTTGTTTTCCCTTATTTGAACACTTTGTGACGGACTATGCGTAAAGGTAATACTTCCTCCGGAAAATCTCGACGAACTTCTGTGTCGTCAAGTAAAGACAGCAGTCCAGTGGGTGAAAAAAGTAAACAAGATAAAAAGACTGTTTTACGTCCAGCATCCGATTCTTTTGAAGAGGAGGACGAAAACACTATGGCACTTCAAGCAGCTGTTGAAGAACTGAAGATTCAATATCAAACGTTAGCTACTAAAGACGATATAAAAGAATACAAGTCACACATGGAAAAGCTGGTAGCTAGCGTAAATACAAAGCTGGAGGTGTTGGAAGGAAAGTTTTTTGAAACGCAGAAGGAGACGGACACTCTTAGGAATGAACTTGTAGCCATCAGAGCAGAAAACACAGAGTTAAAGGAACAGCTGAGGAAACAAGAACAGCGCACACAGCAAATGGCGAGTGACCTGAACGATCAGCAGCAATACGACCGGCGCTGGAATCTGAGGGTCTACAACGTGGCGGAGAAGGATGGAGAGACGGCCGAGGACTGCACCAAGAAATGCTGCCAGATCTTCACCGACCTGATCGGCGTCACTACGACGGAAGCGGATCTGGAGGCGGCCCATCGCACCGGCCCTGTCGTGTCCGGAAAGAAACGCCCCATAATTGTGCGGTTCCTGTCTCGGAAGTTAAAAGACAGTGTTCTGTCCAACCGGAGAAAACTGAAGAGTAAAGGAGTGTCTGTGGACGAGGACCTCACGCCTGCTAATTACAAGTTATCCCGGGAGGCCTACAGACACTCTTACACGCTGGCGACATGGTCATCACAAGGAAAAGTGTTCGCCAAACTGAAAAATAATAAAACTGTGAGACTGAAATACGGTGACAACATCGATGTGGTTTTCAGAAGAGAAATGCCTGTTGGACCTAATGTGTAAACAACGTGTGAGATAAGTAATTCATCTTGTTTCTCTGTGTTTTTCTGTGCTTTGATCGTTATGGGATATGTAATAATGTAAAACAATGTAGATAATGTAATGAAATGATGCAAAAAAAAGTCTAAATGTACATAAATAAGATGTAATGCAGATAATGTTTTGTATGTTTCCGGTCTGTCTGTTTGTTCAAATTTGCTTAGATCGTATGTAGAAAGCATGTCAGTTGGTTTTGTGGCGGTCAGACGCCGTCACGCGATTCAGTTCTCTGTGTGTTTGTGGGCGGACAGACGGGATGGTGGCCGATCGTGTCCATGATGCTAATTGATGAACATGAAAAGTTGTTGGCCGCTCCTCGGTTGGGCCCTGTACTGTCCCTCTGGATAGTTCTTTGTTTTCCGCTCGTCTGCAGGCAGCAGGGAAGAAGCGGCTGTTAAGTGGCAGGCCGAGGGAGGGGGAGGGGTTGCCGATGCTGGAGCGCAAAGCTATTTGGGGGAGGTCAACCGTTACATGCACAGGCTCTATGTCTCTCTCTCTCTCTCTGTGCTTTCGAAATGCATGTCCCCACTTGTCTTTCTCCGATCTCTATTTCTGTCTGGCTCAACATTATTCCCACAGAACTGTGACCATGTCACGGGGAAACTGGAATTTTTGTTACTTGTAGACTGTTGTGAATGTTAAACGGTGTACGCAGAGTATGCACTGTCAGGGCGCGATGATCTATGTTTTGTAGATAGTTAGCTTGAGAAAATTCTCTCTCTCTCTCTCTCTCTTCTCTCTCTCTCTCTCTCCTCTCTCTCTCTCTCTCTCTCTCTCTCTCTCCTTTTCATCGTCTCTTTATCAATCTTGTTTTGTTTCTTTTCAAATCTGTTTCTAGTAAATATGAACGTTGCTGATAGTTGATTTGTATATATGATGTTATTTACAATGAATGATTATGGTTGGTTTAGTAGTAATTTAACACCCACGCCATTTTGACATGAACTATTGCAATGAGAACGGTGGTGATGGTGATGAAGATGATGATAATGATTGTTATTGTTGTAGCTATCTTTTTCGTTGTTGCTGCTGTTGTTGTCATTATTGTGTTGCTGTTGTTGATGTTTATCATCATGGTTTCATTGCAAATGGTTGGTTTAAAATTATTTCAGTTCTTATTACCTTTTCTTTTATTCTGAAAGTGTACTCTGTCCAAAAGCCAATTTACAAAGGCAGTGGCTGCGTGGCTGTGGGATTGGGGAGGGTGATTTATGCTGACGGGGGGAGGCTCAGTGAATCTGACATGGAAAAAGACCGCTAATTGACAGAAGGAAGAATCTGAACTATTCGTCGGGTTACTCCCCGTCGGTGGATTGTCCTCTCTAGCCTGTGGTGGCGCGGCCAATCCACAGTAAAAGTGAATTAAACGAATAGTCTGGGAAAGGGTGGGTGATATGAGAACGAATTCCTCTGTGTTTCTTTCACTTGGTAGACTCCCCCCTGTTGACCTATTAATATCAGTTGAATGTGAAAGTTTAAGATAGTGTAATGAAATTGTAGTTGTGTGTTTTTTGTTTGTTTGTTTGTGTTTGCATCTTTTTTCAATTCTATGAATGTGCGATCAGTCGGTCGGTCGGTCGGTCAGTCAGTCAGTTGGTCATTCAGTCTGTCTGTCTGTCCCCTCTCTCTCTCTCTCTCTCTCTCTCTTGATATTGCCTCCTTCTGTCCTCACTGCTTTAATGCCTTTTGTCTTTTTTTTTTTTTTTTTTTTTTTGCATACGTTGATTTTTGTATTTTTCTTCA
>CM065736.1:39878536-39943536 GCA_033310375.1 Conus canariensis
CATTTATCAGTTTTTTTTTACGTATATGTTTCGGAGATCTTGAGGCTGTTTTTGGTGTGTGCCGTTGTGCATGGTCATGTAAAAAGCTCTGATCTGCATATGGCTAGAAATTACCTTTGCGGAGCAACTGTTGTTATGGACTTGTACACGATTTGCTCAGATTTTCGTTTTCATTTTGGTTCGGTTTTATATGTCAACATGGTAATGTGTCCATATGTTGGTATGACTCATGTTACATTTAGCTGTCAATATGAGTAACAAAGTAACAATTGCATCCATGAATTGTCAGGGTCTAGCCAACCCACAAAAGCGAAGAGACGTGTTTAATTATTTAAGGGGGAAAGCATACTCAATATATTTGCTGCAGGATACTCATTTCAAACCGAAGTTAGAGAATTATATTCGTTCAGAGTGGGGTTACAAATGCTATTTTGCGTCTCATAATTCACATTCAAGGGGCGTAGCTATTTTGTTCAATAATAATTTTGACTTTCAGTTAAGAAAAGTTTATAAAGACACGGCAGGTAATTATATTTTTGCATCCGTTAAAATAATGGATAAAGAATGTCTTATTGTTAGTATTTACGGGCCCAATCGTGATGAGCCTGAGTTTTATGTGGAGTTGGAAGAACACATTAGAGAAGTTGGAGCTGAAAATGTCATTATTGGAGGTGATTGGAATTTGGTACGTGATTACTCCTTGGACTGTTATAATTACAGACATAACAATAATCCTAAAGCACAAGAGCAAATAGAAAACATGACGGACAGCCTAGACTTAACTGACATCTGGCGTGATTTAAATCCCGAATTACGAAGGTATACTTGGAGGAGAAATAACCCATGTCAGCAGAGCCGTTTAGATTTTTTTTCTTATTTCCGACTGGTTATGTAATCATGTAACAGACGCAGATATTCTACCAGGATATCGATCTGACCACTCCTTAATTCTAATAACTCTAGAGCAAGGTAAAGAGATAAAGAGAAATCTATTATGGAAATTCAATAGTTCATTGTTGAAAGACACCAATTACATAGAAGACATAAACCAAGTAATTCAAACAGTTATTGAGGAATATGCAGCTCTACCATATTGTCGCCGTGGGTTGGCCCAGATTCCTAAATCAGAAATCCAGTTTGTTATTTCTGATCAACTTTTTTTTGATACATTACTTATGAAAATTCGAGGCAAAACTATATCATACGCAACGATGAAGAAACGGAAGGACAGAGAAAAACAGAAACATCTCGAAAGTAATATTTCTTTACTTGAAAAGAAAGTGGTATTATCTGAAGAAGAAAGACGTGAACTTGAAAGTTATAAACAAGAGTTGATTACACTTCGGGAAAAGAAGATGGAAGGTGTGTTGCTGCGTTCAAGGGCGAGATGGGTCGCAGAAGGGGAAAAAATAACCAATTATTTTTGTGGACTTGAAAAACGAAATTACGTTTGTAAAAAATATTACGAAACTTACGCTGGATAATGGATCTATTTTAAGTGACAGTGATAAAATTGCCGAAGAAGTTAATAAGTTCTATCAAAAATTATATTCTAAAAGAGGTATTGAATCTTGTGAAATTCTAGATTTAGTAAATAATTTACCAGTATTAACTGAGAGTCAGGTAACTTCTTTGGAAGGCAAAATTACTTTAGAAGAAGCCGGTGTTGCCCTTAAACACATGCGTAATATGAAAAGTCCTGGCAGCGACGGCTTCACAGCAGAATTCTTCAAATGTTTCTGGTTACAACTTGGTCCATATATTGTAAGAGCGTTAAACGATGGATTCGATAGAAATGAACTATCTTCGACACAAAAAGAAGGCATTATCGTATGCATTCCAAAGGGTGACAAGCCCAAAGACCGAATCAAAAATTGGAGACCAATTTCACTTTTGAACACTGTGTATAAAATAGGATCCACATGTATAGCCAACCGATTAAAATGTGTGCTTCCCTCTATCATCAATGAAGACCAGACTGGTTTTATTCCAAACAGATATTTGGGAGATAACATTCGTCTTATTTATGATATACTTGATTATATGATTATATCCAAAAAAACCTGGGATACTTTTATGTTTAGACTTTGAAAAAGCGTTTGACAGTGTTAGCTATGATTTCATGTTTAAGGTATTACATGCCTTTGGCTTTGGTCCAAGTTTTTGTCAATGGATAAAAACATTCTACACAAATATTAAGTCAGCTGTTTCAGTTAATGGAAAACTAGCCGGTTGGTTTCCTGTTGAGAGAGGATGTCGCCAAGGGGATCCAATCTCGCCATATTTATTTGTTATTTGTGTTGAAATCTTAGCAAACATGATTAGACAAAATGAAGACATAAAAGGAATTAAAATAGCTAATACTGAGAATAAAATATCACAGTATGCAGATGATACTGAACTTTTACAAGAAGGCGATCGAAAATCATTCGAAGAATCGATTATGGTTCTTGAAAAATTCGGAAGAGTGTCTGGACTCTTACTAAATGCGGAAAAAAACGAATGCAGTATGGTTAGGAAGTAAACGAAACTCGCCCGTTAAGTATATGCCACATTTAAATATCAAATGGAACCCTCCTAAATTTAAAATTTTGGGTATCTGGTTTACGAGTGATTTAAAAAATTGTGAAACTATGAATCTCGAAGAAAAATTTGCAGAGATAAAAACATTGTACAAAACTTGGCTAAAAAGGCAGATAACACCTCTTGGCAGAGTAGCAGTACTTAAATCCCTGATCTTATCAAAACTAACCCATCTATGGATGTTACTACCAAACCCACCAGACTACATAATTGATGAAATTCAGAAATTTACATTTAAGTTTGTATGGGGTAAAAAGAGAGATAAAATTAAGCGAAAAACATCTGTAAAAAGTATACAGCATGGGGGTATAGGAATACCAAACATATGGAAGCAAATAAAAGCATTAAAATTAACTTGGATTCGGAAACTTTCATCAAGTAACCACTGTTGGAAAAAAATACTCTTCTCATTATATTACAAGGCAGAAATTATTCATAAATTAGGTGCTGATTTGTCTGGGCAGGATAAGTTAAACAATTTCTGGAGAGATGTATTCAAAGCATATAAAGAACTAGATGAGATTGTTTGTGTCAAAACTGCAGATGAATTCTGTTTAGAGCCTTTATTTTGTAATAAGAACTTGATGATTGGGGGCAGATCTAAATTTTATAAAAACTGGATAGAAAATGGTGTACTCTGCGTACGGAATCTTTTAGACGAAAATGGTGATTTTTTGAGTTTCCATTCCTTTGTTGATAGGTATAACATCAATACAGATTTTGTAACATACAACGGTTATATTAGTGCTGTAAAAAAGTATTCGAGAGAAGCTGGAGTAGAAATAACATGTTATGAAGAAGGTGAGTCAAGTAAACTAATGTCTGTGATATGTTCAGTTTCAAGAGGAGCCTCACTTTATTATGATCTACTGAATCAAGACACTCTAGAGCCAACTTTTTGCAATAAATGGAATGAAAGATTACCGAAGGATGTCAGTTGGGCTAAAACTTTTCAGAAAATCCAACAGATAAAAGATATTAAGTTAAGATGGTTTCAGGTTAGAATTAACAATAGGATACTAGCAACCAATATTATTTTGAAAAACATGGGCATTGAAAATTCAGAAAAATGTTCTTTTTGTAAGAGAGAAACAGAAAACATTCAACATTTATTTTGGTACTGCCCTCATGTTCAAACTTTTTGGCAAGAATTTCAAAATGAAATGAATAGAAAATGCGAAACTATGAATTTACTGTTGAATGCAAATATTGTCCTGTTTGGTTGTGACAATGACTTTAGATCAGATAAAACATTTGATTTAATCCTGTTACATGCCAAATTCTATATTTACAAATGTAAATATGAAAAAGATTTGCCATTATTTCAAGTTTTCATCGTGTATTTGAAAGCAAGATATGAAATAGAAAAGTATGCTGCATGTCTTCAAATGTCCCTCACAAAGTTCGTTACACAGTGGCTCCCATATTCTTTTTTATTGGATTAATGCTTTTTTTTCTGGTAAGGTTTCTAAATAACATGACAACGGTCAGTTGCTTTGTTTTCCCTGTTTGACTAATTTATTTGCTCGGTTTAGTCATTTTGTTTTCACTTATTTAACTGTTATTCTTTTTGTGTTTACCCTTTGTGGTTATTTGTGTGTTTATATATGTCTATGATAAGACTTTAAAAAAAAAACAACGCATACAGTGTTTATTAAGTGACCGTTATCACTTTAATAGTAGTAGAAGTAATAACAGTAGTAGTTGTGGTGGCAGTAGTAGTTCTATTGATGGTGTTAATATTCACAGTAGCAGCAAGGTGATGATGTTGAAGATGTCGATGATGAAGATGATGATAATGATGATTATGATGATGACGATGTATATTTTGCTGTTGTTGTTATTGTCTTACTGCGATAAGTATGCGTTTTGTATTCCTTACTTGTAATTTGTTTTTATGTTTTGTAATAAAATATGTATTTAAAAAAAAAAAAAAAAAAAAAAAAAAAAAAAAAAAAAAAAAAAAAAAAAAAAAAATGATTCAGACTTGGGGTCAGCTTTAAAAGCGTGCTTCTACATTATGATAGTTTAAAGATTGTTCAGTGTGAAAGTCAGCTTTTTGAAGTATTCAGACTTAAGCAATACAATTTTGAAATGATTTAAGCTTTAAAAGTGTGCTTCTACATTATAATAGTTTAAAGATTGTTCAGTGTGAAAGTCAGCTTTTTGAAGTATTCAGACTTAAGCAATACAATTTTAAAATGATTTTTTTAGCTGTTAAGAAACTTTGCTGATCACACAATGCTTCAAAAATGACTGTGTTCAGGAATGGTGGACAGGAATAGCTGGCATGTATATGCATGGCACCTGAGGAAAAAGACACGAGTTCAGGTTTCACATCCATGTCTGCCAAATCAGGGGATGTCTCTCTGTTTGTTGTGTGTGCGCTGTGTCGTTATGTCTTCTGGGCGATTTGGTGTTGTATGCAGCATTCCTTTGGAGTCATGGATAAGTTATCTCATCACGGGATCAAGAGTTACCCTGCTTGCTCGTTTGTTATTGGCTGTTTTCAGGTGAGATGGTCATTGGAAATTCCCCTTTTGTTTTTAAAAGAAAAATTCCGTCCAGCGTTTGAACATGTGTCATCAAACTAGAAACTTGGTGTTGTAGGTTTGTGGGGTTATGTTTATGGGACTACTGTAGCCCCACCACGTTTCTTTGGGGGAGTTGATCCATACTGGGTATGTTCAAGTCTCCGCATGTGTTGACATGGGGTTTAGCTGGGGAGCTGATGCATACTGGATATGTGTGTGTCTCCACAATTCCTATGATTGTAGGTGTTGACATGGGGTTCAACTGGGGAGCCAATGCATACTGGATATTTGTGTGTCTCCACAATTCCTATGATCATATGTGTTGATATGGGGTTTAGCTAGAGAGCCGATGCATACTGGGTATGTTTGTCTCCACAATTCTATGATCATATGTGTTGATATGGGGTTTAGCTAGAGAGCCGATGCATACTGGGTATGTTTGTCTCCACAATTCTATGATCATATGTGTTGATATGGGGTTCAACTGGGAGTTGATGCATACTGGATATGTTTGCCTCTCCACAAATCCTATGATCGTATGTGTTGATATGGGGTTTAGCTGGGGAGTTGATGCATACTGGATATGCGTGTCTCCACAACTCCTGTGATCTGGGGTTCAGCTCTGCTATGGACAGTGTGTCACCTGGGCTGTAGGGCATGATTTTCAATCTCATTACTGGTACCCTCCTTTTTTTTTGTTACAGTATGTTTGATAGGAATTCTTTTTTTTATTGTACAATTTTGATATATATATATATTTACTTCGGTTTGAACAAAAAAGTATTTAGTATGACTGACAACTTACAATCTACTCAGGTAATGCCAGTTTTTCCAGTGTGAATGATGCTTAATGCTTTGTGAAGAGATGGGTGATATATCTATTGTTACGTTAAAACAAGGTCGATGTTGTTGGTTTGGAACATATTTTCCATTATTGTTGAATCATTAGTTTCCAGACACAGATTTACCCCCCCCCCCCCCCCCCCCCCCCCCCCGATTGTTACTTTAAACTAGGTTGATGTCTATTTTGAACACATTTTCTATCATTGCTCAATTGTTTGCCTCCAGTTGATTTATCTCCCTCCACCCCTCCTCCCTTTTCCAAATTTTTCTCCTTTCCATTTTCTTCTTTTATTAGTAGTAGTTGTTTTTTTTTTTTTACTCACCCATGTTATGGAATCTTTGTAGCTTTTTATTGTTGTGTATGCTTACCTTCTTTAAGAGCATGCATTGTAGGTCTACTGAGAGATTTAAACATGAATAATAGAATTAACAAATACATTCATAAAAACATGGAAAGAAAGAGAATACCGCGTTTTTTTTTTACAAGGATTGCAAGTTATGAAGTGTATGTAACTAAAGGAAAAAAAGGTTATCTATAATCAACATAATCAAATTGTATGCTTCAACTGGACTCGAATGGACTGACATGAACTTACGTGGTCACTTTTGTCCTAGTATACCTGGAATGGCCATCTTTTCTTCTGCTTTTGGGAACAGGCCAGAGAGAACTTCCATTTTTTGTCCTTTCTTGATTTCTAAACTATATTTTGGTTTATGTCCAATTTAGAATTCTTTTTGGTTAATGTTTAGATTTGTATAACTTTTCGGTCACATGATTCAAATTCTGTTGTGACTGAAGAGCAGTGGCAGTTTGGCACAACAGTCAACTATGAGCATAGCTGCCAACCTTCAGGAGTGTTTTAATGAAATTCACAATTTTAAAGATTATTCTTGAAATCCTGAATTTGTTGAAAACCAGAATTCCAAAATTAGTTTGGAAATGTATGAAATGCGTAATTTGAGGATTTTTTTTCTCTTGAAGATGAGTATTCCCAAATGAAGCCATCATGATGGTCAGCGAGTGCCAGCAGCCATGTGCATTGGAAGGTGCATTTTATGTATAGGTCTTAGGTCTTCCATGGACCAGTTCTGACAGGGGGGGGGGGGAAGTACTCATACTTTCAGCTCGAAGCCAAGCCAACTCCCCCACCTTCATTCATCTGCTACCATCTGAATTTTGTCTCCCACCTTCATCTGCTACCATCTGAATTTTGTCTCCCACCTTCATCTGCTACCATCTGAATTTTGTCCCCCACCTTCATCTGCTACCATCTGAATGTTGTCGCCAGGAAGTTGACATCTATGAGTGAGTGTTGCTGTCAAATCTATGTTGAAAATCTAAGTGCATGTGATGGTTGTGACGTACTTTGTTGTTATCATTGAAGACAGCACTCGCTAGTGTGTTGGACTTGCCTGATAATTCGACTTTGAATGTGACTGCAGGTGATGTACGAAATAACCTAAACAGTTAGATCAACAGAACTGATTTATGCAGCACAAGTTGCACCATAAGAAATGATACCATGGAAATACATCCTTGTCTCTGGCTTTTTGGATCTGCCTTTTTTTTTTTAAACCCATTTTTTTTCATGTTCAGCCTTTCTGGACAAAATAATTAGTTACATTTATTGGGTTTTGTATTTGTACTTCATGAGAGTTGTTGTTGGCAGCCTTTTTTGTGTTTGTTTGAAAGGCCTTGTAGACATACAATGTACTAGACTCTACAAACAATTGTCATTATTCTTTTTTATCTGTGATTTTTCTTCTGACATCCAGTGGCCAGAAAGAGGATGGAGTAGATGCTAGAGGCATCTTCAAAATGGAGTTGCTTCTTTTTTTTTTTTTTTTAAGTGTGGGGGGCTTTTATCTTGTTTAACGGAAGGTTTTGTTGTGTGAATTAACCTCTTGACTGCCCCCTTACGGATTTTTCCGTGACACTTCCGTGTGCAAAAATCTGCCGTACTCACGGAAAAATCCGTAATCGTCATTGTAGGAATTTTCCTATCTTTATCTTTAGTTTGGGTTTCCCAATTCACACCAGTAAGAAAGTCCGATATGTCTGCAATGAATATTCATAAGTGAAAGAATCCAACAAGGCAGACAAGTGGTCAGTTTGGGCTGTTACCGATACCACCCCCTGCAGATTTTCACACGAGTTCAACATGGCACAAAGAAGAACCACGAGTAGGACCAAGTGGTGTCAAAAGAAAGCGTGCACCAAAAAGACTACAGCGAGTTTGTTACCACTGATGTTGAGGAAGTTCTTCAACTGATTGAGGACGAAGAATTTGTTGCCTATGATGACTCCAGTGTGTTAGAAGACTCGCTGGATGAGGACAAAGGTGACGAATCAGCTGTGCAGAGGAGTGGGGGTGATGCTGATGTCAACATTGCCAGAATAGCTCATGAGAACATGAACAGAGAGAGCAGATAGCTGGAGGCAGAGTATGACGACGTCACTGACCCAGATTTTGAAGTGGGCGAAGGCCAGTCAAGTGATCACAGCTGAGAAGAGGAGGGTAGTACTGTGAGTGAAGCAGAAGCGTCGTCTGCTACAGCTGACACACACACACAACGGGTCAGCTTGCTCGTGGCCAAGCCAGCACGCGTCAACAAAGGCGGCCGGCGTTGGAAGGGGAACAGGTACGACTCATAGTTATTGTCTTGTGCGAGTGTGCTGATGAATGGGTTTTGATCGCATGGCATTTATCAGAAAACAGAAGACTTTACATGGTGGGCGTGGTGTGGGCGTGGCACTTTGTCTGAGTGTTTCTGATTTCACTGTGTGTGTGTGTGTGTTTGTGTATGTGTGTGTGTGTGTGTGTGTGTGTGCAATCAAATGGTTTTTGAGTAGATACTTGAAACAAGACTGAGTGAGAAGTAGTAATGGTGCATGTGCTGTGTGTGTGTGTGTGTGTGTGTGTGTGTGAGAGAGAGAGAGAGAGAGTGTGTGTGTGTGTACGTGTGTGTGTGTGTGTGTTTGTGTATGTGTGTGTGTGTGAACATGACTTATTTTATGTCAACAGGTGTTGGCAGAGGACGGGGGACCAGAGGTAGAGGATGGGGAGCTGCTGCACAGAGGGGGAGAGGGAGAGGTGGTGTGTTGGCCCAGACCCTTGTGCCACCTAACAACACCCAGCCAGACAAGAAACACACACAGCAAGTTGGATTTCCTGACGTTCCAGCTGCAAGTCATCAGCGACCTCCTGTATGGCAACAATCCAGCACCACAAGCAGCTGTACCCCATTCGGAAGAAACTGCATGACTGATGGAGAGGCACTTCCCCACTACCTTAGAAAAGACTGTGGGGAAGCGCTCATCAGGCAGGAGGTGCATGGTGTGCAGCAAGAGGGGCATCCGAAAGGAAACAAACTACATGTGTGGACAGTGTCCTTCAACACCATCTCCAGGAGTACCCCACAAAGAAAAACTATTAGTCACTGTCTCCTGTCCTGTACATATAATTATGTAATATATGTGTGATTTTATCATCTTTCTGTTTGTGTTGTGTGGTCAAAATGTTGGTGGATAAAAGAAGAAGAAAAACAACAGTGACACATAAATTTCTGAATGAACCTCCTAACAACCTGGATGTAGCTGTGGACAGGTATCTGGTCAATTTGAAAACTTTGGATTTATATTCTTCACATAAGGTAAGGAAATACATTTTTCCTTATGATTCTTTTGTTTTCTAACAATAATTCACTGTTTTGTTTCACACTAATATGATAGTATGTTTAGAAATTGAGTGAAAAACACATAAACCTATTTCATTGGACATAAACTTTTTGCAGTGTCCTTGAATGTGATTGCAATTGTTATCAAAAGATAGTGTTCAATTTCCTTTCAGAAAAGTATAGGTTTCATATGCTTTTGTTCAATAGTTTTCGAGCCAGAATTTTTTTTGAATTATTACCCTTCGCGACTAAAAAAGGCTTGGCAAACTGTTGTCTCAGAACTTTAAAAGGGTGTAGCAGGCAAAGGGTTAAGGCAGTGGAATTTTCGTTTTTTTTTTTTTTTTTTTTTTTGGGGGGGGGGGGGGGGGGGGGTCATCTATGGATCCAAGTTGGTCCAGTAGCGTGGAAACCTCAGGTATTCATGTACAAACATGATGCATAACTAAATTTCAGAATCTTCGTGTCAGGTATTGTATTTGTGGTTTATTACTTGGTAGTGCTTAATTACTGAGGACGAAAAATGTTATTATTTTGTACTCACGTGTATGATGGTGGTGACAATAATGTCATCACATTAATAATACTAATTGAAATAATGAATTGTGTGCTGTGTTTAATCAGCATGACACAACCAGTCATCAACTTTTAAAATGTGGAATTTTTGCTTTATATTGTACTGACTTATGTCAGGTGATTAATGCAGTATCATGAAAAAAAAGAACAAGTCATGTAATGTAAATTATTATGTAAATTCATGCATTGTTGCAAGTGCATGCATGCTCTTATCAGTATGCACCAGTTGGTTGTAACATCAAAGTTCACAGTGGAGTGTGCGTGTGTGTGTGTTAAAGAGACGGAATTATATATCTGTCCCTTGTCTTTTGAGGTGACTCATATGCCCAATAACTCTGGATCAGTCTCTCGTTTTATGGTACTGCATATTCAGCTACATGATTCATCTTTTAAGATGCTTTCGCACAATCAATTATTGTACAACACTTTCTATTGTGCATTTTCTGTTTCTCACAATGATTTCCTAGTCGATGGACTCTCTGCATGAAGGTGTGTGTGCTTGCTGTTGGACAATCACCCTGTTACTCTGTTGTGCTTTACCAAAATTTATTTGATAAAGTTATATTTATACCTTGCTATTTTAATGTCCCATGAAATGTTCAGGAAATGGAAGAACTGTAGTTCTGTGCAAGAGTTTGCCAGTGTGTGTGGTTTCAAATTTAGCATTCTCCCAAGTTTTGTCCATTTTTGATTTCGTGTATGCCTAATCATAAGACAACATGTGGGAAACCAATAATGCATGTTTTTGAGCCTGAAAAAAAAAAAGGGTGATTCTGTTATGCTTGAAATACGATTATGCTCCACATGGTAACCGGAAACTAACTAGTTTTTGTCCAGTGTTGCAGATCCATGTTTGATGAAGGTAGACGACTACTTGTAAACATACTTCCAGCAAGAACTTTCAGGGATATAGATTAAACTGAACAGTTTTATTTTAACGGTTAAAGTGTACCTCTCTTTGCCCCTACAGACACTGTCACTCTCAGACAAGAGCAACTTTGCAACAAGTTAGCTTTCATAAGATGCATGGGACAGGCTCATTTGGTGCTAAAATGCAGAGAGCAAACTGTTTTCATTCAGCGAGTGTTCTTTGTTAATGACTCGTTGACAGTCAGTTTTGTGACTGTCGGTTTTGCGGCAAAGAACAATGTAAGTTACGCTACAGGGATGGAGGTGGTGAAACTTTGTTCACACTGCATACCCCCATAGCCAGTTATCGGTAATGGTAGACATCTGAAAAAAAAGTCTTGCATAATCTTACCCTTTGTATGATTTGTGAATTTTAGCTTCAAAGGGTACCACACCCCTCTTTCTACTTGTTCCAAAACTCAATTGTCAAGATCAAACTCGGTTCAGATACATGTGGTCTCTTAGGAACCTTCAGATAAAGAATCTCGATCACAGCCGATGCTAGTTCAGATGTATGTCGTCCCAAAAGAACCTTGAGAGTAAGAATTCAGATCACAAAGCATGCCAGTTCAGATATATGTCTCTAAAGAACCTCGAGATTAAGAATCTAGATCATAGCAGATGCCAGTCTGAGTATATTTTCTTGGTGCTTGGATAACAAGTCATGGTGATACACAAAAGACTTCCTTAACAACTCTAACCCTTGAATCATTTCTTTCAAGACTTTGAAAGCAAAAACCTGATTCGGAGTAGGGTGTTTAAACTGTGTGATATACATTCACACACACGTATATATATTTCTCTCTCTCTCACTGGGGGGGGGGGGGGTGTGTGTGTGTGTGTGTGTATATATATATATATATTATATTATATGTATGTATGTATGTAAACAGAGACAGAGAGAGAGAGAGAAGTATTTGTCAGGCCAAGTGATTTGCCAAATTCTGTCAACTTGTGCATGATCGGTTCTTACTAAGATCTCAACTGATGTATTGTCACATGATTTGGTCGCCAGTGTTGTTCATGTCTTGTACATGCGTAAAAATGTCATGCCCATACACGTGCAAGATTCCTGTTTCCTCACACTATGGAGACAAGGACAACTGTGAGTTTCAGATGATGTTTGCATTTGCATATGCACTGAGTGAACAGTTTGTTACTGCGGGTTTTTTTCATTGTTGTGTTATCCTTGCATGACAGGTGGTTCACAAGTGCAGAGACTTTCTGCTGGTCCTTTCGATAGGCTTCCTGTCTTGTTCTAGTAAATGTTAGTTGTTTGTATTTCCATTTGGAATATCACATAAATAAGCTCTGTAGTAAGGAAATGTTTGCTGTGGATGCTTTCCTCCCAGCCCCGCTCAAGAAGGAAGTGATCGAGAGCAAGCAGGACAGCTATGAACTCCAGCACAAAGGATGTACACACCTGGTTTTTTCCTCATTGTGCGTTTTCAGGATAGTCTGTCCATGTGTCAAAAAGTGTGGAGGTGTGACTCCAGCATGTGTATGGTGGGCACGGGCAGTTCTCTTGGGATTGCGTTTTTCCACCTAGTTTGCGTGTATGCTGTTTTTTTCCCCCCACTGTCGGCTCTGTGTGGCTGGCAAAGAAAACAAGTTTTTCCAGTTTGTCTTGTAGACAGAAAAACCACTATGATGATGTGCTTTGACTCCTGTTGCCACAAAGTAGCTTGCATTTGTTTTTATACACTTTCAAATCAAGTTCAAAATAAAATTTGTACATTTATATCTAACTGAAAAAGATACATGTCACTTTGTGTGCTACACGTTGGTTTGTGTGCATTATTTATGTGTATATATATATATATATATATCTGTCTATATCTGTAGTGGTGGAAGACGAGAAATATAAACAAAAGTCGGGAGAAACATTCTGATAATGTAGCATTTACGTAAACATGAAGGTATGTCCAAATACCAGGCTATGTACATAACGAGTAACCATATTTGAAGTGTAGACCAACTGTAGGAAGAGAATTAAAGGAAAGTGCTTAAGAGGGGAGAAGAGGAGTCGCATTACAAGTTGGCTATTGGACGCTCCGTAATTCGTGCTAACCTGGTACATTCTTCTTCTTGGATAGACCTTTAGAAGGGTTTTATCATCAAATTTTGGAACAAAAAAGAATTTGGGGGTACAAAATATTTTTCTGACGATCTGAAGGCTATGAGCAAAAACACTTTCCGACTCCCGGTTGTTCATATTTCTGTGTGTTCTGACTCAAGAGTCTGATAAAGATTTTACCTTGGGAAATTTTCAGCCAGCTACTGCTGGTCTTCATCAGCCCCGACTGACTGGTAGTTGTGGTGGGTGTTGATGTTCCCTGAGTTGTCCTCACTGGTTGAGTGATGGATGTTCAGCACAGACTTGTAAATGGGGGGCAGGTCATAGCCACAGTCTCTGTTCAAACTTGGTTTTCTCTCCGGATTTCTATAGCTTCTTTCACTTTCCTTTTTGTGAACTGTGATTCAGCTGCAATTATGGTGGCTTGAAACTTGTTGTATGGTGGGATGTTGTTGTCAAATGTTCATAATATGCAGAAGTAGTTTTGGTAGTGTGTTCATTTAGCCTTGTTTTCAAAGGCCGACCAGTTTCTCCAATATAGTCCTCATTGCACTCCTCACATTGAATGTGATACACTACACTGCTTTTCTTTTCCAGCTCTGTTCTGTCCTTGACTTTTGTAACCTGTGATCGTATTGAATTCACTGGTTTGTGTAATACTTGCACGCCGTGTTGGCTGAAAGTCCTTGACAGGCGCTGTGACATCCCTTTCACGTAGGGCATGCTGATAGTGATGGACTTCTTTTCCTTGGGATGCCTTTGTTTCAGTTTGGGGGTGTTGAAAATCCAGGAAGGATAACCGTTGGCTTTCAGAGCTGTCTTAACGTGGTGTTCTTCCTTCAGTTTATTCTGTTCTGAGGTGCAGTGGGTTTTTGCTCTGTATAGTAGAGTTTGGACAACTGAACGTTTAACGTTTATGCTGTAATGGATGGTTCGAGTAAAAGTGTACATATTGGTCAGTATGGGTTGGTTTGCGGTATATCGATGTTTGCATGGTTCCCTCATTGGTTTTATGAACTTCGACATCTAGGAATGGGATCTGATGGTCTTGTTCAGACTCACAGGTGAACTGGATGTTGGGGTTGATGGAGTTGAGGTATTCAGTGAAGTTGCCCTTCTCTGATTCTGCTATGCTGCTGAAAGTATCATCAACGTATCTGTACCAAAGGGAAGGTGGGCTCTGGGAAGACTCAAGAGCTTCTTTTTGAAACTGTTCCATGAACAAGTTGGCCACAATAGGTAAAACTGGTGAGCCCATGGCTGCTCCTTGGGTCTGTTGGTAGAACTCACCTTTGTAGGAGAAATAGGTGCTGGTGAGGCATAACTCCAGGAGTGTCATGATCTGGGTCACACTGAACTCTGTGCGGAGGCTGAGTGTGAGGTCATTTTCCAGTCTTTCCATGACAACCTTGAGAGCATCCTGGATGGGAATGCTGGTAAACAGTGAGCAGACATCATATGATACCAGAATTTCTCCGTTCGGAATGTGCTGTTCTTTTACTTTGAGAACAAAATCTGTGCTATTGATGATGTGATGTTCACTTTTGCCTGCAAGGGGTGTCAGGATTCCTGCAACAAGTTTGGCCGTCTCATACATCACACTCCCACAAGATGAAACGATGGGATGAAGTGGAGCACCTTCCTTGTGGATCTTGGGTACATCATATATTTTTGGTGCATATTCTGTTGTGGGATAGAGGTGTGTGAAAAGCTGAGGATCAATGGTGTTCTTCTTCCACTGGCGTAGGGTGTTAACTAGTTTGTTCTTGACTGTTGTGGTGGGATCTTTGTTGGTTTTCTGATAGGTGGTCGTATGACTGAGAAGAACCTGCATTTTGCTGTCATAGTCTTCTTTTTGCATGACTACAGTGGTGCGCCCTTTGTCTGCTGGTAGGATGACCACATTTTGTCTCGGGATAAAGTTCTCAATGCTTTTTTCTCCCTTGGTGACACTGGGTCTGGGGGGTTTACTGGTCTTGGTCTTCAAGATCTTTACGACGTCCCCCAGACCCAATGTCACCAAGGGAGAAAAAGAAGCATTGAGAACTTTATACCACAGTTCTGTCTCGGGATAAAGTTCTCAATGCTTCTTTTTCTCCCTTGGTGACACTGGGTCTGGGGGGTTTACTGGTCTTGGTCTTCAAGATCTTTACGACGTCCCCCAGACCCAATGTCACCAAGGGAGAAAAAGAAGCATTGAGAACTTTATCCCGAGACAGAACTGTGGTCATCCTACCAGCAGACAAAGGGCGCACCACCGTAGTCATGCAAAAAGAAGACTATGACGGCAAAATGCAGGTTCTCCTCAGTCATACGACCACCTATCAGAAAACCAACAAAGATCCCACCACAAGTCAAGAACAAACTAGTTAACACCCTACACCAGTGGAAGAAGAACACCATTGATCCTCAGCTTTACACACACCTCTATCCCACAACAGAATGTGCACCAAAAATATATGGTGTACCCAAAATCCACAAGGAAGGTGCTCCACTCCGCCCCATTGTTTCATCTTGTGGGAGTGTGATGTATGAGACAGCCAAACTTGTTGCAGGAATCCTGACACCCCTTGCAGGCAAAAGTGAACATCACATAATCAATAGCACAGATTTTGTTCTCAAAGTAAAAGAACAGCACATTCCGAACGGAGAAATTCTGGTATCATATGATGTCTGTTCACTGTTTACCAGCATTCCCATCCAGGATGCTCTCAAGGTGGTCATGGAAAGACTGGAAAATGACCTCACACTCAGCCTCCGCACAGAGTTCAGTGTGACCCAGATCATGACACTCCTGGAGTTCTGCCTCACCAGCACCTTTTTCTCCTACAAAGGTGAGTTCTACCAACAGACCCAAGGAGCAGCCATGGGCTCACCAGTTTCACCTATTGTGGCCAACCTGTTCATGGAACAGTTTCAAAAAGAGGCTCTTGAGTCTTCCCAGAGCCCACCTTCCCTTTGGTACAGATACGTTGATGATACTTTCAGCAGCATAGCAGAATCAGAGAAGGGCAACTTCACTGAATACCTCAACTCCATCAACCCCAACATCCAGTTCACCTGTGAGTCTGAACAAGACCATCAGATCCCATTCCTAGATGTCGAAGTTCATAAAACCAATGAGGGAACCATGCAAACATCGATATACCGCAAACCAACCCATACTGACCAATATGTACACTTTTACTTGAACCATCCATTACAGCATAAACGTTAAACGTTCAGTTGTCCAAACTCTACTATACAGAGCAAAAACCCACTGCACCTCAGAACAGAATAAACTGAAGGAAGAACACCACGTTAAGACAGCTCTGAAAGCCAACGGTTATCCTTCCTGGATTTTCAACATCCCCAAACTGAAACAAAGGCATCCCAAGGAAAAGAAGTCCATCACTATCAGCATGCCCTACGTGAATGGGATGTCACAGCGCCTGTCAAGGACTTTCAGCCAACACGGTGTGCAAGTATTACACAAACCAGTGAATTCAATATGATCACAGGTTACAAAAGTCAAGGACAGAACAGAGCTGGAAAAGAAAAGCAGTGTAGTGTATCACATTCAATGTGAGGAGTGCAATGAGGACTATATTGGAGAAACTGGTCGGCCTTTGAAAACAAGGCTAAATGAACACACTACCAAAACTACTTCTGCATATTATGAACATTTGACAACAACATCCCACCATACAAACAAGTTTCAAGCCACCATAAGTGCAGCTGAATCACAGTTCACAAAAAGGAAAGTGAAAGAAGCTATAGAAATAGGGGAGAGAAAACCAAGTTTGAACAGAGACTGTGGCTATGACCTGCCCCCATTTACAAGTCTGTGCTGAACACCTATCACCAGTGAGGACAACTCAGGGAACACCAACACCCACCACAACTACCAGTCAGTCGGGGCTGATGAAGACCAGCAGTAGCTGGCCGAAAATTTCCCAAGGTAAAATCTTTATCAGACTCTTGATTCAGAACACACAGAAATAAATATATCTGAAGGCTTGGCATGCAGAATACATTTTGGTCGTAAGAGTCTTTGGGGACAGAGTGTAGTAAAAGGAACAAACCCTTTTTAGCCGTTATGCTACCACCAATTGATGCAAAGCGACTGGTTTGGGTTGATGATGGTGGATGTCCGCCAGGTGTTCAGAGATGCATGTCGCAAGTGTGCAGGTGTGTCACCATGCGGTAAGATCTATTAGGTGAGGCACTGCACACCTGCGACGTGCATCTCTGAACATATGGCAGACGTCTACAATCATCAACCCAAACCAGTCTCGCTCTGCATTTTAACCAACGCAACATCAATCATGTCAAAGTCTTGGCACTTTGGCAATATCGGAGCGACACTTTTGGAGTGAACTATGCAGGAACCCATCTTATTGCCATACTAGGGACGCCAGGAGTTCAGAGGCATGTCGTGAGTGTGCAGGTGTCTCGCCTGCATAGATCTTACCTCACAGTGGGTAGTGTGCACAATGTTGTGGCTGTGACAAGAGACTGTGCGTTTAATTTTGAATGAACCTGGTGGGCCATGTAGGATGGTGTCTGGCTTGGTGAAAGAACAGATTTTGCAGTTGGATTTTGAGGAGGGAAAAGTATCGGATGACTTATGTGTGATGATTTTGTTACGTTTGAAGTGCACAAGGTCATTCGAGGTTTTTGTTGTATCTGAAAGTAATAATGGGTTTGGTCTCATACGCAGGTTTGTGATTTTCTACTATGGGCGTGTTGGACTTGAGGATTCAGCAGATGGGAAGAGTGTGGGTGGAAGAGGAGGCAGATGGTGGATCTGTCTTTTGAGGCTGGGCTTCCAGTGCAGATGTTCTGGACACAGCTGTGGTGCAGACAAGATCATCATAATGATAGTACTGGGATATCCATGGTTGGTGAACAACTAAAAACATTTGAGCTGCTTGTAGTGTGAAATCTTCATCAGAGCAGAGTCTGCGCAGGCGAAGAATTCAGAGTATAAAATGCTGTGTTTTGAGAATGGGTGGTGGGGAAGATGTTTAGTCCAGGTTTTCTATAAACCCACTGATGTGCACTCATACCTGGACTACACAGCTTCCCACCACCCATCCACAAAACACAGCATTCCAGATAATGAATTCCTCCGCCCTGCGCAGCTTGGCTCCAACAAAGATTTCACACTGCAAGCAACCAAAATGTTAGTTTGTCACCAATTGTAGATACCAAGTATTGTCATTAATGATGCTCTCAGCCTCACCACAGCTGTGTCCAGAACATCTGCACTGGAAGTCCAGGCAGTTAAAGAAACAGATCCACTGCCTCCCTCCTCTTCCACCCACATACTTTTCCCATAGGCAGAATCCTCAAGTCCAACTGGCACACAGCACAAGACCACAAACCTGCCTTTTAGTCCAAACCAACTGTTACTTTCAGATGCAACAGAAATCTCGAAGGCCTACATGTATGCTTCAAACCATGCAAAATCACCACACCCAAGTCACCTGATACTTTGCCCTCCTCAAAACACAACTGCAGAATGTGTTCTCTCACCTAGCCAGTCGTCATTCTACATGGCCCCACAGGCTAGTTCAAAATCAAATACACATGCTCCTGCAAGATCTATGTAGTTGAGACGCCCCGCACACTTAAGAAATGCTTTCTGAACTCCTGGCTGACATCTGCCAACATTGACTCAAACCACACTCCCTCTGCACTTCAACCATTCACAGCACAAAAATCATGTCAAAATCCTGGCACTTGGGCAGACAACTTTGAGCATACTAATACCTGTTGCCATCAACACCCAAAAACAGCTTATGCCCGTCCATCCCCACAACGCCAGCCTGCAGTACTCTCCACAGACACATTATCATACTACTTATTATTCAACTCAAGTACGTTTCAGCATCTCCACTGGCTTCATCAATCCATTCTTTACTCATCTATCCACTCCCTTTTCTTACTTTGGGTTTCTTTCAATTACACACACACCCTCTTTCATGTAACCCCCCCCCCCCCCCCATCTTTTTCCTCTCCCTGTTCCAATAGTACTTTTTAGCTTTGTACTCGTTGATCATATCTATTCCTCCACGTTTTATCGTTATTTATTACTATTATCAATAGAATAATTATTGTCATATTACTATTAATTGCAATCGTTATCAGTACAGTTGTACTACCATTAACATTATTACCGTTATCATTATCACTATTGTACTACCATTAACATCATTATTGTTATTATCATCACTATCATTATCACCGTTACCATTATCAACACTTCCATCATTCACGCAGTATGATCAACTTCAATCCATCTGTATTGTATAAATTTCCATGCATTAATATATTTCTTAGATTTCAGCTTACTATCTTTCCCATTTCCTGTATCATTATCATCATCAGAACCACATAATTCTAAGATCCTATCTTATAATCTCTCCCATTCATTTTTCTCAGGCCCCCCCCCCCCCTCCCCCCCCCCCCCCCCCCAGTCATTACAATTTCTACTATAACCATATTCCTTTTAATTCTCCCCTTCCTCTTCTTCGGTTAGCATAGTTATCATCATTAGTGTTAGTAGTAGTAGTACATAAACTACCATTATCATCATTAGCAGTAATATTTTCTTAGTTTTAGTGTCATTGATTTCTTTGATATGTATTGCCTTCCTCTTCAGCCTTGTTTTCAATCTGTAGCCTTCTTGGACCCTGTTGGAAGAGATAAGATACAGTCCGTCTGTCTTTTGTTTCCATTGCCTGGAATGTTATTTCTCTAGCCTGAAGTCTACACCATTATTGCTCTCTGTGCAGTAGAATTAGAATCTCGCACACACACATAAAAAAAAAAAACAATTTTTGTTACTTCGAGATTTGTTCTATTCCTCCAGTTTGTTCTAGCTGAAAGGGGCAGTTTTCATTTTAACTTGCATACATCAATGACGGACAGAAGCCTCATTATGCACACCAAACTACGTTTACTTTGATCTACACCAAACACCTGAAGTTGTCGTAGTACTAATCCATTTATTATAAAGAAAAGAAAAAAAAATTTTTAATCACCAATGAAAGGACTGTTACTCTTACAATATTCTAATTATGAAAACGGTCCTCAAGCTGTAGGCACAATGTACAACTGTATCAAAAAGTCATGGACCGAATCTCATATATACACATATGCCAATCGCTTTGCTCCCTCTCGCACACGAAAACACACACTCTCTCTCTCTCTTGACATTCAATGGGTCCGGTAGACAAAACTGTCCCTTCATTCTCATCCTGACTGTTGGAAAATGAGCTCCAGGTTTTATCGCATATCAAAAACAATAACCCTTCTGATATGACACGCTTGCATGTTGAAATAAATCGGATGTAACACTATTTCATAATCTTTTGTGCTATTTCAGAATCTTCACTGCTTTTCAACACGCTTAGAACATTGACATTAGCATCCTCTGCCATTACCTAGCTGTGTGCCACATAACCTGCCCACCCAAAAAGGAAACTGAGAATACCTAGCTCATGAAGAGAAATGGAGTGTGGTTCTCAAATTACAGGCCATGAGTGAAAATAAAAACTAGGATTGAAACTCTACTGGAAAATAAGATACAAAAACAAACAAACAAAAAAAAACCCAACCAAAAAAAGTTCACACACTGACATAAAAGAAAGCTTTAAAAGTTCACATTTCTACACCGACTCCTTACAATGTATACTAAGCAAGGTCTTGAACGGTAAAAAAAAAACAAACCCAAACAAAATTGGAAAATGAAATCACATGACTTTAAATTGACCTCCTTATCAGCAATGCTAGATATGAAGCTTGGGTCCAAAGTCAGTATAAAGAGCACCCCCCAACCCCCAATGTCAACAAAGCTTTCTGCTCACAAGTGTTGCTCCCTTTCACAAGTCAGTCTCCATCTTCAACTGTGACACTTGCTTCATCAACACTGCAATTTCATCTCCCCTGCAATCAACAAATGTGCACAATTAAGATGACCACACAATTAACAATAGACAACTTGTCAAAGCCAATGTAAACAAAAATGGAGTTGGACGAGTACTGCACAACCATACATATTCTCATCCTTCTTGCAATGAAACCACATGCTACAGGTCCCACAGAGCAACATGTTTAAACAAAAGGGAACAAAGACTTGTCAAGAACTGTTGCCTCTTGCATACATCAATACTGTATAAATATACATAAACATGTGCACAAACATATACAGGTATAAAGATATACACAAACATGCACGAACACATAAGCCTGCCTCTACAAATGTACAACTGCACACATCTGCCGGTACATTACACACACACAAATATGTACCAGCATACAATGCAAATCTTAACCTTGCCAGGCTGCAGTGCCTATGGCATTGGCCACATTTGTCCCTTGTCCTGTCTGACTGTTTTTGCCAAGTCACATGTATGAACTATTGGCAGGAGAATAAGTTACTGAAATTTAGAAACAATTCCTGTCTTTGTGACAGAATCTGTACAGAGTACAGATAAACCAAATGTTCATCGGCCATCCGGTCAAGAGAAAACTCTCGACATCCTTCTCATTGGTTTTGTTCTGTTCTTTCATATGTCTATAATCATATATCTTTATGGACATTAATGGTACAGAATAATATTAATCATAATGCAGAAGTACTACTGTGAAAGTACAATCACACAAAAATGTGCGAAAGTACAATCACACAAAAAAGTGATCATACGGAAAAATAACTGGAATGCAATTGTCTGCATAAAAATGTAATCATGGCCTTTGGAATGTTGTATGTCCTGACCAACACTGTAGAAGGTTTTTTTTCTTTCTTTTTTTTTTTTTTGTATGTGGGTGTGTGGGAAGGGGTGGGTGTATGTGACCTGGATCATGATGATGTTCGGACTCTTCAAGAAACAAAGTACATACTGATCTCCGTCACTTCCTGCAAAACATCAACTCTACATCATCACTGTTACCGTCCTCCATGATCGTCATGAGGTGAACAAAACTCTCTCCAATGCTCCAGTGTACGGGATCTTGAGACAATGCACTCACAAACACTCCCCACTTCATCAAAACTTGTCATGCAATGTGTACTTCGAATGAGACTATAAACCGAGGTTCCGTGTGTGAACGCACGCATAACATCTTGCACACATGTAAAATCCAATCACCAACAGGCCAGTTTGGCCGTTGGTATGGATGACACATTACACATAGCATGCACCCTGCATGAGAAATGGAAAGAATGAAGGAAGAAAGGAAACTGAGTGAACGATACTGACTGGATGACATGGGGAAACGACTGAATGAAGCACCAGGTGGCAGTTCTTCAGTCGGCACTACCCAGGTAGGCAGCCCGTTATGTAAATGAATGTGGACTGTAAAGCGCTTAGAGCTTGGTCTCTAGCATAATAATAATACTCCTGTGACACCAACAGAATGAAAGACATTTTCCCTGACACCGAAACAACACATGTAATACATGCAGGCTTCAGACAGGGCTCTTACTCTTCCTTCAAGATCTCCTTGATGTGCTGGATCTGTTGCTGCCGTAGGTGGGTGGAGGGTGAGGACGTGGATGATTTTTGCTGGGAGAGCTGTCGCTGCTGGTATTCCTGCTTGGATCGCAGCTGTGGAGGGCAGAAACAGTACAAATGAACCAACAAAGACAAAGAAAACATCGTCCACAAACACAAAACTACGCCAGTGTGGTTCCTAACAGGGCCACCACGTTTAAGTGCTGGTTGTTCTCATATATCAAAATGCAAAGTACAACGTAAAATCAGCATAACTATCTATTTTGGTATTGTATTTTTGCTGCAATTCTGACCTGTGTAATCATCGTTCTATTTGATGGGCGTTTTCAGGTTTATGGTGGGTTTCCATGTGCGTGTTTCGTTTGAAAAGTTTTTCATACGTTAGGTTTCAGGTGAGTTCCAGGTGTATGTCTCTAGGGAGTTTCTAGGTGTATGAGGGGAGTTTCCTGGTGTATGTTCCAAGGAGTTTCTAGTGTGTGAGGGGAGTTTCCAGGTACATGATTAAGGGGAGTTCCAGGTCAATTAAGGGAGTTTCCAGGTGCTGTTTAAGGGATTCCAGTCATGATTTAAGGGGAGTTTCCAGGTGCATGATTAAGGGGAGTCTCCAGGTACATATTTAAGGGGAGTTTCCAGGTGCATGATTACAGGAAGTTTCCAGGTGCATGGTCGAGGGGAGTTTCCAGGTGCATGTTTAAGGGAGTTTCCAAGTGCATGTTTAAGGGGAATTTCCAAGTGCAAGTTTAAGGGGAGTTTCCAAGTGCATGATCTGAGTGGAGTTTCCAGGTACATGATTAAGGGGAGTTTCCAGGTACATGATTAAGGGGAGTTTCCAGGTACATGATTTAAAGGAGTTTCCAGGTACATGATTCAGGAGTTTCCAGGTGCATGATTACAGGAAGTTTCAGGTGCATGGTTGAGGGAGTTTCCAGGTGCATGTTTAAGGAGAGTTTCCAAGTGCATGTTTAAGGGGAGTTTCCAGGTGCATGATTGAGGGGAGTTTCCAGGTGCATGATTGAGGGGTTTCCAGGTGCATGATTAAGGGGAGTTTCCAGGTGCATGATTAAGGGAGGTTTCCAGGTGCATGACTGAGGGGAGTTTCCAGGTGCATGATTGAGGGAGTTTCCAGGTGCATGATTACAGGAAGTTCCCAGGTGCATGTTTGAGGGGAGTTTCCAGGTGCATGTTCAGGGGGAGTTTCTCGGTGCATGTTTGACGGTAGTTTCCAGGTGCATGTACAGGGGAGTTTCCAGGTGCATGTTTCAGGGGTAGTTTCTTGGTGCATGTTTGACGGCAGTTTCCAGGTGTATGATTACAGGCAGTTTCCAAATGCATCTTTGAAGGGAGTTTCCAAGTGCATGTTTTGAGGGAGTTTCCAAGTATATGTCTAGGCGAAATTCTGGCTGTATGTTTCTAACGTCGATGCTGGACTCTTCCACATGTCAATGCTGGACTCTTCCACATGTCAAAAACACTGACCTCTGAACTTTCAACTAACCTGCACAATGTTTTTGCTGAACTCCTCCGCCTTGGCTTCAAGCTCCTTTAGCTCAGAGTGCATCTGTTTCTCTGCCAGAGACAGCAAGGGCACGCGACTCTGAATCTTGCGCATGATATTCTCCAACCTGGCAAAATCAGTGATAGTTGGCACTCATTTATTACTTTGACGTGATGCAGGTTTCTGCACATGAATATATTTTGTGGTTTTCACACAAATTTGCAGAAATCTTTTTTTTTTAATTTTTTTTTTTTTACTAAGAATTAAACTAGTGCCATCCTGTAAAGTAAAAATCTAACTGATGTCTATACTTTCACAGTCACAGAAGAACCAGTCAAGAGCCTTGGAAGATGGTATGATGATACGCTGAAAGACACACAAAGAGCAAAAGAAACCAAGCAGATGGCGGAGGAAGGCTTGGAGACCATTGACCAGTGTGGGCTCCCTGGCAAATACAAGGTCTGGTGTCTGCAGTTCATGCTGATACCAAAGCTCCTATGGCCTCTGATGATATACGACATCTGCACCAGCATAGTGGAGGCAATGGAAGCCAAAATCAACAAGTTCACAAGGAAATGGCTTGGTGTCCCACCCTGTCTGACTGACATAGCGCTGTACTGTCGCCAAGCAAAGCTGAAACTACCACTGAAATCCATCCTGGAGGAATACAAAGCAGGGAAGATCAGACTTCAAAGCATGCTGGAGGACTCAGGAGACAAGGTGGTAGAAGCAATCAAGCCCCAGCTGAAGACAGGCAGAAAATGGAAAGTTCAAGAGGCGATGGATTCTGCAAAAGAAAGTCTCAAGATCAGAGAAATAACAGGACACACACAGACCAACAGACAAGGACTGGGGGTGACCAAAACTGAATGGTGGTCAAAGGCCAAAGGAAAAGCCAAAAGAGACATGATTCTGGAGATGAGAAAAGAAGAAGACCAAAAAAGACTCCAAAAAGCAGTCCAGCAGAGCCAGCAAGGGCAATGGACAACGTGGGAGAATGCACTCCAAAGAAGTCTCACTTGGAATGACATTTGGCACATGGCCCCTCTCAGGATCAGCTTCATTCTCAGATCTGCATATGACCTTCTGCCCTCAAATGCAAACCTGGTGAAGTGGGGGAAAACAGACGATCCTGCATGCCCCCTCTGCCATGAAAAACAAACAATGGAGCATGTCCTAAGCTCATGTAAAGTAGCCCTGGCTCAAGGAAGGTACACATGGAGGCACAACCAAGTGCTCAAAGAGATTGTACAAGTAGTCTGGGCTAGTACCAACACCACAAAAGGGAAAATCAGGACTCCAAAAGCACCCGCAACATTCTTCACGGCAGGAGGCAGCAAATGATGGCCAAGAACAACAGTGCCACTCGAAACATGCAGGCAGAGTCTGCTGGACGGGGCAGATGACTGGGAGTGCACTGCAGACCTCCCAGAATGGAAGAGTCACCCAGAGATCATCAGCAAGAGTGGCATGAGACCAGACATAGTAGTCCACTCTAAGTCAACCAAGCAGCTGATCATGATCGAGCTCACGGTGCCATATGAGAACAGAATGGAGGCAGCTCAAATCTACAAGACTGAAAAGTATGCTGATCTGGCAAACAGCCTGAGGAGAGAAGGCTATCAGGTCAAAGTCCTCACTGCAGAAATTGGAGCTAGGGGGTTTGTAGGAACGTCTGCATACAGCCTCATGAAACAGCTCTCAGTTGCAGGGAGGGAAAAAACCAGAGCCCTGAAAGCAATGGCAGAAGCGGCAGAGAGGTGTTCAAGCTGGATCTGGTCAAGGAGGAACAAAAGTGAACTTCATAAGGCTTAATTTCCCTACAAATATCAGGTGTCCCTGTGGCTCAGTGGTTAAAGCGCGAGTCATTAAGTGGAAAATGAGCATGTCCAGAGGGTCATGGGTTTGAATCCCAGCCATGGCTCGTCCAAAAAAAAAAAAAGGGGCAGCAGAGGGACATCCGGAGTCATGAACCGGGTGTGGCCCAACCCCCCTAGAGTGTCAGGAGATAAGGGCCGAAACACTTGCTTGAAGGGGGCTTCTCTTCTGAGGACTCTCTGCTGCCACGCTCTCCACGAGTTTCTTTCTACTTTCTGCCTCACAATTTAAAACTGATTTGCGATACCAAGCCACAATACTTAAAAGTAGTAACAGTAAGAACACAAAAGACACAAAGCATTCAAACTCATCCACTGAAGGAGTTCTGCATATTATCTGTTCATTTTGTCGTTCAAACAAACTGTGTTCAAATGTTTCTGACAGAACATTCATTCATCTTTCTCTGTACCAGATTTATCTTCCAACAAACACTCCCTCTTTCTTTGATTCCATTAGACTTACCTCCCTTGAAGACCACCTTCCCTTAACCTTTTCAACCCATCCCAGTTTATAACGTTGGCAGTGAGCCACTTTGGGCCAATATGTCTGAACGGAAGGGCTGCTTCACTTGAACTCTATCATCTTAAAAACTAATTTGCCTAGAGGCAAAAACATTCACATGGTTATAGCCATGTGCCCGTAAAGCAAGACAGGACAGTTTCACGGAATGTGATGCGAGTTCACACAAGCAATGCTCAGAAAAATGAAAACTTTTGTCTTATCACATTAAGAGACTGGGTACTTTATTTCAACTTTGGATATTCCAAAAAATGTTACAAACTCAAAACTTTTGCGACAAAATTAATTGTTTGGCAGCAAATGAAAATTCTGTCATCATTTTACACATCTTCGGACTTGCTATGCTTCGACAAACTCAAACATTATTTCATTTTTTAGATACTCCATCTTTGACTGTAGATCTTTGACTCAGTTTTAATCCAAAGATTTCAAAATTGTAACCTGCTGTAAATAAAGCTTTCATTTTTAACTAGGTAAATTCTGAACATGGTTTCTTGTGTGGTTTCTGAGTTATACCGGTGTTAGTAGAATACCAGGTCCATTGCCCAAGCACTGCTCGAAAGCAATGCTTGGGCACAGTCTTGTATGAATTAAAGACTTGTTTTTGAGGAGCACTTAACTCTGTCTATGACTCCTTCTCTTTGAATACTCTATTTCATGGAACATTTAACTCTCTGTCTTTGAGTTACAAGACTTTATTTTACACATTTAATTCTATATCCATAACTCCCTCTCTCTGAAGACTAAATTCTATGGAACATTTAACTCTGTCTATAACTCCCTCTCTCTGAAGACTTAATTCTATGGAACATTTAACTCTGCCTATGGCTCCCACTCTGTGGAGACTCTTAACTTTCTAGAACATCCAACTATGACTCCCTCTCTCTGAAGACTTAATGCTATGGAACATTTAACTCTATGTCTGTGAGTCCTTCTCTCTGAAGACTTACCTTTATGGAGTATTTCACTCAATGTCTATGACTCTCTCTTTCTGAAGACTTGATTTTATGGAATATGTCACTCTATGACTCTCTCTTTCTGAAGACTTGATTATATGGAATATGTCACTCTATGTCTATGACTCCCTCTTTCTGAAGACTTGATTTTATGGAATATGTCACTCTATGTCTATGACTCCCTCTTTCTGAAGACTTGATTTTATGGAATATTTCACTCTATGTCTATGACTCCCTCTTTCTGAAGACTTGATTTTATGGAATATGTCACTCTATGTCTATGACTCCCTCTTTCTGAAGACTTGATTTTATGGAATATTTAACTCTATGTCTATGACTCCCTCTTTCTGAAGACTTGATTTTATGGAATGTTAAACTCTATCAGTCTATGTCTATAATGCCTTCTCTCTGATGACTCTTTGAAGACTTTGTTCTATAGAACATTTAGCTCTTTGTCTATGACTTTTAAAACTTAATCTTATGGAACATTTAACTCTGTGCCTATGATGCCCTCTCTTTGAAGACTTACTTTTTCAGAGCATTTTAACTCTTTGTCTGAATCTGAAGACTTTATTTTACAGAACATTTTACTCTTCGTTTACAACTCCCTATCTCTGAACACTTAACTTTGTAGAATATTGACACTCTTTGTCAATGACTCTCTCTCTTTGAAGACTTAATTTTACGGAACTTTTAACTCTATCTACGACTCCCTCTCTTTGAATACTTAATTTTTAAACACAATTCAACTCTCTGTCTATGAATTTGAAGACTGTATTTTACAGAACATTTAACTCTTTGTCTGCAACTCCCTTTCTTTGAAGACTTGATTTTACAGAACATTGACACTCTTTGTCTATGACTCTCTCTCTCTCTTAATACTTAATTTTACAGAGCATTTCATTCATTCTTTGCCTACAAGTCCCTCTCTATGAAGACTTCATTTACGGAACATTTAACTCTGTTCATGACTCCCTCTCTGTGAAGGCTCAATTCATGGAACATTTAACTCTTTATCTATGATTCCCTCTCTTTGAAGACAATTTCACAGATCATTTAACTCTGTCTGTAACTTCTTGTCTTTAAAAACCAAACCAAACCGAAACATTAACTGAAAAAAAAACTTTTATAGAACACTGAACTTTTGAAGGCTTCATTTATGGAACGTACTTGTCTATACTAATTTATACTTCCCTCTAAAGGCACACTTCTAAAGACCTGTTTCTGAAAGCTATCTGGGGTTCATTATTGAAAGGTAATTATGTTACAGGCAACAGCATTCTGATGTCAAGACAAATGTTTCAGGTTACTAGCAGGAACTGATGTTTAGATAAATACAAAGCGGTACCCAGCAACTGATGAATGTGGGGAGGAGGGGAGGGCACGGGAGTTTGGAGGTATTACCTGCAGGGTAACACGGACTAATTTCATGCCCAGCCACTACAAGGAGAGGAGGACAAAAAGTGGTCTAAACTTTCATACTTTATTCTGAAAGGCGCATATCTGCATGTAAAAAGGGAAATAAAGCCTCACATGAGTTACATACTCCTGATGCGGAAAAGCATTTTGAACTGGACAATTGCAAGCAAAATCGATAAAAAGATAACCCGAACAGAACACTTGTTCTCATCTGCTAACTATCCCCTTGCAATATAGTGGACAGGTGCGGGCAATGCTTGAAAATGTGTCCCGCGTCAAGCCCCATAAATTCCTACTTCTGCATGCTTCATTAGTGAAGGGAAGAAAATTCAATGGTTTCACAAACACAACCAAAAAACTTGACTGTTTTATCACAAACCGTCGAAGGATGTCTTCCTGGTTGTCATGGCAACTTTGCAGTCGTTCTCCCAGCATGCCAGCTTTGTCCCGCAGTTTTTCTTTGGCGTCTTCCAAGGACTGCAGATCTGCCAGCTGCTTTTCCTTCTGCTCCGTCAAGATCCGAACTCTGCACCATGATAGAGGACATGTTAAAATCATTTAGGGATATGCAGGCAGAAACGTATGTATTGGTAGTGGCATTACTAATGACTGTGGCCAACAAACTCATCTATCTTTAAATAGGTTCTAGCGTGAAACACTCAAAGCTGTCAGAAAGCCTGTTTCTCATCAGCCCTTGATTTCTGTAATATTGTAATTGCAGCTTTTTCAATGCCACAGGATTAACTGTCATGTCACTGGTTCATTTCCTTTATAAATCAGTCAAATAATTTGACAACTTGCAGAGGAGGTAAAGGAGGGCAGTACAGAGACTTCAACACATCGGTAGCCTTTCTGTCAGTCACACAGAAAAACATTCTTTACTTTCTCTTATGACAACTCAACAAGAAAACAGCCAAGTAAACGACAGCGAATAACAAAGACCGAAACCAAGCTAACCAAGTAAAATCGCTGTGTTTGTCATCATGTTACTTCTCTTATAAGTTTGAATACTAAAATGGAACCAAGTTTTTAATCATATGTTTCACTCTACAACTTAACCCCGGATTTGTTCTTAACCCATTGCCTACTGCATTGACAGTGAGATTTCCTCTTTCTGAATACCGGATCAACAGAGATCAACTGCTGAATACTAGGTCAACGACTTTCACATTCACTATCGCATATCCCAGAATGCAAGCGTGACAGAAGCGTCTTCTGGTAGGACCGTTTCTGGACACCATTTTGTTTTTTATTGCAAGAGTTTTGGTGGAGTAGTTTTGCTGCTGTGAATTTTCATTCAAAGTTTGGCTTTTTTCGTGAGGATTTTCTGGAAAAATGGCGGTTCAAGTAACTATGCAACTTGCAGAATCCATTTTCAGATGCGATAGTGATGAGGAGAATGTATTTGAGGGCTACACTCTTGAAGAAGTTTTGAAGTGAGATGATTCAGATGTCGATCTTATCCATCAAATCAGTTAACACCAGTTTATACCATGCAATGTCCAACGGTATGGTTGAACGATTGAATGGCACATTGAAATCCATGTTAAAGAAAGTGGTGCAAGAACATCCTCAAGACTAGGACCGTTACCTCCCAGCAGTTCTGTTTGCTCACAGGGAGATGCCATCTGAAAGTACTGGATTCTCACTGTTTGAACTGCTCTATGGTCGAAAGCCCAGAGGACCTATTGATCTTTTGGCTGATTCTTGGAATCTGACGAAAGCTCAAGGAAATCCTCAACCTTTGTATCAGTATGTAACTGAGTTGAAGACTCTCTTGAGAGAAAGCATGGACATTGCTGTCCAAAACTCTCAGAAGTCAGCAGAGACTTATAAAAAATACAGAGATGTGAAAGCAGTCGAACGCTCCTTTTCCACAGATGATGAAGTGTTAGTCTTGTTACCCACTGATAGCAACAAGCTGCTAATGCAGTGGAAAGGCCCATATAAGATTGTTGACTGTTTTCATCCAGACTACATTGTGTTGATCAACAAGAAAAGAAGTTTTCCATGCCAATATGTTGGTCAAATACAACAGGCGCTCAAATCATCAGTTTGATCATGTCAATCCTCCTGTTCATCCTTCATGTTGTGTGGATATACAAGTTTACAGAGATGTTTATGATGTCCCCAATGTTGATGTTGTCAAAGAGGACTCTGATTCTTTACATGTTGTGGATAATCATTTTGCTGACAGTGCTACTATTGTGGAAGAGTGTAATTTTGAGCAAGTGAATGATTCATTATGTACTGTATTACCTTTGTCTCATTCTTTTGAAAAATGTGATGAACATATGACATTGGCTTCAGTCATTTCTGAGGATGATGATGATTGCCTGGACTCAGATATGAACATTCCCATTGGTACCTTCCAGGGAAACTATTGCTGATATCCATTTTGATAAACATCTCACAGATGTGCAGGAAAAAGGGTTAAAGTCTGTTTGTCAAGATTTTTCTGAGTTATTTACTGATAACCCTGGTTGTGTCAGGAATGGTGTTTTTCATGAAATTCCACTTACTGACAGCAAACCTATCAGACTCAAGTCCTATCCATTACCCTTCTCAGCTAGTGAGGTTGTCAGGGGAGAAGTTGAAACTATGTTGTAGCTTGGTGTTATTGAACCCAGTCAGTCTCCATACAGTTCCCCAATCGTCCTTGTCAAGAAGCCAGATGGGTCAGTCGGGTTTTGCATTGATTTCCACAGTCTTAACAAAGTCACTTGTTTCGACGCTGAGCCTATTCCGGATGTGGAGGAATTGTTCACCTCACTCAAGGGTGCCGTCTATTTCACCAAAATAGACTTAGCAAAAGGGTACTGGCAAATTCTTGTGAAGCCTGAGGATAAGGTGAAAACTGCATTCCAAACCCCCTTAGGACTCTTTCAGTGGACAAGAATGCCCTTCGGTCTGGTCTCAGCTCCGGCTACTTTTGCACAGATGATGCGTTTGTTGGATTTGTCAGAATGTTCCAGCATCAATTTCTTTGACGACATACTTGTGGCCAGTGCTACGTGGAACAGTCACATCCAACACCTGAAAGTCCTTTTTCGGAAGCTGTCAGACCTCGGACTAACTGTTCGTCCTTCTAAGATGTTCGCAGGTTTCAAGGAACTTGAGTTTCTAGGTTATGTCATTTCCCATGGTATTCTGAAACCTCAAGCTTCCAAGGTTGATAAGATCCTGTCCATACGTCAACCTGCCACAAAGAAACAGGTCCGTTCATTACTTGGTTTGCTAGGTTATTATCGCAAGTTCATACTTCATTTTGCTACACTTGTTTCCCCTCTTACCAACTTGACAAAGGATTCAAAGGGTAAGGCCATCACATGGACACCCGAGTGTCAAGAAGCATTCCAGATGGTTCAAAGACTGCTAGCTAATGATCCTGTTCTCAAGTTACCAGACCTTTCACGTCAGTTCATTCTACGAACAGATGCTTCATTGGTAGGTCTTGGTGCTGTTCTCTTACAAGAAAATGATGGTGTTTCTCACCCTGTGGTATTTATCAGCAGAAAGCTACTTGACAGAGAGACCCGGTATTCAACCATCGAAAAAGAGTGTTTAGGTATTGTGTGGTCGATCCAGACACTGTCTCGTTACCTCTGGGGAAAACAGTTTATCCTTCAAACTGACCACAAGCCTCTTACTTTTTTGACAAGTTCTGCATTCAAGAATGCAAGGGTCACTCGCTGGTCGCTCTTGCTTCAAGCATTCGCTTGTGTTGTCCAACCTGTCAAGGGGATCGATAATATTCTAGCTGACATCCTGAGTCACAGTGGTGAATCAGTCATGATTCCATAGCTGTCTTGCAGAATCCTTCCATTCCTAGAAGACCTTGTGTTGTTTTTCTTCTACTGACAGATCGCTAGAGAGAAGCATAGGACTTTGTCCTGATCTGCGGTAGTGGAGCTCTATTTCATAATGTATGTATATATTTCTTTATGTATATTTTGGTATTTTCAGAAAGAAAGTACATTTGGTGATAGTTTTTATACTATCCGATCTTTTTTTGTGAATGTTTGCAGATTCATTGTTCCCCTAGGACTGTCTCACAGGATTTCTGTCGTGAACTGTGACAAGGTTTTCCATTACCTCTCCCTTACTTCTTTTTTTGGAAAAGCTTGCGCTTTTTTTTTCGAGGAAGGGGGTATTGTCACAGGCACGATCGGCCGCTTGTATAATGAAGTAAGGCGGCTAGGATTACCTCCCTTATAGTTTGTTCGGTCAGTGAACTCTTTTCAGTTTCTAACAGACGAGCTCCGACCACTGCCGCTGTCAGACGTGCTGTCGCTTGCTGTTCAGAGCATGATTATTTTTTTAACCCCCTCCTAGAAGGGATTATTTTATCATGCTCTGATGTAGACCTTGACCGGGACAAGGATCCACCCTGGAGAGCACTGCGGGCGGTCTTTGAGCTACTTCCCTGAGCGGTAGCAGCCGACGTTTTCCCCCTGCAGTCGCCTGACCCAGTTTGGCGGTCCTCCTTCTGAGAGCTGTGTACCCCCGGGCCAGCTTCCTTCACTACGCCTCAGTGAGAAGATGTTGAACTACATCCCCCACCTCCTTCCCTTGGTGCTTAGTCGCAGGAGTGGGCTACTTGGAACTCTGTGACCTATTTTTCTCCTCTGTGCAGCACATGAGATTGGACTTTGTGTCGTGGTGTATTCTCTTCTGTGGTACGGACTACCGCCACGCGTCCTTCCCTCTTCACGGCAGGAATAAGGTCGGAATATATATTTCTTTAAAGCATTTGTGCACAGGTTTTTTCCCTGACAGCGTCTTTTCCAGAACTGGTCAAAGACTGATTCGCAAGTTGCTTTTGTGTCAGCAGCTTGTATTTGTCCTGTAAACTATTTTATGTTTCAGGAAAATTATCATTATTTTTCAGGACAAGTCTGGAGCTCGCTTGTAATGTATGATGACATGTTTTGGGAAAAATGATGTATTTCTGATTGTGTGAAGTATCAGGATTTTTGATGTGTTGTGTGTGGGAGTTGGGAAATCTGCTGATGTTCTCCCATTGAGAGAGGCCTATGGGTCTAATTAGTAGTAGCTAATATAACTGAAAAACTGACAGTATATTTGTGTCTTTGACAGCAGGAATATATATAACTGTCTTCTACATTTTGTGTATGGGACAGTCTTCTGCTGAAAAGTGTTTAATGTATTCTTTTGAACCAGCAGGCGGATGGAATCTGCCTAGTGCCACCTGAGGGAGATTGATTTATTTGTTCACCCATATTTGATATGTGATATCCTTAGTGTTGTAGAAACTGTTAGAACATAGTATGATAAGGAAAGTCCTTTTCCCCCTCATCCTCATGGTGCACTAAATGTGTCAACTCCTCCATACCTGACTGGTCTGTTGTCGCAAGGTGTGAGTGAGAGAGAGTGAGGTTATTAGTTATACAAACAACATACACGCCTTCTGAACACACAAGGAGACAGACTACATATATTTCCACATGCACCTCTCACTTTCCCTTCCGTGACATTCACCCTTTTTTTTTTCTTCTTAAACTGTACCATTTCAAAATGATAATCTCCAAAACCCACCTTTGGGGGACTGACTAAAACAGTGATATTGTGATGACTATCTGCTGGTATGTCCCCCTACCTGGTGGTACCTGCTGTCTTACCTGGTGTCCATTTCCTGCTGTGCCAGCTCCTGTTTCTGGATGTACTCCTCACGCAGCACCTGGGTTACCCTCATCAGCAGCTGGTAACACGCCCCCTGGCTCATCTCCGTCTTCTGTTTTGTCCTGAACAACAGCACCAACGCCTGCTACAACTCTTTTCACTTCCATGCATGAGCACTCAGGCTCATGCGCGAATGTAATGTGATTTGGTAAAGTCACGTGTGTTAATGATAGTGCATTTATATTTGTGTATTTTTCAAACTATTTGAAAGGGCATGCATAGATTATTTTTCGTAACACATTTCTGCTGTGATTGGAAACTGAAATTTTACCAGCACACCTCAGGAGAGCACTATTCCTGTCTCCATCCTCTATTTTTTTCACTTTAAAAAAAAAAAAAAAGAAAAGAAAAGAAAAAGAATTCATACTCATACACAATCTACACATACCGAACAAAACAAACCACAAACGCGATCACAGACAAGAAAAATCAAAACAAAAATGACAACTAAGCCAAAATACAAAGCCATCCAAACTTAAATTTTTCCTGGCACTTTGCAAAATAACAAATTCAACAATATTTACACAAGTAAAGGTTAAGACAGAGAATGATGCAGAATTTTGGCGATTAATTTTTTCCCCAGGCACTTTTGAAAATAACGAATACAACTATGCTTACATAAGTAAAAAGGTTAGACACAGAATGATGCAGAATTTTGGCCACGTTTTTTTTTCCCCAGGCACTTTCCAAAATAATGAAAATAACCATGTTTACACAAGTAAATGGTTAGACATGGAGCGATGCAGAATTTTGGCGCCATGTATTCTTTTTCCTGGCACAACTGAAAATATCGAATGCATCTATACTTACACAAGTAAAGGGTTCGACACAGAACGATGCAGAATTTTGGCGATGTGTTGACTGAAGGGCTCTGTGGAAGTGGGGTGCTGAAGGGACATCAATTCACCAGAATCTCCATCCTCACGCAACAATCCTGACCACGGGTTACGATACTTGTTGCTGAAGGAAAAAAGAAAAAGAGAACAGAATAAATGTTAGAAACTGATGGAAAGAAGAGAGAGAGAGAGAGAGAGAGAGAGAGAGAGAGACAGAGAGTGTGAGAGAGAGAGAGAGAGAGAGAGAGAGAGAGAGAGAGAGAGAGAGAGAGAGGGAAGAAGCCCTGTCCACAGCACCAAAAAATTTAAAATCATGATAATCTATATTAAAAAAAAAAATGTAAAACAGACAAGAACGATTTCCTGTCTGTTCTTAACTTCTATCAGTCACCAAAGAATATCATATTTTCTTTCAATCTCAATTAGCAAGTTTTTAGAGTTTTTCTTTCCTCTTTCCTTTTATCTTATCACAACATATTTTTATGTGTGCAGTTTCTGGCTATATATCCCAGAAAACTGTACTGTCTTCGGTGTGGCACCGTTCAATGTTTCTGAGTCTATCTGGCATTCATTTTTTTCTTTCTATTTCTTAAATACACATACACATCCATCTCTGTATCAGAAGTTCTTTCCAATATTTTGATAAAATTTTAAACTTGATGTTCACCCTTGAAGTGATATTTTGTCGAAAAGTAATGCTCACATATATCTCATAAACAGGAACAATGCATTTTTTTTTTGTTTTTGTTTTGCCATGTTCTGTCTTTTCAGTGGCATTCTTCCCACACCGCTCATCTCACTCTGGCCACCCCAAACACATCATCGCCCAGACTCATCCATCTGCAGCCCACAGGGTGTGCACACCGTCAGGCTGTCATAAGGCAACTCACCGGAAGAGACTCTGCACTGCTGATGGTTTTTCAGTAATGAACAGCAAAGTATTTCTCCATTAACTAACAAATCCCTTATGCATTAAAGTTGGCTACCCTTAAGAAGTACAGGGTATGTGAAAGACAGACAGACAGACCGACCGACCTCATGGGGAGAGCTGTGAAGTCCTGATCCACTGTAAGGACAAGCAGGGTGGGGCTCAGTGTTGGGTCACTGACGATGTCCATGCCCATCACCGGAGCGGCTGGACTGGAACAAACCAGTACCCCTTCATGAAAATCTTGTGCACAAAATGAATACGTAATAAAGCTGGTGATTAGTGCTCACGTTCGTTGAACTAAATGAGTGTGAATGTTAGGAAATTGTGTGAGTGTATGTGTGTATGTAAGTAAAGTGCGCAAGTGTTTGTACTATCAAAATCCGTGTGTGTGTGTGTGTGTGTGTGTGTGTGTGTGTGTGTGTGTGTTTGAGTGTGTGTGTGCATGCATGCATGTTTGTAATTATTTGTAACTCAGATCACTCTTAGGTCATGATTACCATCAGTAGATTTCTCATATTTCTGTCTTCACTTTAAGTGTGTGTGTGTGTGTGTTTGTGTGTGTGTATGAGTGTGTGCATGTATATGTGTGTGTGTGTGCGTGCACGTGCATGTGTGCACACTTGTGAGTGTGGGAAGGCTATAAGTCAGACTAACAAACTACTTTCATATATTGACGTAAAATAATGTACGTGTCTCCAGAAATGGAACGCAGATATGAATATGAAACCGTGGAAACAATTTTCCCTACCATTACAAACAAATCTTTATTTTCATTAAGATTTTTGTCTGGTCTTTGAAACTTAGGAAAATGCATCAGTCTTCTCTTTTCGCACCAACATATCCGTAACCTTTGACATAATTGTACTAATGTCATATTAACAAGGCTGCCAATGGACTGAAGTGATCACACTTAAAAACCTGATTCTCAACATTTTCCAGACCTGTCAGTGGAGCCACTGAGGGAGGGGGAAGGGGCCTGGGGGAGGGGGAGGAGATGAAGGGAGGAGAGGGGCTTCAACTAGATGACAAGGGAGGAGAGGGGCTTCAACTAAATGACAACGTGTTCTGACCATTCCAACAACATGTGACTGAATCCGTGCACCTACATATGCAGACACCTTTCCACATGCTACTCTACTCATTTAAACTGAAAACAAAAGCAAAAAAAGTCACCCCAAAGTTATAACAAATCAATAACTTTAACACACTGGCCAAGCAAACTGCAAAACAAAAGCTTTCTTTCACAGTTGACAGTGACTGCACAAAATCAGTTGTTTTTGCACCATTTCTCCTTTTAGGAGAATCACACGTAAGGCGTACCTGTTGCTGTGTAATTAAAACTTTATGAGAATGCACTTGCCTCAGAACGAGCTAAACAAGCATCGTACAAAACAAGAACTTTTTCTCCAGCAGGAGTAGACTAAAAAATACATTTTACTAAGCGGACTGCCTCTTTTTTTTTTCCTTTGCTGGCCAGATGTCTGACCATAGCAAGAGAACTGGAGCTCTACATTCACATTCCATACAGAGATTATTACTGTAAGATTCTTGCTGCTCTTTGTCATGCATAGAAAGAGAGAAAGAGAGAAGAGAGAGAGAGAGAGAGAGGAGAGAGAGAGAGAGAGAGAGAGAAAATGAAATCCTCGACTTCATTTTCCTTTGTTGTGCAAAAATGAGGAAGAAAATTACTTCAGAAACAACCACGTAACAGGCAACTAAACACACAGCGCTTAAAGGATTCATGCCATTGGGCAGAAGTTCTGTTGTTTCAGCAAAGTTGTCAATAAAACGGGCATGTTATCCAAAATGCACAGTGCTATCTCTCACTGCTTCTCTCTGTGGGAAGCCACGAACCCTTTCCTACAAATGTCAGACGGCAGCACTGACTACCTGGAGTACAGAGGTTTGGTACAGATGAGATGCTCCACCACACTCTCCTGTTCTGCTGGCAGCACAAAGTCACAGGCATCGTCTGCACACATGGTCACACTGTCCCTTTACACCTGTAATGCACATCACCACTCTCCTACAATATTTACACTTTTATCATTACCTTGTGCACACAGTGCCTCTTTCCCTTCACATTCGTCAGTAAACATTACCACTCTCTTGTTCATCATTTTCACCACTGTCTGTGCATATCTATAATCAGTATACTTTCACTCTTGCCCACACATCAATGCACTTTACCACCACCTTGAATTCATCATCTTTGTCATTATCTCATGCACACTTGTAGGCATTATTCCTTCACAGCAGCACATTCATTACTGAACCTCTCCACTCTCACTTCACCATCATCATTTTGTCCGGTCTTTTATGTCAAATACTTATCATCATTCTGTTCTGTTTGCCACCCCCGCCCCCGCCCAAAATTAACCCCATCGAAACCTCTTCCCGAAAACAAATAGTTCCAATCAAGAACCTCTCTGACAATTTCATGAAACCAGACACATGACTGAATACATGGACCAATCTCCATCACAACAGAGGTCTGAGTACAGGGTAGGAAACTTCTCTTATCCCCGGTTTTGTCTAAATCTGAAAACAATTATCTCCCTTGCTCTAAGGTCCGCCAACCATCCACATGACCCAGAATTCACATCTGGCTAAAATAAGAGTTTTCATTTTTTAAAAATGTAACTTTTGAAGATACTCTGTTCTCAGACACCATCAGCCACTGGCTTCATCTTAACAGGTAAACAAAAAAAAAAGTCAACACTATTTTACCGTAAAGTTCGGTCTATAAGCCACAACTTTTCCCCCCAGCTAAACCCTGCGGCTTAAACAACGATGCGGCTTATCTGCAGATTTTTCCGATTCCAGGAGCATCACACCCTCATCTATTCTTAGCTTCTCTGTAACTCACCATATCGTGTTTACTGTTCAAGAATTTTTCGATGAGCTCCACGTTAAAATGTTAACTGTTCACGTTGTTACAGTGTTGACTGCTCACAGTTTTAAATCAAAGCTGCACACAATGAAGAATTCAGACCATTATCAATGGTTTTCGCAAGGCTGGACTGTGTGCTGCAGCAGACGACAGTGCAAGCGACGGAGCAGCAGCGACCTTCACCTTGCCTCAAGAGGAAAGCGACACTGAAAACGAGGCTGAAGTCAGTAACAAGATGGCAGAGGAAGCGCTACTATTTCTGTTCAACTCCGACACCGAAGAAGAAGACTTCAGCGGATTCAGTAGAAAGGATGATGATGATACTGAATAAATTTTATTTTTGTTGTATATATCTGCGGCTTATAAACCAGTGCGGCTTATTTGTGGAAAAAAGTTCAGATTTGTTTTTAATTTGGTGGGTGCGGTTTATATACAGGTGCGCTCAATGGACCGAGCTTTACGGTACACACTCAACTGCCAAGGTCTCAAAAGCAGGAAGTGAAGCATTTTGACACTCTTAGGGCAGCATTCCAAATTTAGGCATAGCACTCACATGTGATGCCAAAGTCAGACTACAACTCTTCCAATGGCACTTCGTTTCGCACATGACAAGATGACTGACTAAGATGATGGAAATTTCGCTAGTTACTGCAGTTTTTACCTGACTTCAAAAACAAACAAACAAAATGGCCAACAACAAAACTAACTGATACGGCGTCAAAAGTCCTGAGGGTCTTTACTGGCTTTCATTCTGCTTTTCTTCCTCTCCTTGATGAACTTGGTCAGCTTTTGATGCAACAAGTCTGCAGCCTTAGATCTACCTTCTTTCAATTCCGTTTAAGCTACCGCCAAGTCAGTGAAGTGTTTTCTTTATCTTGGCATAGCATTTCCTGACAAAGTGTAGCACTGTCAACAAAATTGTAGCATGCTATGCCTAAAGTACAGCAATCGACAGTTCTGGAAGGGACAGCATGCACAGGTGTCTTAACATTTTGACAAAAGGGACCGGAAAAGACACACAGACAGGTCAAGCCATATATTTGCTTACAAGAAGGAAGTGTTGTAATGCCCGTACAATCATTAACTGCAACCACCTCTCCCACCCTGCCTCCCTCACACACACTCTGATGTGGAAGAAATGCAAGGCCTGTCACAGTGCATGCACCCCCCCAATCCCCTCAAACATATAGTAACACACACTACACACACATACAAACTTACTGGTGAGGAAATACAGAACAGTGACACACTACACACATAAATGCACAGTAACATACACACAGAGGCTCAGACACTGTATAAACAGGGGGATACACACATTCAAATAGTCTCATTGGACAGGATGAGTCACCAAGAGTGTAATCCTAGGCACAGGCCACAACCATGAACAGCTGCAGAAAGACACACTTCCTCCCTACACCCAGTCACATATCAACAGGCCAACACACATCAAGTCAATCCCACACACAGACACAGAAAAACACACACAGACTTACTGGAGAGAAAATGTTGCAAGGTGTGAACCCAGGGCAGAGCCACACTGTGAACGCCCGCCGAGTGACAGCAGTGGTAACGATCTGTGCTCACTGGATCTGTGAATCACCATGGCCACACCAACACGAATAATAACAAAGTGCGTATGCAGATGTACAGGTGTGCATGCACGTGTGTGTGTTCATATGTGTGCGTGTGTGTGTGTAAATCAAGATGTGTCGAGGATGTATGGGATTGGAGGTGAGCAGTGCACTTTGTTATGTATGTATGAGGATCTGGAAGGGAGAGCATACACAGGTGTCTCAACATTTTACAAAAGGTACAGGAAAAGACAGACAGACAGACAGACAAATGAAGTCAAGTCGCACTGCTTACAGCCTAACAGACCACACAGGACCTTAAAAACACCTGTATAGACAGACAGACAGAAAGAGAAAGAAGAAAGGGGGATGGAGGGAAGGAGGGGGGGAGGGATGGAGGGGAGGAAAGAGAGAGAGGGAGAGAGAGTGAGAGTGAGGAAGAGAGTTAGAAATGGAGGGGGGGGGAGAAAGAGAACTTCTGCGTACGCAGGCTGATACTCCTGCGGTGCGGACACTCCCTATATGGACAGGTATTAATCCCATCTACCCAACAAAGGGAGTGGAGTTTTGTGTGTATGACCGTTTTTTTATCCCGCCATTAAGGCAGCCATACTCCCTCTTCAGGAAAAAAGGCAGAAAACATAGATACAGAAAGACTGTGAAAGACTGTGGGTGGGTGGTGGGGGTGAGAGAAAACAAGAGAGAGAGAGAGAGAGAGAGAGAGAGAGAGAGAGAGGGGGAGAGAGAGAGAGTTTGGGTGGTACGCACAGACACAGAACAGCCAAGAACAAAGGAAGCTTTTTTTTCTTACAGGCAGAAATCCACAATCTGATGCTGAGCAATCAATGTTTCCCTATCCATCGATTCTGCCGGTCATTACACAGGAAGATGACGGTTCCCACAATCCGCATCAACCACCACTCCCAGAGACATACACCTCAATCAATAGACACACATGCGCATGCACGCACACACAAACACAAATACTTTCTGTATCTGAGTGTATGTGTTACCCAAACCAGAATGCTCAATACTTTCCTTAGTACCATGACAGGATCTATAAACTACCATGGGCAAACAACAGACTTAAGCATCATTACAGCTGCTGCACTACTCAAGGCCCAGCCCCCAACCACGGAAGGAAATCAGGAGTTATCTGAGATCAATACACACTAACACAGAGCCTGGGAGAGAGGGAAATTAATGAAGTCTGGGATCAATATGCCCTGTTAACACACAGCCTGGCAAAGGTGGCTACCTATGAGTTGTTTGCAATGAATACACACAGTTAACATACAGCCAGAAGACAGGGAGATCAGTGAGTTGACTGGGATCACTACAGACTAATAACACCATGCAGAAAAAGAGGGAAATCGGAGTTGTCTGGGACCAACAGACTGTTAACCATATGCTACCAAAAAAAAAAAAATAAAAAAAATCACTGAGTTCTCTTGGATCAATACACACTGTAACACAGAGGACCAATACACATTGTCAACACAGTGTAAGGCAAAGAGAGACTTCAAAGAGTTGTCTGGGATCAATACACACTGTTAACACAGAGGATCAATACACACTGTTAACCAGAGGACCAATACACACTTAACACAGAAGATCAGTATACAGTTAACACAGAGGATCAACACGCACTGTTGACACAGAGGATCAGTACACACTGTTGACACAGAGGGTCAACAGGCACTGTTAACACAGAGAATCAATACACACTGTCAACACAGAGGATACATACACACTGTCAACACAGAGGATCAATACACACTGTCAACAAAGAGAATCAATACACACTGTCAACACAGAGGATCAGTACACACTGTCAACACAGAGGATCATTGCACACTGTCAACAGAGGATCAATGCACACTGTTAACAGAGTATCAATGCACACTGTTAACAGGGAATCAATGCACACTGTTAACAGAGGATCAATGCACACTGTTGACAAGAGGATCAATGCACACTGTCAACAGCAGATCAATGCACACTGTTAACAGAGGATCAATGTACTGTTAACAGAGGATCAATACACACGGTTAACAGAGAATCAATACACTGTTAACCGAGGATCAATATACACTGTTAACAGACGATCAATACACTGTTAACCAAGGATCAATATACACTGTTAAACAAGGATCAATACACACTGTTAACCGAGGATCAATGCACACTGTTAACTGAGGATCAATGCACACTTAACTGAGGATCAATGCACACTGTTAACCAAGGATCAATATACACTGTTAACAGAGGATCAACACACTGCTAACCGAGGATCAATATACACTGTTAACCGAGGATCAATATACACTGTTAACCGAGGATCAACATACTGTTAACCGAAGATCAATATACACTGTTAACAGAGGATCAATATACACCATTAACAGAGGATCAATATACACTGTTAACAGAGATCAATGCACTGTTAACAGAGGATCAATATGCACTGTTAACAGAGGATCAATATGCACTGTTAACAGAGGATTAATATGCACTGTTAACAGAGAATCAATACGCACTGTTATTATTAGTGTTGACACACTGCCAGGGACAGAGGCAGGTCAACCAGTTGTCTGGGATCAGTACACACTGTTACAGTCCTGCTGACAGTGAGAAATCAATGAACTGTCTGAGATTAATACACACTGTTAACAAACAGTAAGAGAGAGAAAAAGAAAAAGCTGTCTGGGATTTATACAGAATGTAAATACAGTGCTTGGGGGAGACGGAAATTTGCGAATCGTCTGGGATCAATACACACTGTTAACACAGTGCCAGGGGAATAAGGAGATCAATGAGTCGTCTGAGATCAATACACACTGTCTACACTGGGATTTATACATACTGTCAATACAACGCCAGGGAGAGACGGAAATCAGTAAGCTGTCGTGGATCGATATGCAACAGTTAACACAGTGCCAGGGAGATATGGATATCAATGGGTTGTACGAGATCAATACACACTGTTAACATAGTGCCAAGCAAGACAGAGCAATCAGTGAGTTATTGGAATCAATACATTCTAACAAAGTGCCTGGTGAGCAGTAAATCAATGACTATCAGGAATCAATACATACTGTTAACAAAGAACCAGGCAGAGGGAGATCAAAGGGTTATCTAGGATAGGTGAACACTGTTAACAGCGCCAGACGCAGAGGGAAACCATTGTTTGTCTGGGATCAACACACACTGCTAACACATTGCTAGGGAGAGAGAAAAATCACTGAATTGCCTGGGATCAATACACATTGTTGATACAGAGCCAGGGGGAAAGGAAAATCAACGAGTTGTCCATGAACAGAAATAATACTGTTACCACAGTGAAAGGCAAAGAAAACCATCAATCGGGCGTCTGAACACACATTAACACAGTAGATCAGTACCACTGTTAACACAAAATCAGACAGAGAAATTGAGTTGTCTGGAATCAATGCACACCTTTCACATGGTGCAAGGTCAAGAGGAAAATCAGCTGAGTCGTCTGAAATCAGTACACACCATTAACACAGAGCCTGGAAAGGAACAAATGTCTGAGATCAGTAAATAGTCTTTTTTAAAAAAAATCTTAAGAGAGTACTTATATAGCGCCTATCCCCAGCCAGAGACTAAGCTCTAAGCGCTTTACAATCCACATTCTCATTTACACAACGGGCTGCCCACCTGGGTAGAGCTGACTGAAGAGTTGCCTGCTGGCGCTTCATTCAGTCGTTTCCTGTGTCATTCAGTTTAACAACTCTTTCATTCTTTCGATATTTCACACAGAGTGCATGTTATGTCATCCATACCAACGGCCAAACTGGCCTTCTCTTTCGAAAGTTGGTGATGGGATTTTACGTGTGTGTAAGATGTTATGTGTGCGTTCACACACGGAATCTCGGTTTATAGTCTCATTCTTAGGACTATTTGGGAAATGGAGTCAGAACCAATGTTAACTCCGAGGGAAAAATCCCCTTGTACCGAAACGGCTCCGCTGAGATTCGAACCCGCAACCCCATGATCACCAAGATTACGAGTCTGGCGCTCTACCAACCGAGCTATTCCGGCCCTTCACACAATGCAAGGCAATGAGGAAAATCAATGAGTTTTCTGAGATCAATACACACAGATTGCAGAAGGAAACCAGATGAGTTACTGTTAATCAATACACACAGAGAAATCAATTAAAATTCTGGGATCAATATATGGCAAAGACAGTAAGAAATGACTGTTTAGGATCAGTTATCTGGGGGAACCCAAATCAAGATACAGTTGGGACAGAAATCAGTCACCTGAGATCAATACGCATGTGGGAAAGGACATCAAAAAGTTGCTTGCGATCAACAAAGATTGAAATCACTGTTTTGTCTGGAATAAAAGCAGACAGTAAGTCAATGATTTGTCTGGGACATTAAAAAACAGCAAGAAATACATGATTTGTTTTGAATCAATACACACAGGGAAACTGAGCTGATTGAAATTAGTACAGAAATTGAAATCATTGAGGTGACTGGGATCAATACAGAGAAGGAAATTTCATTAGTTGACAGGAATAAATACAGTATTACTTATAGCGCACAATTGTGGGTTCTTAGTGCACAAATGTTGCTGTCTGATGCACAGATTTTCACACCGAGGGTCCCCAGAACGCACATTTTTATTGTTCATGAGTATGATCATTTTTCTGCCATTTTGTTTGAAGACGAAAGTGACAACCACTCTAACAGAATCAGCGACTCAGTTTCCTTGGTAAGTCGGATTAAATGCTTCAACTTCAGAGTAGTGGCCCCTAAGCATCCAAGTCTTTACATTAGTCACCGGAAAGAAGCAATCGCGTTTTTGATTCAAGAGCACTTGCCCTCTAAAAACTTGCTGGAGACATACGTCAACCTCTGATTTTGTCGAAGAGATTGACTTACTCTTTTTTTTCTCTGTTTCCAATGATGAGATAAACAAAGATCTTAGTATGGGCACTGCTGCTATTCTTGTTGATCTCATTTTTAATTTTGCTATAGTCTGTGTAGAGATTGACAAATATAATGGCAGAGCTCATACTATCACCAAGGCTGTAACTCTAAAAAAAATCTTGTGATCAGATTAAAATACCACTGCATCTTTTGAAAGAGCTGGCCAATGTGTGCTGATGACAGATGCATGCCAGTGCAGATGGTTCTTCAGTTCTGAGGTTGGCTGCCTTAAACAAGAAGTAGAATGCCAGTAATGGTGAACTGTTTACAGTTAAAAAGTATAATTCAAAGTCTGAGAAAAAGCCAGTTAAAGAGTGTTGGAAACATCAGAAGGAAGATTTAGCAAAGCCCTAGATGCCAGCAAGACTTTGGGGGGGGGGGGGGGGAGGGGGGAGGGGTCCTGTTTTTAAAGCCCCCCTGCTCCTTTTCCCTGCTGTCTGTTCTTTCCCTGCAGAAGAGTCTCTGTCCATCAAATTAAAAATCCTCTCTGAGGAAGAAAGAAAAATGGAGGGGAGGCAGGTTCTAGAACAGGACTTTACCACATTTCTGTTTGCTTCTGTTGGTTTTGGTTAGACAGCAGCTCCTGTCAGTGAATGTTTATTTCGATACCTGTCAGTATGAACTGTGTTCCATGTTGTTGTGTAGCAGAATAGTTGAGTCTGTCGTTATATCACTATTGCATAATTAGGAATTCCTTCCAGATTTTGTTTTTATAGTAGGGACCCACAGATTTCTCAGCAGAGGACTTTTCGACAGAGGGTGCCAATGACCACAGTTTTAAATGCTATGAGGAACACTGCAATACAGAGAGGAAAATGAATTATGTTTCTGGGATTAGTACACAGAGGGAAATCAATCAGTTGTCTGTGATCAATACACTGGAGAGTAGGAGATCAATAGGTTGTCTGGAAAGTGGGATCAATACACATAAGTAAAATCACTGACTTGACCGAGACTGATTCACAGAGGGAACTCAGTGAGGTGACTGGGACTAACACACAGACAGAAATCAGTCAGTTGTCCAGGATTAATGCAATAAATCATTAGGAATAATACACAGTTGAGACAGAAATCAGTGAAGCGTCTGGGATCAATACACAAGAGAGGGAAAACAGAAGGTCGACTCAGATCAATACACAGTAGAAAAATCAATGAGCAGTCTGGGACTGGTCAACGGAGACTAACTTCTACCGTTTTCTCCTCACAGTCAACACCACCACCTCTTCCCTTTCATTCTACAGCCATTGTTTACTACAAGTCACACACCCTAACTGAAACCCAGAAAATAACAGAACAGCCTTGATGAGAAGACAAACAAGACGACAGAAAAGGAACAAGTGGCCAAGTATGGTGCTTGGGTTATGGGGAAAGTGATGGATGGGGGTTTGTGAGGTAAGGAGAAGGGAGGTGGCAAGGGATGGGTAGAGTTGTGTAAGGGGAAAAAGAAAATGTCTGTCTTGTAGCAAGAACGTTTATTCTGGAGATCAATTTTCCTAAGCTGCTGTGCTTTAGTGTGTTTGTCTCTTCTGTTTTTCTTTTTTTTTTCCCCTTTTCTTTTCTTTCTTTTAACAAGCACAACATTCTGACTACAACTACATTCTATTTGTCATTGCATTACAATAACTAGTCCCGATTCTCTTTTGCATTGGCATCATATTGTCTGATTACAACTAATAAATGCACTGTTGATTCCGCACATGTACTTGTGAGATGTGGATGAAGAGGAGAGACAGACAGAGAGAAAGCAAGAGACAGAGAGCGAGAGAAAGACAACGAGAGAGAGAGAGACAGAGGGAGGTAGATGAACTAACCAATGAAACAAAACCCAAACAATACCCAGAATGGTTAAAACGAAAAAGTCACCTTTAATGATTTTGATGGGACAAGTAAACGGGTCCTCAGTCAGCACCGCAGATGTCAAGGAATCAAGGTTACCATCTGTCAGGGATAACTCTAATTCCACACTCTCCACCACGTACAGAATGGGCTGACTTGGGTGATAGAACTTGGGCATCTCTGGTGCCACCGTCAGCTCCTGAAACACAGTGATAGCAAACTATCATCAGAGTAATCCAGTTAACAAAACCAGGCAACCGTTATTAGAAGAGGAAAACTGTCTGCAGAATATGCCAGCTGTACTAGGACTAGCCAACATGTCTCAGTAAGCAAACTGTATTAGGAACTGTCATTACAACAAGCCAACTGTCTCCCCAAAGGGTCATCATTTCGCAGTACAAGCTGGCAGAGAAGTTTTTCTATGACTTTCATCATTTCCAATAACTCTCATTTTCTGAACAAACCAGTTTTCCTCCCATGTACACAATCAGAAAATAGAAAGGCGTTCAAGAGAGGGCAGATATCTACTAAAGTCAAATCAATCTTGAAAAATCCGCCCTTCGAGTCAAATTATTTTTCTGTCGAGGGAAGTAATTGTAGGTGACACCAGAAGAAATATTTCTCCGATGCCCCATTACATTTTTTTTTCTCAAAAGAATACATGTAAAACTGCTAAAACTCAACCTCTGCTGAAAATGAGAGTGATGTTGAATGACAAGAATCTTAACAGGCTTTATTCTGTAGGACTTATATTAGAACTTTCAACGGCCAGTCGAAACAGACACTGCCATGCACTTCAACTTGAAAGGTTTCTCAGTTAATAACTGAAACCTCTGAATTATTAAAATTTTTTTTTTTTTTTTGCATCAATGATATAATACAGGTCCAGGGAGGACCATTTAAAAGAAAAAATTTTTTTATGTGCATGACATGCCCTTTTTTTTTACTGGTTATGAAAGAGAAAAATTATACACATACTGATATTTTTCTTTTCTTTTGTCTTCCTTTATTCTCTGTTTCTTAACAAAATTTAAAAAAAAAAAAGCTTTCACATACCTGGTTCACTGAAGCATTATCAGACATGTTCATGTTGAACAAGTGCTTAACATTTCATGTGACTGGGATTTTGATTGTTTTTGTGACTATGGGTTTATTAGTTATGAATCCTCACAAATATCCAGATTTTTGTTTTTTGTTTTATTGTGCAGCGCCCGACTCGTAATCTTGGTGATCCTGGGGTTGCGGGTTCGAATCTCCGCCGGGGCGTTTCGGTACAGGGGGATTTTTCCCTTGGAGTTAACATTAGTTCTGACTCCATTTCCCATACAGTCCTTCGAATGAGACTATAAACCGAGGTTCCGTGTGCGAACGCACGCATAATATCTTGCACACACGTAAAATCCCATCACCAACTTTCGGAAGAGTAGGCCAGTTTGGCCGTTGGTATGGATGACACGTTACACACAGCATGCACCCTGCGTAAGAAATGGAAAGAATGAAGGAAGTAAAGAAACTGAGTGAATGACATTGAACGATATTGACTGGATGACACGGGAAACGACTGAATGAAGAGCCAGCTGGCAGCTCTTCAGTCGGCACTACCCAGGTAGGCAGCCCGTTGTGTAAGCGAGTGTTGATTGTAAAGCGCTTAGAGCTTGGTCTCTAGCCGAGAATAGGCGCTATATAAGTATTCATTATTATTATTATTACACATCATTTATCTGGGCTGACACACCGTTAGAACAAAATCCAAGCATGTTCGTTTCAAGCAAAAAAGGGGAAGGAGCTTAAAGCATTAATCCGATCAAGAAATCCAGTCTACTCTGTCGCAGTCCAGTGCTCTTGAAGCCTCAAACAACATACTTCTTGTAACGTACATGTTTAATGAGTGCTGTCAAAACCAGTTATCAGCATAATGTTGCTCTTTTCATCCAAGCAAACACGTAATAACGTGCCATTCCTAGCTTGTTCACTTTCTCAATACAAGTCAAAAACAGCTGATCGAAACTACTTTTCAATCCATTCCCATCTCCAACAGTTGACAATTATGCCTTCCTCAAACTTTTCACCCTGGTTTATGATTCGTGGCACACAAGACATCGTAATCATTTCCTCACAAAAGATGAAGCCTGTGCACTATCAACATTAAGAAAAATGTCTGAACAAATCACATTCACCTACATATTTGCCTGCCACTGAACTGTTCTGCTGAATGTATGCAGAAGCACTGCGATATACCATAATTGCCGCGGTCATCATTCCCTTGAATGTAGAATCAAGGAAACCTGGATTGGAAAAACTGGATACGGTGTGAGACTCAGAGTGATAAAGTGTTCTGCAATTTTTTTCCAAGCGATTCCTCCACCCATCCTCTCTCCACCTCGAATGTTCGTTTCTCCGGTCTCTGAAAGTTGAGTGGTTTTCGGTTGGTTTACTCTTCATCAAAAATGAGCATATTTTCTACACAGAATGTGTACAAAATTCCAAATGCCTATAAAAGCAGGAGGTGGGGGCGCATTCATTATGTTTTCACCTGCCATCACGCTGCAGAGGCATATTCCTGACACTAAACATCTAATCTTGTATTAATTTTGGCTAAAGCTTATGCTCTCTGTTTTTTTTTTTTTTTTTTTTTTAAAACATTTCTGGGCCTGTTGTCGAAGCAACAGACACTACCTAATGCCATTTTGCACATGGACGTTAACAAGAGTTGTCCCTTTTTGGTGAAAACCTTTGACATGGTTACACTCCACAAGTGCAATTACTGCTCAAGAAATTCGTCACCAGAATTCTTCTTTGATGAATTATTTTTCAGTTTGTTGTATTTGTTGCATTTTCACCAAATATGTACAAAACTCAACAAAATCATATGGGGAAAACAGGTCTATTAAAGCAACGTACCAATTTGATAATTTTCTTTCTCTTTTTCTTTTTTAAAGCTTTTAGTCTGAATGTGGAGGTGGCTGCATGTACCAAGTCTGTTTATAAACCACTGGTAACTGAATGAACAAAACTACAGCTCAGCAATCAGCTGCCTTGGCGAAATGGTTAGCTTCGTGGACTCCCAGCTGGGAGGTCGTAGGTTCAATTCCCATCAGAGCTAAGTGGGATTTTTCAGCCCCGACCCACACTTACCCAGAGCTGAATTTGCTTCTGGTTCGGTTGGGAAGACTGGAACCACACAGTTGAGTTTTATCCACTGAATGGATGCGTCTCTGAGAGTTTTACTCAAATTTCCAGATGAACATTGCAGGTGTCTGTATCTCTCTGGCCTGGTTGATGCCAAGATCTATTATGAAAGCAAGTGCAGAGTACAGCCCTGTCATGCAGTCTCAGACTAGAGTGGAAATCTATAGCGTCATCTTCATCGTCCTCAGTCTCACTGATCAGCATCTAAAAAAAAAAAAAGTCTCAGTTCTATGGCCCTTCATGCCATGCTGCTATGGCCTAGCTTTGATTACGCTGGAGTCACCAGTAATAGCAAATTCATGGGGGCTGTTGTTGGATGGACGTGGTGGTGCCCTCCGTAGGCAAAGCTCACTCATGCCGGCTCTGCGACTAAGCAATTATTGTCATCAGTAGTGGGTTTAGTATGTGGTCCTGCGCGTGTTGGATCAGAAAAGGCACCACTGAACTCCACCAAAGTGACTCGGCAGCAGTGCAGTGTCTCCTCTGGTGGGTTGCTTTATGATGGCTTGAAGTTGACTGCTCCTTGAGGATTGCAGGTGCTGGGGTTGTGACGGGCTGGGCTGGGCTGTGGCTGTGGATGGGGGAACTCAGAATGAGCAGTGTGGGTGCAATGCCACGGAGGTGATACAGAAAATGGAACAGAAAAAAAAATAACAACAACCCCTGGAGGATTGGAATTCACATTAAAAAACACAGGATTTCACGTTAAAAAATGAAGGAAGATGAAAAGAGAAACAATTTATTCACATTAAGAAAAATACAAAAAGAATAAGCGAGAAAAATATGAAGGCTGTACATGTACCTTGTTACTGGACGAGGAAGATGAGGATGGAAGCAGAAGACAATGGTGCAGATGACCATCACACGTGGCAATCACCATCACAGGGGGCGCTGTGTCCAGACACAGCACTGAACATGCGTCCACCCCATAGTTGTCCTCCGCAGGGGGACACATCAGCAGCGGACCTTGGGTGGGCAACTGCAGAGGCCTGCCATTCACCACCCAGAACATGATGTTCAAGACAGACATTCCAAAGGACAATGACTATGGGACAAGAGGTTGGAAGAAGGAAATAAAAAGGCAGGTACACTTGCACTGCAGCGTCTCCCTTCAAAGAAAATGAACAGTGTTTTATTCTACCCCTAATTTTTTTTTTTTTTTCCCACGTATGCAGGCTGATACTCCTGCGGACACTCCCTGTATAGACAGGCAAGGATTAATCCCATCTACCTAACAAAGAGAGTGGAGTTTTGTGTGTATGACCGTTTTTTTTTTATCCCGCCATTAAGGCAGCCATACTCACACTTCAGGGAATGTGCATGCTATGTGCAACATGTCATCATACAACGGCCAAACTGGGCTTCTCTTCTGAAAGTTGGTGATGGGATTCTACATGTGTGCAAGATGTTATGTGTGCGTTCACACATGGAACCTCGGTTTATAGTCTCATTCGAAGGACTGTATGGGAAATGGAGTCAGGACCAATGTTAACTCCGCGGGAAATATCCCCCTGTACTGAAACGGCCTGGCGGAGATTCGAACCCACAACCTCAGTACCCCTAATTCAAATGTTGGAGGGGATTTACTCTCACACCACTAGTTCAAAGCTCAGACAGTGTTTTGTACATGCTACACCCTGAGGTTTTTACTAAAGTCTTACATTGTATGACGCTATGTTAGGCAGTAATTGTCGTAAGGTATGGTAAGTTTAAAGCATCACAATACTCATTCCTTGAAAAGGAAATCAGCTCTTCAAAAAAAAAAAAAAAATTGAAGCCATGCATGTGGGAAGTCAATCATAAACACCAGTCATACAGGCAACCCCCGACTCAAAAATGCACTCCATGACTCGACAGTTACCTGTAAGAGTTCAATGTATTCTGGGCAACCCCTTGAGCGGTAAACCAAACAACGCAAAACCAACAACAAACAACATGTTTGCATTATAGTCTTTTTCTTAAAAGAAAAAAAAAAACCCACAAAAAAACAAACATTTTCTCCCAATGTGCTCATGTCAGATATCACAGCCCCTAATGGATTACATGACTGAATAATCCTTCCTAACCTGTAAAGGGGCATTTTATACCAAAGCAGAGCCAAAATATCGCAGTTTCCTTTCTCCCGTAACACCCGTTTCCTCATCATTATGCCAAACCAGTTTATGTAGCCAGACCCCCTTGCTGTAAATTCGGCCGTTTTCACTGACTCTGATATTTCTTTTTACTCAATAGACACTTCCACTATTTTCTTATATTCAATTTCAAAATGTGATATGCACTGATGTGTATGTGGTGTGAAATCCTGCCGATATTGCTAAGACTCCAGCAAGACATACAATTGTGTAAAGTACATAGAGGGTATAGACACAATCTATGACAATAAGAACAGAGGGGCAGCGGGTGACTGAGATTTGAATAACAGATTCTGAGGTCTATCTCTTTGGCCACCTCTACAGGTGCTATTGCATGAATTTGGCATTCTGCACTCATTTTCAACTATAATTTTGGAGTGTTCCTCTTTCAGCTTCTGAAAAACAGAGTCAAAAGAGAGAGACCCTTTTCCTCTCATATGACGGAGGGAAGAGAGAAAGAGAGAGAGACAGAGAGAGAGAGAGAGAGAGAGAGAAAGAGAGAGAGAGAGAGAGAGAGAGAGAGAGAGAGAGAGAACTACTATGCCTATGCCTTGATCATTTTATCAAGAAACAATTTTTCTTTTGAGGAAAACACATCAGAACTTACAAATCAATACACATATGAAAAAGCCCCAACCATTTCCACCCACCTGTTGGAAAGCACCTCCGAGTATGCGACCATAACATCACCATTGCCCTTGACAAAATAGACAGGCCAGACGGTGATAACGTCCGCCACGTTGGGGACCTGAAAAGGACGCTTGACCGGTTGCAGCTCATGGGGTGGCCCGAAGGTGAAGGCCACAGCCGTCTCCCCAAGCGCCATGCTGATGTTGAACTTGCTGGGGGACACGGTACTGGACATCTCTCCTGCCTGCAGACGGGTGGTCGTCACAGGGTGCTCAGGCTCCGTAAGACTGTACACACTACACACAACAGAGATTCAAAATTTAAAAAAAAAGAAAAAAAAAAAGGAAAAACATGTCATCAGCTGTTGCATACCTCATGTACTCTTGCCCCTTACTTTCTACGTCTACCTATTTAAATGAAAATAAAGGGATTCTGCAATAAACGGACAGAATGTTGTATATGCACTATTTGGTTGCATGTACTCACCATGTCAAAGTCTTGTAAACTATGCACAGTTAGCTCTGTCTGGCCAGATCTTTGCAAACTCTGTTATAACTAAAAGACACCTTGTAACTTTATCTTATATTTCTAGGACATACTGCCCAATTGCTTTCACTTCCTTCCAAAGTTGTTGCTTCAAATCCTTGAGTACAACAAGATCTGTGGCTTGCGTGTAGTGTGCCCCTCTGCAAACTTGTCTTGAGCAAGTAACTCTCACGACCAGTAAATCTGCTGGCCATAACTGAGCAAATGTATGGATGCACCTTTCCACCACCCTCTCTCCCTCCTCCCAGCCACCTTACACCAGCAAAAGAGACATAAAGAGAGAGAGAGAGAGAGGAGAGAGAGAGAGAGAGAGAGAGAGAGAGAGAGAGAGAGAATTTTTCCCCTAATTCTACTGGACATACAGTCCTCAAAGCATTCATGAAGGACCTAACTTCCTATTCTTGGCTGACATGTACAGGTGAAGTGTCACCCACATTTTACTTCAAGGCTGGTTTTTGTCTTTACTGCTTGCCATTGAAAGAGTCAGAAAATCATTCCAATGCTTTTCATCCCCCCCCAACCCCCCCCCCCCCCCCCACCTTAATTCATTTACATGTATATATTATATGCTTATACAGGCGTGGAAACTGTGAGGAAGAGGAATCCATCTACATGGTTGTTCAGATTATGTTGCATAATGTCATTAACAATTCTGTCCATAATGAAAAACAGTGAGCCGAAAAAGATTCCAAAGATGTTATACAATGGAATAAAGCGTTTGTTCAAATTGCTCAAACGGCCATAGCTAAACCACTCATACAAAAAAAAAAAAAAAAAAAAAAAAAAAAAAAAAAAAAAAAAAAATCTGCAGCTATGCGGGGGGGGGGGGGGGGGGGGGGGGGGGGGGGGGGGGGGAACCAACAAAACATGTACATTTTTTGGGTGGAGAATCGTTAATTTGCGATAATTCTTACGCTTACACAGGAAGCCTTTCAAAGCTATCACTTAGGCTGTTGTCCCTTATTTGCAAAGGTACTTTTGGCAGTGAAAGATATTTAATAAAACATTCCATTCAACTTATGTTGCCTTTAGCCAAGCCAAACACATGAGGCTATACAAGGGCTGTCACCTAGTTAAAGTCAACATTGATAATACAAAATAAGAAGGAAACCATACACACACAACTCAACAAAACAGGTTTTCTAAAAACACACACAAATTTCGTTAAAGCCTTCCTTCTGTAAAACCTAAGATTAGATGAAAAATGTTTATATTAACATTAAAAAACAACAACAACCAAACACACACATTCATATGCAATTATACCAAGAATATAAACATATGCGTTCTACACAAGCACTGAAAAGTTCAAATGAATGTGCATACATCGTCGGCCATGAAGAGGTTTATGAGGGAAGGCAAAGTAAAACTGCTAACTGAACTCACCTGAAGATGTTGTCGGAGGTCAGCACAGCCAAATGGGTATCAGTCGAACTGCCAGGATGCCAGGTAACCTGTCTCACCTGTAGCCACTGACTACCGGCAAGGTGACGTGTGGCCAGCCTCACTGTCCTGCATGGCAAAAATACCTCAGGGTAATTCTTTGTTTTGCTTATCGCCATGTAGTTATGCCTTTGAAAATGCAAGTCAGCCCAGTCAAAAAGTAACCTGATGGACAATGACTTATTTTTGGAGGAAAATTGAAACTTACTAGTCTGAATAAAAAGTGGTTTAGGGTATACCTGTACATACATAATATATGCGAGTTTAGACCAAACCTTCAATTATAATCTTATATGAAGATGTTTCAATAAAAGCTGAGCAGGAACCACGTCCATGGCCTTTCAGAGGGCAATACTGTGTTCTGCAAATGTTCAATATGGTCGCCTATCAAAACATAACACCTCTTGTAATCTTGTAAGCATACATTCGTCATTACTTCATCAACTTTGATAGCTTCTTTTCTGAACCAGTCCAACAAAAAAATGTCAAATGTAATAAGGGTCATAACCAGTGCACATGCCATCCAAACATGTAACTAACTAGACTACTACTTTCAAATATAATTAATAGCGAACCGCCAAGAAAACACAGACAAATGAATCACAAGACAAAACACGATGTGTTTCGACCTCTTAGGTCTTCTTCAGGCAAGATACAAAACACTCAGGACAACGAAAAGGACATTGAAATTTGTTTAGAGTTCCGCCTGCAGTCGCCTCACTTTGCAAATAGATCTGACTAGACTACTAAACCCGGCTTTCAAGTTTCACATCTATGTACCTGTTTGTCCAGCAAATACTCTGGTAACTCCCCTACCTGCATGAGATAGCCTCCTTGCCACCCTCGAACTCGGAGTGCTTGCCCCATCGCTGTGGTAGCTCTATGACCCGAATGCCACGTGGTCCCCATAGTGCCAGATGACTGCCGCAAGCGTTCAGTGCCAGCCCTTCCACTTCAAACACAGGAGTGTCTGTGCATACCAGCACCTATGGAAAGGAACAAGTCAAAGCCACAGGCTGACACGCCAGAAATGCAATTCTATGAGTTACAGGCATACATCTCTCTCTCTGTTTATACATATAAAATGTGCAAAATTTATCTCTCTCTCTCTTTTATGCATAAAATACGCAAGACTGAACATTTGATCAGTTCTGCATCTTCATGTAATATCAGCCTGTATGGTGTCTGATGATTATGGATGAATATGTTTATGTCTGTCAAACTAAAAAGCCATTTTTTTCCATGATTAATTAAGTCGTAAACAAGTAACTCATACAGTATACTTGAATAATGAAGTGTCTTTGTTAACCATCCCTTGTGTTGTGTTTGTCTATTTAATGAATGAAGCCAGAACACTTGCTGAAGTCAAATTTCTCGCATAAAAGCCAATAAAGTTGTATTTGATTTGGCCCTTTCAGTCTGTGGTTCCTGAATTAGACAATAACAGAAGTCTGAATCAATACAGACAACCACAACTAACTTGCCAACAAATCTGTCACTTTAGATTCTTTGACATGTTGATATGTAGCACAGAAGCAAGTAAACTTCAGTTTGGTCCAGCTGTGGTGCTGGTGGTTAAAAAAAAAAAAGTCATAGAAAGCAGCAAGGAGGATGTAAGTTGAACCCAGTGAAACATTTCCTTAAATCATTGTGCAATTCATAGCTTCAGCTGGCTCCTACCCAGTGTTGCCAAAGTGACAATGGTATGGGTTCAGACAAGATTGACACACAGTGGTGTCTAGTTCGATAAATGTACTCATTTCCGAGAGTGCTGCTCTAATTCCTCAAAATGAACACAGCGCAAGTTTGTTTCTCCAAAGCTTGACGGGTGGATCCGGCCAACTTCAGTCTTGCTTTGACCTCATACAATGAGCTGCCATCTTTTGGATGGGGCCCTGAGATATTTAAAACTCTTTCTAATCTCTGTCCATTCAGGTTTATGGATGTGACTGCTTGACGTATATTTCTACTTTTTTTTCAAGCTAACCCCCATTCCACATGTGCCTTTCTCAAGTTGAGTGATGAGATTCTGTAGTTTTTCTGCCTCTCAAAGGTTGATGTCATTTGCATCTTGCAGATTGCAAAGCAGCCGTCCTCCGATGGGAATGGATGTCTGGAAGTTACAAAGCATCTCCTGCCTTATGTTCTCTAGATATAAGTTAAAAAGGACTGTGGAGAGCAGACATCCTGGATGACCCTCAACTGTGGTCCTGAAAAAGTCTCAGCAGGTCTTTCAGGTTAATTCACAACAACTGCACTGGCTGAGTCTGCATAGGCTACCTTGATAACTTCAATGAGATGTCGAGTTCGCCAAACTTGCAACAAGCCTTCGTGACACATGATAAGATGCTTTCTTGAAGTTGTAGTTATGGTATTGATCATGCCGATGCTGTACTGTGCTTCTTTACTAGGAATCTGATATGAAGATTTGTTCTGTCATGCTCTTTTTTTTGAAGGAACCCTGCCTCTTGTTCTGCCACGATTCCATCTGCCTTCCCCTTGAGCCTGATCATCAGAACTTCAGCTTTATGCCTTCTAGCAGATGTTCTAATAGGCTCAGGTCCTACGTGTTTCAGGAGCACTGCTGGAATGTTCTCTATTCTTGGTGATTTGCCCTCCTACAGTGATCAAACTTCCTCTTCATCTTCCAGAATGAATGCATCATCAAGTACTCACCAAGCAAGTACTCAGTTGGTATTTGTGCCATTGTCCTGTCTGCAGGTGTTAGGCCTGCTCCTCACAGAACGTCATGTTTTCATAACAGCCATTTCTTCAGTGGGGTGGTTGCCTTTTACGTCTTTTATTATGAATATCCTGTTTTGTTGTACAACAGACAAACTTTGGCTTTTCATGTTTTTCTTCACATGGTGCTGTCAGTTTTGATTTCCTCTCTACATCCAAACCAACAGTTTGAGTTTGCATAAGATTTCTGGTATTATTAGTAAGTTTATGAGGACTGGAGCTGGATCATGATGTGGTGGTATCCTCCAGGACGGGATGCTCAACAATGCTGGTTCTGTGACCTAGCATCACAATTATTTGTTATTATTTGTTTAATACGCTGTCATTTGTGGGGGGCTCAGAATATTCTGAACAAGCACCTCCAAATATCAAATCTACTCCCCAGAAACGAGGTATCCAGCCAGTTTAGGTTGCCTCCTATTAAAAAATGTTATTGGTGAAGTTATGTATGGGGTACTGGGAAGAGCACGATGGGACTTGTGTCACTAACAGCATACTGAAAAAAAGAGAAAAGAAATAAGGAAGAAAAACAAAAGGTTAGTTTACCCATACGTCATTTATCCACCAAGTTCGGAAGTTAACGATTTAAAACGTTCATTTTTTTAAATACTGTACTGAAAGTTACTATTTATCTTGTACGCATGTTACTTTTACAAATTAATCACAGAGAACGAATTGGAGCACATACAATCATTTTACAAACCTGAAAACGGTGCTCTGAACCGTCTTTCTGATGTGAAACTGAAACCAGACTTTTCAAATTGCAGTGAACAATATTAGCGTTGTAACTGTCCCATGCAAACAAATCTCCATTTTTGATTGCAACTAGACTCTTTGCATGTCCAATTGCTAGATGTGGAAGCTGTTTGCTAAAGCTGTCCTTCAAACGCTTACAAACAGGATGAACTTTCAGTTTGTCGCGCCAGCATTCTTCCCCGTACGCCGCCATTTTTCACCTATACTCTCTAACTCCAAAATTGTCAAAAAGGAAAAAAAATAGTGTGAAGATTGCAAACTAAGTCTTGTTTTGATTTGGATTCGTCCCTTACTTTCGTAATAAAAATTAAGTATCTAAACTATCGGCATTCTGTATTTAGATTGAACACACAAACTGAATAACCGTTATGAAACGTGCTTGGACCAGCGAGTACCAGAGAGCTATTTCGATGCCAGCGAGCGAGGTCATGTGACCAATCAATTGGGCCTGGTGATTCCGTTCGCAAGATGGCTGCGAATGTGCAGTCGATGTGTAACTTTTGGAAAAACTTTGATCTCCAAGAGTTACAGGTAAGTGTGTGAGATTGAAGAAAAATCTTATTTAAAACAGTTGCACATAAAGCCTTTCCATGAGCATGCGTATTGTGTGTGAAACCGTGCTGTCTGCTTGTTTTTCGTCGCGATGGTTGTGATCCAGTTACTGTGCTTGTGACAGAATATCAGCAATAATCGATGTGGCCATCTCAGATCGGCGTTCTTTGTCTGAATCCGCGTCAACAGCAGTCCTGCCAGTATTTATGCGTAACATCATGGTCGACTGATTCTCCGAATGAATTTATTCGTAAGTTTATGGACTTGGTTGGAAGTTGGAAACTTGGTACATAATGTCACTGAGACGGACTAGATCTATCTAATATCAGAGGTCTACACGGAGTCTGTCGAGTGTCGGAGGGAACAGCGCTCAAGAGAAACTGCTGGATGTAGAGAATCAGAGCAGGCTGGGCGATGTGGGGCGCCGATCGGTGTAGGATTACTGGAGCCATCTGACTGACTTTATGGGAGCCAGGCATTGGCTGCTCTACAGATAGATTGCGGTGGCTGCGTTCTGTCAGCATAATGCCTGCAGAAATACTTACGTGTGCATAGGATGAAAAAAAATTGTGTGTGCATCCAGGCCATACATGTACAACTTTATATTCATTGTGTTTGTTGTATATTGTGCTTGTGATACCAGTCAATAATAATGAATAATTATGACTTTATGTGCTTGCTTAAAGTTCGTATGTGACAGCATAGAATAACACTTACTTAGAATATAATGTGATACAGAAAAGTAGTCGCCAAGACAATAATCTGAAAACTATTTGCCATCATTTGTCTTCAACCCCCAAAAATTTGTTTAAAGAAATGGGTGTCTATTTTAATTCAATGCATTCACCTATCGGTGTTTAACTTTGACGATTGTGTGCAACGCTGAGAGTGGTGAATTTATGTGAGCATACACGTGAGTGTGTGTGTGTGTGTGTGTGTGTGTGTGTGTGTGTGTGCTTTATGTATTTGTTGCCAAATTTAAAGTATGTGGGTGATTGTGCGTGTCTTCTTTGGTTTTGTTTGGTACAATCATGATGGATGTGTGTGTGTGTGTGTGTGTGTGTGTGTGTGTGTGTGTGTGTTTAGATCAGTGTAAACTCTGCTTGTGTGGTAAGACAAGAAGCTCTAAATGCATAGAGAGACGTGCATGTGTTTCATAGCAGGTTAATTGTTGTATTCATAAAAGTCATCAGCTTAAAATGGCTCGGAATGATTTGTTTTTGTCAAAAGTTAAGCCTGAAAGAGAAATCTTTGTAGCTTGGTGTAAAGATATGTCATTATTTTATTATAGTGCAATGCTGAAGTATTGAATACAGATTTTATTATGGAGTAATTGATAGACCTTTTAGAATACTTCACAGATTGATATGATGTTTTACCTCCTACAGTGAATTATCATGTACATGCTCTTCCTCAACAATTTGATTAAAACTACAGTAATGCAATAAAACAGGTTAAATTAACATGGGGCTACAAATTCTATAGAAGAAAATCTTATATTAATATTAATTGAATATATCTGAAATAATCTGTTTTTAGATTAAACTCTTCGCTTCCTTTTGTTGTTGTATTACTATAATTAGGCACAGTGATAAGAAATGCAAAACAATGCAAAATGACACACACACATACACACACACACACACACACACACACACACACACACACACACCGAACCACATAAACACACACATGCACATATTCATTCACAATTTCTCTCTGTCTGTCTGTCTGTCAGTCTGTCTCTCTACTTGACTCAGTGCTGCCAAATCATTGCTGTCATTATACTCTTTATACTGGCTGTTTGTATAGATTACAGGAGTTGAAAAAAAACACAAGTACTTATAGCTTCAGAATTTTGTGGTAATATGGAAAACAGAATGGATAAACAAGTGGCATAGCCAAAGCACTAAATTATAGGCTGATTTGTCACATTTTTAAAGAAAAACTGCCCCCCCCCCCCACCCATTTGATTATTGACTGGTTTATCTCATTTAAAAGAAAAGCATTCTTTAATAACTTGGAGTTCTTGGATAATAAAAATGTCAGTGTTGTGCTTTTTTTTTTTGCAATTACATACACTTGTAAATTATAGAAACAAACTGGATGAATGTTTTGACGTAGCAGATATTTATATATAGGTGCTAATTTTTCAGTCTGTTGCATCTCAGCACTTGCCAAAGTTGAGGGAGAAGCCATTATGTCGAGTAAGCAAAAAGGCAGAGCTGGATGGATGACTCTGCATTCACACCCATAGTTCCTCAAACAAAGCCATTCACAGCCAATCTCAAAGTATGGTTGCACTGTAGGATGGCTGTAAAACAGAACTCAACTGCTTAGTTTCGCACAGGAGCTTCAGCTTGTGAACTATGATTTTTTTTAACTAGTAGAGATACAGTACAGCTTATCACAGTAACAAAATGCTCTGTGTGTGAGGTACGCTACACCCATGCTATGGTGTACCTTGTATAGGCAGAGTTTAAAAAGAAAAACAGTGTTAATAATAATATAATGATAACGTTTATTACATTTGAACCATTGATTTTTATTCATTTCCTTAAGCAGTAAAAGGGCGTTTTCAGGATGAAGAAGGGAGTGTTGACATGAAGAACAAAAGCACACAGACATAGAGAACAAACACACACACACACACACACACTCCTATACACACATGCATGCATACATACACACTCATTTTTGTTGTTTTAATATAGCGAAACCAGAGTCAAATTAATGAATGAGAATATTATGGCTTGCCTACTTTGATCCATATAATTTTTTTTTTTTTTAATGTATTGTTATGATCATGTTAGGTTTGTTCTTTAATTTTTGAGTATGTTTTTCAAACAAAGGATGATAAACCGAGTAGCTGGCATCTTTAGAACAGCCTAGTCTGATCTACCTAAGAAGGTTGATCGGTTACAATGGTTAGGTTTGTAAAGAGTTTGCTAAATACAGGGCTTCCTGTTGCTAGTTTATTAAGGGAGCACTAGGGATGCCCATTTGAGGATTTTTGAGAGTCATTGTGAGATTTTACAGTACAAAGTGCAACAAGAATGGTAGTCGTTTAATATATATCTTGCATGGAGTTGCATCTGTTCAAAAGTGTCTGCCGCATGCGTCATTACCATAGTTCTGTCTTTTGAATTCTCTCTCTTTTACAGGTTGATGTGATTGAGTGTCCATGAGTTCTTTTTTTTTTCTTTTTTTTTTGTTGCCAACTCTTTCTTTTTGGACTGGTTAGCATCCATTCAAAGGGACATGACATTCTTGTTCTTTTTGTGACAGGGAATGTCGATGCAGATAGCTTGGGTTTGGAGAAATGACCAACTTTTTTTTACAACCTGCCTTCCTGTAAAAGGAGATTAAACCTGGAACTTTTGAGACAGTGCTGAAAATGTAATGCCGAAGCTGGCCAACCATTCTGTTAATTTAAATAAAATAAAATAAATAAATGCTAAAAAAAGCAAAAATGTGTACAAACGAATCACAAGACAAAACACGACACGTTTTGACCTCTTAGGTCTTCTTCAGGCAAGATACAAAACAATTAGGACAACGAAAATGAACGAGCAATCACATATCTTCAACGCTTATCTTGCGCTGAAGTGATTGAAGATAAGTGATTGCTCATTCATTTTCGCCATTGTTAAAAATATGTGGGTTATTTTGTCAAATGTGAGAGTTGTGATTACAGAGCAAATTCTAATGTTTATACCTGTACACTTTATTTGAAATCTCCTGCTCATTCACAAACGACATGTTGGGATTGTGAGGAGTTTGTTTGATTTGACCGAGGTTGTGGAGAAGCAGCTCTCCTGCAGACAAGGAGCCTTTGCATCCTCTAGCTGTGCTTTCAGTGTAACACTGGAGTAGGTTATAAGCAGGGATGTTTTATGAATGTAGCAAACGATAAAAGCGAAAGCATCTTAGACAAACAGGAATACAAATGTGTGTGTGTGTGTGTGTGTGTGTGTGTGCGCGCTTTAGACAAGGAGGATGGACAGAGAAAGAGAGAGGAGACTATAATCAGATCAGTTGATGGATATGTGTGTTAAGAAAGAAGTGTGATGTGAATGAACTGAAGAATGGTATCACAATATCAAAGTGCGGATGATTAGATAGTGAGACTGTGCTTGCTGTCCATTCTGCAGTGCAGGTCTGTCCAGATGGCTTTGTTGTGTGATATCAGTTGTGTTAAAAATTTGAAAAAGGCCATCCAGCATGGCCCAGTTTTATCTGTCAGCTGAAAAGATGTCAGTATTTCAGCTACCTTGTTGTTTATTGCTTTTTCTGTGTAAATATTGTCGCTCTTTTATGATTTCTTTTTTGGAATGGGGCCTTGCATTTTTATATCAACAGGGTGACAGTTGTGATCATGATTGGCACAATAGTCAGAACTGTGAAGTGCTATGCTTTTTGGTGTAGCGTGCTATAATTTACTGGACAAAGCTATGCTGATACAGTTTGGGATGAAATGCTACGCCAACAAACAAAAATAAAGAATTTATACAAGAAGTGCTTCACCGACTTAGCGGCAGCTTAAATGGAACCAAGACTGTGAAAAACTTTTGTCTGTTGACTTATTTTGTTAAAAAAAAAAGGCTGAATTTAGTGAGGAGAGGAAGAAAAGTCATTATCGACAATTGCGATTTTGCTGCCTTATCGATTAGTTTTGTTCTTGGCCATTAAAAATTTTTTTTTTGTAGGTCAAGACAGACAGTGGGTTAACTAGTGAGACTTGTAACTTCTTAGGTCGCCAGTATGTCAAGTGCAAAGCAAAGTTTAACTGAAAGTGCCTACAAGATACTACATATTATGAGTGCTACACTTGAAGTTGAAATGCTCTGCTTGAAATGTCAAAATGCCATGCTTTGTGCTTTTGAGGCCTTGGCAAAGCAAATATTGAACAGTAAACTTGCAGTCACCACAGTTCATTACCTGTTCCTGACAATTTGTATGCTGATTTATTTTGTACCAATGTTAAGGATATATCAAGAACTGACTGATTTTCAAAATTGTGATAATTAGTTGTTTAAAATTGTGATAATTAGTTGCCATTTAAAAGGGTGATTCCATTAAGATATTTTAAAGGTTTGAAAGCAGAAAAAACAACAATTAAAGACTGCATGCCATTATGGATGCACTTGGTACATGCGCTGATTGTTCAGGGTCCAGTGGAAATCATGCCTATTACTCAGGATAAAATGCACTTCATTTGAATCAGTGCATCATTTAAAAACAAAGTTTTCATAGTAATCAGACGTTTTACTGTGCCACAGATCTGCAGTACAGTTCTACAC
>CM065736.1:39948536-39956036 GCA_033310375.1 Conus canariensis
GCATGGTGTGTGTGTGTGTGTGTGTGTGTGTGTGTGTGTGTGTGTGTGTGTGTCCAATAAGCAAAAAGATTAAAAGACTAGATTGTCATTGATTGATTTAACAATATACAATAGACAGACACAAAGGCACACAGAGACACACATTACCTTCGTATTTCTCTGTCTGTGAGTCTGTACACAGAAGTGTGCATGCACATGCACACACACACACACACACACACACACACACACCCCACACAAGAATGGGGGGGGGGGGGGGGGGGAGAGAGAGAGAGAGAGAGAGAGAGGAGAGAGAGAGAGAGAGAGAGAGAGTATTGTGCCTAGTTTTAAAAAAAACTTTTAAGTTTTCAAACGATATTTTTAAATGAGTAGAAGTACATGCACACATGCGTGCACACACACGCGCACGCACACACACACACTCACACTCACATTTTATTTTGCCCTTTTGTGATGACAAAATGCAAGCTTTAAGTTACTTACTTGTTTAACCAAACTGCTTTCACACAATTATTTGTGCACAAAATAACCATATTATGCACTGTCAGACTCAGATTTTGCACATTCACTGTTTCACACATACAGAGAATACTGTTTCACACAAACAGAGAATACTGTTTCACACATACAGAGAATGCTGTTTCACACATACAGAGAATACTGTTTCACACATACAGAGAATACTGTTTTACACATGCAGAGAATACTGTTTCACACATACAGAGAATACTGTTTCACACATACAGAGAATGCTGTTTCACACATACAGAGAATACTGTTTCACACATACAGAGAATGCTGTCTCACACATACAGAGACTACTCTCAAACTTATAAGATACATACAGACTTGCCAGCTCCAGTTGCCATGGTTTATAATATTCAAATGACTGTAAGTATGAATACTGGCTGGCTACTTAAAATTTCTCGCTTGTAATTTAACACTAGGAAATGGTCACCTGCAATCAGGATGTGAACCTCTTAATTGCAGATCAAGATGACATAAAAGGAAAACACAGTTATAATGTCAAAGAAGTATACACAGTCGGAATTTTATATTACGGTGAAGTATAACAGAATAGTGCAAGGGAAAAAGAAAAAAACAGTAACCAACTTTCAGCTACATTGTGAGCGAATGAACAAAGTAACAAAGCCAACCAAACCAACTGGCTGACAAGCTGCTAACTGACTGAGTGACTGACTGCATAAACTGGATTTATCAATAAACAGACAAAAACAAGCAAGGAAAAAATAACCAAAAAAAAAAAAAAAAAAAAGGACAAGCAAACAAACAAAAAAGGCAGTAAATAGGTATATGAATAGGTAAATAGATAAATAAGTAAGTAAGCCAGTCCTGTGTGCTGGGAACAGTTGGGAGTGGGATCTCTGTAATAAATCTGGTGAGCAGGTGGAAAGGAGGAAAACGGGGGGGGGGGGGGGGGGGGGGGGGGGGGGGGGGGGGGGGGGAAGATTTAGGGGGTGGGGTGGAGGGGGGGGGGCGGAGGGAAAGTCACACACACACACACACACACACACACACACACACACACACACACACACACACACACACACACACACAACTCCCCCCTTCCACACTCACACACATTCACACACACACACTCACATAATATCACTTAATGTGGAAAGACGATAAATCAAAGACAACAACAACAAAACAAAACACAACACACACGCACACACACCACACACACACACACACACACACACACACACACACACACACACACACATGCATAGACCAATGCACACAATGTGTCATGCGGGCACTTTGCATATCAGCTTCTTGCTGGGCTCTGGTCAAGGAAACTGCCTGGGTATTTTAGAACGATCTTGGGCTACAATGTAGCCTTGTGCTGAAAATCTGTGTGTGGTATCTGGCAATTCACCTACAAGGATATGTGCGACACACAAAGTATGACATTGATAACATGTTGAATAATAACTCTACCATCCACAGAATGTGCAACTTTTCATCCTGACAGGCTACCATATGTGGCATCTTGTGTAACTTACATGTTATACATTGTCACTTTTCTGTCATTTCTAGCATTTTGAATTTGATTTTGGCTCACAGAAATAGGTGCAGGCTGATTCCATGAACTTTGTAAATTTCTCATTGATTCATGGTGACAAGGCAACAGTTCTTCTAACTGCAGAGTTACTGTGTTCATATATACACACTGGGTGTTCAAATCTGTGGTGCCCATTTGGTTTAAAGAAATCCAGAGTTGCCAAGAAGCTTTCACAGTTTCAGCAAAGGTCTGAGTTGTCAAAGGTAATACATTTATTTTATTAAAAAAAAAAAAAATAAAAAAAAAAAGAAAGAAAAAGGAAGAAAAATGAAGTAATCAGACTCGGAGGGTAAATACAGTAGCTGTCGTTGGTCATACGTCCTCCAGTGATCTTTCTCTGTGACTTTGCATGAAGTCTGGAAGGCGGTGTGCGTTCATTTGTATCCTGTAGACAGGGGAGAGTCACGTATTTTAGTTCCAGACAGTTTGGGCATAATTTCTCTGTCACAAGTTTGGGGGAGAAAGCATAAATCTACATCTTGTTGTTCCACCGCTTTGTGAAAGCTTGGGTAATCAGACACGACTGCTCTCTACTGTTTTATACGTTAGATTTTATTCACATGTTAGACAAGGAATTTCTGTGCAGCTATGTCGTGGCCCCTCAGGCCTAGTGCTAGTTGAAGGTGATGTTGCATGCAGGTTGGTAGTTGAAGTGCTTTTTTTTTGTTTTTTTTTGACTGATCTGTGGAAGAAGGTTGAGACTAGTTTTCTGCCGACCATATGGGGGCCAATGGGGGCCATTAACGTGGGGGTATTAATTGTGTCACTTGATGCACTTTGCCTCTTGCCTCTACGGTTATCAGGACTTGAGTCAGATGGAAAATGATGGTGTGGATGTTTTGGTTGTCCTGTCAAATGGCTTGCAACTCCGTGGCTTAGAACACACACACACACACACACGCATGCGCACGCATGCACACATGTGCACACATGCACGCACGCATGCGCAAACACACGCATACACACACAGACACACACACAGACACACACACACACACACACACAACTCTTGAGAGAGAGAGAGAGAGAGAGAGAGAGAGAGAGAGAGAGAGAGAGAGAGGATGGGTGTAAATTTGTTGTTAAGTTTCTGAACGTGAAGACTTGCAGTTAAAATCCATTTTACGCGTGTAAATAAAGAGATTGCGTGATTACAAACTTTATACCATAAAGGGGGGAAAAAGAATACATGAGCAGTGTCAACATTTACCGGCAGGTTCCTTTTTTTATTGAAATTCAGGGCATGTATCAGCCCATCCATAGAAGCTGTCTGGTTTGTTCAGTAGATCTGAACGAGAAAAATTAACATTTAGTTGTTGTTTGTTCCGACGACCACTTGTATTTGAATTGTGCTCTCTCTCTCTCTCTCTCTCTCTCTCTCTCTCTCTCTCTCTCTCCCTCCCTCCCCCCCCCCCTCTCCTCTCTCTCTCTCTCTCAAGGATATAAAATAGGTCTTTTGACTGACTGAAATGTAAATGAATACATTTTATGTTATCTATAGCTTTTAATTTGAATCTGCTATTTTGTCTTTATTCAGTTATAATGTTCACATTCACCTTCATTATGGGCTGAGGCCTAATAATATAAATGAAATATCTTGAGTCTTGAGTTTCACTCTCTGTCTCTGTCTGTCTCTCTGTGACGCACGCACGCACGCACGCACGCACGCTCGCACGCATGCACATTCTCTCTCTCTGTCTCTCTCTCTCTCTAACGTGTGTGTGTGTGTGTGTGTGTGTGCGTGTGTGTGTGTGTGTGTGTGTGTGTGTGCGCGCTTATGTATATGGAGTGGGTGCAAGGTTAATCACTGTTCTTATAACAGATCATCATTGTTCATGCAGTGAACCAGATTGTTCACAGAGTGAACCATCATTGTACATGCAGGGAACCATCGTTATTCACAGAGTGAACATCATTGTTCAAAGAGTGAACCATCATTGTTCATAGAGTGAACCATCACTGTTCATGCAGAGAACCATCGTTGTTCACAGAGTGAACCATCATTGTTCAAAAAGTGAACCATCATTGTTCATGCAGTGAACCATCGTTGTTCACAGAGTGAACCATCATTGTTCAAAGAGTGAACCATCATTATTCATAGAGTGAACCATCACTGTTCATGCAGAGAACCATCGTTGTTCACAGAGTGAACCATCATTGTTCAAAAAGTGAACCATCATTGTTCATGCAGTGAACCATTGTTCACAGAGTGAACCATCATTGTTCACAGAGTAAACCATCACTGTTCAAGCAGTGAACCATCTCTTCAAGCAGTGAACTATCATTGTTCGTAGAGTGAACCATCACTGTTCAAGCAGTGAACCATTATTTTTCGTAGAGTGAACCATCACTGTTCAAGCAGTGAACCATCTCTGTTCAAGCAGTGAACTGTCATTGTTCGTAGAGTGAACCATCACTGTTCAAGCAGTGAACCATTATTTTTCGTAGAGTGAACCATCACTGTTCAAGCAGTGAACTATCATTGTTCGTAGAGTGAACCATCACTGTTCAAGCAGTGAACCATTATTTTTCGTAGAGTGAACCATCACTGTTCAAGCAGTGAACCATTATTTTTCGTAGAGTGAACCATCAGTGTTCAAGCAGTGAACCATTATTTTTCGTAGAGTGAACCATCACTGTTCAAGCAGTGAACCATTATTTTTCGTAGAGTGAACCATCAGTGTTCAAGCAGTGAACCATTATTTTTCGTAGAGTGAACCGTCACTGTTAAAGCAGTGAACCATTATTTTTCGTAGAGTGAACCGTCACTGTTCAAGCAGTGAACCATTATTTTTCGTAGAGTGAACCATCACTGTTCAAGCAGTGAACCATTATTTTTCGTAGAGTGAACCGTCACTGTTAAAGCAGTGAACCATTATTTTTCGTAGAGTGAACCATCACTGTTCAAGCAGTGAACCATTATTTTTCGTAGAGTGAACCATCACTGTTAAAGCAGTGAACCATTATTTTTCGTAGAGTGAACCATCATTGTTCAAGCAGTGAACCATTATTTTTCGTAGAGTGAACCATCACTGTTCAAGCAGTGAACCATTATTTTTCGTAGAGTGAACCGTCACTGTTAAAGCAGTGAACCATTATTTTTCGTAGAGTGAACCATCACTGTTCAAGCAGTGAACCATTATTTTTCGTAGAGTGAACCATCACTGTTAAAGCAGTGAACCATTATTTTTCGTAGAGTGAACCATCACTGTTAAAGCAGTGAACCATTATTTTTCGTAGAGTGAACCATCACTGTTCGTGCAGGGAACCATCGTTGTTCACAGAGTGAACCATCATTGTTCATAGCGTGGATCCTGTCACTAACAACTGCCCCATTCGTCCTCCTGACTCCCACCCCATGGGCTTTTGTAGGTGTCGTCGGGATTATTGATGGAGAAGCGAGTCTGCGGAGACGTTGCATGGTGGGGTGGGGGGACCACCACCGCCACAACAAGAAGTCTTGAAAACTTCCTCTCTCTTTCTCTCTCTCTCTCTCTCTCTCTCTCTCTCTCTCTCTCTCTCTCTCTCTCTCTCTCTCAGTGTTTTTAGTGAAAGGTTAATATTGTGTGAGTGATTCAGTCGTACGCATTGTTTCGTGTGTGTGTTTAGTGTTTACTTTTTTCTTAACTAATGATCTTTTCTGAATTTTTCTTGATTTTTGCGCATGTTTACATTTATGTATGTGTATATATATATATATGTATACATGTATGTATGTGTGCTTATATATATATATATATGTGTGTGTGTGTGTACACACACACACACACACACACACATGTGGACATGTATGTTTTTGTGTCTTCTGTCTAGCAGCTTTAATAGTCTCCTGCCATTGCCTTTACCGCCTATGTAATAAGAAGCATTTGAACACTCGGTAAGCATTAGCGTGTTGCTGCTCAGAATTTGACATTTACAGTAAAGCTGTGTGTGACTGCAAATTGGATATACATTTATTTAAACCTAGAAGTCTTGAATGGGAGAGGGGGCTTTATTTGGAGGGTTGTGCTGTATATAGAATGCCTAAGGCAGTAAAAGAGTAAACCAAAGGCTGGTGGATACCCCCATCTGCTGTGCACCCCCTCCCCAACACCAACACCACCCTACCTACCCTACCCTACCCCATACATCACCTTCCCCTCCCAAACTTTCCTGCCACCCTGCCCCGCTCACAACAGTTTCTGTCAAGCACAGCTAAACGCATCATCTAATTCATCACACTCCCTCCCTACCCACCCCCACCATACTCTCCATTCTGGCTTCGAACTCCCACCTCATAGCGTTCCCGCCTCGTTTTTCTATCTACACGCAGGGCCCCTCCCCGCCCCCCTCCTCCTTCCCCCCCTCTCCTTCCCTCCCCCCCCCCTCGGTCCACGACCTCTCTCCTTCTATGACATCTGGCTCTCTAAGCACATCAGCCGTTCCGTTTGTTTCATACACAAGCACACCCGCACAGGCCTTTTGTGTGTGTGTGTGTGTGTGTGTGTGTGTGTGTGTGTGTGTGTGTCTGTCTGTTGTCGTCTGTCTGTCTCTCTCTCTCTCTCTCTCTCTCTCTCTCTCTCTCTCTCTCTCTCTCTCTCTCTCTCGTTCACTCACCCATGCAGACGCAGACGAAGCTAGTACATTCGCAGCAAAACGCCATCTTCATTGAAACGTATGGGATTGGCAAATGGAGGAAAAAAAAAAACAAAAAAAAAAACAAACAAAAAAAACAAAAAAAACAAAACAAACAAACACGGACTTTTCTTCCGTTATCAGAGCAAAACAATAGGAGTGTGCGAAAGATATCCTGCAGAGAATTAATGGTGAGGGGAACACACAGCAGAGAGAGAGAGAGAGAGAGAGAGAGAGAGAGAGAGAGAGCATGCAACACAGAATAAGCTTGGAATGATGGGGGTGGGGGGGGGGGGGTAAGGGGATGTTCGGGGTGGAGGAACGATGGTTTATTGCAGGTCTCAAGTTTACACACGATAGAAACCAAGAGAGAATCGGAAGCGAGGAGATGGGTGGGTGTGGGGGGAGGGGGGGTACTTGCCTCCAGGTGCACATGTGCTCATACATGTATGTATGCCCATAAAAGCCACAGGGATGTGCACTTGTGCGTATCATACGAACTAGCCAATGTGTTGGATGATAATGTCTGTCAGAGATCACTTTTTTTTATGGCTTGGAAGATGGTTAAAAAGTGGACAAAGTTTGCAGAGAGCAGAACAATGAGGATTGCGAAGGATTCTCCAGCGAGTTGGTTGATACGAAAGAGGGGCGCGTGTATAGGCAAGAGACAAGGCAGGAACTGTGTAGATAACAGAGGTTGCGTAGACAATACGGAGGGAGTGGGGGGGGGGGGGGGGGGGGGGGGGGCAAAGGGAGGGGGGAGCGGGGGAAGGGGGGTGGTGGTGGTGGTGGGTAAA
>CM065736.1:39958536-39964176 GCA_033310375.1 Conus canariensis
TTTTCTGTTGATTTTTTTTTTCTTTTTGTTGCATGTTCGGGTTTTTTTTTAAATTTTTTTTTTTATGGTTTGTTGCTGGTGTCATGGGTTTCATTAAAGCCAGTAGTAACCTTGTTTGTGGAGACGGAGTTTGCTTACAATGTTGATTATTGTCTTGCCTCCACTTCACGCCTTCACGCTGTGTCAGTCTTTTCCTGTCCGCAAGTTTCTGGCATATGTGTGTGTGTGTGTGAGTGTGTGTGTGTGTGTGTGTGTGTGTGTGTGTGTGTGTGTGTGTGTGTGTGTGTGTGTGTGTGTGTGTGTGTGAGTGAGATGAGAGAGAGAGAGAGAGAGAGAGAGAGAGAGAGAGAGAGAGAGAGAATAAATATGAATCTGTGTTAAAGATTTAAGCAACAGCTAATTAACCCTGTTCAGAACTTGCATCCTGTCAGTATCGTCGATGACGCGATGGGAGTGTGTGTGTTGCCATCAGTTCTTTGGGTCGCGGCACTGGGTATCTAGGTGGAAAGATCTGGAGCCAGGGATGAGAATCTTTAAACTCGGACGTCATTGACGGCCAGTTAGAACACACGACGTGAATGCAGGAGGTTGTGAGCTCAAATCAAGGCGGCCAACTTGAAACTTGCCATTTTCCGCTCTTCCCATCTTATGAATGCGTTCTGGTTAGTGTAGCGTTGGATAGGTCTCCATCTGCCAGCTCTACTACGATAGTTATGCTTGTCTTTCGGAACACCTCCAGAGAGAAGTGTAAATTTTGGAGGAACCGCAGCAAAAAGCTCTGCAGACCTGTCTGTCTGTGCCGATGGCGGATGTAGGACAGGGGCTTGGAAGAGGCAGTGAACGTTGAAGAGTTGAGTGAGGACCATCTGCTGTTGGGAGGGAGAACTGACTGGAGTGGGCCCACTGTCAGTGGTACCTGGCCTCAGACATGGGGAGCTGCGCTGTTGTGAAGAAGCTCGTCCTGTTAGCTTATTTTCCCTTCGCTGTCTTGTAATGGGTCTTGGCTGGAGCTGCCTGTTCGTTTGTTTTCCTGGTGACATGGATGACACAGCCAGCCAGTCAGTCACCAAGTGTGTGTGCAGGCAGGAGTACAGTTCTCTTGACTTTTTTGTTTGTGTTTTGGTCGACTTTTTTTTTTTTTTTTTCTGTCTCAGGATTACAGATCTCTCGACTTTTTTGTTTTTGTTTTTTGGTCGATTTTTTTTTTTTTTTTTTTTTTTTTTTTTTTTTTGCAGCCTCCTCGACCCTTACTTGTCCGTGCTTTCTAGCTGAAGAACAAAGGTGAACGATTCTTGCGTCAGTTGATTCAAATTGGAAGCTACAGCAATGGGCTGGGGTGTAAGAAGGGAGATTGTGCTGCTAGTATAGTATCGTTGCCCTGTCAGCCTTATGGGATTTGCTCACTAGTTGCCTTGATGGGCCTTGGCAGTGGCGGATACGAATCACTGTGGTGGATGTTTATAATGAGGTATGGTAATGCTGTTTACAACCCAGCCGACCGCAAAGGGCCATAAGAGGCTCTCCATTCAGAGCGATGCCTGTGGCGGGACGTGGGGCCGGGCGGAACGGCGGTGAACGTGGACGAGAACCATTTGCATGTTGTCAAGGCGAGAGACCTGCTGGGTCCGCCACTGTCGAAATCTGTTCCAGAAACTGGAGAGCTGTGCTGTGGTGATGGAGGACGCCTTGTTTCGTTTCTGCCTGTCCTGTTTGTGCAGGAGGTCTCTGCTTTTGTTTTTCTTCGGGCTCTTTGATATTTTTCAGGGGTGGACCCATGGTTGGGGATTACACTGAAATTGTGTCTCTGTCTCTGTCTCTTTCTGTCTCTGTCTCTTTCTGTCTGCCTGTTTGTCTCTGTCTCTGTCTCTGTCACTCACTGTGTGTGTGTGTGTGTGTGTGTGTGTGTGTGTGTGTGTGTGTGTGTGTTTCTCTCTCTGTCTCTTTCTCTTGTCTCTGTCTGTCGGTCAGCCTGTCTGTCTGTCTGTCTGTCTGTCTCCCGCTCTCTCTCTATCTCTCTGTCTCTCTCTCTGTCTGTCGGCTTGCACGGTTTGCTATCAGTTCGCTGCCGATTAATCAATCAGTTGGAAGAAATGAGCCTGAGAATGGTATTGTATAGGTTGAATTGAAAGCAGGGGTGAGCTGTCCAGTTTGCTCGGAAGACGCCCCACTTCCGCTGATGGATCGGACGACCTAGGCAACAAAGCCAGTGAAACGATGTCGTATGGCTGAAGTGCACGAGTCGACCGACTTGAGATTTCTGGCGAGATAGTTTCGGGACTCCGCTTGCTGCCTGCAGTCATGTTTATTCATGTCGAAACTTCACAGTTCTTGGCTTTTGCCCTTCAGGTAAAGATATATATTAGCGAAGATGCGATACGGAGAGTTTAGTCCTCGTGCCTTTTGGGTCAGGTGAGATTTGGGGATTCTCATTTGGGCCTGGCGGCCTTATGGTGGATGATCATCATGAGAGTACGCTGACGTGTGCCAGCAGTTCTATCATCCATCCATCCATCGTCTTCCCCACTGCCAGAGAGAGAGAGAGAGAGAGAGAGAGAGAGAGATGAAAAAAAAAAGAAGAAAAAAAAAAAGTAGGAAGAAAACGGTAATGGGGTCTCCAATTGGCACCAGCAAATACGATACGACGACACGCGGTTTACGTCAACAGATGAAGGATGGTGGCCGCGAGAGCGAGGCTGGCTCTCCAGTCCAAAGCGAGGCCCGTGACGGATGGGGGAACGAGGCTCGGCGGCTGGCAGACGTGCCGCTTCTCTTGACAGCTCTGTGTTTCTATCTCCTTCAGATTGCCTGTCTCTCCGCGCCCAGCGTCGGCCCCCGAATAAATTGAACATTATCTGGCCCCTCGCTGCTCTTTGACGTTTTTCTATCGCACCGTTGAGCCAATCAGTTATGCCCTTCTCGGGCAATCGCGTGTTGCGCGTTCGCTGGCGTGCTTGCGCGTAGTGTACACGTAAAAAAAAGAAAAGGAAAAAGAAAAGATAGTCACGTAGTCGCTTTTGTGTTCAGTTTTGCCTGTAGAGGAGGGCGCGTGTACGGATGCTCAAGAAGACAGGAATACAGCTACTCTTGTTCTCTCAAGCTTCTGCCCCACCCCCCCCCCCCTTCCTCCACAGCTCCCCCCTTCCCCTCCCCCACCCTCTCTTTCTCTGTTTCTCTCTCTCTCTCTCTCTCTCTCTCACACACACACACACACACACACACACACACACACACACACACTCTCTCTCTCTCTCTCTCTCTCTCTCACACACACACACACATACACACACACACAACACAACCTTGAATGCAGGAGAGAGAGAGAGAGAGAGAGAGAGAGAGAGAGGAGTATAAATATCACACACCACACACACCAACGTATCTTAAATCATGCACACACCCACTGAAACGTGCACGTACAGAGGCATTCATACACGCACACACAATCGGGCGTGTATGGTTCTCGTACATAGAACTTTTATTCATCGGAAAGTTATGACTCATTCTCGCTATATTTCTGTTCAGGGTGCGAAATCCGTATCATACATTCGAGTTGACGCAGCTTCTTCATCCTAGCTTTTCCTTTAAAAAGAAAAAAAAGAGGGAAAAAAAAAAAAATAGGCAGACCTGGAGAGATCGAGGAGAGGAAACTAAGAGACGGTAGGTAAAGAGATCGAGGGCATGGTGGTGTGAGGGTGGATAGGATGGCGGGAGGTTGGGTCCCAGCGAGGAAGGTAAAAAAAAAAAAAAGAAAAAAAAAAAGTGGAGGTGAACTTTGGGATTAGATGGAAGAGGGGGTGATGATGGTAGGAGGAGGACCCGGCGAAGAGAGAGAGAGAGAGAGAGAGAGGGGAGAGGGGGGAGAGGAGGGTGAGGGTCGGAGAGATGAGTTGGGAAGTCAGAACACGCGGTGGAAGTGTTTGGGATCGGATGGGTGATAAATTGAACACAATTTGGCCGGCGGAGATTTCAGAGCGGCAGCGGCCTTTGATCGTGACGTGGAGTTTACCGCCCAATCGTCAGGAATTACGGCGGATACTGAGCAGATCTCTCGGTCGCCATCTTCCACCCTTAAATCTGCCCCCCCCCCCCCACCGCACCCCCGTCCTCCCTCACTTCTCTCTCTCTCTCTCTCTCTCTCCCCACTCACCATACCCACCCCACCGTTTTCTTTTTTAAGAAAAAGATGCGTCGGCTCATAACGATTCGTTTTAGAGTATAGAGTGGCCACGTTTTGGGGTTAGGTTTTTTCCCCCTCAGTAAGCAGTTCAAAATGAGTGTGCGTGCAAATGAACGTACTCACCGGCAACACACACACACACGGACCTCTCTCTCTCTCTCTCTCTCTCTCTCTCACACACACACACACACAGACACACACGGACGCACACGCACACAACACACACACACACACACACACACACACACACACACACACACACTGCATTTATGCTAGCTGTTTGATACTGAGAGGAGAGTGAAGCAGATGCATCGGCACACACACACACACGGACAGGTGTATCGAAGATGTAACCTTTAAGTACACGCGCAGGTAAAACACTGGCAAAAGGAGTGCTCATGTTGCACAAACTGCATTTGCACATCCGTTTCCTTTGCTCAGGTCATTGTGCAGTCATAATTACGTTATACATGACGCTTGTCAGTCCTTGCTGACACCGGCTCAGACACAACACACACAGGCAAGAATGCACACACACATACGCTAACTTTCGTTTGACAAAGTATATACCGACACGTCTGTGCGCGCACACAGTTGCGTGCACGCGCAGATACTCGCACACTTGCATGCACTTCAGCTAGTATGCACCACGGACTGAAAAAGTGCACCATACACTACCATTGTGTAAGAGGGGAAAGGAAAAAGACAAGAGAAATTCACACACACACACACACACACACACACACACACACACACACACACACACACATTCACACACACACACACACACACACACACACACACACACACACACACACACACACAGTGGCCAACATGGGGATCGGACTCGCGATCTCTGCTGCTGGGTGTAGCGTCACATATAAGACGAAGATGTGCGGAGGGGAGAGGGGGGTGGGGTGGGACCTTGTTTCTTCTGGCTACAAATATACAGAGAAAAAGAGGGAAGATAAGGGGAGGGACAGAATCATGGAAGAGAGGAGAGAGAGAGAGAGAGAGAGAGAGAGAGAGAGAGAGAGAGAGCATGCTTTAGTTTACATGAGGAAAAGCGACAGTGCACACGTGCAGAACACATTGGAAAAGTAGCACAAAAGACCACAATCGATGAACAGAAATCGAGCAAGGGGGAAAAAAAAGAAAAAGAAGATAAGGGCAGAAAAAAAAAAAGAGAGAGAAAAAAAAAAGAAAAAACCCACACAGTGGTAACATATGGATTTGACGTGCGGATTTGAAGAACAATGAAAAGCGTTTATCTGGCCAGCTCAAAAAACGACACAATGACGCTGGCGCTTTTAGGTTCCCCGCGGATCGTTTGTATGCTGCACAGACGCACCAGAACATTATTTCAGGTGGTTTGCATTGTGTGGCAGAGCGATAATTACAGTATCGATTCTGAATGTGTTGCAAGGAACGACCCCCCCCCCCCCCCCCCCCCCCCCCCCCCC
>CM065736.1:39964276-39971776 GCA_033310375.1 Conus canariensis
CCTCCTGCTCCTTCTCTTGGTGGCCATGGCTAGGAGAGGACGACCCTTGTAGACACCTCTGGCCGTGACCCTTCCCCCGGCCCCCCTCCCCCCTCCTCCCCCACTCCTGGCTCCTTCTCTGGTGGCCATGGCTAGGGTGGACGACCCCTTGTAGACCACCACTGGCCGTGACCCTCCCCGCCCCCTTCCCTCCTCCCTTCCTTCCTTCTCTTTTAGTGTGTTGTTCATCCTGTACTCCTTACCTGTCACCTGCTAGCCCAGTGCATGCATGCTGTTGTGAATGAGGTGAGTGCGCGTGATGCGCGCATGCGTGCGCGGCGCGCGCGTGCGTGTTTTACTGCGACCAAGTCTCACTCTGTCTCTATTCCCCCCCCCCCCCCCCCCCCCTCTGTGTGTGTGTGTGTGTGTGTGTGTGTGTGTGTGTGTGTGTGTGTGTTGTGCGCGCGTGCGTTTACAGAAGTATGGCTGTGGACGAGCGTGATCTTTCCTCAACTTCCAGCTCCCCAGAATCGAAAAGTACTCCTAGCCAGGTGACGGATTTATGTACCATCCTATTATTTTAACGATCCTTTGGCACCGCAGCTACGATCCGTGCATGTATGTATGTATCGTAACGATGGTAACCGCGCCCGCACCTTGCTTGCTTGCGCCAACAAGATGGAGCCCAGGCTGTTTGTAACCAGGCAGAAAAGAAAACATGCCGCAGATTACCCTGACGTGTGAATTTATTGTGGAACACAACGGCGTGTGTTAATGGGTCTTCCGTCAGAGCTGCCACCCGAACTCCGTCGTGCATGTATTATCGATCCTCCGACGCTGGCTGCCACCTTCACGCACCTGTTGCCTGAACTACTTTTTGATGGAAAGGGGGTGGGGGTTGGTGGTGGTGGTGGGGTCTATTCCGGGGGGAAAAAGCGATCGTATTACCAAACATGCAGTGGTTGTTCAAGTTTGTGGCTTTTATTAGAGGGATGGGGGGAGGGAGAAATGGAAAGTTATCATGTTGTAATGGAAGATGTGAAATTGCTTTTGACGTGTTTCTCGCTTAGGCAGAGCTTTCCAGGGGAGCAGGAGAAAGCGTGGGCGGTTATCAAGCAGTATCGATTTTTTTTTTTTTTTTTTTGCTCGTGGCGTTTATCCTCTCGTAACGTTTTTCGTTCACTGCCAGTGTGTTCACTGTACGGGTTTTGTTTGTTTTCATGTGTGATTATTGCAACACCTCGCAGCACACGCGACACATCCATGCACGCACGCCGCGCTTGGCGCCGCGCGGCCGCTGCGCCACACACACATCACACAACACCACACTTACACACACCACACACACACACACGCATTGTTGTAGTCGACACTATCAAGACATTGAATGGTTCTGCGCATAGGTTAGCCGCCAGCGTAGACTTCATTCAGATCTGGTATGTTCAGTGATTATCTTCAGCTAGCAGGTGTCCCCGTCCCCCGTCCGCCTAACACACCCCCCCCCCCCCCCCCCACCACACACGCACATCGTCCCACACCACCCCACCGCACCCCTCGCCAGCAATCTGTCCTTTAGGTATCACTCACTAGCCGTACCCCACTCTCCCGTCCTACACTTCCTCTCCCCCCCCCCCCCCCCCCCCCCCCCCCCCCCCCCCCCCCCATCCACTCGCACATCCCGTCCCATCCCTCCCTGCCCTGCACCTGTCTGTCTTCTGTGGCCAGTGAAAATCTGTACTCTCTTGAGGTCAGATTAGTTTTGTGTGCAGAATCGGGGAAATCAACTCCTCCTGACCTCTCTCTCTCTCTCTCTCTCTCTCTCTCTCTCTCTCTGTTTGTCTTGTCTGTCTGTCTGTGTCAGTCTGTCTCTGCCTCTCTGTCTGTCTGTCTGTCTGTCTGTCTCACACACACACACACACACACACAGAAGCACACACAGAAGCGCGCGCGCACACACACACACACACACACACACACACACACACACACACACACACACACACACACATACACACACACACACGCAGAGGCGCGCGCACACGCACGTGCATACCCCGGCGCGCACGACATGCACCCACACACCCACGCGCGCGCCTCTGCGCTTCTGCTCAACCGGCATAGTCCCTTCCACATGCGTTACATAGACATGAAAAGAGTTAAAAACAAACAAACAAACAAACAAAAAATCCCCCCTCACCCTGGCGCCCCCCCCCCCCCCATTCCCTCCCCTCCCCTTATCCCGTTCCCATCGACAAGCATTCTTCTCTTCCCGCATTCCCTATTTTTTTTTTAAAATATATTTATTTTGGAGTGAGGGGGTAGGTGGAGGTTGGGGGTAGGGGATGGGGGTGGTGTGTCCTCATTGAAAATGTGTATCTATGACTATCCATATGCATGACTTGCATTCCTTTTCGAATTGCACTCTGTGCTGCTGCAGCCCTGTGACAAAAGTGGGGAGCGTGTTGGGCTCGTTTGTGTGTGTGTATGTGTATGTGTGTGCGTGTGTGTGTGCGTGCGTGTGTGTGTGTGCGTGCGTGTGTGTGTGTGTGTGTGTGTGTGTGTGTGTGTGTGTGTGTGTTGTGCTTGCGTGCGTGCGTGTGTAAAAGCCCAGGGCAGGCGGGCCACGGACGACTGGCTTGGTGAGTGGCAGGGAGGGGCTTACTGGCTGAAACGTGTCTTTTAAAGTCGCGGGCTGCAAGTGTCCTTCTCCTCCTCCTCCTCCTACAACCATGACGTACAGCTGCCAGGCTGACTGGAAGGATACAGTGTGCAGTTGTGTGAGATCGTTGTCATTGTTGTGCTCCCCGCGGTGGGAGGTGTGGTTGGTGTCATCAACCCTCGGCTTGATCCCCTGCAAGAGAATGCCAGTGGATGATGGCCTTACTGGGGGGAGAGGGGGGGGGGGGGGGGGGGCTTGTCGTTTGTCGCACCTCTCTTGTCTTTGCCTCTCCCACTGACCTTCCACTCCCTCCCCCCCCCACCTCTTGCTTCCCACCTCCTTCCCCCTGAGCGCCTTCCCATCGCCCCCCCCCTCTCCTGTCCCCCCCCCCTCTCCTGCCCCCCCTCCCTTTTTCTTAAGTGTTAACTAATTTCTGTTTGCTTTGAGTCGATCCTGTCATGGTTAGGTTTGTTTGTTTGTTTGTTTGTTTGTCTGTCTGTTTCCCTTTTGCTTATCAAGTGTTGACTGATTTCTGTTTACTTTGTTGAATCGATGCTGTCTTGGTCAGCGTTTGTTGTCTTGCCTGGCTGTCTGTTTTTGACGTTTTAAGTTTTCTTTGTGTTCGGTTTCTTTACTGGTCTTTTATTTTCTTTTCCTGTTCCCCCCCCCCCCCCCCCCCTTTGTGTTATCGTTTTGTTCATTCATTCTCTCACTCTCTTTCTCTCTCTCTCAGTCTGTCGTCTGGCTCTCTCTCTCTCTCTCCCCTACAACCCTCCACCCCCACCCCCCACCCCCATACTCTTTCCCGCCCCCGTCGCCGGCAACAAGCGTGTTTTCTTTGATGTGCACACAAAGTGCCTGAATGGCCTGTGGTATAATAGGCCTTATACGAAGCGCCGAATTCGAAGAGCGGTCTCCAGACGGCAGTCCCAGGTACACCACAGACAGTTACTGTATTGACAGGAGTGGCTTCCCCTTCGGTCGCCAGCGGAAAACGAAGCCACTATGGCTGTAGGCCACTGGAGACTGCGAGGTCCAAAGACCATTAGTTGGACTCCGTTGTTTCTCCTCCAGCGGAAAGGAAGAGATGCAGCAGTCGTGTGAGCTCTGGCATTGTCGTTTGGCACGCACGCACGCACGCACCGCACCGCACCGCACCGCACCGCACCGCACCGCACGCACGCACGCACGCACGCACGCACACACACTATGGTTGCAAACTGTTGTACGCTGCTCAGTTTTCTGCAGCCTTCCTTCTGCTGATTGAGTCGTGTTTTACCAGATTTTGTGAAGCTGTTTTGTGTAACACAGGGATCGAAAGAAATTGTTTAAAAAAAAAAAAGCGCGGTTTTATTTGGAAAGACGCAAATGAATGGGTGCTGCTATGTTTCTAGGGTGAGGGGAGGGGTGTGGATAGAGGGAATAGATGTTCGGAAGAAAATGTGCTAGGGATATACTCCGCGTTAAAGCTCACATTCAGTGAGAGTGATCCCGCCGTTTTCATGAGACAGATGGTCGCTGGTGGGCACGCCTGAAGTGATTTTGCCATATCAGTCACTTAACAGTTCATTCAGAGAGCAAAAATGCCCAAACTTGGTTGTGAAACGGTGTATATGTAATGCAGACAGTCGACATCGCGATCTATCTGTATCCTGACATGCACTTTAGATTCGATGTTTGACTCTCCATATCTATTTGTTTGACCCTTAAACTGAGAAAAGGTAACTCTATTTGCAGTTGAAAGACAGGCACTACCTTCCCCAGATTTTTTTGTTTTTAATTTTGTTTTGCTTTGTTTTCTGGAACAGGTCTGTTTGGTGGGTTTTTCTCTTAACTATGGTTCTTTGTGTTCAGATCAGAATGCAGAGCAACGTCAGGTGAATATTGAAGACGTGCTCAGTGAACAATGCTCATTCCTTTCACCCCATTGTGGTCGTTTGTTTGGAAGAGAAGAACAGTGGGCGCATGGTCATCACAAGGAACTTTGTCGAGGGGTCGAAAAAGAGAGGTATTCCGGTCAGCAATGAGGCTGAACACCTTGCTCAATTTTGTGAACGTGACGAAAATGCAGCAGACGTGTCATCGATGAGCTGCTACATGATCAAGCAGAGTAATTACGCGAAAAGAAAATGAAGATTGAGACAAAGCGTATTACGTCACTGTGGCCTTGTCTATATAAGGTTCGTCAAAGTCTGACAAAAAAACAAACAAAAAAAAAAAACAAGATGCAAAGCATATAAACGCACTCCCAGTTCATTTGCGTCTTTCCCCATTCATTTGCGTCTTTCCAAATAAAACCGCTCTTTTTTTTTTTTTTTTTTTTTTTTTTTTTTTTTATAAACAAAGCTCTGAACAAACAAAAGACATTCACAAATGAGATAGTAGAAGCAAACAAAATTGCTCGTACAAAATAATGGGCACTACTAACGGCTATAACGGCCCCTAACGGTTTTTCTTCTTCATGGAATATCTCAGAAAGTACGTGGCCGATATTTCTGAAAAGTTGTAGGCATGTTCATTATGGGTCACGGATGATGCCCAATATTTAAGTTTACCGTTATAGCCGGAACTAACGGCCCATAATGGTTTTTCTTTATGGAAAATCTCAGAAAGTTCTTGTCCGATCTTTCTGAAAATGTGTAAGTATGTTCATTATCGGTCACAGATGATAGCCGATGTTTACCAGAATAGCCATTACTAACGGTTACACCAGGCCAAGATGGTCTTTCCTCTTTATGAAATATCTCACACGTATTCAGGATAAACTGGGAGTACGGAGTACGGGTTTTTTTTTTTTTTTTTTTTTTTTTTTTTTGGTCAGACTTTGACGAACCTTATATAGACAAGGATACAGTGACGTAATACTTGTCGACTCTTTCGTCATCGAGCCCGGTGTCAAGGCCAACACACTTTTGTACTCTAGCCTAGCCGGTAATCGTAGACGGTGAGGTTTGTTCCCCGAGGAAAATGGCCTCGTTTCACCGAGAAACGATCCTGCTTTGCTGGGAGCTGCTTACCCACGGCGCCTGCAGAATCCTCTGTTCTCAGGCGTCTGTTTTTTGTTTTTTTTGTTTTTTTGTTTTTTTCCCCTGGGAGCTCTGTCGGCCAAGTCTCCCACAGCGTTCGTCCTTCACAGTAGACTTCAGCTCCGTGTTAAAAAATTGATCGCCTGAACTGGAGTGCTGTGCGCTGGTTCGAACTCTTTGTGAACAGTATGGATAGCGTGGGTGGGTATTTCCGATAGTTCTCCCCCCCCGGGGCCTGAACCTTGCTGGCCGTGCCATGCAGCGAGGAGGACACTCGAATGTCACATCAACTCCCTATTAGCCGGGCAAGTCGTTCTTTCCTGACGGTTCGCATGGCTACAGGCTTCGGCGGTTCGAGGATGGTGTGGTTTCCACACGTAGCTAGCAGTGGGGGCGAAGTGGATCGGCGCTCATCCTGGATCTGTTGCCGTGGGACAGCGGAGATAGCATTCAGAAGGGTGCTTGATCAGGGGTTCTCCAGTTTGTAGCATCAGAGGGAAAAAGTAACATGACGTATGATCAGGGGTTCTCCAGTTTGTAGCATCAGAGGGAAAAAGTAACATGACGTATGATCAGGGGTTCTCCAGTTTGTAGCATCAGAGGGAAAAAATAACATGACGTATGATCAGGGGTTCTCCAGTTTGTAGCATCAGAGGGAAAAAGTAACATGACGTATGATCAGGGTTCTCCAGTTTGTAGCATCACAGGGGAAAAAGTAACATGACGTATGATCAGGGGTTCTCCAGTTTGTAGCATCACAGGGGAAAAGTAACATGACGTATGATCAGGGGTTCTCCAGTTTGTAGCATCACAGGAGAAAAAGTAACATGACGTATGATCAGGGGTTCTCCAGTTTGTAGCATCACAGGGGAAAAAGTAACATGACGTATGATCAGGGGTTCTCCAGTTTGTAGCATCAGAGGGAAAAAGTAACATGGCGTATGATCAGGGGTTCTCCAGTTTGTAGCATCAGAGGGAAAAAGTAACATGGCGTATGATTAGGGGTTCTCCAGTTTGTAGCATCACAGGGGAAAAAGTAACATGACGTATGATCAGGGGTTCTCCAGTTTGTAGCATCACAGGGGAAAAAGTAACATGGCGTATGATCAGGGGTTCTCCAGTTTGTAGCATCATAGGGAAAAAGTAACATGGCGTATGATCAGGGGTTCTCCAGTTTGTAGCATCACAGGGAAAAAGTAACATGACGTACGGTACGACACGCTGCTCTTCTGAAGGAAATGACGTTTTGTAATGGGAGTTTTTAAAAGGGGGAAATTTTCTTTTTTTATTCGTGTGTGTGTGTGTGTGTGTTGTGTGTGTGTGTGTGTGTGTGTGTGTGTTGTGTTGTTTGAAAATAGACCAGTTTTTAACCATACTAACATGTTTTAAATCGACTCTCTCTCTCTCTCTCTCTCTCTCTCTCTCTCTCTCTCTCTCTCTCTCTCTCTGTGTGTGTGTGTGTGTGTGTGTGTGTGTGTGTGTTTGCTGTCTTGAAGACACATGCGTGTAATTGAATTGATTTTAACGTCGCAGAAACCCGGATGTGCCCCCACCCCCACCCTAACCCTCACCCCTACCCCTCTTGTGGTCGGTCGGTTGGGCAGTAAGCAACATGAACCTCAGTCTGAACGTTCTGTGTGATGAAATGCAGGATCGCCATCACGGCTGTTGAGTGATGGTGGCCTGACATTGCTACCTACAGTCAGAGCTGGCAATAGTAAAGCAGATGGGGGGAGGGGGGGGGGGGGGGGAGGGAGAGAGGGGGGGGGGGAAGTTTCAGGCTAAAGAGGACGAAGAGCTGAGGGGGGGGGGGGGGGGGATGGTTGCAAACTAGGC
>CM065736.1:39976776-39986776 GCA_033310375.1 Conus canariensis
AAGCCTTCATTGCAAGAGGTGTTGCGTTTTGACGAAAGAGATGAGTCTTCTGACCATAGATGTGAGCCTTTAGCAAGAGACACTGGCTGTCGCGAGCTATGAGCCGGTTTGTCGCAGGAGGTGACGTCTTTCGTTGCTATGGATGAAGCTGTCAGAGAGAGAGAGAGAGAGAGAGAGAATATGATGAAGTTGTTGCAAGAGTGTGATGCAAGTGGTGTAGCCTTTTACTTTGGGGAGGGGCAGGGGAGGGGGATGCAGCAGATGTCTTTAGTTGCAAGAGTTAATAATTGTTTTGTGCTGCAAGAGCTGTGTCTTTTGTCACACCGACATGAGATGAGATGTAATGTTGCATGAAATGTAACCTTTTGCAGGGGGGGGGGGGGGGGGGGGGGACGGAGACAGGCGGGTCCCGTTTTGTCTGACATAAATAACTCTTTGGTCTCCAGAGGTGTGGCAAGGTGACCGTATTGATGACTGAGATGTGTCCTTCGACGAAAAGTTTTAAGGAACTTTGTGTGGTGTATGAGAAACGCCTTCGGTGTTAGACTTTAGAGTATCCCATGCTTTATTTAGTTATCATTGGAGTATGTCATTTTCATTGAGTTTGTCATTTCCTAACCAGTATTTAGTGTTGGACTTAACATTTGCTTTGCCTAGTGTTAGAATCTGGAATGATGGAAAAGGTGGTTTTTATGTTTTCCTGTTTTTTTTTTTTTTTTTTTTTTTTTTTTTTGAGGAATGATTTAGCGGAATGACCATTTGTTCTGAGGCAGTGTTCTAGGTTTGTTTGTTTCTTTGTTTTTATTGAAAAATATGGACATGCGTGGGCACTGTGACTTGAGTCAGGCTTGGATACAGCTGTGTACTAAAAGGCCAGAACTATTGTGTGAGGTTTTGAATAATGTCACTGGTAGGAAATAAGACTGGGAAAAGGGAAGAAAAAAGAAAAAAAAAAGGAAAAAAAAAAAAAAAAAGGAATATGAAGAAAAGGGACGTGAAATTTCAGTTTTGTTTGTTTGTTTGCTTTTTGTTTGTCATAGAACAATTGAATCAAAATGGTGTTTTGCTAGCGAATACTTTCTTTTTCCGGTTTTGTTTGTTTGTTTTTGTTTGTGTTCTTTACGAGTGTGTTGGGAGTCGAGGTATAGAACGAGTCTTGTCGAGAGGGAGAAGCTGGGTAAAAGTGGGTACAGAATCACACGCTTATCTTTATTTTGAAAAAAGGGGGGGGGGGGGGGGGGGGGGGGGGGGGGGTCGTTGGCACCAGGTATCGTTTTGTGGGGCACAAGTTTTCGAACAGGAGTTCCCTTGGTTTTCTGAAAAGTGGTGCCCTGATAAATGGGAGGTGGAAGGAAGTGGCAGGGGGGGAGGGGGGGAAACAGGAGCTAAATGTGTAGCTGGTGGTGTGTGCCCATGGGGAGGGGACAGGAGCCGGTGGCGGGTTATCGGTGGGGGTTCGGGGGTTCAGCATGATGGTGTGGACAACCTGGGACTGACTGACTGGCCGCTCGATCCGATTCAGCGCTTGCGTACCTCTGTGGCGCCCATACTGTCTGTTATCCCCGGTATATTCTGTAGTCTGTGTGTGGTGTCATGCCTCCTCTCCTCCGTCTGTCTGTTGGTCTGTCTGTCTGTCTCTGCCTGTGTCTGTCTGTCTGTCTGTCTGTCTGTTTGTCTTGTCTCTCTGCCTGCCTCTGTCTGTCTGTCTGTCTGTCTGTCTGTCTCTCTCTCTCTCTCTCTCTCTCTCTCTCTCTCTCTCTCTCTCTCTCTGCGTGGGTGCATGTGCACGCGAACAGCGATCAGTGTGCGTTGACTCATTCATTCCTGACACTGCCAGCTCTGACCTGTGCTGAATTTGGTCTGCAACTACACTAAAGATGTGTCTGGACATATTTTGTGATGTGCGAGATTTTTATGTGACACCCCCCCCCCCCCCCCAGCCCCACCCACCCCACCACCCTTTCACACCAATCCCCGATTCTCGCTGCCGCAATCTTCGCAGCAGCGCTTGTGTACGACTGATAGGGAACGATGACAGGTGTGGGGGTGGGGTTGTTAAGGGGGGAGATGGAGAGATTGTGGAAGTGGTACAGGTCAGCCGTGGCAGAGTGCTAGTGTGGCTGCCCGACAGATCCCCGTGTGGGAAAGTTGCGCCTCATGGAATGGAGGAGGAACACATGGCATTCTTATTGTCTTCGTTTCTTTTTTTTTCTTACGATCATACTGATGTCCACTGAAGTGATTCTGAATTTCTAGTGAGATGATTGGATGGTAGCTTGGGGCTGAAATTTGAAGATGAGAGGGGTGAGGGAAGGGGGGGGGGGGGGGGGGGGGAAGAGAGAGAGAGAGAGAGAGAGAGAGAGAGAGAGAGGACAGAAATGTACCTGTGCATGTGCGCGCACGCGCATGCGCGTATGTGTGTGTGTGTGTGTGTGTGTGTGTGTGTGAGAGAGAGAGAGAGAGACGAGAGCGAGCGAGAGAGAGAACATGTGCGTGTGTGTGTGTGAGTGAACAAACGTGTGTGTGTGTGTGTGTGTGTGTGTGTGTGTGTGTGTGTGTGTGTGCGCGCGCGTGCGTGCGTGCGGGCGGGCGCGCGCACACGTGCTCCGCTTTTTCTGGCGAGTGTTTGTGTGTGCGCGCGCTTATGCGTATGCGTGTGTCGTAGCTTTTAGTGTCCCTGCCTTCACGGAGTATGTTCAGCAAACAGTTATGTTCAACAAACAACAGTTCTCTACCGTCCACAGTGTGTTATCAACGAGGGACTGCGGGTCCGCCCATACACCGTCATCAACGACACCGGCATGGATCATATGCCATTGCTTTGAAGGGGTACGGAACGCTTACGTTGTGCACGGTGCTTCGTGCGTGTTCACACTGCAGAAGAACTGCTTCCACTGAGACCCCGGGTTCAGGAGATGGTTTTGGTTGTGGGGTTTGGGGAAGTCTTGGCGTCCCTCTTGCAGACAGAGCTTCCTACCCTTTATCGTCAGAGACGCCGGGCAACGGAAGGCCAGTGTCTTTGATATCACCCACCCAACCACCCCTCTCTCTCTCCCTCTCTCTCTCTCTATCCCCCCTCGTGCGCTTCTCTTGGTTTGTTGGCACCACCGGCATGTGAAGGAACCCATTTTCGGGGTCACTGGCTGTGCTGGCAGCGAGGAGTCCTAAAGCACGTGCTACACGAGGCAGGTCTCCCTTCTCCTTCAACGGCTGGCTGCTGTCGTCTGTGCTATGAAACAACACTCGACGTGGGTGACCGTTTGCGGGCAGAACAACTGGTGATCGCTCAGTTTGAAGGGCGAAGTTTGTGTGTGTGCGTGCGTGCGTGCGTGCGCTCGCGCGCGCTCAGATATTGCAGATATTGTGAGTGATGATAACCACGTCTTATTAGCTGTAAGAAGTGGTATGGGGGGAGGGGGGTGAATCATGCTCCGCTTTCAGGCGAGACAGACACACAGTTCGCATGATCATCCAGTCAGAGCGGTGGTACAATTCCTGTGCTTCACAACCAGTTTTTTTTTTTTTTTTTTTTTAAATACTTGTTAGTTTCTTTCAAGTACAGCAGGAACCAAAATCAAGAAGTCATCGCCTTCTAGATTCTGTATCAGTCTTATTTTTTCTTGTAATTATATATTTTTTTCTTGTAATTAAATACTCTTCCATTGGAGTAAGAAAAACAGAGCCCTCAGTCCGCATCAAATAAACATCACGGAGAAGCAGCAAAGTGTTGAGGGAGTTTCGTGTGTAGATCACAATGACAATCGACCTGCACACCCCGCTTTCCATGTAAGGTGTGACCTTGAAGATGGCGAGGCGTAGGAAGGAGCGAGCCCAAGCACAAAAGTGTCGTGTTCCTGCGCTGGAGCGAGAGAGACTGGCCTCGTGTGACATGGGCTTTAGTTCAGCAGCCCAAAGCAGCAGCAGCAGCAGCAGCAGCAGCCTTGAAGGAAAGGGTCAGTGCACTGAGGACTTGGCGGTGCCCAGGCCATTGTACTGCTGATGTCCGGGCAGTGCTGTGTGTGGAGCGGCCAGGCCGCTCTGTAAGTAAAGTACTGAGGGCACCAGACAAGTATGGTAGACACGGGGATAGAACGGGTTTCTCCCCCTCCTCACCACCCCACTGTTCGTCCTCTTTCCCTCTCTCTCTTCTAGCAAGCCAGAGTGGGAGTGTCGTGTCCTGGCAGCGGGTAACAAAACCCACTTGCTGCTGCTGCTGCTAACTGGCTGCTAATCGAGGAAGCGAAAAAAGAAAAAATCCCAAATTTAGGGTTCGAGTCTTGCACGGGGGCAGGAGATGGGGATGGTGGTGGTGGTGGGGGGGGGGGGGGGAATCCATTCTCTCTCTCTCTTTCTCACCCCCCCATCTCTCTCTCTCTCTTCCAACCCCCCCCTCTCTCTCTCTCTCTCAAACACACACACACACACACACACACACACACACACACACACACACACACACACACGTCAATGGTTGGTTCCCCGTCATCTCTCCGCCTCCTTTCCCCCACTATTTCCCTTCACAAGACCTGAGACAGTGGTCTGAAGGAATCAGTCCTAGTCTTTCAGATGAGATGATAAACCGCACACTCACCTGCAGCTTGAACTCAGCCGACCGTTGTTGTTGTCCCGTTCGTTATTTATTAGATGGATTCTCCCGTCCCCTCGACAAAGGTGGCAGTACGTCGCAGGTCCTCCAGTCCTCCGTAAAGCTTCCGGGTCACTGGATTGGGTCGGGCCATGTTTTCTCTCGGAGCTCTTGGTGGAGCAGGCAGGACTGCAGCAGATGTTCTGTTGTCTGGCTGCCTGTTCTGCAGGGGCACTGCTCTGTGTTGCCGATGCGGAGTTTAATAAATAGGTGGTGTTTCAGGCGGTTGTGGCCTGTCCCGAGCCTGAAAATGGCTACCTGCTCTAGACGAGTCAGCAGGTAGTACGGGTCTGATCTGTTGTGGTGTGGATGCTGCTGCTTCCACTTGTTCTGCAGCTTGGCCTTTATGATGGTCCTGGATTCAGAGTAGCTGGTAGATCTGTCCATCTGCTCCTTCATAGTGCCCTCGTTTGCCAGGGAGTCAGCAGTCTCATTGCCAAGCACGTTGCAGGTGGGGGGGGGGGGGGGGGGGGGGGAATTCACTGCAGGGTGACTGTGTGACTTGTGCAGAGGGAGCGAGAGAGGAGGACAGATCGCTGAGCTCTGTACCTCTGTTGGACTGAAGGGCCAGCGAGATGGACAGGGCGTCGGTCAGGAAGACAACGTTGTGGCTGGCATAGGGGCTGACCTCGATGTGGGCTGCTGCTGTTTTCAGGGCTTCTGCATCGGCTCTGTAAAAGAAGTTGCCGCAACAAGTAAAGGATGGGGCTGAGGGGGTTATGAATTATCGTTCAGACAAAAAAAAAAAAAAAAAAAAAAAAAAAAAATTGGTAGGGGGAAAGGTAGAATAAAAGGGTGTGGCCATGGCCACTATGGCGATGAGCTGTGATGGAGAAGAACCCGAATGTTGGAGACACCTGTGGTGACAGACAATGCAGCCGAGAGGCTGACTGATACCAGAGAACTACTTTCTCTGCTGATACCTCCGGCCGCTGTTGGGTTACAGCTGTCTCTGCCAGACAGCCTGTTGAACTCTATGTGTTGTCGGTGACTTTGTGTAGGATAGTATTATTGTGAATGGTCAACGCTTGGCCGAGACAAGCTGGTCGTGGTTCAGCTAAAAACGACCTTAATATATACATATTCTTTTAGAGTATTGGGACTTCATGATGTGAGACATAAACACTTTACAGCAGACTCCATGCAGACCTTGTTCAGAGTTGATGTGAACTTAGATTTTCTGAAAGAGACTGACATGTTTCCATCTCATCAAAGAGTTTACGGAGGAAGAATTTTTCTAACAAGATTTCCGTGTGTTTTTAGAAGTTGTTTTTTCTTAAAGGGTTGTGCGAATGAGATTGATTGTTTGTTTCTTTGTTCGTTTGTTTGTTTTTATGTCATTTAAATAATAGTAATAATAATAATGAACATTTTGATGTGCACACTTCTCTGTTGAACAGAGCACACGGCCCGTTACAAATTCCATTTATATAAACAATTAAAGCAATAATAGACAACTAAAAAACTGTATGTAAAACAATAATTCGCACAAGACTAAACAAAAGCACACACACACACACACACACGCACACACACACACACACACACACACACACACACACACACACACACACACACACTCAGTAATCAAAACATCCATACACACTATACTACATCAAATAACAACAGAACAGAAAATGGTATATTTACACACATGCACACACACACGCTCCACGCACACACACACACACACACACACACACACCACACACACACACACACACACACCCTTCCACACACCCTTCCACACACCCACACCCACACCACACACACACACACACACACACACACACACACACACACACACACACACTGACTTGTGAGTTGACTTCAACGCCGTGACAGCCCTGATAATGGCCCTTTGCGGTCGGCCATGCTAAAAGCAACATTACCTTACTTTACCTTATTTAACGAAAATAAATGGTCGTGTGAAAAGGATATTATCAGGTCGAGAGAGAGAGAGAGAGAGAGAGGGGGGGGGGGGGGGAGTGTGTTTACGGATACAGGTCAACAGCTTAAAACATAGATCAGAGAGAAAGAGGATGAGCGCGCTCGCGAATGCGTGCGAGCGAGTGAGTGAGAGAGAGAGAGAGAGAGAGAGAGAGAGAGAGAGAGAGAGAGAGGGAGGGAGGGAGGGAGGGAGGGGGGGGGGAATCACTCAAGAGTGTTTATCGTGTAACTTCCACGCCTCTCTCTCTCTCTCTCTCTCTCTCTCTCTCTCTCTCTCTCTGTGTACATGTGTGTGTGTGTGTGTGTGTGTGTGTGTGTGTGTGTGTGTGTGTGTGTGTGTGTGTGTGTGATATCTCATTTTTTTGTCGATTGCACATGGCCACTTTTTTTTGTATCCCCACATGCATTTTTTTTTTTTTTTACGAGTTGAGGAGCACTTTTGTTTGTAATATACTGATTGATTCGCCGAATTCTGGACACTTTCTTGCGGCTGGTTTTTGATGAGTCCTTGAATCATCTGTGGTTATGGGTGAAGGAACAACTGGTCAGCTGGCTAGGAGGAGTGCATTATTTTGACCTGTATTTGGTGGTTCAGGTCATGATCATATGGAACAGTGTAGCGCAGTAGGGGTTCGGGGGTGAGGAGGGGGGGGGGGGGGGGGGGGGGGGGGGGGGAGATAGATGCACCGTGAAATTATGCAGGGTCATGTAAGCGAAAGGCGAGAGACGGCCATCCACTGGCCCTGTGTGTGGTGTGTGTGTGTGTGTGTGTGTGTGTGTGTGTGTGTGTGTGCAGACAGAGAAGGAGAGAGGGAGGGAGGAAGAGTACGTGCAAAGGAAGAAAGGGGGGAGGGGGGGAGGGTAGAGAGGAGAAGGAATTGGAGAAGGAGAAGGTTCTGATTGTTCAATGCATGTAATCATTAATTGTGGCCAGATTCTGCATGTAATAAGGAATTAATTATTTGTGGAAGAGGAGGAGGAGGAGCAGGAGGAATGTTACGGCCTGATAATTAGTCCTTCATTTTGCACACACATGTAATCATTGATCGTTACCAGATTTTGCCTGTAAACTGTAATGATGAATTAATTATTCATGGAGGAGAAGCGGGAGTGGGAGGAAGGTTACGTTCTGATTATTCATGGGTTTTGCACGGGCTTGTCATCGTTAACTGGTCGTTAACAGAATGTTCACGCACTCGTGAATACTTCTGCGTGCATATGTAACATAATTATTGCATGTTACCATAAACCGATTTAGATACTTGGCATGCAGCAGTATGAACTGATTATTCATACACATTTGTTATACTGATGAGGTGATTAGTTACCGATTTTGTGTGCAGTCACAAGAACTGATTACTCTTTATATTGTGTGTGCTGTGATATTGATTGTTCGTGACTTAATGCAGTCAGCAATTGGTTTTGCGTGAATATTTTTCTAAATGCTTAATTACTTATTCTTGGCGTTTCATGCCAGCGTTAAGAAATTGAGTACAGATTTGGGACACAAGCACAGTCATTAATTCTATGATTATCCGTAGATTTTTATTTGAATCGTCAAGTGCTTTTGCTTGCAAACTACGTTTAATGTTAATAGATTTTGCTCGCAGTCAGCGGTTCATAATTCGCATATACATCCCATGCAGTCATCCAGAGCGGTTACTGATGACCCATTTGCGAGCAGCCGTCAAGTGATTAATTTGATCTAGTTCCTGTAAATCACGTACATCAGTAATGTGATGATAGAAAGAGGATCCTACTTCACACACACACACACACACAGACGTGAGGTTCTTTACGCGCGCGCGCGCGCATGTGTGTGTATGTGTGAATGTGTGTGTGTGTGTGTGAGAGAGAGAGAGAGAGGGAGAGAGAGCCAGCCATCACGACACGGCCCATATACAAACGATGTCTCTCTCCTTCTGTTGTTATTTTTCCATTCTTCCCTCTCCACACCACCCCCTCTCCTCGCCTTCACCCCCATCCGTCTTTTTTCATCGCCTTCGTCGTCCCGTGTCTTACTTCCTTTCCTTTTCCTTTTTCTTTAGATTGGTTTCTTCTGTGTCATCTTGTTCTCAACCCCTCCCTCCCTCATCTCCCCCAGCTTTCCTACCCCTCCCCCCCCCCCCCCCACCTTTTCCTTACCTCCCGATCTTCCCCCCCCCGATTCGTGCCTGCGCCGTCAGTGAAGCGCGCGCGCCCACCGCAGAGTCGGGTACTGCAGAGGGGGGTGCCCCCGCCATATGGCGCGAGGTTTCCAGGGTCTGGTGGAATTTGTCTGCAAGCTCCCCGAGCCCTGCGCGACAGCCGTGATGGATGTTATTGGCCTGTGGCACTGCCGGCACTGCCTGCCTCCCTGCCTGCCTGCCTGGCTGAGGTGAGGAGTGAGCACTACTGCTTGCATTGCTGGAGGAGGAATTGAAGGAGTATTGGCTGTGTGCGTGGCGGCGACGTAGGTGTAGGGCCCTGTGCTTGAGTTTGCGAAGGTTGGCTGGCTGTGAGGCCCGAGACCTCGCGCCACAGAATGGGTATCGCGGGCTGTGATCGCGTCCCCCTCAACCGACCCCCTCCCCCCTTCCCCTCCCGCCCCGCACTCTCCCTCCCCCCCCCTTTTTTTTTTGGGAGGGGGGGGGGGGGGGGAGAAGAGATTGGGAGGGAGACTAGTCTAGCGCTTCATAACCGTTTCCGTGTTCGTTACCTTTTTGTTCTTTGTTAGCTTTCTTTGCGCGAAAAAGAAGGCGAATCGCCTCCACGACCGTCGTCGGGCAAAAGCGAGATCTCTTGATGGTTTTGCCTTTTTTAGCTGTAACTGTATCTGTGTATGTTGGCTGTCCTGAGCGTTGTTGTTGTTGTTGTTGTTTCTTGGGTGTGTGGCAGGGAGCGTAGGTTCACACACACACACACACACCACAACACACACACACACACACACACACACACACACACACACACACACGTGAGCTAGCCATAATAAACATGACCGTTTTTTTTTTTGTTTTTGTTTTTTTGTTTCGTTGCTTAGCTTTAGATGTTGTCGTTCTGGTGATGCCTGTGTAAAGTCCTACAGTTGTGTGTGTGTGCCTCTCTTTCCATCCTTCCCACCCCATGCCTTTTTTTTTTTAGAACGATTCCAGACAATATTGCACCAGTGGCCTGGAAGACAGAGCACCGATAGGGATATGTGGAAGGTCCCTTGATATGGGTGGCTATAGCTAGCAAAGCTGCTCGTTTAGATGAAGTGCCAGACAGGGGTCACGTTTTGCAGCGCGTTTACAGGGACATGCACGAAGAAACGAATCGCCATCGGCGGTGGAGACGGACCCAGCAGCACATGTCAACAAAAAACATGTAGGATCGGCAAACACGTGCGCGCGCAGATTCTGCCTTGTGTTGTGAGAGTAGCGT
>CM065736.1:39991776-40012110 GCA_033310375.1 Conus canariensis
AAAATTCTCTCTCTATCTCTGTCTCCCCCATCTCTTCTTTGTCTGCCTGTCTGTCGTTCTGTCTGTCTGTCTCTTTGTCTCAGTCTCTGTCTATCTGTCTGTCTGTCTGTCTGTCTGTCTGTCTGTCTGTCTGTCTGTCTGTCTGTCTCTCTCTCTCTCTTCCCCCTCTCTCTCTCTCTCTCTCTCTCTCTCTCTCTCTCAGGTATGTCAGTGGCCTTTTTTCAAGTGATTTTTCACATTTTTGATGGCGGAAATCTGCGGAACACCTCCACCACACTCTGATTTTTTCCCCCTCCCACTGATAATGTGAAATCTGATAGAAAACGTATTGAACACACATCTGAAAGCAGCAAATTGGTATTTTGCGATGTGAAGCAGGTGCTTTAGAGCACTGCCGGTTTTCCCCAGCCCCATCGCGCCTTCCACTCCTCCCTCTGCAGTCTGACTGAACGTTTTCCTCTTTTTTTTTTTTTTTGCCTTCAGGAAGTTAGCATCTCTCTCTCTCTCTCTCTCTCTCTCTCTCTCTCCCCTCTCTCCCCCCTCTCCTCCCTCCTCCCTCCCTCCCTCCCTCCCTCATCTGCCACTGGTGTTTACAAAGAAGAAACAAGTTTTGTGCCGAGTTACACGCAGGCCACTCGTTTTACAGTGTCTTGCATCTTCTGAAAGGTGAGAGAGTTCCGCGATGCAGTCCATGTGATGTTCCACTCACTCTTGACCATCATGTTACAGAATACGGGACTTCATGTCGAACATGATTTTGGTTTTCCAGCAGGCTCTTGGACAACCCAGTTCAGAAATATTCCACCAGAAGTGATTCGTTTTTCTTTACTTCTCTTCTTTTTCTTTCTTTTTATTTATTTATTTTTTTTTAAAAGTTTCTGTGAAAGACATTCTATACGTGATCCATGATTTTATGCAAGAGTTTATGGGTTTTTGTTGTTGTTGTGGACATTTCCTACTATGAAAATCCTTTAGAATTTGTTGTTTTATTTTAACCCCCCCCCCCCTCCCCCATAAACTTGTATGTAAGAAATTGATTTTGACAAGGTGACAGCCGTGACGTGGCGCTTCTTGGCTGGCTGCCCTGTAAACATGAAATGAATTCTCTTGTCCGTTTTCCTCCCGCGTACCGCCTCCTCTCCTTCTCCCTCTCCATGGTCTCCGTTCCTTCCTCCTTAACCCACGTGTGTGTGATTGCAGGCAGATGCGCACAGATAGGATGTTGACGCAGACATCTGCTTATATTATTTACTTATTAAGATTATAGCATTCGTTTATGTACATGTGTGTAAGTATGAATGTGTGTGTGTGTGTGTGTGCGTGCGTGCGTGCGTGCGTGCGTGCGTGCGTGCGTGCGTGCGTGCGTGCGTGCGTGCGTGCGTGTCGTGCGTTGTGTGTGTGTGTGTGCGTGCGTGCGTGCGTGCGTGCGTGCGTGCGTTCGTGCGTGTGTAGAGGGGTGGATGAATGGATACATGAATCGATGGAAAGATGGTTATATGGACCGATAGTAAGTGAAATATGTATGTGTATTTTCATGGACAAATATGTATGTGTATTTTCTCTGTCCATGGACTAACTAGAATTGTTATGTCACAGTGTTGTAATTTGATTTCCTGTTTGTTTGTTTGCTTTTTGCGGACAGATATAAAAATCAGCTGGTTTAAATGACAGTGTTTGGTAAGAAACACTGTTACTAGTTTTGTGATGAGTGAACTGCGAGAAGGCTACACTTACCGTGAAATAGGACCCCCATCTCTCTCACTCTGTGTGTGTTGTGTGTGTGTGTGTGTGTGTGTGTGTGTGTGTGTGTGTGTGTGCGCGCGTGCGTGTGTGTGTGTGTGTGTGTGTGTGTTGTGTGTGTGTGTGTGTGTGAACTGTTGGAATGTATCACTCACTTTGGATGAAATTGGACTCTTGTCTTACTTGGCGTTTCCCTTTCTACTGTGTATGTGTTGATATAAAGTCGTCTTCTACCCACCCCATCCCGCCCACCCCCCTCTCTACCGTCGCCTACTATCCCTCCTCTCCGCTCGCACATATGCACATAGTCCGTCTTTGCGTCTGTCTTTGTGTCTGTCTTTGTGTCTGTCTATCTTTGTGTCTCTCTCTCTTTCTCTCGCTCGCTCTCTCTCATACACGTTTTTACAATGTTTCTGTCTGCCTCCCCCTCTCTCCCTGTCTATCTGTCTCTCTCTCTCTCTCTGTGAGGTGTGTGTGTGTGTGTGTGTGTGTGTGCGTGCTGTGTGTGTGTGTGTGTGGTGTGTGTGTGTGTGTGTTGTGCGCGCGCGCGCGCGCGCGTGCATGTGTGCACGCTTGTGTGTGTTTGTGCGTGCTTGTGTGCGTGCGTGTGTATGCACTTGCTGACTGCGTTCAGTTGCCTTTTAACAGGGGTTACTTTCTGTAAGGATTTGATTTCAGTGTTTCGCTCAGCTGAATTTGGTGGGTTTCTCATATTCGCTGGATATGGAAGTGCTCTGTTTCTCTCGTTCATCTGTCTCTCCCTGCCCCCCCCCTTCTCTCTCTCTCTCTCTCTCTCTCTTCTCTCTCTCTCTCCCCCCCCCCCCTCCTCCTCCTTGTTCTCTGTACGTTATCCGTCCAAACATTTCCCTCCCCATTTTATGTTACTATAGCTACAATCCGTTTGAGATTGCTGCTTTCTCTTTGTTGTTGTTCTTGTTGTTGCTACATTAGCAAAAGCTCTCCCATCCACCCCATCCCCCCAACCCCTCCTTTGTTCTCTTTCAAATTGCGCTTTTTTTTTTTTTTTTTTTTTTGAGCGTGTGGGATAGGTGGTGGGGGTGAGTCTCTATTTGACTTTCGAAGTGAACGCAACACTCCTCACCCCACCCCTCCGCCCATCCATCCTCCTTCGCTTTCGTTGCCCACTGATGTTGGCGGGGGGGGGGGGGGGGGGGGGGGGGGGGGGGGGGGGGGTCAGAGTTTGACGACAACTTCCACGGTGAGTTGAGACCGAGCAACTAATGTCAAATCCGACGTCAAACCCGCGTTAACGTCAGACAAGATAGGTCGACGTTCCTGGAGCCTCCTCCCCCCACCAGCCTCCTTCCCGTCCGTCCGTCCGTCCGTTCGCCCGCCCGCCCGTCCATCCATCGATAGGTAGGAAGCATGCTCATTACAACCCGAAAACACGGCCACCGCAACAAGGAAGGGAAGTTGGGGCAACTTTTGATGGGGGGGGGGGGGGGGGGGGGGGGGGGGGGGGGGGGGATGGGGTAGGGTGAAGGAAGGAGTAGGAAAGAGGGTAGTCGGTATGGTATCACATGCAGGTCAGAAGAGATGCTTATAATCCACAGATGTTTCGCAACAGTTCGTTGCGGGTTTTTTTTTTTTTTTTTTTTTTTGTTCCGAGCTTTGTGTCCAACAGACAGTTGTTGTACCTTAGGAGGACGGTGAAAGTGAAACAAAGGATTTCCAAACTGCAGCGGAAGTTATGCGGCAGGTTGCAGGGAACTGTTTGCTGTGTCTGCTGTGTTTTCAGGGTAACGGGTGTGTGTGTGTGGTGTGTGTGTGTGTGTGTGTGTGTGTGTGTGTGTGCATGTTGGAGTGGGTGTGCAGATACCTACGTGAGAGAGAGGGGGGAGGGAGGGAGGGAAGGGGGGGGGTGGGGAGAGAGGAGAGAGAGAGAGAGAGAGAGAGAGAGAGATTACCTTGACTGGCGGTGTTCATTTTTCTGTTTGAAATGTTTTGGTAAAAAGTCGTAAACCTTTTTTTTTTTTTTTTTAATCCAGTTGAATGCACAGAAACATTTGCACATGTGTTCAGCTGCAATTGAAGTGAACAGTTACATCCAAAGGTATGAAGATCCAGTATACGAGGGCAGATCTACAAGTCTTGACAGAAAAGCTACCATTTTTGAACATTTATCATAAATTCTTTTAATTTAACTTTCGATGAGATCAAATATAGCCTTTGCACAGTGAATGCAGTCCGAGTTCTGAAGCTGTCATTGCTAGTGTAATTAATTGTATGAGATCAGTGAATAATGTGATGTAACTAAATATGCAACCAAAAAACAAACGCTGGAATAGAGTAGCTCAGGCGCTATGTCTTCACAAAGCTTAGACTTGGAGATTGTCCTATGCCTTCACAATGCTTAGACTTGGAGATTGACCTATCTGAAGTCATGCCAGTTTGACAGCTTTATAAGGAGACAAACAGTTTGCCTTTGGATTGACAGCTTTAAAGAAGGAAAAACATGACTTCAGAGAGAGGTTCTGGTGTTGGTGTCCAAGAGAGGCTCCGAATGAGCAAAGTGTGTAATGTGAAAGAGAGCAGTAGAAGTCAGTTCTTGAAATAAGGTAAACTTGTGCTGTTTCAGATGGCACCATTGAATGCATTCTGCTGTATGATTTCGAGACAAGGAAAGTCCTAGAGAGATGGAACCTCAGGGAAAAATCTATTTTAGTGCAAGATATTATGCAGATATGTGAGCAGTAGAAGTCAGTTCTTGAAATAAGGTAAACTTGTGCTGTTTCAGATGGCACCATTGAATGCATTCTGCTGTATGATTTCGAGACGAGGAAAGTCCTAGCGAGATGGACACCTCATGGAAAAATCTATTTTAGTGCAAGATATTATGCAGATATGTGAGCAATAGAAGTCAGTTCTTGAAATAAGGTAAACTTGTGCTGTTTCAGATGGTACCATTGAATGCATTCTGCTGTATGATTTCGAGACGAGGAAAGTCCTAGCGAGATGGACACCTCATGGAAAAATCTATTTTAGTGCAAGATATTATGCAGTACGTTTCGTCCCAAGTTGTGCAATGCATTCGTGTGCAGTTTCAGAATGTGGGTGCCAGGAAAACGTTCCTTTGCTTGACAACGTAAGTGCCATAAAGCCATGGTCACTGGTTGTAAACCTGTGGAGGAACGCCCCCCCCCGTCCATGATTCCTGCACCTTCCTGCTGTCCTGACTCGTCTTTGTGACTGCTGACTGCTTCCCTTCTAAAGCATAACGTAGCTGGCGAGACCTTTTTTTTTTTTTTTTTTCAAGAAACCAGGACTTGGGAAAAACAGGGAAGTCGTAGGTGGCTTACCATTTGTCAGTTAGACTATCAGAAAGCATTGGACTCTTGGCTGAGGAGATCGAAAGTGATCGTGGAGGGTACTTTGAAGGAAATTTCACGTATGTTTGGGTTTTTTTGGTTTTTTGAAGCAATGTTAAGACTTCTAGATCATCCCTCACATTTCCTTTTGATGAACGCGGTGAATGGTTAAGAGAGTCTTTCTTTTTAACTTTTTTTTGTTGGAAATACCTCCCCCCCCCCCCCCCCCCCCCCCCCCCCCCCTCTCCTCTGAAACCGCATCCTCGTTGTGTGTGAGCTGCAGCAGCGAGTTGAGGTTAGCAGAGCTGTCGACAAGATGTGGCATCAATGAGTTATTCAATGTGTTGTCAGTAAAGGAGATGGGGTGGGGGTGGGAGGTAGGGGGGGTTGGGAGTGTGGTGGACTGCCGGATACAACTGACTGACTGACTGACTGACAGACACCAGAGGACAGTCTCTACCGCCTGGTAAGAGTTTGAGGAGTAGGGGGAGGAGGAGGTAGGAAAGAGTGGGGGTGGGCGTGGTGTTGAAGGGTGAGTAGGTTGGTGGGGAGATCGGTGGAGGAGGGGTGAGAGGAGGTGAAACGTTGTGTGCCTCTGTGTGTGTGTGTGAGTGTGGGTGTGGGTGTATTTTGGACTCACTGAATCTGTCTGTTGTGGCCAGCGGGGTACCATTTCTGAGAAGAGTTGTTGTCATGTTTGTTTGAATTAATTCATCGTCAGAAACTGAAAGGGGGTAGTGTCCTAAAAACTTCCCTTCTCTGTCTGTCTGTTTGTCTGTCAGAGTTGATGGAGCACCAACTTTTCGTAATGTGATTTTCTTTTCCTGTAATATTCATATTCTTTGTAAATGTTAGATTCATGTAAAGGACTTTAACTTGAGATCACAAGAGAAAAATCACGCAGTCGGTGTTCGTTATCATCATCATCAGCATCAGCATCATCAACATCATCATCATTATCATCATTATTATTATTATTATTACTAATATTTTCTTTTTTATCAACATAATTCTGAATATTGTTGTTATTCATGTTTGTTCTGTTTTCTTTGATGGTATCAGAATATGACAGATGAGACAAATTGAGCCTGTGCATACATGATTTTGGTTTTTTTTTTTTAGTTCCAAGAGCTTGTGCAGTTTTGATCTTTTTTTTTCTTTCCTTTTTCTTTCCTTTTTTTTGTGTCTTGTGTTCGCTGAGCCACATGTGCTCATTGGATCTTACATAGTCTGTGGGTTTGATTTGTCTGTTCGTCTGTCTGTTTATCAGTCAATTGAACTGTCTGCTGTGAGTTATCTGCCTGTCAGCCAGTCTGTGTATTCATTCATCCATCTATCTGTTTCTGTCAGGATATTAAATTAGATGACCAGTTCTGCCTGCTAGTTTATGTTATGGGTGGACTAGAACTAGAATCAGTTCATGTAAGTCTCCTCGTCTGTCTGTCTGTTACTTCTGTCTGTCTGTTACCTTCAGTCTCTCTGTTCCAGTGTGTTTGTCATGTCTGCCTGTCTGTCCATCATTTCTCTGGTGAAAATGGTCTGGCTGGCAGATCAGGCTTTTATGATTTGAAGACCCACTCTGTCCACCTGACAGTTAGTGGGCACCTGGTTCTGGCCAGGAAAGGTTAAGGCGGTAGAAGGAAAAGGATGATTCCGCCTTCCATTGTGCAGTATCTCAGACATGGTGAACCTCCGACACTTCACCCCATGGGCTTTAGGCTGTTGGACATATACTCATGGCCTTTAGGCTATTGGACGTATACTCATGGCCTTTAGGCTATTGGACGTATACTCATGGCCTTTAGGCTGTTGGATGTTATTCTTACTGCCCTCTTGGCCTTCAGGCTATCAGACGTTATCCTTAACCCAACATATCTATTTTGAAGGCCCTTGAGGCGAACATTATCCTTTTACCTAACGTATTTGTTTTGAAGGCCCTCGAGGCTGTTAAAAAACGATGGATGTTGGTGTTCTCTTTGTGGTCACTGTGTAATGTGGGTGCTGTGTGTGTGTCGATGTTGTGTGCAGGACATTCGCAAGATAGTGGCCCCGCTGTTGAAGAGCTTCCAGTCGGAGGTGGACTCCTTGTCCAAGAGGAGCAAAGCTGCTGAAGCTGCCTTCCTCTCCGTCTACAAAAGACTCATCGACTTGCCAGGTCTGCAGTGCGACCATTGTTTTATTGTGTGTTGGTTATTTATTCATGAATTTAGTTTGGGAATGTTCTGCTGTTTTTGATTTGTGGACCAAGAATTAGGGACATGTTGGCACGTGTAGAGAGTTGCTGTCTTTTTTGTTGTTGTTGTTGCCCTTTGGCTTTTCTGTGGGCCTGTTTTTGTGTTGGCTTTCTTTTTCGTATTTTGTTTCTGTCAGTCTGGCTGTTTTTTCTGTTTCTCATCTTTTTGTACGTTTTTTTTTTTTTTCTCTCTCTCTCTCTGTTCCCCAGCTCTGTGTGTGTGTGTGTGTGTGTGTGTGTGTGTGTGTGTGTGTGTGTGTGTGTGTGTGTGTGTTCTCTCTCTCTCTCTCTCGCGCGCGCGCGCGTGCGCGCGCGCGCGCACGCACGCTCTTTCTCTCTGGCACCCATTGATTCTTTCTTTTGACAAAGATAGTATTAATTGTGAAAGTAAGCATCAGATGTGTATGAGCTTGTAGAGAAAAGAGAGAGGCCAGAGAAAGAGGAAGGGAAAGAAAGGGAAAGGAGGGGGGGGGAGAGGAGGAGGGGAGTGTGAAGGTGGAGCAGGAGGGAGGGAGGTGTGGGGCGCACCAAATGTATAAATGTCACTTGCTTCCCCTGCAGCACAGGAGAGAGAGAGAGAAAACTCAGTTTGGAGGGAGGCGGTGTATTGACAGAGGGAGGGGGGGGGGGGGGGGGGGGGGGAATGCACCTGTTCATTCAGCACTCTGCAGGCAGAAGCAATATATTCATTTTCACGGTCTTGCTGGGCTGCTTATTGGGGGAAGGGGGGGTGGGGGGTTCCTTCACCCCCCCCCCTTCTCCCCTACCCCTCCACTCTCTCTCTGCTGCCTGTTTTTGGGGTGTGATAAATGTCAAGGGTGTAATGTTTTCTGATTTGCTCTGACAGGTAGTTCTGTCAGTTACTTGCTCTTGAAACTAGTTTAAAACAATGAGGGGAAAAAAAAAACAACATTTCTCTTTTCTTCATCTTCCTGTTTTTCTTGGTCTGCCTGTCTGTCTGTCTGTCTGTCTGTTTGTCTCTCTGTCTCTTTGCTTTTCTGCTTCATTCTTGCCCCCCCCCCCCCTTTTTTTTTTTTATAAAGAAAATCTGCTTCTCTCTCTCTCTCTTTGGTTTTCTGTTTGCTTCATTCTCTGCACTTTTTTTTGTGTTCATCTCTCTCTCTCTCTCTGTCTCTGTCTCTCTCTCTCTCTGTCTCTGTCTCTGTCTCTGTCTCTCTCTCTGTCTCTGTCTCTGTCTCTCTCTGTCTCTCTCTTTCTCTCTCTCTCTCTCTTTCTCTCTTTTTCTCTCTCTCTTTCTCTCTCCCCCCCTCTCTCTCTCTCTCTCTTTCTTTCTCTCTCTCACCCCCTCCCTCCCTCCCTCTCTTGTATAGTTAGTTTTCTCCTTTGTTTTTATCCTAATTTACTGAACACACTCTTTCCCTTTCTCTGTCTTTCCACACCCTACCTTTCTTCCTTTCTGAGCCGTGAAACCTCCCCCCCCCCCCCCCCACCCACCACACACACACACACTCTTATCTGTAAATTTGGATAGCATCCCCCACCTTCTTAATACCCCTTCCATTTCTCCACTCAATTCCCCCCACTCTACCCCATGCCCCTTCCTTGTATCCTATCTCCTAAAGAAAAAAAAAAAAAAGCAAGGCTTGAACGAATAATCATATTCATTGAATCGTGCAGATACACTGGCAACAATTTCCAGCCGGGCATTTCAAAGTTGCCAAGATGAGTTATGTATAGGGAAGCACTTATCAAAGGATGAAATGATGCGTCTCAAGTGTGCTGAGCTTCTTTCTGTATTAATCTTGTAAATCGAATCAAACGAGAGGAGAAAAAGGAGAAAAAAAAAAAAAGAAAAAGAAAAAAAAAGAAGAATATTTGAAAAAGAATTGAGAAGAAACTGGTTTGGCCAGGTTGTCGGCGTTTCCACACACCCCGTCTCCTATTTCCAGCCGTGGCAATGAAGTTACTAGTATGATATTCAATGATTTTGTGAATGTTCAGGCTACTGAAGCGTGTGGCGGTGCTGTTTATTGTCGCCATTCGCTTTGTTGTGGCATCTCAGCGGGAAGTTGGGGGTCCAAGGCCTGGTGGGCCTGTGTTGAATTAGTCTGTCTAACTCCCTCCACTCCCCCTCAGTCACAGGCCTGCATGGTGGGTGGGGGACGTAAGCAGCCTGCATTGATTTCAATACCCCTCCTCACTCTTCCCTCCGTCCGTCTGTGTTCATCCAGTTTTTTTTTTTTTTTACTTTTATCTCTATGACTTCTTCAGTTCTTGATCCTCTCTTTCTTTGTGTCTCTCTCTGTTTCTTTCTCATGTCTGTCTGTCTCTATCTCATCTGTCTGTCTGATGGCATGCAGACACTGCACAAAGCCACAGCCTCCCCCCCCCCCCCCCCCCCCCCCCCCCCCCCCCCCCCCCCCCCCCCCCCCCCCACGCGCACACACACACACACTCACACTCACACTCACACACACTACTCATTTAACACTTTTTGTATATAGAGGGGTGCAAGTCTTTCAGAGGAAACAAAAAATATGGAATTTGATCTTGATAGAAGCAAAACTCTGTTTGATATTCATCTTCCCTAATTGTTCATTTGGTGCAGCGTGATTCAGTACAAAATGGGTATCCAGAAAAGATCAAGCAGCTTTCCGTGACATTTTGTTCATTTTTTGTACAAAATCGTATAAACACTGTTGTAATTACTAGAAATACTTTAGTGGGGAAGTTACAAGGAATTTGAAAAATGACTAACTGTTTAGTCGGAAGGGGAGTGGGGGGGGGGGGGGGGGGGGGTGGCGGCAGGGGGAGTCTGCTCAGTTAGCTTTATCTGTAGGAGGGGAAAAAAAAATCCATAGCTGTTGATATCTTCTAATGAATCATCAAAAAGCATCTACATAATTGCTGGAAATGGGAATGGCCAGACGAACTTGGGTAACAGTTGAGGGGAGCACAAACTTACGTGCCAGAAGATCAGCGTTGACAGTATGCTGTTGTGTGCTGTGTGGTTGAAATATGGCTCCAGTGGGGGAAAAATCAAGTTCTCATGCTCGGAGATCCAACTCATGTAAGTGTGTATACTATGGTCATGGATAACATGTAGCTTGAAGGGAGGCCACCACTGCAACTTGTACCAGAACAAAACAAAGAGCGACCCAGTCGGTGTGATCAAGTGTCTTATGAATGTGGGTTTGAAACATGCTACCTGTTGACAGTACAGTATTTACCTTATTCTGTGAGTAGGTCTATTACTTTGTTTTATTTGGGTAGTAATCTTGTTACATTTTATGTTACTGAATATTAACAGTAAGTTGGAAAATGAGTATTTTTCTTTTCTAGTTAACCATTAATATAGTCAGTATACTGGCAACAAAAACTCAGTGGGTGTGTATATACATGTATACATAATCTGTAAATAGAGCTTTTGAATGTAAATCATTGTTAATAGAGTTGTATGTAAATAATGTCAGGATTGTTTCATGTTTTTTTTAAAAATTATATTTAATTTTCAGGGTTACTGGGATGGTTTCAGAATTGGTGGAATGGCATTTGCACCCCAGTACACACACCACACACACACACACACACACACACACACACACACACACACACACACACACATGCATGCATACACACGCACGCACGCACGCAGCCACACATACACAGCAAAACACAAATAAAGTCTGAAGAATCAGAATAAAAATTTCCGGATATTGCTAAATAAGGGGAGAGAAAAAAAAGAGAGGGGGGGGGGGAGGAATCAATTAATTCCAGTGATGATCCGTCTTGGAATCATTTCAATATGCAGGACAAAGGAACTGTGATGATGAATAAATACATATTTGACAAGTACTTTTTCTGACACGCAAAATGTGTTGTGTGGATAATTTGACATAGATGTAAGTTTTGGTATTCAGATACATGGATAAAGTGTGGGTTTGTGTGTGTCTGATGTGTACATCATCCTTTCACGTGACATAGATAGGGCATGGTGTGGATAGTTCTCACTTAGTGTGTGGTGTAAAGATCATTTTGACATGAACATGGTATGGTGTGGACAGTTCAAACTTGTTTAGTGTGCGGTGTACATAGTGGTGTAGACAGTTTAAACTTGTTTAGTGTGCGGTGTACATAGTGGTGTAGACAGTTCAAACTTGTTTAGTGTGCGGTGTACATAGTGGTGTAGACAGTTCAAACTTGTTTAGTGTGCGGTGTACATAGTGGTGTAGACAGTTCAAACTTGTTTAGTGTGCGGTGTACATAGTGGTGTAGACAGTTCAAACTTGTTTAGTGTGCGGTGTACATAGTGGTGTAGACAGTTCAAACTTGTTTAGTGTGCGGTGTACATAGTGGTGTAGACAGTTCAAACTTGTTTAGTGTGCGGTGTACATAGTGGTGTAGACAGTTCAAACTTGTTTAGTGTGCGGTGTACATAGTGGTGTAGACAGTTCAAACTTGTTTAGTGTGCGGTGTACATAGTGGTGTAGACAGTTCAAACTTGTTTAGTGTGCGGTGTACATAGTGGTGTAGACAGTTCAAACTTGTTTAGTGTGCGGTGTACATAGTGGTGTAGACAGTTCAAACTTGTTTAGTGTGCGGTGTACATAGTGGTGTAGACAGTTCAAACTTGTTTAGTGTGCGGTGTACATAGTGGTGTAGACAGTTCAAACTTGTTTAGTGTGCGGTGTACTTAGTGGTGTAGACAGTTCAAACTTGTTTAGTGTGCGGTGTACATAGTGGTGTAGACAGTTCAAACTTGTTTAGTGTGCAGTGTACATAGTGGTGTAGACAGTTCAAACTTGTTTAGTGTGCAGTGTACATAGTGGTGTAGACAGTTTAAACTTGTTTAGTGTGTAGTGTACATAGTTTTGACATGGAAAGTGTGTGGTGTAAATAGCTCTGACATTGTGTGTATGGCAATGATAGTCCTGACATGGATAGAGAGCAGTGCAGAGCTGAGATGGATATTGAGTGTGCGGCATCCAATGTTCTGATACAGTGTGTGGTGTAGACAGTTCTGGCATGAGTCGTATGCGGTGTAGACAGGTCTGACACGGACATTATGTGGTGCAGATAATTCTGACCGTGTGTGGTGTAGGTCTGAGTGACATGGATAGGGTGTGGTGTGGATAGTTGTGACATGGATAGTGTGCAGTGTGGATAGTTGTGACATGGATAGTGTGCGGTGTGGATAGTTGTGACATGGATAGTGTGTGGTGCGGATAGTTGTGACATGGATAGTGTGCAGTGTGGATAGTTGTGACATGGATAGTGTGCGGTGTGGATAGTTGTGACATGGATAGTGTGTAGTGCGGATAGTTGTGACATGGATAGTGTGCTGTATGGATAGTTGTGACGTGGATGAATACCTAGACCAGTTCCTGAGTCCTGGTGGACATTTTATTATTATTACTATTATTGCTATTGCTATTGTTGTTGTTATTGTAATTATTATTATTACATTTTAAAGATATTAATTTTTTCAACAATTTATTGATTAGTCAGCATTGTCATGTTGGAGAATTCGAACAGAGCATCACCTGTCAGTGACTTGTTAGTGATGTGCGTGCTGGTGATGAGGTGTGCCATCTTTTCCTTACGCTTTGTGTTAAAAGATTTTTTTTCTTCTTTCTTTCTTTCTTTTCTTTTCTTTTCTTTTCTTTTTTCTTTAATAATTTCTCACCAAGACAGAAGGATGAAGTTTATTTGCCATTGACATTTAACAACCAGCTTTCCATGGCTGTTGACACTCTGGCTTGGTGGGTTTATCGACAGGTAAAGCGATACGCTGATGCATGTTTATCAAACACAGCTTGTTAGTGGGCTTTGGTTGTATGGCTCTGCCCTGAAGTCTCACAAACTCACTGCAGCTGTTTTCCACTGAAGATATTGAAGCCACAGTGAAGGTGCTGTGTGTGTGATAAGAGCAATGGTGGAGGGGAGAACTGGTTTGCTCAGCCTGTTTGTTATGAGAAAGAGGTAGATTCCTGTTCTAGCCTCATTGCGTGTCCTGAATATCTCCATACCCAGACACACGGAAATTCTTGTTGTATTTCTGGAACTGTAAGAACTACTTTTGTGACACTTTTAAGCATCTTCAAAAATATTAATTTGCTGTATGTTGGCAAAAATTGGTGTTTGTGCTTGAAAAGGGAAAGAAATGATCAGTTGCATCATGGGGCAGCCGTCAAGACCTCGAGAACAGTGGGTTTCATTATGGCAACAGGATTGAAGATCTGATGCTACCAAAAAAAAATGAAAAAGAAAGAAAAAATTGACCGCAGAAGAAGAACAATGCCCTTTAGGTGAAGCGTGGGTCCGTTTTGACCCATTCTTTCAAGAAGGGAGATTGTATACTGTAGTGCATGGAGTATGAGTCCAGGTGGACCTGCAGTTTCTGTTAATACAAATTCTTGAGGACTTTTTGATTGGTACGATGTCACCAGACCCTGTAACATCTGAATAGAGATAAACATGGTGAAAACACACAGTAAAGCCTATGTAAGATGTAAGGGTACGGGGGGACCTGGAACATCCAGACTGAGAACGAGGTGTGGTGTAGATTAAGGACACTTCAGAAGGTGTATATCTGACTGAGATGAGCGACAAGAGCTGGTTCTCAGTCCATGTGGAAACACGTCGAGACAGAGCAAAGGTCCACTCTGGCAACAGATTCAAGGTCTTCGCTTCTAGCCAAACATTCACAAGATCAGCATGCATACAAACCATACAAGAGTTCCCAAATGGAGCCATGTTCTTCAGCTCTGACAAAATTAATGAAATCACTCTCAGTCAAACATCCCAAACCCTGATGACGTATAGTTTTTTTAAATCGAAAAGTGGAGAGAATCGTGGTACAGCAAAACCAGTGCATGGAACTTCCAGAAACAGTTTCGGGAGCCTTCTGCAAAGGTGTTGGACTGTCAAGAATATTCTGGAATGATTACCTATTTCTGTTGCCTGTACAATTGTCATCTGGTAGGCAAACATCATGTAGAGCAGTTCTTTAAAGATCGTTAGCAGAAGTTGGATATGATGGTTGGCACCAACCACTAAGCATGGCAAGCCTAGCCCTGAGCTCAATACTTTGCCTCATTTTTGTCCCCAAATATGATCAGTGTTAGGAAATGAGGTCACATGTTTTGCCTCTGTTATAACCAAATTGTGTGTTGTTTGCTTTAAGTGTGTGTACCCAAGTGGAACACTTTGGGGGATCACTTGGTACACATGCACCCACAAGTTACTGCCAGATCAGGTTATGTTGTTTCATAGGAGTGGAGGATGGCATGTACAAAGTGTTTTGATCACATGGACAGAATTTTGATCTCCTAGGAACACACGTAAATGCTCTCCATCATCAGAGGTTTCTTTGACAAATGAGAGAGATCTTCTATTGCTCTTATTGTGCGCACTGTACATTTTTCCATAGAAATAGGGCTGAGTTTTGCAATCATCAGCCTGTTGACCTCTGATGTCTTTCTACCTATCTGCCATTCTGTCTGTCTGTCTGTCCCTTCCCCTCTCTCTCTCTCTCTTTCTGTCTTTCTGTCTGCCTGCCTGTCTGTCTGTCTGCCTGCCTGCCTACCTACCTGTCTGTCTATCTGTCTGTCTGTCTGTCTTTCTCTCTGCAGTTGTTAGGCTTGAACTCTGAGGTCCCCATTTGTGAGATTTTTGTGTATAAGACTGTTTTCAGTCCTACCATTCAGGTAGCTGCATTCAGTCTAGGGGGGTGAAGTGCCAGCATGACTCCGGTATTCATGTGTTTTATTTTCATGTCATCCATTCCACCAGCGCACGATAGATTGCTGCTCTTTCCTGAAATGTGGAATGGGGTCTAACATGTATGCAAGACTTCTTAAATACTGCAGGCGTTCATGCACTGGACCCTCAGTTCCAAGCGTCTTCCAAAGATCTTCAAGGGACTGGAGTGTGAACAGACATTAATTCTGAGTGAGAATGGAACCCAAGATCTTGAAACAAGAACTCACAGGGTCAGTCAGGCCCTCAGTCTGTAAATCTGTGAGTTTAGGACACATGTTAGAGGTTGTGCATCAGTCTGAAATTATGACAGTTTTTCCAAGTTCTGCATCAGTCTGTGAAATTCTGACACATTTTAGAAGTTCTGTGTCAGTCTGTGAAATTATGACACATTTTAAGAGTTCTGCGTCAAGCTGTGAAATTATGACACATTTTAAAAGTCCTGCGACAATCTGTAAAATTATGACACATTAAAAAAAATTCTGTGTCAGTCTTTAAAATCATGACACAGTTTAAAAGTCCTGCATCACACTATGAAATTATGACACGTTTTTAAATTTCTGAGTCAGTCTGTGAAATTATTACACATTTTAAAAGTTCTGCATCACTATGTGAAATTATGATGCATTTTGAAAGTTCTGTGTCAACCTGTGAAATTATGACACAGTTTAAAAGTTCTGTGTTAGTCTGTAAAATTATGACACATTTTAAAAGTCTTGAGTTGATCTCCCAAGGTGTTTGCCCTTTTTTTTGGCTGGACTGAAGATTTGGGATGTGCAGTCTGAGGACTTGGATGTGACATGTGACCTGTTCCAGACCCAGTGGCAGTGCTAGAACAGGCCCTGCAGACTCAGAAGCGGGCCCAGAGGGTGTCGGACCTGGAGATAGAGAACAAGCAGCTGCGAGAGACTTTGGAAGACTACAACAACGAGTTTGCTGAAGTCAAGAATCAAGGTAAGGCCTGTGGAGGAGTGACGATGGAGGAGTGAGTGGCAGAGAGGAAGGAGTTGATAGTGTGTGTGTGCGTGTGCGTGCGTGCGTGCGTGCGTGCGTGCAAAGTGCCGTGAGTATATGTAGGTACATATACATTAGTGCATGTATTTGTTTGTTTTTGTGTGTTATTATTGTGTGCCCCATGGTGGATCTAAAGACTTTTACGAAGTAAATGGAATTTTCAGCAGTTGGAAATTCTGTGCTCTTAATTTAATTTTTTTTTTTCTTCTGTCACTTTGACTTCTCTGTTATCATTGTTTGCTGTGGTTCTCTTCTCATGGTTCACTCGCCTGTGTTTGTGCTCGATAGTCTGAAGACTTTCTGTTTCCGTCTCTTTTAACAATTCTTTAACATATGATGCATGCTATTCTGTTGTAATTTGGTGATCAGTTGAGGCATTCTTAACTGGTTGATTCTTAATATGTAATACATGCTATTCTGTTGTAATTTGGCGATTAGTGGATGCATTCTTAATTGTTTCTTTAAATGTTTCTGCAAAGTGTAGAATGACTGCTATAATCTTGTCTTATGTGCATCAAGGACATCAGTATTTGAGCTCCTGAGTTATAAGATTATGAATTGTTGGATATTTTTTTGTGGTGGTGATATTTTTTCTGTGACTTTAGTATGTCGGTCTGGCTATCAGCAGTGAAATTTTGTTTCAGAAAAAAGAAACTGCACTTATTACATTTACACACGTGCACGCACACACACACACATACGCACACACACATGCATACACACGTGCAAACCAGCACACGCACACACACCACACACACACACACACACACACACACACACACACACACACACACACACGCACGCACACAAGACCATGCAGACTGATCTGTGTGTATGCACATTACATATACACACACACTCAGAGACTTACTTAGACACACATACACATTTGCTTACAAGTACGCGCTTACACCACACACACACACACACACACACACACACACACACACAACACCACACACACACAACGCCCACTCTCACTCACTCACACATACACACACAATTTCTCTCTCTTACCCACCCCCCACTCACCATGCTCTGTTTCTCATTCATACACATGAGTGTGCATGCATGTGCACATGTACACACACACACACACACACACACACACACGCACACGCATACTCTCTCTCTTTTCTCTCTCTCTCTCTCTCTCTCTCTCCACACACACACACACACACACACACACACACACGCACGCACACATATTTTACCTGTGGTTCTTTTCAATTTTATTCTTTTCTTCTTCATGGGAGGGGGGGGGGGGGGGGGGGGGGGGGGGGGGGCAGGCAGTGGCTGGCTGAGGAAATTAGCTTTGCAGCTGAGAGAGAAAGTTGGTGACGAAGTTGACAGACAGACTGACTGACTGGTCGTGTCAAACAAACCTTTGACAGTGCATCATTCAAAAAGCCCGCTTACCCTTACTTAGTTGAGGTAGATGTGGTTTTGCTTTGGCTTAAATGCCAGCTCTCTCTCTCTCTCTCTCTGTGAGTGAGTAGGTGTGAGTGAAAGAGAGAGAGAGAGGAGAGCAAGAGAGAGAGAGAGAGAGTGTATGTGTGTGTGTGTGTGCGTGTGTGCATGCGTGCGTGCGTTTGTGTGTGTGTTTGTAAACAGAGTGCTGTGGTTGCAGTTTTGCGATTTATTGTCTTCCTTAATTGTTTTTGTGCATGCACACATGCAGACTGACTGAACAGAAAGGCACATAGGCACATATGAAAATTGGCATGATGACATCACTGGAGAAGAAAAGAAGCAGTTGAAGCCTAGAAGCAAAATGAGAACTTCTTGAAAATATGTTAGAAACTGAAAACAGAATGTATGTGCTGCACAGAACTGCATTGTGTTCATTGTTATGTATCATTTTGTCATTTTTGTATTTGAAAGTAAGGCCTTGTTGATACAGACAGTATCTCACCATCTGAGTGGGCAGTGCGTTAGATTTCCTCACTGAACAGTGCGAAACGGACGTAGTGGTAACAAATGAGGCTGTGTTGTCAACAATGGGATGCAGTGTTGAATTCAAGGGTTAAGCAGTTTTGCAGCATGCTATTTGTGTTTGAGGAACACTGACAAGTAACACAGGAACTGTATCAGCAGAGCTGTGTTCACATAGTAATAATAACAAAAAGAAAAAAAAAAGCGACACTTGTGATCAATAGAGAAAAAAATCTCGTGGTATGAGCCAAGACAGTCTTTCAAATCAAGACTGCAGTGCGTTGAAAATGACAGTCACAAAGTTATAATGATAACACACACACACACACACACACACACACACACACACACACACACACACACACACACACACACACATTCATTTAGGGCTCAAAGGCATTGAGAAACATCAAGTGTGTGTGTGTGTGTGTGTATGTGTGCATGTATGCATGCCTGTGTGGTGTGTGTGTGTGTGTGTGTGTGTGTGTGTGTGTGTGTGTAAAGTAGAGAAAGAGAGGGAGAGATAAAAATAGAGAGGCAGTGGATTATGGGAGATGTGAAAAGAGGAAGATGGGGGTGAGCATTTGGGGGGAGTAAGAAGGTGGAGAGGGAAGTCTAGGGTGTGGAGAAGGTGAAAAGGAGAGGGATTTACATAAAACTGAAACAGCCAAGCGTGAACGACATTGAGTCATAATCGATTTGTAGTCTTTCGATTTTAGCTTTGATATGCTGAATCGTATGCATGCAGTATATGAAGATGATGGAGGGGGACGGGGGAGGGGTGAGATGTGGATATTTTTGCAAGAAATGATGAAAAAAGTTAGGTGTGGCTTACATGGCAATTCTGCATAGGAAAGCTTGGCTGACTGAATTTGTGCTTACTTTCTTGGATAACTCCCCGGGAAAAATAAGCACATTTTGTCAGACATGAGACCATCATTATACACTTTTTGTATTGTATGTTTTGTTACCCATTTTACTCAGAAGTGTTAAAGGTAATGATTTAGTGAAGTTTTGGCAGTAAAGATTTTTTTTTTCTCGTTACTCATTGTCCGTACGCCCCTCACTGGCATCACTCCTGTGCCACTCATTCAGTCTCCTCACACACAGCTATACCCTAGTTCATCCAGTGACTGTCCTAGCATCGGCGGTCCACAGAGAGCAATCGGTATCAAGCCATCGTGAAATCAGTGCCAAGAGGACATGCTGCTGTGCTGCAGAGTCACTTCAGATTGAGTGATGTTCATTCAGTGGTAACTTTTCTGATCCGGCACAGGCAGTGCGCCATCTGCAAAGCCCTGTACCATTGACAGTAATTGCTTTGTCGGGGAACCAGCGAGAGTGAGCTTCCTCTTGCTGAGGGCACCACCAGCCACATCCATCCATCGACAGTCCCCATGACAGTGACACAAATGGCCATGGGCAAGAGACCAGGAGAGGAAATCAAAATTGAGGTCACCACAAGAGCGTGGCATGAAGGGCCACCGAAGTAAAAATTTCAGTCAGTGTAGTGGATTACCGTAAGATTGGTGGCTGTGGTATCACATCCAAACCTTTGTCCTTGTAGAGAAATACGCCACCAAGCACTTGACGGCGTACTACCTTGTATGCACAGATAGTTCCTGCCTGTCGGATGGACCCATTTTTCTTCGGTAGAAAGACATGTCAGAGCACTAGGTTAACCTGTTTCCTAGGTTCTACCAGTTTGTGGGCTTCGGAATTATGCTTCGTTCACAAATAGCGCCCTTCATTTGGTGTCACAGTCTTGAGTGCAAAGCGACCCATAAAACTTTTTATTAAACAGAAGCTTATTTTAGGAATTGTAATTGAATTCATCTTTCACAAAACGCTGATTATCGAACTCTGTAGGGATGCCTTAATTAAGTCAGAAAAACAAGAGCAAACTACTGAACATGCTACGTAAGCAATGGCTGTGGAAGTGTGAACGGTGCACATAAACAAGGAAATACTGGGTCCATAGGATTGCATATGGAGAGAGTTAATGCCAGAAGTATTCAATAGTCGTGATGTTTGCAGAGCTTAAATTTTGTTGCCCTTGATGAACACGATTATATGATAAGATTGAAATTAGTCGAAAAAGAAAGAGGAAGCTTAGAGAACCCATTCTCTGATCTTGTTCCTTCTCTTCTTTTGTAATCACTTCAGCCCTCGATGCAAACATGGTAAGCGTCTTCCAGAGCCGCAGGCTCGACAGGAAATCTTTCCTTGGCCTGCTCTTCTCTGTTACGCCGTGTACAGGAACAGCCTGCAATTGGTCGATACTGCTCGCGGCATGTTCACTTTACCACCATGTAAAAAGTACCTCGAGCATTGGGGGGGGGGGGGGGGGGGGGGGGGGGG
>CM065736.1:40012210-40033552 GCA_033310375.1 Conus canariensis
TTATATCATCTGTCTTCTATTAATCTATTCTATTTATATAGTTTTGGGGGTTGTTTTGTGTGTGTGTGTGTGGGGCCGCGCGTGCGTGCCGCACGCGTGCGCTCCCTCTCCCTTTCATCTGTCTTTCTCTCCTCTCCCCCCCCCCCATCCCTGTTCCTCCCTTTTTAAGGAATTTTTCCCACTTTTTGTTCGCAAAATGAAAAAGCAAAATTTTGCATTGTGCCCTTGTCATCTGACGACAGACAGACGACAGCAGACAGCCACGACACACAGACACACAACACCACACACACACCCCCACCACCACACACGCTCACATTGTGCCCCTTGTTTTGACAGACGACAGACAGACAGGACAGACAGACACACACACACACACACACACACACCCCACACCCCCACAACACACACAACGCGGCGCGGCGCCCCCACACACACACAAAACCACACACACGCACACGCCACTTTCCACTGCAACAGCACTCTTTGACTTATTTTTTCACATCTGTGGGACATAACGCCTTTTTCCCTTGACCCATCAGCCACCCCACCTTCCTCTTCTTCTACACTCTCCACAGACCCGCGTGTGTGGCACGAGGAGAGAGAGAAAAAGAGAGAGAGAGGAGGAGAGATGGCAGTTTCCTTTGTCCTTTGGGTTTTTTTAAAAAAAGGAAAAAAAAAAAAGAACGAAAAAAAGAAAAAAAAGGGGGAAATCATGGATCAGCTCATTGAAGAACCCATCCCTTTTAAATTTTCTTTTTTTTTTTTTTTTTTTTTTTTTTTTTGTTTCTTTTTTCTTTCTTTGTTAAGACGGAGCTTGTTTCGAAGAGTTTTCCCCTACGGCGCGGGCGCGACGTGGAAGAGGCTAATGAAAAAAGCAGGAAAACAGAATCGCAACACAAGCCCCCCTGGCGCGAAGTAGGGTTTTGGCCGAGAAAAAATTTATTTTTGAGGGAAGGGGGGGGGGGGGGGGGGGGGTGTAGGGGAAAACGCTTTTTATTCTGCGCGCTGGCGGGCTCCTTTGTTCCCCGGGGCCCCGGGTATTGCTCGGCAAGGATTCTACCGGGAAACCCATATGGGGCTTCCCTTTGTTTGGAGACACATTGGGGGCAGCCCCCTTTTGCCTTGTCGAGGGGCCCTGTTGTTTGTTGCGAAATGTTACCTCTCCTCTCTCTCCCTCTCTCTCTCATTCTCCTGTCTCTGTCCCTCTCTCCTCTTCCCCTCCCCCCCCCCCCCCTCTCTCCTTCCCTCTCTCTCTCTCCTTTTTTTTCCCCCCCCCCCCTCGTTTCTTTATCTTTGATTCCGCCTTCTCTTGCCAGTGTCTGTCTCTTTCTCCGCTCTTGTCTCTGTCTCTCTCTCTCTCCCCGTGTGTGGTGTGTGTGTGGTGTGTGTGTGTTGTGTGTGTGTGGGGTGTGGGGAAAAAGGCCCCTGTCTGTCCCCCCACCCCCCCCTCCCCAAAGTGGCTTGACTTTCATGCACACACTTTTGTCTTTTTTTTTTTTTTTTTAATTTAGCTGAATTGCACGGTCGATGCCTCTGTACTGTGTGTGTTTGGGGTGTGTGCGCGCGCGTTTTGTGTGGGTGTGTGTGTGTGTGTGTGTGTGGGGGTGTGGTGTTTTTGTGTGGGTGGCAAAATGTTGTCAGCGATTTCTCAGTTGTTCAAGAATAAATATTGACCAAATATGGGATGATGTGCTTCTTGTAACATTGACTTTTCGGCATTTTATCTTTATTATTCTTTTGATAATGAGGGTAGGCGGTGTGCTGTGCACGCCCACTCAAGCAAACACACACATACAGTATGACGTGCAGGCACGCATGCACCCACGTACGCACGCATGCATGCACGCACGCACACACGCACGCACGCACGCACACGCACGCACACACTCTTTCTCTCGTGCACGTGCGTGCGCGCACGCACGCACGCACGCACGCACTAATGCATGCACACTTTGCGCTTGTGCGCGCGCATGCGCGCACGCACGACAGAAAGAGAGAAAGAATTGATATGAATGCGGGAAAGTGTGCTGTCGACAAGGATCGGATTTCTGTAGAATTTCGATCCCAGCTCAATCCCATTTAGTGTCCATTGCTGAAGTGTATGCAAACAAAGACGGAAAAGCTCATTAAATTGTCCAGAAATAACATTTCTTTCTTATCCTGCCGTGCGCTTTTCACGTCTCCTACAAGCGGTTGCTACAGGCTACTGTTTAGATGGGTTTCGCAGCCAGTTGGGGCTTGAACCTTCAATTATGGATCTGTGGACTGATTAGGATGTCACGCGCAGACAATCCAGCGTCTTTGAGCGAGCTCGTCTTCAGATTGACCTTCCCTGGTTTGCTCGTGTTCGTTGATCCTTGAACACTACGAACTGTGCTGCTGGTTTAAATACATCTGTGGTCAGTAATTACTGCGTTCAGTACAATCATTGACTGCAGAATGAGAGCACCAAAGAAGCTGTCGTGTGCTCCTTAAACATATGTTGCTCTTGATTCGCTTTTTGACTACTGGTAAAGACAGTTTCAGAACAGTCTACAACTGTAGTTTATGTTATGACAGTGACGATGTACACCACAACAGTCTACAACTGTAGTTTATGTTATGACAGTGACGATGTAAAGTCAGTTGCAGAACAGTCTACAACTGTAGTTTATGTTATGACAGTGACGATTAATACGTATGATTTGTAAGTCATAGAAAGGGCATATTTTGTTGGATGTGGGTTGTCAACGCATATCAACCGGACCTCTCAGTTTTGCTCGGAGGGAGGAATGAGTGGCGTAGAGGAGAAGGAAGGAATGTCCACAAACAAGTTTTGATGACCTCGCTAAGGAACATTGGACAGTGAAGCAAAAAAATGTTTTGGTGTTGTTTGCTTATCTCCACACTGTCCAGGCGGAATGGTCTAACATTGGCTCAAGCTGAGTGGTCTAACTTTAGCACAGGTTCAGTGGTCTAACATTGGCACAAGCAGGATGGTCTAATACTTTTCCATCGCAGGTGGCTGGCCTTCTTCAGACGGGAAATGGTCGTCAGCTGATCGTATGACAACTTGCATGATTCACATTTAACGTGCACAGTCACCAGAGGTCGTACAGCAGACGGGGTAGCCGTCCCAAGAGAGAAGGAGTAAGGGACCTACGTAACCCATCAGAGACACATATGCGGTGCGCGTGCACACACGCACGCACGCACGCACGCCCGTCCACACAGCGAAAAAAGTAGAACAATTCGAAGTTTAGTTTAGTGGAGTTAAAGGATTTTCTTTCAGTCATGTCCCTCTGGAAAGGGGCGTAAAGTGAGGAATGGTGGTGGTATTTTGTCGACAGACGTGGAAGTGATCATTATATTTTCAGCTTGCAGAGGGAGAGGTGAACAGCGAATAATGGTACGTTGTTGACAGATATTGAGGTGATTGCTACTTTGTCTGTCTGGGAGAGATGGAGGGTGAATAGTTGGACTTCGTTGACAGATATGGAGATGATTGCTACCTTGTCTGGGAGAGATGGAGGGTGAATAGTTGGACTTCGTTGACAGATATGGAGATGATTGCTACCTTGTCTGGGAGAGATGGAGGGTGAATAGTTGGACTTCGTTGACATATATGGAGGTGATTGCTACCTTGTCTGTCTTTTTGGGAGAGATGGAAGGTGAAAGGATACATTGTCAACAGATATGGAGGTGATTACTGCCTTGTCTGTCAGTTGGGAGAGATTAGGGGTAAATAATGTTTGTTGAAAGATGTAGTGGTGATTGCTGGCTTGTTTGTCTGTAGGGAGAGATGGATGGTGAATGGTGTTTGTTGATAAATTTTGGAGGTGATTGCTACCTTGTTTGTTTGTTGGGAGAGACGGAGGGTGAATAGTGTTTGTTGACAGATGTGGAGGTGATTGCTACCTCGTTTGTCAGTTGAGAGAGACGGAGGATGAAAGGTGTGCTCTATTGAGAGAGGTAAAGGGTGAATAGAGTTATTTTGTGGACAGATGTGGATGTGGTACCTTGTCTATCTATTGAGAGACGTAAAGGGTGAATAGAATTATTTTGTAGATGGACATGGATGTGATCGTTACCTTGCCTGTCTGTTGGGAGAGATAAAGGGTGAATAAAATTTCTTCTTTGACAGATGCGGAGATGATTGCTACCTTGTTTATATGTTGGATGAGAAAAAGGGTAAAATACTATTTCTTTGTTGACAACTTGTCTATATGTTGGATGAGATAAAGGGCAAATAGCATTACTTTGTTGACAGATGTGGAGGTGATTGTTTCCTTGCCTATGTATTGGGAGAAGTAAAGGACGAATAGTGTTACATTCTTGGCAGATTTTGAGATGGTCTTTGCTTGGAGAGAGATGCAGGGTGAATTGAGTTATTTTTACCATGTCAGTCAACACGGAGAGAGATGACGGGTTATTAGTGTTAGTTTGTTGACAGATGTGGAGGTGATCATTCATGTTTCTCTTTAGAGAGATGAGAGATGTATATAGTGCTGCTTTGTTGACAAGCGTGAGGGTGATCATTACCTCGTCAGTGGGAAGAGAGATGAAGGGTGAATAGTGTGAGAGATGAAGGGTGAATAGTGTAACTTTGTTGATATACGTGAAGGTGATCCTTACTTTTCTGTCTGTAGAGAGAGAGATGAAAGGTGAATAGTACGTTGCTTTGTTTACAGATACGAAGGTGATCGCTACCTTGGCTCTGGAAAGATGAAGATTGAAAAGTGTTCATTTGTTTACAGATGTGAAGGTCATCGTCACCATATCTCTGCTCAGTGCTGCGAGAGAGACAGGGTGAATAGAATCACTTTATTGACAGTGTGAAGGTGATCTTTACATTGCCTGTCTACATGAAAAAAAAAAGGTGAACGGGGAAGTGTTACTTTTGACATGTATGTGAAAGTGATCGTTACCGTGTCTGTCTAAAGGGAACGAGATGGAGGAGGGTGAATACTGTTACTTTGTTGACAGATGTGGAGATGACCGTTACCGTGTCTGTTTTGGAAGAGATAAAAGAGTGAATAATGTTACATTGTTGACAGAAATGGAGGTGGTCATTACCTGGTCTCTGCTCGGAGAGAAGTGAAGGATGAAAACTTTGTTGACAGATGATTATAACTGTGCATGTCTGTAGGCAGAGAGAGAGATGAAGGGTTGTTAGTGTTACTTTGTTGACAGATGTGGAGGTTGTCGTTACCGTGTATGTAGGGAGAGAGGATGAAGGTCAACAGTCGCTTAGTGTTTTTGTCGACAGACGTGAAGAAAGTCGTTGCCTTCTCTGGAGGGAGAGATGAAGGATGAAAAGTGTGACTTTGTGGGACAGCTGTAAAGTTGATCGTCACGTTGTCTGTGTGCATGGGGAGGGGAAAGGGTTATGGTGTCACTATCTATATGAACAGATGAGAACTCGATCGTCCTTCGGTTTGTTAAGGAGGCACGAAGTGTGATTCGCGTCACTTGATTGGCAGAAGTCTTGTTTATTCCATCTGTTTGCCAGTACTGGGGAGAGGAGATGAGTTTTAACATGTCAGCATGAGATGTAAAGAAGAAGAGGGGGATAGCAAGCAAGCAAGCAAATGTGTGAATGTATGCGTGCGTGCGGGCGTGTGTGTTTGTGTGTGTGCGTACGCGTGCGTGCTCACGTGTGTGTTCTTTCAAAGACATCAGTCGCATTGTCTGGCGCCACTCGTGCGCATACGCACGCACGCACGCACGCCCCCCCCCCCCCCCCCTCCCGACACACACACACACACACACACTCGCACACACGGGCACGCATGCGCACATGCGCATTTTCATGATTTCAGTCAGCCTTCCCGTTCCTGACTGCGGTCAGTCGGAGATATGCATTGATACGGGTGCTGGCAAAACGTCTTCTGCTTGTTGCCGTCAGGGGTGTGGAATGACCATGAAAGACAGGGATTGGATTGGTAGGGGGAAGGCGAGAAGGGTGGTTAGGGAGTCGGAAAGGGTGGGGACGAGGGAGGCCTATTGTACTTAGACGAGAGGGGGGGGGGGGGGGGGGAGAGCGGGGGAGGGGGGGGGGGGGCTGTTTGGTATTCCTGTACCACCTCTAGAGGCCTATCGATACCACTTGTGGAAGGGTGGGGAAGGAAGCGAGGTGGATGTCATTGAAATGATGAATGGCTGTGTTTTCAGGACCTCCCATCCCAACCGCGCCACGGTTTCTTTCTCTGTCCCTCTTCTTTATCTGTTCTTTTCTCTCTCTTGTGTGAGCGAAGGGGGGAGGGAGGGGGAGAGAGTGAGAGTGAGTGAGTGTGCTTGCGCGCTCCTGCTAGCCTGCATGTTTTTTTTCCTCTCTGTCTGTCTGTCTGTCTCTGTCTGTCTGTCTGTCTCTTTCTCAGTCTGTCTGTCTGTCAGTCTGTCTCTCTTTCGCTCGCATCCGCTCCATCCCTGCTGTATCTCATGCCTGATTCCCTGCCTCGCTCGGCCGTAATAGAGTAAAAATAGCTTCTATAGAGAGGCGCCTGCGTTACTGTGTCGCCTGTTGTACAAGTTGTGTGCACGGAATAAGAAATCATATTATAACGAGGGTAGGTCTCGGCTTTGTTGCTTTTCTGCGCACGCTGCTAGGGATGGGGGAGGGAGGGAGGATTGTGAGGGAGGAGGGACGAGTGGCGGCGGCGGAGGTGGTGGTGGTGGTAGTAGTAGAGAGGTTGAGGGAGGGAGAGGGGGAGTACCAGTGTTGGCAACAGATAGGGAAAAAACGTTAAGGTCATCGACTGAGGAATTGATTGATGCCGTTACAGAAGTGGTGGAAAAGGTCACGGATGATGATTTGGTCTTTTCCCTTCATAGCGGCTATTGATTGCTGAGAGAAGGGTGGAATGGGTTTTAATTAGAAATGGGATACCGGGAAGGCGCGGAGAGCCCGATGAGAGCGTCACTTGGGAGACACGGCTTACGCTTTGACTGCTCGATACCTGCTGGGGTGGTCTTGATGGCGTGGCCTCTCACTCGCTCTTTCTATCTCTGTCCCTCTTTTTCTTTGAATCCCTCCTTCCCTTCTTGTCTGTCTGTCTGTCTGTCTGTCTCTTTCTCTCTCTCTGTCTCCCCCCTCCCCCCCTCCCCTTTACCCTCTCCGTCCCCATAATTTGCATAGGTGTGACCCGACCCTTCACCCACTTCCATGTTGGATTGTGGCCCATGGGTGATGTTCAGCAAAACATTTCCGTTCGTCCCCCCCCCCCCCCTCCCACCTTCTCTGTAGGTCTGTCTGTCTGTCTCTGTCTGTCTGTCTGTCTGTCTGTCTCTCTGTCTGTCTGTCTGTCTCTCTCTCTCTCTTTTTCTCTCGAACGGTACTGTTTGATTTATTCATGCTTCGTCTTGATCAGCTTGTTTGTTGTTTCCTTCTTATGTATTATACATATGCTCATTTGATATTGTTTGTTGCTTTTTTTGTTGTTGTGAGGGCATGGTGTAAAAAAGCTATTAGCTTATCCATTCTACCGTCAATGAAAATATTCGTATTCTCTTCCTCTTCTCTCTCTCTCTCTCTCTCTCTCTCTCTCTCTCTCTTCTCTCTCTCTCTTACCCTCCCCCTGTCTGTCTACGTCTGTCACGCGCACACACACGCTTGCGCGCGCGCGCACTTGCTTTTGAGGGACGGATGGCTGAATGTTGGTGATGTTGATACCTCACCTCACATGTAAATGCCTAGTAAAAGATAAAGTGTACAGATAGCTTAGCGTTTTCATGCTTTTTTTCCCTTCTAAATAATACATTTCACAGTAGCATTACAGGATTATTATTTCAGGCACTTAATGTAAATTCCTCTTTTAAAAAAATCTACATCGTATGTTTCCAGTACTAATATTACTAGTAGATTGTGATGATTCCGTGGAGATTGCATAACCGAACAGTGTTTTAGTATCCCGTTTAAGCGTAAAGCGAAGACGCACGTGCATATTGAGTGCAGAACTGTTTATGCTCGCTTGATCTTGTTCGCGCGTGCGTGAAATGTTTCTGCATGTTGGAACCTGTTGACGATGACTTCGATGTGAGATGACGGGCAGGATACGGGAGTTGAAAGGAGTTCCCCCCCCCCCCCCCCCCCCCTTGTCCGTTTTAAACCGGCTAGCAAATGTTTTAGAATGAGTGTTGAGCTGAGTGTGATTATAACCCGGGTCTAAAGGCTCGAAAGTCGACCCCTGTCTGTCTCCTTCCTTCTCTTCCTACTACACTAGCCAGAGTGCAGATCACTAGGGCAACAGATCCCCTTGAACGAGAGGAGATGTAGTTCCCTTCTCTAGATGGGGATTATGATCTCCCCTCCCACACCACTCCCTGAGATTCTAGCCCCCCCCCCCCCCCCCACCCACCCCCTACTTCCTCTCCCACGGCTAAACGAAGAAACAGTCTACGCTCTCTCCTTTCTCTGGTCTTTGACAAAGTAATTTTTGTCTTGCTGTGTGTGTTGTGTGTGGTGTGGGGGGGGGGGGGGGGGGGGGGAGGGGGGGGGGAGAACGAGTGGCGTGGGGCTATGCCACTAAATGAGAAATGGAGGGGGGGGGGGGGGGGGGTTGGTTGTGATTAGGGCGTCTCTAAAGGAATCGTGCCCGACTTGATGATCTAGGTCATGCTACTTAATGTATTCATTACGTCACTTGTAGTAGCTCAGAATCCTCCTCCCTAGTCTGTCTGTCTGTCTGTCTGTCTTCCACCCTCCCCACCCTTCTCTCTGCTTGTCTGTCTTTCTGACTCCCCCCACCCCCTCTTTCTCTCTCTTTCACTCTCTCTCTCTGGCTGTGTCTTTCTCTGTCTGTCTGCCTGACTCACTCACTCACTCTCTCATCGCCCCCCCCCCCCACCCCACCCACCCACACACACCTCCTTCTGTCTGTCTGTCTCTGTCTTGCCGTTTGTCCTTTCTATGTCTGTTTTCACTCTCTCTCTGTCTTTCTCTGTCTGTCTATGTCTGTCTGTCAGTCTGTCTGTCTGTCTCACTCACACTCTCTCTCTCTCTCTCACACACACACACACACACACACACACACACACACACACACACACACACACACACACAGTGCGCGCGCAAATTTGCCGTCCGCCATAAGTGCATGGGGGAGGTCTGTGGCTTAACATGTAAATTGTCAGGGGTGGTGAACGGGAAGAGGGAAGAATGGCGGTTGATGCGGATGGGTTTCGCGCGCGTCGGTATGCCTGCATGTTTGCCTACGTGTTTCCCCCCCCCCCCCCCCCCTGTGTGGGTCCCAGTATTACACACACACACACACACACACACACACACACACACACACACACACACACAGAGAAACCTCGTTGATCTGTCGGATCAATGCCCCCACCTGACCGTCCCGTGCTGTTTTTGTTCTCCGGGATGGGGATCCTTCCAACCTGAATCGAAAACAGGGGAGGAGGGAGGGGAAAAAAAGGGAAGAAGAAAAGAAGAAGAAGAAAAAAAAAAACCTCTTGTAAGAAAGCAATGGCGCGGAGCAAAGGTATTGGAAGAGGGTGAACTCCTGAAGCGCACACGGCCGGAGCCGTCACGACCGACTGAGCAACAATGAAGTAGGTAATTGTACGCTTGAAGCATCGGATCATCCACTGGCCCAGCCTGCCAGGGTCGGCGCTTCGGCCCCCCACTTCACGTGTGACTGCCCCCATCGGCCTCCGCCATTGTTCCCCCCCCCCCTTTCCCATCCCCCCTTCCCTTTACCCCCCCTCCTCCCCCCCCCCCCCCCAGTCCATCCTCCTTTCTCTCCTACCCCGTGCGGTACTGTTTTGAAATTGGGATGGAGGGTGGTGCGGGGGGTGGGGTGGAGGTTGACGTCTGGGGAGGGAGGGGTGATTGTGCTGGCTGGTGGTGAGAGGGAACAGGTGAGTGTGATTGGGAATCCGCCGCTGGCTGTCTCAATAGCTCGGCTGTTAACGTGTAAACCACAGCGCCACCAATGTCGAAGAGAGCAGAAGGTATCTGGCAAAAATGGACTACGCGTAACACTATTAATCAAATATAACGGATGCGAGTGATACTTTGATATGAATAAATGAATTCAGGAGACCAGATTAGTTAAATACAATGAAAACAAGAGACAGGTGGGCGAGGCTGGACACCTGCGAACTCATCCGATGACCAGGACTGTGAATATCGCGCAGTTACCGGATTGACCAGGCTCCGTAGAGACTTCGGTCTGGGAGCAGCTTGACCTTTTTTCTTTTTTTTTTTTCTTTTTCATTTAAAGCGACAAACTAAGGGGACGTTAATCTCATCACCACCCAAAAAGCTGGTTAACTCCTTACACAGGCGACTACTGTCAAACAAATCCACGCAGTGTTTGTGATCTGGGAAACGACTTCGCCCCTTGAGGGCCCCATAGGCCAGTAGGGATGGGTTGGGTTCTGGGTGGCTCAGTGGTAGAGCACAGTTCGCAGTCAGACATGGCGAGTTCCGAGATCCTGCTGGCGACTGACATAGACATTAGCATTTTTCTTCTCTCTCTCTCTTTCTCTCTCTCTCTCTCTCTCTCTCTCTCTTGGGTGGGGGTGGGGGGGGGGGGGGTCATTCCGGAGATGTGTGTATCTATGTATATGAAATTAGGTTCTATACCCAGCCACCGCCTCCTCCTCCTTTTCCAAACCTTCCTCCCCTTTTGTAAGATGGATATCCTCCTCGTGGGGGAGGAGGGGGGGGGGGGGGGAGCGGACAAGATGTAGATTTTGTAAAAGCTGGGATGGAAGGGGTGGGGGAGGGACACATTTTTTAAGAACAGGGGAGGGGGGGGGGGGGGGGACATGCACGTTTTGTAAAAACGGGGAAGAGAGGGTAGACCTTCCACTGTAGTAAAAAGTGCACTGGATGTGTCTCCTGCCAGATAACAGCAGGTATCTATTTGTAAATCCGCCCTCCCCTTTGTTTCTTTTTTCTTTTTTTTTTTAAAAAGGGGTGTGTGGGGGGGGGGGGGGGGGGGGGTCTGGGACCCCGAGAACCACTTGAATCCGCCCTTGAAAACAGCTGTTCGAAGAACCCATTCTGTTAGATTTTTTTCCCGTTGTTACCCACGTCAGCTTCGATGCATGCAAAGACAGAGGTCAGAAAGGAAATCCGACCACCTCCCCCTCCCGACACACACACACCATTCATTTCATTCTATTATTTCTAATACACCATAAAAGTAAACAGTGATCTAATTGGTGAAGATTACTTTCGGTATATCAACCGATGAATCCTGACGGTTCTTCCTACCAGTCGCAAGGAAGTATGTAGAATTCGACGAATCACGTAGCTTTGTATTTATAAATATTAATAAGTAAACGACAGAATAAAAAACGAAAAAAGGAAGTTTAAACAGTCTAGTTGTTGAATAGACCTGCGCCGGAGAAAACAAAAACAAAATATAAAGGCAAGAAAACGCCTGTCTTTCTACTGCAGACAGAGTTACCTTTTCTCAGTCTATGGGTCAAGTAAACACACCTAGACAGTCACGTGTTCCATTTGAAATGCACGCCAGGACAACAATCAGGATATCGACAGTCTGCATTACAGACGCGCCGTTTCGCACCCATGTATGGGCATTCCCTCTCTCTCTCTCTCTCTCTCTCTCTGGTTGAACTGTTGAAGCAGGCTGATGGGTATAATTGCTTTGGGCGTGCCCACCCGCGGCACCTGTCCCATGAAAACGGCGGGGTCACTCTTGGTGAACACGAGCTGTAACACAGATTACCTCCCTCGGAAACTTCCGAACACCCGCGTCTTTCGCTTTTGAATCCACTTCATGTTCGATAAAGGGAGGGAGGTGTGCGCGTCGTGTATGTGGAGGATGGCGGTGGGGGCTGGGGGGTGCCCTTTCCAGCTGAATTCACCCCACCTCCCCCTCCTTTTTTTTGTTGTTTTTAAATTCACCTAAAATGGTAACGTCCTGTGATTGGTAAAAGGAACTGTCGGGATTTTTTTTTTTTTTTAACCATCAAACGTCACACAGGTTGCGGTGATAGAATGGTGCCGCGCGCTGTCTTGCTTGATAGCCTGACCGGATCGAGAGTGGATGGGGACGGGTAGGGAGGTCGATTGAGGGTGGGAAGGGGGGATGGCTGGCGGGCTTGGCTAGTTCCCCTTTCTCTAGAGAGGTGAAGGTGACCCCTCTCCGTTCCTGCCCCCCCCCCTCCCCCCTGAAAAAGTCTCACCCTTGCTGAGGTTGTCAAGGAGGGAGGTCCAGTGACTGACCAACTGTCTGTCTGCCGTTCTGTCTGTTTCTCTGTCTCTCTCTGTCTGTCTGTCTGTCTCTCATACTTTGTGTGTGTGTGTGTGTGTGTGTGTGTGTGTGTGTGTGTGTGTGTGTGTGCGCGCGCGCGCGCGCGCGCGCACGCGCTATCTGCCCCATATGTTGTTGTCCCAGCCTGTCCCTGTGTGTCTGTTTGCACCGACCGCATCTTCTCTCGCTCTCTGTCTCTCTCTCTCTGTGTCTGTCTCTCCTTCTGTCTCTGTATCCCTCTCCTCTCTCTCTGTCTCTGTCTCTCTCTTTTCTCTCTTTCTGTCTCTCTCTCTCTCTCAGCCCCGGACGCTATGTCAGATGTTTGTGGAATGAGGATGTACAAAACGACACTTGGATCTGACCCCAGTCCGTGTTCAGAAGAGGTCCTTCACCACAGTCAGTCTCCCTCAGACACTCCTTCATTCCAGCTAATCAGAACAGGATCTGTGTCATTATTCAGAACCTTTCATTCGCATACACACTTCCCCAGATTTACACACAGGCACTCGCACAGATTTGCATGCGCACACGTGTGCAACGCGCGCGTGTATCTGTATATATGTGTGCGCGTGTGCGTGCACGCGGACACACATGCACGCACGCAGGCATCCGAGCGCGCGCGCGTGCACACCACACACACACACACACACACACACACACACACACACACACACACACACACAACACAGATTCAAGATGATTTATTGTGTTTCAGGCTTATACATATTTACAATTAAGAGGGGTGGGGTGGGGTGGAATGGTCTAAACGAAAATCGATTCAATCAATCATTACCATTGCGTGAATGATGCAGAGTCATCGCAACATGGAATCGATTTTGCGGTAATTACAAGTAGTGTATGAAATAGGTTAGTTTTTTTAGTTATTAGTTTTTTTAGTTATCATAATCGAGGAACTGCCTAGAAGATTGCCTTTTTTCGTTCAAAATTTTTTATGATGGATCCAGACAAAGATTTCCTTTATTGTCAGCATTGGAGCAGAAACTGTCTTATGATTATACGCACAGAAACTTCTGAGAATATTATCTTAATTTAAGTTTTTGCATTATTTTTCAGTTAAGTGATAATCTGCTGGCCGATGTCATTGCCATCATCATCCAGCGATGTGTGGTCGTCTGTTGCATAGTGGATGCTGACCCCGTGGTTTGCTGTCTGCTGTGTCAGCATGTCAGGTTCCGTTTGTGTTGAATGCATCGCGCTTACTGGCACACCGTAGCACACAGCTGCTCAACCTGTTCAGTCGTTCCCATTTTGTCCAACGCAGGAAGCACCGACAATCGTTTGTAGGCTGTTGTCAAAGGATGGGTTTGCACGCTGACTTTGTTTATACTCACTTCAACAGGAAATATGCCATTGTCTCTGAAGGTGCCGAACGTGGTAGTGTTCTCGTCGCTGTAAACAAAAGTTGGAAGGGTTGGAAAACAGAGCAGAGGGAGATGGGGGTGCACTTGCCTTTTCTTCTTGGAGTCACCGATTGTCTGCCTAGGTTCTTCAGTCTATGGACACTCGTGAAGGATACTTTTGACGGTATACCACTGTGTCATGGCGGGTAGGTTGCGAGGACTGGCTCGCCGACGTCAGTCGAAGCACGACTACGGTATGGTTCCCCTACATCCTATTTTGAAGAAGGCAATGACATTTTTTGTATAAAGCCACTGAGGAAGCTTCCAAAATGACGTGGTAGACCATTCGCAGTCATAGCGTGGACTTTCTGGAGAAATTACGCGAACTTTTTTCGCTGCTGTTCGAAAGCCGTCTTGCAGGCAGCCAAGCAGTGGAAGTTACCGATGAGAGAGAGAGAGAGAGAGAGAGAGAGAGAGAGAGAGAGAGAGAGACAGAGACAGAGAGACAGAGAGAGAGAGGGGGGGGGGAGGATAGGGACAGAGAGAGCGACAGATGGAATGTGTGTATCACGCGAAGAGCCTGTGAAGGGTTTAAGATTGGGATCAGGGAGACGAGTTGAACACAGAACTGATCTCTGTCACTGTGTCTGACTGTTAACAATGCCCCCCCTTGGAAACCATACACCTCCATCCACCCGGGCATTGAGAATTATACCGTCCATACCCGTATCTCTTCGCCCTGACCTCCCTTCCCCTCCCCGTACCCCCATCTCTTTCCTCCGACCGTGAAACTCTCTAGCTCTATCAACACCTACCCTCCTCTCGAGCACCTTGGATATATTCACAAGGAGACATTTACGTATGTACGCGTTTCTTCCCCCACTTTTTCCCTTCACCCTTCTTCTCTTCCCCTCACCCATCCTCCCCACAGAAATGGAGACCCTCCATTTCTGTGATCCGCCCCCACTCTGCACGCACGCACGCACGCACGCACGCACACACACACACACACACACACACACCACACACACACACACACACACACACACACACACACACACATACACACACACACGCGCGCGCGCGTGCGCGCGCACTCTCTTTGTGTTTCTCTCGTTCTCTCTCTCACTAACCACAGAGGAGAAGAGAGAGAGAGGAGAGAGAGAGAGAGAGAGAGAGAGAGTATGATGACATCAAAACTTTCCAGTCGCCGTAAAGAAATAAAGGAGAATGAAGCCTGTTTGGTAAGGAAGGAGGTGGGTTAGGGAGACAGAGGGCTGGGGATTGGGGTGGGGTGGGGGCCGAAGAGGTTGTGGGGTCTTGAAATAACACCATCGACATTGCAACCGCTGAAAAGACACAAAGCAGATTAATGGTGGTGGTGGTGGGGGGGGGGGGGGGGGGGGGGGGGGGGGGGGGTGATCGGATTGATGTCATCGAAATTTCAGTCGGCTGGGATTACATCCGGGGATTCGGCTCCATGGCGTTGAAAAGCATCGGCAGTCTCCCGTGTGCAGTGAGTGATACCCGAAAAACACCCCATTAATGGCCGTCACCGCCCCCCCCTCCCCCCCCCTCTTCCCCCCTCCGTTCTGCCTGCCTTTCTTGTCTTTCTCTCCTCATCCTCATCCTCCGTCCCTTCTTTCTTCCACCCTCAACTTCTTCCCGTGGCCACCTCCCTCCCGCCCTTCCTCCTGTGTATCCCTTTCCCACCTTCATCTTATCACACAAAAGGCACCCTGCTTGTACAAGTGTAACTTTGCTGTGTCGTCTTACCTGGCTTTCTGGGGAAGAGCAGGGCTTTGGGGGGGGGGGGGGGGGGGAGTAGAGAGAGAGGGTGGTGGGGGCTGGGTTGGGAGGGGGGGGGAGGGGATGACGGGGAAGGAGAGGGGGTAGGCAGCCTGGTCTGGATAGAATGATATTCAATAAGCGTCGTCAGTCATGGATGGAGTTAGCAGTGGGAGTTCTCTCACTTTGAGAGAGAGAGAGAGAGAGAGAGAGAGAGAGAGAGAGAGAGAGAGAGAGAGAGAAAGAAAGAAAGAGGGGGGGGGGGGTAATGCTTATGGGAGCGGTGGTGTTTGTTGCAAGAGTTGGATGTTTCCGCTTCAGTACGCCCTCGTCTTGATTTCTTGCGTGACATGGCAAGAAGGAAGCTTACGGGGTTAAAAAAAAAAAAAAAAAAAGGAAAAGGAATCGGGTTAATCTGGATGACAAGATTTCTATTTATTTATTTTGTGTCAATATGTCATAGAGAATGTCACTCCCGCCTCCCGTTTTTTCCCCAGTGACGCGCTCGAATGATCAACTTCGTGTTCGTGTTATTAAAACTAAACGAAATCAGTGAAGATGGGAGACAGAGTGAGAGAAAAGGAGAGAGGGATGGGAGGGGGGTGAGGGGGTGGGAGGAGGGGGGGGGGGAGAGAGAAGAGAAGAAGAAAAAGTGAAAAAGAAAGAAAAGGAAATATATGTGGCGGTGGGTTTGAAGAAAGATCAAGGACGCACTGTTCAGTCTCTCTGTCTGTCTGTGAGTGTAAGTCTCTCTCTCTCTCTCTCTCTCTCTCTCTCTCTCTCTCTCTCTCTCTCTCTCTCTCTCTCTCTCACAGTTTATGATCTCTGTCTGTCTATTTATCTATCTATATCTGTCTGTCTCTCTGTCTATTTGTCTATCTGTCTAGTCTAATCAAGTCTATGGTGTGTGTGAGAGAGAGGGAGGGAGGGAGGGAAGGGAGACAGAGAGACAGAGAAAGACAGGAGAAGAAGAAGAAAAAAGAGGATACGGATAGGGTGGGCTTGAAAAAAGATCAAGGCCACATGGTTCAGTGTGTCTCTCTGTCTCTCCTTTTACGTGTGTGTGTGTGTGTGTGCGTGTGTGTGTGTGTGTGTGTGTGTGTGTGTGTTGTGTGTGTGAGAGAGAGAGAGAGAGAGAGAGAGAGAGAGAAAGAAAACACAGTGAGTTATGGAAACATTGGAGGTGTATTACACCCGATTTCGCAATTGCTAATTGCTCTTTTTTCGTATGTGTTTGTGTGGCACATTGACTGGGTCCCCCGTTTCCTCTCGCAATTTGTCAGGACAGTGGAAACATCCCAGACATAGATAGATCTCCGAACGGTGCCGTTCGTGAGCCGAGATAAAATGGAACAGCACCAAACAACAACATCATAAACCTTGACTCCTGGTGGACGTAGGCGGCGGCCTTAGTGCACACGGAACTCGGGATGATAAAAGACAGCGACGATGGTATTGATGATGATTTCCGTGTTCGTGTTGTGATCGAACGAAGCGATGCGCCCACACCTGGAATGTTGTCATTCGCTGTAGTGTGTAGGTGTGCGGTTGCTTGAGTGCGTCTTTCCATGTTCTCTGTCTGTGTCTCTCTGTCTCAAACTCGGGCTGTCTGTCTGTCTGTCTGTCTGTCTGTCTGTCTGTCTGTCTGTCTGTCTCTCTCTCTCTCTCTCTCTCTCTCTCTCTCTCTCTCTCTCTTCACACAGAGTCAAGTTGACAAGAAAGACGTAGGATAGCGAAGGATAGCGTCGCCTCAGCCTTACCCCATCAACTCTGTCTGTCTGTCTGTCTGTCTGTCTGTCTGTCTGTCTGTCTGTCTCTCTCTCTCTCTCTCTCTCTCTCTCTCTCTCTCCTTACACCGATCATTTACTTCACCCTATCAATCCCCAGCTTCCACTCAACTCTGCCCTCAAATCCCAAAATATCACTTGGTCATCCGCCATTTTTTAAGTCAGTAATGAACGAGGTATAAACGTTCACTTTCACTTTCCATGTTCTTTTTTTAAAAAAAATAACTGTTTTTTTTTGTTGTTTTTTTCGTAAAGGAGTGGATGCGAGACATCAGCGATATGAAATCTTCGATGGAAGTTTTTTTTTTTTTTTTTTTTTTAACTATTTTCTCACTCACCGTCTGTTCTTCTGTTTGACTTGACAGTGACCTCCCCTCACCCCTCCCGACCCTCCCTCCCATTCCCTGCCCCTCCCTTCCCTGTCCCAGCGCCGCCCCCGCTCACTCATCACCATCTCTGCCCCCCCCCCCCCCCCCCCCCGGTCGTCCTTCCTTCCTGGGTTGACAGGCGGAGGCTCTCCCGGCAGACATTGAACAGGTAAACGCTGGGCAAGACACGGACCGACCCACCGAGCGACCAAGCAGTCAACCTGTTGGAGATGTGGTGGAGGGTTTGGCGGCGGGGGAAGGCGAGTAGGGGTGGTGGCTGTTGGGTTCTCTGTCTGCCGGGGTATGCCACATGGCGCACTTTTTGCTCTCTTTCACGCACTTTCTCGCCCTTTTTCCGAGAGGTTCATCTTTCAGGGCGGGTAGTAGTGGGTAAATTTGTTATTGTCGACTTGCTTGCTGCTCTTGGTCGATTATCCGGCTGGCAAAGGACGGAAGTTTGTGGTGTGATGCTACCGGTAGGGAGGGAGATCGATCGGGGCAAGTGGCGTCCGCCAGATCGGCAACAAACAAGATAACATCTCTCCCTTCTCGTGTTTGAACATTTTTCATGCCCCCAGCTCCACCCCATCCCTTTCCCTCCTCCCCGCTTCGCCCTTTCCTTGCGCTCTGATGCTCACTGATCTGTTGCTTCACCCCCCCCTCCCGCTCCCCTTCCCTCTCCCTTCTCTCCCCTCCCCACCTCTCCTACCTTTGCTCTGTCCTTGTAGCTTCCTCCTCCCGTCCTCCCCACTGTTGTGATAATGCGGGTAGCTGAATAGGGAAGATCGGGTGTCTGCGCCCCCTCCCCTCCCTCCCCTTTCCCCGGAAAGCTGCTGATTCGCGGACAGAGAGAGAGAGCGGGAGAGGGAGAGAGAAGGGGTGAGAGGGCGAAACTGGTATTGAACTAGTTGTGTGGGTTGCGGGGCTGGATGGTCGGTAGTCGCTCTCCTCCCCCGGGGGTCGTCATCGTCACTTGTAGATCGGTGGCTGTTGGGGGAACTGCGCTGGGTTGTGAAGGATGCGCTTGTGCTTTTTTGCATCGTCTGCTCCGTCGTGCAAGGCAGGGACTGTCGTCGTCGCCGTCGTCGTCGTTGTCACCGCCGCTCGGTATGTGACGGTTGTGTGTGTGTGTGTGTGTGTGTGTGTGTGTGTGTGTGTGTGTGTGTGTGTGAGTGAGTTACTGTGTAGCATTAATGAGTGGGCGCACGCTTCTGTGTGTGTGTGTGTGTATGTGTGTGTGTGTGTGTGTGTGTGTGTGTGTGTGTGTGTGTGTGTGTAGGTCCAATTTGATGTTTGAATGGGGGGTGGCAGATTGACGCTTCGAACGATTACTGTTCCGATTCAAGGACAGATCTGCGTTTCTGCGCGTACGCTGGAAACTTCGATACTCGTTCGTTGGGGGGGGGGGGGGGGGGGGGGGGGGGGAGTTTTAATTTCTGGTGAGACAGAGGGATTTCCTGTTGGATTCTCTGTCCAGCTGGCGCAGTGTTGTGCGGAGCTCGCGCTAGCACAGTGTGTGTGTGTGTGTGTGTGTGTGTGTGTGTGTGTGTGTGTGTGTGTAGCACGTAGGAGTGTGTGTGTGTTGTGTGTGTGTGTGTGTGTAGCACGTAGGAGTGTGTGTGTGTGTGTGTGTGCGCGCGCGCGCGCGCGCGCCCACGGATTGGGAGTGAATCGAAGATCTACCCTCGCCCTTTCAAGGTGAACTTGTACGTTGACAGAGTTGAGGATCTGCCGGTCGGTCGGTCGGTCGGTCCCTAGCTTCAGGAGCCGTACAGAGTGAAATAGAGCGTGGCCGCTGGGTCCGCCTGGGTGGAAAGTCCTGCTTGATTGGCCACACAAAATGCCCCTGACATCCCCCGTCATTATCCGCTTCTCCACCCATAGCCATAGCTCGCTCCGTGTCTCTGTCCGTCTCGCTGTCGGTCCCTCCTCACCTGTCTGTTCTCCCCACCCCCCCACCGACCCTCTCCTCTCTCTCGCTCGCTCTCTCTCTCCTTCTCTCTGTGTCTCTCTGCCGCCTCTCTCTCTCTCTCTCTCTCTCTGTCTCTCTGTCTCTCTGTGTCTGTCTGCCGCTCTCTTGCTGTGTTTCAGTCTACAAGTCCTGATACTGCCAACTGCGGTCGGCTTTAAACATGAATCGAAAGTCTCTCTCTCTCTCTCTCTCTCTCTCTCTCTCTCTCTCTCTCTCTCTCTCCTCTAAGCTTGCTGGTCGCTGTCTCTTCCCCCCCCTTTTTTTTTTTTTTTTCATGTAATAAGGATTTACCTTCTATTTTATATCAAGTGTGTTTTGTTGTGATGCTGAGAGTTGCTGTTATTTTCGAAAGCGTTATGGCAACTGAATTGTTGCTGTTATTTCCCTACGTGTTATAAGAATTCCATACACTGACTGGAAGTGCAACAAGAAGTACTGGGCGTGAAGAGGGGTGGGGATGGGGTAGGGGAGCCGCAGAATGAGGAGAACTTACCGTTATGCGAGTTTCAAAATCCCACATGGCATTTTCTCTTGTTTGACAGTGTTATAGAATGGTTTGCCTCGACAGTCTTGCTATACTAGACATAAAACAGTATTAGCCGATCGTAATTTTCTTCCAACAGTTGTGCGCTTTAGTGTATTGTCAGCAAGCCTGAAGATGTATGGATTTGGTCTGTTCGCATCGCGTGGTGGTTGACTTGTCTTTTGATCACCTTGTTTGAGAGTCAGATGACTGGGTTTGATTCAGCGGTACAAGGCAGGGGAAGTCGTGGTCTTTAGTTAGTTTTGAGTTTACTGTCCTAACCATGTGTGTCTGCTCCTGGCTTCGTCTCCCCCCTTTTCTCTTCCTTCTCCACCCCTTCCTTGTCCTCACTCCACGCTCCTCGGCCGCTCCCCTGCTGCTCTCCCCCTCCTCCCCACCTCCCCTCCCACCGACTCTCAGTCCATAGATGAGGAAATCTGACAGATCGTTAAAACCCATTTCATCGTTAGTGAAGAGAGGCTTTCGTCCATTCAGAGGCGTCCATCGACAGGCCTGCGCTGCCCGAGGGCCTCGGCAAGGGAGACAAGCCGTGTAAAGGCCGTGCTTCATTGTTTGTCGGTCCGACATGGCGACATGGGAGGCGATCAGCTCCATGCCACCTCGTCTCCCTTCCCCCCCGCCCCCCTTCCTTTTCTTTTCTTTTTTTTTTTTTTTTTTTTTTCCCAGTCTCAAGCCTGGATGGATTTTCAGGTAACTGGGTGGGCAAAGTTTACGAGAAAGAAGGGGGGGGGGGGGGGGGGGGGAGAGGGAGGGGTGAGAGAGAGAGAGAGAGAGAGAGAGAGAGAGAGAGAGAGAGAGACAGACAGACAGACAGACAGAGTATTACATGGATTAAAACAAAGTACTCTTACCATGGAACTCCAAACTAGCGTACAGACTTTCAGTCTAAAAGGATTTGCTGATTTACATATTCATTTATTAAGCAAGGAATGGTTGTGCAATACATCCAAACCTTATCCATGGGCCTAGTTTCGTCTCTCTCTCTCTCTCCTCCCTCCTCCCTCCTCTCTCTCTCTCTCTCTCTCTCTCTCTCTCTCTCTCTCTCTCTCTACTCTCTTCTCACCGCTGCCTTTCTGTTTCTCCGTCCACTACATCTTGTTGCAGTCTCTCCCATACCTCCATCCCCGTCTCTTCTCCTCCCCCCATACACTCCTCTTCTGCTGTCAGCAGAAAAGGCATTTAGTCGTTTGTGAAGAGTGGTGAATTCAAGCACGTTTGGTTACTTTGGGAGACAAACGCCCCAGCCCTTCGCCTCCAAGAAGCAACCCCTTCCCACCACTCGCCGGGAAAAA
>CM065736.1:40038652-40046152 GCA_033310375.1 Conus canariensis
TGTGTGTGTGTGTGTGTGTGTGTGTGTGTGTGTGTGTGTTTAAACGTTCATTTTCGAACATTGTTACTGTCAGACAATTCTTTTGAAAAACAGATTTCATTTTCATATCAAATATACGTTAGTGCGTTTGTTTTCATCACCCAGAAGCAGTGAAGTGCATTTTTTTTTCTTTGTTGTTTTTTTTTTTGTTTTTTTTTTGTCTTCTTGGTTCAGTTTTCAGAGTCCAGTAGCAAGCCCGGTTTTACACATTTTGATTTCATTTAAACCACACTCCAGCCGCATGGAAATCTTTTGGATGAGGCTTTAAACCGAATCCCTGTGGGTGAACACTGCATTAAGAATTAAGCAGAAACCACACACACACGAACAAAGCTCTTAGCTTTCACGTTTTCTCAGATCCATTTTTTTTTTTTTGTTGTTGTTTGCCGAAGGAAAGGCCGTCTTGTTGCGCTGGTGGAATGGGTGACCAAACACACACACACACACACACACACACACACACACACACACACACACACACACACACACACACACTCTTCCTGGTACCTTGTCCAGAAATCATACCCAAAAAGGCACATGTTTTGAACAAAATTCACTGATGGTGAACTAGTGCTAGCTGGGGGGGGGGGGGGGGGGGGGGGGGGGGGGGGGGGGGGGGGGGGGGGGGGGGGGGGGGCATGTTTGCTTTTGTCATAGATTTCGTATACAGTTATCCTTAGATAAGGTAAACGAATCCAATGTTTCAAACAGCATCTGATGTCAAGTATGATTGTATAAATCAGAAAATTTCCTAAAATTCGCTGCTCAACTCGGTAGCACTGATGTTCTTATTGCTCCTTCAGAAGGACGCGGACAGCTTGACTGAATAATTAGCGAAGAAAGTTGTGAGTTTGAAAGCTGCGTGGTAATTGATGGGGGAAACTAGATATCTCGTGCAGTATGTGACTCTTGCGGTTCTTTTTGAAAGCATGTCCTTTTTTTGTGGAGCAGCTGATTTGTGTAATGTGTACGTGGTAATTAATAACGGTGTCGGTATTAGTCTGTATGTGTCTTTGACTAGCATCAAGCATTCCTACCAGTCTGCAGGAGAAGGGCTACTACATGCTTAATGGCAGCTTGCCAGTTCTTTTCTCCATTGGTTCTTTCCTGTTCCACCGTTTCTTTCCCTCTCTCTGTCTCTGTCTTTCTGTTTGTGTCTGTCTCTTTATCTTGTCTTTGTCTCTCTTTGTATCTGCCTTCTTGTTTGTGTCTGTCTCTTTATCTTGTCTTTGTCTCTCTTTGTATCTGCCTTCTTGTTTCTCTCTCACTGCTTCTGTCTCTGTTTTTTTTTTTTTTTTTTTTTAAAGTTTTTTTTTCTACTTGTGCGTGTCCTTACGCTTGCTGGATGTATTCATGTGTGCGTGGCAGTGTTTGTGTTTACTCCAGCTTATGCGTGTATGGGTACACGAACGTGTGGAGCTATGAGTGTTTGTGATGAAAGCTTCGAGAGTGTTCAGTGATTGTTCATACAACACAACATGATTGAGAACTACCACGCTTCGAATTGACGGATCGAGATATGTCTAAACACATCTTAAGTGGATGGCACCCACCATTGATAAACATTGACGTGCAAGAAGAAGCCACAGGGCTGCTTTGAGAGAAGAAAGGGGGAAAAAAAAAGGTCTTCACTATGTGGCAGGGCACACTTTATTCTTGCACCAGAGTTAGGCCCATTGGCAAGTCGATGCCTGTCGGGATTCTTCTCTGTCTTCAGTTCTAAACCTTGACAGGCTTGTAGGACGGGATGCCTGGCCTCACATTACATTGTCCCTGTCTCTTTGTTTTACTGCCTGTCTGTCTGCCTCCTTCTGTCTGTCTGTCTGTCTCTCTCTCTCTCTCGCTCTCTCGCTCTCTCGCTTTCTTTCACTCACTTTTTTTTTCCCACCGTGGAGGGGGTAATGCTGAGGGAGGTGCTGAGGGAAGTACTATTGAAAACAGGGACTAACTAAACAGACTCTGAAAGTGAAGCACCGCCTTTTTTTTTTTTTTTTTTTTTTTTTTTTTAATATTGAGTTGAGAGTTCACAGGGAAAGGAAATCCAATCAAGAGGCTTCTTCTTACTTCGGATGAAACACTTACCTCCAACTATTTTGAACTACAGTTGTGCATTTGGCAAATGCACGTGCTATTGGATGGGGACTTTATAAGGGTGAAAGTACCTGCTTGCCATTGAGGCAAATCTCGGCCCACCAAAGCCAGTGGCACTCGAATGTAAGATCCACTGGTTCCTCGTTGATGGAATGAACTGAAGAAAGTCCCAGTGATATCTGGAATTTGAAAAAGTAAAAGAACATGGAGCAACATTTGGACTTTTACGGGAGGGGGGGGGGGGGGGGGAGGAGTGGGGAGGGTAGGTAGGGTACGGGATGCTGTTGTGGAGGAATCAAGCACAAGGACCGTGATAGCGAGTCATTAATTATTAAGGATCTTGTGACAGGTGTCACAGCAATCCGGACCCCCGGAGCTCTCCAGTGTAGGCTGAATTTAGAGCTGTCTGTGCCGGCCTGCCTCTTAAATCATACAGTCTCTCTCTCTCTCTCCCCTTGGATTTGTGTGCCATGTGAAGTGAAAACCGGCCCCTCACTGCCGTCCTTTTACGCACTCGTCGGACGCCCACCATCCCTTCCTGGCTCCCTCCTTCTTCCCGTCTCTTCATTGATTTTTAAATTCTTTCGACACTCTCTGACGTTCATTAAGGGGGGAAAAAGTGATTGGCAGGAATATCTCGGCGACTGGCAATAATATCTTGGACACTGGCAAGTCTATCTTGGCGAGTGGCTAGAATATCGTGGAGACTGGGTCTTAGAAATTGGCATAAATATCTCAGAGCACGTAGGTGGTATCCTACGTACATTAGATCCTACGTATATTAGATTTAAAAGAAAATGGAAAGAAAATATCAGGCTCCTCAGAACGTCACTAGAGTTAATCAACAGCAGTACAGTGTCACCTCTTGCGTGTGGCCTCTTGGCGATTGAACTTTGTTTTCCTTTTAAAAAAAAAAAAAAAAAGAAAAAAAAAAAGAAAAGAAAAAAAGAAGAAACATATCTCGTGTCTTTTCGTGTCCGTCTGTCTGTCTCTCCTTCTCCTCCTCTCCTGTTCAAGTCTTCCCTTGCACCATCTCTCCCTGCTTCCAGTTTTCTTCTGTTGAAAACAGTCCTGTTCTACATGACCCATCAAAGGTTTCTTTCTTTTCTTCTTCTTCTTCTTCTGCTTCTTTTTCTTCTCCTTCTTCTTCTTCTTTTTTAAAATTTTGTTGTTAAAGACCCGTGAGATGAAGTATATGGTTGCTAAAGGGCTGAAGTAGTGAGGGGGATTAGATCGACTCTCGTAGATAAACGCTAGTCAGGTGTTCACTAATGAATTGAATGCATCCGTTGTCAAATCTTCACAGGTCCATAACAGCTGTGTTCCCAGGAAAAACGGCTATTATCCTCCAGGAAAGCAGCGTTAGGCTGAGGATCACAACTGTTGTACCTTAAGAAAATCGCTGACCCCCCCCCCCCCCCCCCCCCCCCCCCCCCCCCCCACCCTCGTGGTGTACCAGTCACGGGTGTTTTCCCTCTTTTTCTAATGAAAACAGTTCTGTGGATCACAGCTGTTTTCCATACTACAGCGTGGAAAAGAGTTTTCCTCTGCAAGAAAAACACCGGATATAGGAAAACCGGGATGGTCCTCGGGATCACAGAACTATTTTCCCAACTTTTGCCGGCCCCCGATTGGCACTTGTCATGGAAAAGAGCGAGCATAGCTGTATTCCCTGCTGACGACGTTTCCCTGGCGTGAATACACGTTTTCCCACAGGAAAACAAAGGAAACACTTCTTATTCCGAGGAAAAGGGGAAAACAGTTATTAACCTCTGGAAAACAAGGAAAACGGGTATTATGATTATCCCTTGGAAAAGGGGAAAGTTGTAATCCTCGGGGAAACAAGGAAAACAGTTTATGATTATCCTGAGGAAAAGGTGAAAGTTATTGTCCACAGGAAAACAGGTATTGTATTATTTATCCCTTGGAAAAGGGGAAAGTTATTATCCTCGGGAAAACAAGGAAAACAGGTATAATTATCCCGAGGAAAAGGAAAGCGGTTATTATCCGCAGGAAACCAGAGAAAACAGTTACTATAATTATCCCAAGGAAAAGGAAAAAGTTGTTATCCCCAGGAAAACAAGGAAAACAGTTACGATTATCCCTTGGAAAGAGGAAAAGTTATTATCTTCAGGAAAACAAAGAAAACAGTTATAATTGTCTCGAGGAAAAGGGAAAGCGGTTATTATCCACGGGAAACCAAAGAAAACAGTTACTGCAGTTAACCCGAGGAAAAGGGAAAAGTTATTAATCCCCAGGAAAACAAGGAAAACAGTTGTGATCACATTAGAAATAGTTGGGATACTTACGATAATAAATGTTTTCTTTCTTTTCGCTATTTTGTTCTAGGATTATAGCTGTTTTCCTGAGGAGAACATTAATTTTTTATCGTCGCCTTGAGACGCTAGTGTGCTGTATTAGAATATACTGCTTCCTTCCCACGGGTTTCAAGTCTGTCTTCTCATAAATCCCTCTTTAAGCTTAGAGTCTGTACTTTTTTTTTTCATGATAATACATAGTTTGTTTCAAACTTTAGAAAGTTGACGCACAGTCTGGGGTTGAGAGAGAGAGAGAGAGAGAGAGAGAGAGAGAGAGAGAGAGAGAGAGAGAGAGAGAGAGAGAGAGAGAGTGAGTGAGTTTGACTGATTTATTTAAGGGTTGTTGTTGTGTAAAGTCTAGGCGCAATGCAAACGCTACAGACTAAAAACATTTCGTTTCAATGGGCCTCGGTTGCACGCTGATTCATGGAGGAATTTTCACTTGTTTTTAGGGGAACACATGCCTTCTTTATTGACGAGGAGGGGAAGGAGGGAGGAAGGGTCGAAAAAAAAAAAAGGCGCTTCTTCCTCTTCTTTTTCTGCTCTTTTTTCTGTGCTTTTTCCATTAAAACACAGTTATGATAAAAAAAAAACTGATCGCAGCGTAGCAGGGTGGTCTTTTATAAATGGGCAAATTAGACACACTCCTTTGAGTGCTATGGGTATATGTTGCTCAACTGTCTATGGGTTTGTGTGTAGCAAGTGTATACACGTGTGTGTGTGTGTGTGTGTGTGTGTGTGTGTGTGTGTGTGTGTGTGTGGTGTGTGTAGGTGTAAGACCTTACGTTTGTCCTGGTTTTCAGATGTTCTAGTGTATGTATGCTTTTTGTCAACAGCGGCTGGTAACATACGATTGCAGCCCCCCTCCCCCCCAAAAAAAAAAAAAAAAAAAATAATAATAATAATAAAAAAAATAAATAAATAAAAATTAAAAAAAAGGTTGGTATGTCTACATCTCCTCCTCTTCCACAGTTGGAGAGCGTAATTAGTTGCGTGGCGCTGGTTTTCAAACATCAATAGGTTTTTGTAGTTTGCACCCGCCACTAACCCGGTCCCTCCCTTCTGTGTCTGTAAACAACTGTCAATGTGAAGATTGAGGGTACGCAAGGGAAACAGGGGGAGAAGGCAAAAAAAAACAACAAAAAAAACAAAAACAAACAAAAAAAAAGTGATGCGGTGCGGTGCGTGTGCAGTTCCTGTGGAAAGAAGGATAAGCAAAACGCAGTGCAGTGCGGTGCCGAGTCTGTGTGGTCTCTTCCGAGAGGAAGAAAAACGAGGGAAAAGAAGAAGAAAGAAGAGAGAAGGAAAATGAAAAGTAGTGCGGTGTTGTTGTGCCAGTGTGGTTTCCATAGGGGAAAAAAGGAAACAAACAACAAAAAAAATGGTTCAACACATGCCATTGCGATCTCGAGAGCGAAAAGGCAAACAAAAAATCGTGCAGTATTGTGTCAATGTGGTCTCCAAAGAGAAAAGGCAAACAAAAAGTAGTGCAGTACTGTGTCAACGCGGACTCTAAAGAGAAAAGGCAAACAAAAAGTAGTGCAGTACTGTGTCAACGCGGACTCTAAAGAGAAAAGGCAAACAAAAAGTAGTGCAGTACTGTGTCAACGCGGACTCTAAAGAGAAAAGGCAAACAAAAAAGTAGTGCAGTACTGTGGGCCAATGCGATCTCTAAAGAGAAGAGGCAAACAAAAAGTAGTGCAGTAGTGTGCCAGTGCGATCTCTAAAGAGAAGAGGCAAACAAAAAGTAGTACAGTACCGTGCCAAAGCGGTCTCCAAAGAGAAAAGGCAAACAAACAGTAGTGCAGTAGTGTGCCAACGCAGTCTCTAAAGAGAAAAGGCAAACAAAATGTGGTGCAGTACTGTGCCAATACGGTCTCCAAAGAGAAAAGGCAAGCGAACAGTAGTACAGTACCGTGCCAAAGCGGTCTCTAAAGAGAAAAGGCAAGCGAACAGTAGTACAGTACCGTGCCAAAGCGGTCTCTAAAGAGAAAAGGCAAGCAAACAGTAGTACAGTACCGTGCCAAAGCGGTCTCCAAAGAGAAAAGGCAAACAAAAAGTAGTGCATCGTTGTGCCAATCCGAAACGCTTGGAGAGATGGCAGACAGAAAGTAGTGCTTTGCTCTGCCAGTGCAGTCTCCATGGAGAGAAGGCAAATTAAAAAGTAGTGTAGTGTTGTGCCAGTGCAGTCTCATAGAGAAAAGGCAAACAAGAAGTAGTGCAGTGTAACGCCCATAAGGCTACCTCGGAGGGAATGCAAACACAAAGTAGTGCTGCACTGTGCTGGTGCCGTCAGTGAAGCTTAACAAAACGGAGCGCAGTATCGTGCCAGTGGGGTCACCTTAGAGAGAAGGCAAACACAAAGTAATGCGGTATTGTGCCAGCTGTGGTCACCATAGAAAAAACACGCGCGCGCGGAAACACACACACGCGCGCGCGCGCGCACACACACACACACACACACACACACACACACACACACACACACACACACACACACACATATCGTGCAGCGCTGTGTCAGTATGATCTTCACGGAGAGAAGGCAAACAAAAAGTAGTTGAGCCAGTGTGTGTCCGTAGGGAGAAGGCAAACAAAAAGTAGTTGAGCCAGTGTGGTGTCCGTAGGGAGAAGGCAAAAAAAAAGTAGTTGAGCCAGTGCGGTGTCCGTAGGGAGAAGGCAAACAAAAGTAGTTGAGCCAGTGCGGTGTCCGTAGGGAGAATGCAAACAAAAAGTAGTTGAGCCAGTGCGGTGTCCGTAGGGAGAAGGCAAACAAAAGTAGTTGACCGCATAAAAAGTAGTTGAGCCAGTGCGGTGTCCGTAGGGAGAAGGCAAACAACAAGTAGTTGAGCCAGTGCGGTGTCCGTAGGAAGAAGGCAAACAAAAAGTAGTTGAGCCAGTGTGGTGTCCGTAGGGAGAAGGCAAACAAAAATAGTTGAGCCAGTGTGTGTCGTAGGGAGAAGGCAAAAAAAAGTAGTTGAGCCAGTGTGGTGTCCGTAGGGAGAAGGCAAACAAAAAGTAGTTGAGCCAGTGTGGTGTCCGTAGGAGAAGG
>CM065736.1:40051152-40053652 GCA_033310375.1 Conus canariensis
AAATAAGGGTAACAGAGGATATGAGGGAAAGAGAATGTATCAAGAAGGAGAAAGGAAGATAAGGTAACAGGAGGGATATGAGGGAAAGAGAAGGTATCAGAAGGAAGAGAAAGGAAGATAAGGTAACAGGAGGGATATGAGGGAAAGAGAAGGTATCAGAAGGAAGAGAAGGAAAGATAAGGTAACAGGAGGGATATGAGGGAAAGAGAAGGTATCAGAAGGAAGAGAAAGGAAAGATAAGGTAACAGGAGGGATATGAGGGAAAGAGAAGGTATCAGAAGGAAGAGAAAGGAAAGATAAGGTAACAGGAGGGATATGAGGGAAAGAGAAGGTATCAGAAGGAAGAGAAGGAAAGATAAGGTAACAGGAGGGATATGAGGGAAAGAGAAGGTATCAGAAGGAAGAGAAAGGAAAGATAAGGTAACAGGAGGGATATGAGGGAAAGAGAAGGTATCAGAAGAAGAAGGAAGATAGGTAACAGAGATATAGGAAGAGAATGTTCAGAAGGAAGAGAAGGGAAAGATAAGGTAACAGGAGGGATATGAGGGAAAGAGAAGGCAACAGAAGGAAGAGAAGGGAAAGATAACGGTAACAGGAGGGATATGAGGGAAAGAGAATGTATCAGAAGGAAGAGAAAGGAAAGATAAGGTAACAGGAGGGATATGAGGGAAAGAGAAGGTATCAGAAGGAAGAGAAAGGAAAGAGAAGGTAACAGGAGGGATATGAGGGAAAGAGAAGGTATCAGAAGGAAGAGAAAGGAAAGATAAGGTAACAGGAGGGATATGAGGGAAAGAGAAGGCAACAGAAGGAAGAGAAGGGAAAGATAAGGTAACAGGAGGGATATGAGGGAAAGCGAAGGTATCAGAAGGAAGAGAAGGGAAAGATAAAGGTCACAGGATGGATATGAGGGAAAGAGAAGGTAACACAAAACAGAAGGGAGATAAGAGAAAGATCAGATAACAGAAGGGAGACTGGGGAAAGATAAGGTAACAGTTGAAACAGGGGGTGGGGGAGGCGGTGGAATTTAACAGAAAGGGAATGGATGAAAGAGAGGTAACAGAAGGCAAGTGATGGAAAGATCAGGTAACACAAGGTAGACAGGGCAAAGACAACGAAACCTCAGGGAAATGGGAGAAAGGTGGGGTAACTGGAGGGATGTAAGAGAAAATTGGGGTAACAAAAGGGGTATGGAGAAAGAGAAGGTAGAGGAAGGAAGTCGGGGGGAAAATTTATGGAAACGGGAGTAAAAATATGATGATAGAAGGGGGGTATTGAAGAAAAGATAGTGTCACAGATTGAACGTGGATGTGGAGGGGGGAAAAAGGGGGGTTGAAAAGAGAAACGGGGATAAAGTCACTATACAGTCACTAGAGCGTTGGGACTGCAAAGCTGGAAAAGATTTGCTTTTTGAAATAAAATATCTACTGCATTGTTTCATAACACTAGGCATAAGAATTGATTTTTGTTGGGTCCCATCTCACTGTGGTATAAAGTGGAATGAAATAGCAGACAGTCTTGGAAAAGAAGGAGCAAATAGAAACGCGGAAAATTTACTAAACAATCCCTTAGATTTATCCTCTTGTGAATTAATCCAAATTATGGAAAAATGTATGCATAAGCAGAATTCTAGTGAAAAAAATGGCCAGTTTACCATCGTTCCCAAGGCACATTGTTAGATGAATTCATAAATTAAGGCTGAATACTTGGAACACTAAATATTCTCATGGTATTACTTGTGTCTGCAGAGAAAACATTTCTATACATCATCTTTTGTTTGAATGCTCAGTGTTGACCCCGCTCTATCAGGAGAAAGGTATTGAGATGACAAACTTTGATAATGTAAATACTGTTTTATATGGTTCATATGCTGCTGAAATTGCCATGATTATTTCGCAGTCACAGGTTGCAAATTTTTTTTTTTATAAAGATCAACACTTTTGTGTACCACTAGAGTATTTCACTTATGTAAATATGCATATATCAGATGTGGGTTTGAAAGTACTAACGTGGAGTTAAGTGGTGTGGTGTGTGTGTGTGTGTGTGTGTGTGTGTGTGTGTGTGTGTGTGTGTGTTTTGATAAAAGTGTCTAATATCATCTGGCGATGAAAAGACATTAAATAAACCACTGAACTGAACTGAAGGGATAAAGAAAATGAAGTGCATTCAGAGATACAACATCCGAAATTACATAAAAATAGATCGATAGATGGGAAAATATGAGATAAGCAAACAGGCAACAACAGAAGTAGAGAGGATGAAGATTTCAATGAAGAAATGATGTGGAAAGTGGGGCATAAGCAGGTAAAATTAGAGGGCAGAGAGTGAAAACAAAATGATGAAGGAGAAGTGGAAGGGAAACAAATTCGTGGAGAGAGAAGGACCCAGTATCGTTTGGGGAAAAAAAAAGTAAAGGGCAAAGGGAACGGATTGACCCACTCGTTGTTTTTGAACGGTATGCAAATTATTTATTCACTGGGCCCGAGCCCCTTATGAAGGGACA
>CM065736.1:40061152-40069372 GCA_033310375.1 Conus canariensis
ATTATTATTATTATTATTATTGTACACCGGCCGTTTAAGGACTCTGGTAGGGGTGGGGGGGGGGGGGGGAGATGGTTGAGGGTGGAGGGATAAGTGTGAGAAATAGGGTTTTAGGCTGAACAGGGTGTGGGTCAGGGGATGAACAGGAGAGGGGGTGGGGGAAGAGGTTGAAAGTGGGCGGGAAGGGGGAGGGGGGGGGGGGGGGTCGATTGTTGCTTAGTTGTGCTTGTCCATTTGAACGATTGGATGCTGGGTGGTGATGAGGATCGGCTGGTTTTTACAGACTGGTCTGGGTGATGACCTTTCTTGTCAAAGACCAGTGATGACCTTTCATCTCAAACGTGTGCGTGAAATTACACTACCCGCATGCCCTTTCTTCAAAATGATTTTCCAGGTACCCGTGAATTAAGATTCGTCGAATAAAAGACTGAAAAATAACGACGTGTGCTAGTGTGTGTTGGGGTTGGGAGTGGGTGTGTGGGAAACGGAGAAGTCCTGTGGGGAAAATAGTATGTGGGTGCCTCTTTTTTTTTTTTTTTTTTTTTTTGATTGGCAAGGAACCTTCACTTTACAGGATTGCACCCATGTTGGGGTCACCTGATAAGCCTATCGTCTTCAGAAACCAGTTTCCAGCCAGTTTTTTTTAATTCCTGTCAATACCGTCAGTACCAGTCAAGTTTCACATCCCATGTTTCATATTAAGTGGTTGCTGGTTGCTCATTTCATATTCCCCATGGGAGTCAGTGTAGTGATTGGGATTCGTTCTGAGTGTGAATTATTAGACCATCTAGTAAGATAGTGTGTGTGTGTGTGTGTGTGTGTGTGTGTGTGTGTGTGTGTGTGTGTGTGTGTAAAATACCAATAGTACTCATGGATGTTGCATGTGTTGCAGCTTTGGAGAGTGTCCAGTCGGAGCTGTTTGAGGTGAAGGCCAAGTATGACGAAGCTACGTCAGCCAAGTAAGTGTCTTGATTGTGGCTTGCTCATAAGTATGCTTTCGTCAAAACATTCATTTAGCTAGGACTGAAAGTTTCCCTATCGTCTTAAAACCTCATTTTCTGTTGTCGTAACTCGTCGGTATATGTGTATATAGAATTCTGTTTTATGTTATAATTCAGGCAGCAGTCGCCCATACATTTAAAAAAAAAAAAAAAAATGTTTGTTTCAGGGCAAAAAACAGCTCAGTCCTCAACTTCTCATCCTTCCCAACCCCTCTTTCACCCGCACGCCCCCACCCCCACCCCCCGCCCCAACTCGCTCATCCTATACCCTCTCTGACAGTTTTTTTCCCCTCCTCATTCTACTACTCCCCGTTTGTGTTGTTGAGTTGAAATATAATAAAAGAGCATGTTTTTCATGATTAATCGTCAGCAAACAGTGATGTCATTTTCCCCTCACTTGTTTATGTATTGGGGAGCCAGTGGGCAACAGTCTGTCTGTCTTCGTCACTGTTCTTCTCCCTACGAAAAGTGCTCTCAATCATCCTTCAGTGACACTGATGGATGTGACCAAATTTCGTTTCCTTCGTTATGCATGCAGTGGCTCGGTCTGACTGACCCAGATCATCGTCGGTACCCTATGCATGCATACAGGGTTATTGTTCTCCGGGATCTAAATCCTGTAGTTTTTGGCAGGTTAATGAACTGTTTGTCATTCTGGTCTTTGTGTATATATAGGGTGTTCCGTGGAGAATTTTAAAGGGAGGGTCAAAATGACATACTGTCCAAAAAAAAAAAAAAAAAAAAAAATCTGAGGCGGGGATGCGTGGGGGTGGGGGTAGGGTGATGCTGAAAAGTGGGCCTCATGTTAAAGTCGGTTCTAGTTTTTGTCTGTACTTAAAAGATTTAAGTCCATGATATGTTGCAGTGTGCCCTGAATGATGGTTTGTGTGCTGGGTGTTCTTGGTAGGTTACAGTTCGAAACCATGTTGGTTTAAACAGGACTTTATTCAAAATAACAGCGTAAGATCATATCCATCGAAAGAGCAACAGGAAGCTTGTAGCTTATAGCGGTGCTCTGAAATGTACATTACATTGACAGTTTACTTGGCAACTGGCAGACAAATACAAAACATGATCTATGAATACATGGACACAGTGATCATCTGATCTGAGCAGAAAGTAAATGAATATATAAATGTGTTGAGAACATCAAGATTGGAAGAGGGGAGGGAAAATGAGAGACAGAGGACCAATCTCCCCATTACAATTAAACCATGCATGTGAAAGCCAAACGTTCTAAACCAGTTGTTCATGATGCACACTCCAACACTCAGGAAACATGTTTATGAAATCACACAAGTCACATGATCAACTTTTGGTACACGCAAGAATGACTAATCCCAGCCAGTTACACTTTATCACACCTGTTACTTGAGTGTACATCCATGGAAATTTGTTATTAGTTCATTTGTTTATTCTCAAATGTTTTCAAATAAAGAACGTTCCTTCTTTGTGAACCGTAAAGCTCTACTGGCCAGTAAAGCATGAGCGATGCTTGAGACAGTACCTCACACAACACACACACACACACACACACACACACACACACACACACTCAAACACACACACGCGCGCGCGCACACACACACACACACACACACACACACACACACACACACACACACACACACACACAGAGGGAGACAACACACACACACACACACACACACACACACACACACACACACACACACACACACGGAGGGAGAGAGAGAGAGAGAGGGGGGGGTGGAGAGAGGGAGGTAGGATTCTCTCCGAGATGATAAAATGGAGTGTGGGGGGGGGTGGGTGAGGGTGGTGGGGGGGGGGGGGTGAGGGGTGGGGGGGGGGCATGAACAAGTAGAACAAGGGTTGAATCGATGAGTAAACGTCGGCCTGACTCTGGCTGCTGCACACAAATGGAAACGTTAGCATAGATATAGGAGCGAAGACTTGATAAAGCCTGAATGAATAAGGAAATGCTGCTTTAAGCCGCTGGAGGTAACATAAGGTGCAGTGCATGGCATGTTATCTTGTGTAGGATTAGTTTATCAGTTATCACCCACCCTGCTTTCCCTATCCCCCTTCTCCTCCCCTATCCATCTTCCTTCCTCACCCCATGTCTCTTGTGCAAAATGAGTGTTTTTTTTTTTTCTCTGTCTATGAAAAGAAGGTTTAGTAAAGCGCCAATTCATTTCTTCTTCTTCTTCTCTGTCTGTCTGTCTGTCTCTCAATCCAGTTAAATACTTCACAAAGAGTTTCATTAGATATATAGACATGTTTCATTAGATATATATATATATATATATATATGGCAAAACGCAATATAATTGTTTTTAGAAAGGGTGGATATCTAGCAGTGAGAGAGAGATGGACACATAATGGTTCTATAATGCCTGTTGTTAATGTATTTAAATACTTAGGTAATATTTCTCATCGCGACTGAGCTCTGTCTTTGCTTGCAAGGATTTAGCAAGTAGAGCTAAAACTGTGTTACTGTGCGTACTTAAGAAATTGTCGTTGCTAAATAATGACTCCCTTACTTCGTTTTTGAAGTTATTTGATGCCCAAGTTCAACCTATGATACAGTATGGAGCTGAAGTATGGGGCTTTGCTGCTGCTGCTATTGCACATTGTGAGAAGATCCATCTTTTTGCTTTTAAGAAATTCCTTGGAGTACCACCGCAAACACCAGATGATTTGGTGTATGGTGAAACAGCTAGATTTCCAATATATTTGAATTCCACCGTTAAATGTGTTCGATACTGGCTGAAAATTACTCAGATGCAGGATTACAGATTACCATACAAAGCATATCGAATGATGTTACACTTAGATGACAGAGGAAAAAAGAACTGGGTGACTAATATGAGAATGAAATTGTGTGAATATGGTTTCAGATTTGTATGGATGAACCAAGGTGTTGGTGATGTGGATGTTTTTATCTAGGTATTCCGAGAAAGACTGGTTGATTGCAATATGCAAAATTGGAATTCTCATGTACAGAACAGTGACAGATTTGAATTATACAGAGCGTATAACCATTTACAATGTTTAACTGTCTACATGTCAATGAAAATGGACAAACATATAAAACGCATTATGACTGAGTTTAGATTTGGTGTCTCTGATTTTTTTTTTTTTTACTCACTATTTCCGTTATAGATAGTCGTTTACCAGAAATCTGATCTGTCCATTATGTCAAAATTTTAAAGAGGATAAAGTTCATTTTGTATTGTTTTTCCCAGCATTAAAAGATCTTAGAGAGCAATTCAATTCACCAAAGTGTTTCAATAATCCTTGCCTTTTCAGATTAACCCAGTTAATGTCATCAAATGGAAACACTGTTAAACAGTTAGTTATTTATTCATATAATGCATTCAAGCATGTATATAACGTAAAGAATGCCAGTATCAATTTGTGACATGAATCACAGTGTATATTCCCATTCTGAGGGGCTATGGCCTTTATGGGTAAAACATTTAACTCTCTCTCTCTCTCTCTCTCTCTCTTCTCTCTCTCTCTCCTCGCTCTCTGTGTGTGTGTGTGTGTCTTATTTGCACACCAAAATTGATTTAAACTAACTTTTCAACCCACCCATGCTCCCGTACCTTCCTTTCTTGTGAAACTGGACGCTTCAGTCCTCTCCCGTCCCCGTGTCAAACAGAAACAGATCACAGAAAAATCTTTCCCTGTGTGTGTGTGTGTGTGTGTGTGTGTGTGTGTGTGTTGTGTGTGTCTCTCTCTCTCTCTCTCTCTCTCTCTCTCTCTCTCTCTCTCACCGCATTTATTGTACATTGCTTGCGTGAGCAACGTTCTCCGCCCTTTATTTTTGAGTTTATATATTTTACAATATTTGCATAAATGTTTTTTTTTTTTTTTTTTTTTTTCTTTTTTCTTACTCTCCGAGTGGGCGAGATATGAAAAAAGCTAGCTTGTGCATTGTCCGTTTTACCACCTCATTTAAAACGCTAGTTTAGTCTCTGTCTCTGTCTGTCTGTCTGTCTGTCTGTCTTCTCTCTCTCTCTCTCTCTCCTCTCTCTCTCTCTCTCTCTGTCCGTCCGTCCGTCCGTCTGTCTGTCTCTCTGTCTCTTTCTTTCTCTCTCTCTCTCTCTCTGTCTGTCTCTGTCTGTCTGTCGGTCTCTCGCTGTCGCTTGTTCTCCCTATCTCACTCTTTCTTGCGCTCTCTTTCTCCCTCCTCGTCTCTTTTTTTTTCTTCTTTCTTTCAAAGCTACCAAGTGCTAAGCATTTGACGTTGTATGTCGGATTTCGTTGACAGTGTTACGCAGCTATTATTTCGTGACGAAATGCAACACGAGAGGGTGTGTTGGTGGTGGAGGTGTGTGTGTGTGTGTGGTGTGTGTGTGTGTGTGTGTGTGTGTGTGTGTGTGGATATCTAAACATGACTTCAGTGAGCATTATGCATTATTTTGTGTCAACATCTCCACGGCACAAGAAGGCCTACTCTTCCCCAAGATGTGGATTGGTATTTTACGCGTGGGCAAGATTCCCCCCCCCCCCCCCCCCCCCCCAATCCCCTGTTTTCTCTCTCTCTCTTTTTTTTTTTTTTTTTTTTTTAATGCATGGGTTCTGGAGTGGGACATCTTGTGTAAAGTATCAGCCGGACTAGGAAGAAACTGGAGGAGTACGCCGAGTGAGGAACGTCGAAGACAATTATCTTCCAGCTTGTTGGCTATTTCGAGTGGAAATTCTGACACGGGAACAAGACCCTGACGTCTTGCCAACGAGGCCAATCAGGGGAGCCCCTTAGAAGGAAACAATTTGTTTAGAATTCCTACACCGTTTTTTGGTGGTGGTGGTGGTGGGGCGGGGATGGGGGGGGGGGGGGGGGGGGGGGGGGGAGGCAAAGAGCATGATGAGCTGTGACAAATGATCCTGACCACTGTGCTTGGACAGCGGTTTCCGTCGTCAGCTGAAGACATGGGACATGACGTGTTTATTGTCCACCGTCAGCATGACTGAAACAACACCATCAACTCCATCACAGCCACTGCTCCCCCCCCCCCCACCTCCCCCTTTTACCCACATCCTAACCCCTCATCCTCCAGTCCTCCTCCTCTGCATCCTCTCCCCCTTCCCACCCCCCTTCTTTTTTCTTTCCTTTTTTGTTTTCTTTTGTCTCTCTGCTACACTTCACTACCTCTGCCCCATTTCATCACTGTGATGGGGCCATTGCCTCTGTGATGTAAAAATGAATGTCTCCCCCTTTTCTTTTTCTTCTGAGCTTCATGCTGCGTCAACTCCTGGGCAGAATTCTGGGCCATGGCAATTTATTCTTCTCTCAGGCAGTTTGTCGTGCCAGCTACTTTGCAGAATTAATGGTCAGAGATACGTTTCAAAGATGGGGTGGAGTAGGGAGGGGGGAGTTTTCCCTTTATATGACGAAAATTGGAGAGAAAGAAAAAAAAGCAGTAAGGGGTGGGAAAAAGATGAGTGTTTGTTTTTTGGCGTGGTCAGAAAAGTAAACTTTAGTTTGAAGTTCTGGATAACACTCGTTGTCTTGCACATAAATGCAGACGTGCATGCGCTTTACACACAATTCATGCATGTGCATACACACTCACGCACACTCTTACTCACCCATGCATATATGCACCTGCACATACAGACACGCACACACACTCACCCACACACATACTTAATTCATTCATGACGTTATTGTCCACATTTAGACACCCACCTCTAAGAGGAAGATGCGTCAGAAACTTTTATTTTGTGGAGATAAGAAAGGAATCATATAGTGCATGTACATTGACTAGACGTGTCCATTTCTCAGTTTTAAAATTCATATTGAAAATTGTACCAGAAAGAGGTGTGTGTGTGTGTGTGTGTGTGCGCGTGCGTGCGTGCATGTGTGTGTGTGAAACATGATTTAAACTAAAGGCATGCACTTATTTTATTATTACATCAAAGAATCACCAAGGTCGTTCCTTTGTTGTCACAAGCCTGTTGTTCAGGAATGGGCATTATTTCACAGGGACAGCGCACACCAAAAGACTTTGTGGTTTTGCGACCGTTGGACTTCGGACTTTGTTTCAGGGATTTAGCTTGGATTTCAGTCTTCTGGTGTGTCTGATTATAACAAAGGAAAGGTTTTAAGTATTGCAGATGGTAGATCTTGACAGGGGAGATGCCAAAGTAGTGGCTCCACTTTTCACTCGTGGCCACTGAAAGCTTGGATCGATTCATTGAGCTTGGACTCAAGAGTCACCGCGCCAGTATGTATTCGGATTAAGGTTTAGCTGAGTTTGTGTTGAATGTTGACCAGGCCTGCTACGAAATGTTCTTCATAGAGCCCTGCCATCCCCCCCCCCCCCCCCCCCACACACACACACACACACTGGCACTCACACTCTGATTCTCTCTTTTTTCTGCTCTAGCTTCCATCCCTAATTTCTCATCCCCCCTCTCTCCTCTTCCTGTCTCTTCTTTCCTTCCACCTCCCCCCCCACCCCCCCCCCACCCACTCCCTTCCTCTCCTCCTCAGTGTACCTTGTCTGTTCCCATGTGCCGCCTGACGTGGAGCGTGTCCACGAGGAAAGGGAAGAAGGTGTGTGCGATGATGGATAGGTGTCACAAAGGTCCTGGACTCCTCTGTCTGCTGTGTCCTTGTTTGCTCACATCAACACATCCAGCTGACTGACTCCTCCACACCTTACCGTCTTCAGACACAGCGGCCATGTCGCTCTCGCCACTGGATAATATATGTATTTGTTTACGGATATCTGGCACTTTTCACCCCCCTTTTTTGGCGAAGAAAGTCTCAGTTCCTTTTTTTTTTGAAAGTCTCGTGACGATTGATTAAATGCCAGCTTTTTAAAATTTATTTATTTATTTTTTTAATGGTCTGGCGACTAGGTAGTGATTTTATGAACACTGTTTAGCGTGGACACTAGCTGTCCTTATCTGTAGTGTGTACTTGCCACGGTATAAGTTTTTTTGCGTTTTGTTTTGGTGTTTGCTTGTGTTCGCCGTGAGTTTTTTTTTAATCGTTGATTTGATATAGTGGTGAAAAAAAAATCAAGATGAAATGGACGTGTCTAGTTTTGTCCGCCGTAAGGATTTCTGTAGTCAAGGTATCAGAATACGTATTGGTGTACTTGTTTGGTTAGTGGTTTTGTCCTGTTGCTTGCTTTTTTGTTTTTGTTTTTATTTTTATTTCGTTTTCGTAACTTGGGATTTTCTTGTGTATTGTGATGGCAGTCCTTTAAGGGCCCCC
>CM065736.1:40069472-40184472 GCA_033310375.1 Conus canariensis
CGATTTGGAACGTGCTAACGAGGTGTGTATGACACAACACCCCGAGCCTGTGGGGCAGGGGTTGGCATTGAGAGCGTACGAGGACAGGGCTAGTGAAGATGGACTCGGTTCTCTGGCACGCACGTACACTACAATGCACGCACACACAAGCTATCTCCCCAGCCCCATATCTCCCTTCCTCGTTCGCACACACGTTTAGGGAGGAAAACAAAAATATACTTTGAAAACAGCCGTATACAGCAGTATGCTTTGAACACAGCAGTATACTCCTTTTCAAAAGACTAGCTGGTTTGAGGACCTGCGCTGGCTTTTTGTTCATAAGTGCCGTTTTATAGATCTGTCTGTGAGTAGTATGTACATGCAGTGTACTCGAAGGGCACGCACATCCCATTCCTCTCACACACACACACACACACACACACACACACACACACACACACACACACACACACACACACGGCGCGCGCGCGCGCGCGCGCGCGCGTGCGCACGCACATGCTTTTTCATACCAGCACAATACGAATAGGGGATGTACTAGACAGATAAGGAAGGGTGAAGTTGTTTTAAGTGAATGGAAGATTAATTTGGGGGGGGGGGGGGGGGGTGAAGAGGTTTGATGGAAGAAGAACTCCATCCCCAGCCCCACCATACCCATCTCTCTCTCTCTCTTCTCTCTCTCTCTCTCTCTCTCTCTCTTAACAAACAATCCACCCTATTGTGTGTCCAGCGAGCAGCATCGTCGGAGCGTGAGGCAGAACGGTTAAGGCAGCAGCTGCATCACCAGGCAGCGGCGCAGAGCTTACAGCAGCAGCAGCAGCATCTCCAAGCTTCGGACCCGATGCGACCGACTTCGGACAACATGGATCACGCCTTTGACATCCTGTCCAGGTCCAACCTGGAAGTCGAGCTCGCCGCCAAGGAGAAGGAGGTGTGTGTGTGTGTGTGTGTGTGAGAGAGAGAGAGAGAGAGAGGGGGGGGGGGGGGAGTGGTGTGGGCATGATTGCTTCCAGGACAGAAGCTCACTTGAGAAAAGCTCATGGCAAAAGAAAGTTGAGGGTCAAAAGCCCACCTCTCTCTCTCTCTCTCTCTTCTCTCTCAGTGCGTGCGTGTGTGTGGGCGTGCGTGCAAGTGCGTGCTTCAGAGCGTGGGCTTGCGTGTTTGAGAGAGAGTTTTGTGTGTGTGTGTGTGTGTGTGTGTGTGTGTGTGTGAGGGAGAGAGGGGTAGACAATATATATATTCTTTCTGATCAACTTCAACTCCTCGACAACTTGCCACCCTCGCAGACAGACCTTCTTATCTCTGTACAGACTTGCCAACCCTTTAATGCAAGCGCCCTTCACCCAAAAACAAAAAGCCTGGTCTTCCTTTTGCCCGTCTAATTTCTTCATTCACAGATACGAATTTTACCCGTCTGATCTCAAGTTCCACTTGTTAGTGTTTAAAATCCATTTCATCTTCGATACACACCAGGACGGGAGGTCAGAAAGGGTATCGTTTCAAGTTATGTTCAGCCGATAGAGAAACACAATGCCATCTGATTGGGAAGAGAAGCGCTCGTCATTTTCATTCAGTCTCGTAGGGCCAGACTGACTGCCCATACGAGCACTCGCGATGTCGCCCACCCACCCACTCACCCATGCGGTGCTACGCACGTGGATTTATGCACTCACACATTCGCTGTCTGTCACTGATTGGTTGTGTTTAGTCCGCATTGCCACTTGTTCATGAGAGCTAATGTTTGATGGACTTGGCCTCCGTGGATTTTCGTCCGCATACACTGCGGTAGTGGGGGTCATGCGTGAGTGAAGGGGAGAAGTTGGGGGGGGGGGGGAGGGGGGGGGGGGAGAGGGTTGGGGAGTCGTCGAGGGAGGTGTGGCAGTGTTTTCATGGTTATGTAAGTGGCTGCCCGTGTTCGAACGTAATTATTCTGTGTCTTTGTCTTCTGTCTGTGGCTGTCTGTCTCTTTGTGCGTGTTTGTGTATCACACGGCTGTGCGTGTGTGCTTGCGTACGCATGCGCGCGCGCGCGTGTGTGTGTGTGTTCACATGCGTGTGCGCACCTGGGCATGCGTACAGTTTTTAATACATATGTGATGCTTAATGTGCAAATGGCAGAAGAAAGCTTGCAGGTAATAGGTAAGTGTGGTCTACCTGGCAAACACAAAGTCTGGTATATTCAGTTCATGCTGATCTCAAAGCACCTCTGACCTCTCTCAATATACAGTATCAGCACTAGTTCTCTGGAATCGGTGGAGACCAAAATCAAATACACAGTGTAATGGCGTGGTGTACCTCCTGGTCTCACCGACGATTGCGCTCGACCTTCGCCAAGCAGAGCTGCAGCCACCCTAATATCTGTCTGCGAGGAATACAAAGTGAAGAAAGCAAGGTTATTGACCATGCTTGAGGACTTGGAAGACAGGTGTGATATCAGTCCGGTTCAAGCTAAAGACAGGCCAAACATGGAAAGTTCAGGAGGCAGTGGGCATGGTAAAGGAAATCCTCAACTCAAGGAAATAACAGGACATGTACAGATCAACAGACAAGGACTGGGGTCAACAGAGAAGTAGAGGTCAAAGGCAAAAGGGAAAGCAAGAGAGAGGCATGGTGACACATGAAATGAAGAACTAAGATGCAAAGAGAATGCAGAAGGCAGTCTGGTGTAGCCAACAGGGACAGTGGACTGCACGAAGAGAACAATCAAACGAATTCTCAGCTGGAATGAAATACATCACATGGTACCTTACAGGATCAGTTTCATCCTTAGGTCTGTGCGTAACCACCTGCCCGCGATTTCAAACCTGGTGAGATGGGAGAAATCAGATGACCCAACAAGTCCGCTTTGTCAGGGCAAACAATGGAGGGAGGTACACATGGGGACACAAGCAAGTTCTTAAGCAGATCACACATGCCTTTAGCACCGCAGGAGGAAATACCACCTCTCGAGAAGCTCCTGGAAAGTGTTTTTTTTTTTCTTTTGCAGTGGGAGGCCACAGATCATGGTCTAGAACAGCTGTAGCATAAAGATTATTGAATCAGGATTTACTTGGAGTGCTCATCAGAGCTCGCTGAATGGGAAAGCCGTCCAGAGATCATCAGGAAGAGTGGCAGGAGACCAGACATTGTACTCCTCTGAGGGGCATCAAAACAGTTCATTCTGATTGAACTCGCCTTGCCCCATGAAAGCAGAATGGACCAAGCTCAAGTCTTCAAGACTGGAATTGCGCCCATGTAACCAGCAGCCTGAGGGATTCTGGCTTCCGAACCGAAGTCTTCGCCATAGTAACTGGAGCCAGGGGTGTAGCAGGCGCGTCAGCCTATGATCTCATGAAACAGCTTGGGATCTCTGATGAGAAGATTAGAACCCCAAAGGCAATGGCAGAGGCAGCTGAAAAGAGTTCCGGCTGGATTTGATCGAGGAGGAACAAAAACGAACTTCGTAAGGGTTGCATTTCCACCGTAACAGGTGTTCAGAAGCAGTGTGGGTAAGACACCCCTCGAAAAAGGCAACGCTTTGAGACGCCCGCCCATCCAGAAGTTGCTGATTCCAGTGCCGACAGCGTGAAGAGAGGATTTAATTTTAAAAAAAGAAGAAGAAAAAAATCTGGCAGTAGAAGGGTGTATAGGAGTCATGACCTGGATGCGACCCGGTCCCCATAGAGTGTATGGAGTTGATAGCCGAAACACTTGTCTGGAGGGTGTGTGTGTGTGGGGGTGGGGGGGTGGGGGGGGGGGGGCTCTCTGATGACCCTCTGCTGTCATGCTCTCCGTGGAGTTTCTTCCCACAGTGCACAATTCACATGCACATAGGCAATAATCTCAGACACAGACACAGGCAGAAACACACACACACACACACACACACACACACACACACACACCACACACAACACACACACACACAATTTAGTAGTGGTGCAGACCATGTCAGCTTCCTTATCCTACGCCTGACCAATGCGTTGGCTTAATGGGTTGGTCAGGCATCTGCTAAAGTGATGCCAGTAAAACCGCCCAAACTTTTCTTTTTTCATTTGCCTATTTACTTATATAAATCAGGCTATGACTCTTCTTCCCCCCCCCCCCCCCACCCCACCCCCGGGCACTGTGGTCTCATGGCTTTGCTATCATCTGTAAGTATCTGCGTGCTTTCACTTTCTTCTTTTTCCGTTTTCCAGCTCTACGCCAACTTATCTGTGTGTACGTTAGCTTTTGGGGGAGTTAATGCATGCAACAAACAAGCAAAACAAACAAAAGGTCACGAAGAGGCCACTGATGCAGACCAACCATGCACAGGTAAGTATTAAAGGGGAAAAGGAATAATAGGTCATTGTCCACCTGACAAAAGGAGAGAAAGAAAAAAGAATTGTGTGTGTGTGTGTGTGTGTGTTGAGTTTGTGTGTTCTGTTGGTGTTCCTCTGCCTGCCTTCTTTACGGGTGATCATGTATTTAACGGGAAGTCACTCTCAGTTCGTGATGTTGGGAGTTCCTCCGAAAGTAGTGACGCAAAATTGCGAAAGGAGGGGTGAGTGTGGGGGGTGAGTGAGAGTTAGGGTGGAGGGAACAGTATCAGGTGGGGTTCTGTAAGAGATGCGCTCGCTCACATATCATGATATGTGAAGGTCCTCGAACACACAAAACACGTGCATTGCACGAGAAAAGAGAAACGCACAGGTTTGCGTAGGCCTACGCAGGCATTCACACTTTCTCCTTAACACACACCCACACACACACGGACGCGCACGCACGCCAGCGCGCACACACACTCACACTGTGGTGTGACAGCCGACAGCTTGTAGGTACAGCTACCACCTGCTGAAGCCATGAAGGACGACACGATAGATGGGCAAGTGAGTGAAGGAGACAACGCACATATTGTCAGTGGCTTGGCAGTGACCGATTGATTTCCCATAAGACTGATTCCCTGTCACCGTGTCAGTCACTGCACCCCACCTTGATACCCCCCCCCCCCCCCCCCCCCCCCCCCCCCCCCCGCCCACACACACACACACACACACACCTCCATCGCTTCCCATTGGATCTATCTTTTCCACATACTGTGTACACACAGAAGTTCGCCTGTTGTCGTGCCAACCAGCCGTGTGCGGCCTCGCCCTCTAGGCAGCCGATTGATTTGATTGATTGATTACCCTCTTGCCAGTTATTGATCACCGAATGGCGCTTTCATGCGTTGCCGTGGTAACCGGGGCCCTCGTCGGTTGCTGGGGCGTCGATAGGTTGGCCTGTCATTGGCGGGGCCCCGCAACGAGATTGATCCGTGATCGGTTGATTGATCGGCCCCCTCTCATCGATCTTTTTGATTGATCTGTGTGTGACAGATGGGGGAGGATGGTGTGTCACGCTGGCGAGTCCGTGTACTGTACAGAGGGACAGGGCTTGACCGCTTTTGATCAGTCCTCGGTGCGAGCGTCCAGTTGCCCGGATGCTAGTTGAATTTTTCTTTTTTTCCCGTTCATCTTCCCAGACTTACGATCGTCGACTCTTTTATGTTTTGGTGTTTCGAGTCGAGTTTGGAAAGTTTGCTAAAACGTCATCACGATACGTCTTTATTGTCGATACCCGGGAGGGAAGAAACGTGCGGTTCTGAATCTGGCTCGTCTTTTAAAATTGCCGCGTGCAGTTTTGTGGAGAGAGTTGTTCTTGCGTCATTCACCTCAATACAGGCGCCAGCTGCCGATTGTCGTCTGCTAGGCCTACCATTGTCGTCTGCCTCTGCTGAAGAAGCCCCATTGATTGGAAGTTTGCCGGCAAGATAGAAAGTGAAGGAGATGGGGCGAGCGGCCGTGCCAACAAAAGAAAGAGACGCTGATGTGAAAACACCCTGTAGATCCTTGCCGTGAAGTGTTCATATTCTGTGACTAGGATCAGTGTATCTTGCACACATACAGATTCAGAAAGGTTTGCATGGCATGTTACTTTCAATATCTGGTTTACACCCGACTCTTCTAGTCTGTATCAACAGTGATTAACCGTAGACATTTGTTAAACCCGAAGAAAAGTGTACGTTGATGTTTTAATTGGAACCCCCACAGTACATGTAAGTGACTGCATTTCCTGTTAGTTTAACAAGTCGTTAGTTTAACAAGTCGTCCAAGTAGGTTGAAATAAATTAAATTCCGACATGTTTTGATTAGTTACTGGTATCCTCGCGTCCCTGACTTTCATTTCTTTATTGAAGCAAGTAGGGAGTGGAATGGGTTGATAATGAGTTTAAAGCTATGTCAGATTCATTGATCTTAAGGATTGTCATTAAAGTCATTAGTTTAAAGCGATCCGTTAGATTCAAAAGAGGAGTCGGGTATGAGATGACATTAGTAATAGTATGAACCTGTTGACATTGATATCTGCCTAGATCTAATCTTAACCAGTGGCGGCTAAATCTGTGCATTGATTTAGAGCAACGATAATATGATGAGGGGGGAAAAACCCGGTGGAGCAGGAGAGCAGAAACGAGTGTATAAGGCTTAGGCTTATAGATCTAGGAACTAATGGAATGGCAGGGGATAGACAAGACGGGAAATGAAAGGTTATCACAAGGGTAGGTTGTAGCTTGTATTGAACACTGCCCTCTCATCCTTCGTTCTAAATATGTTGGACGAGCGTGGACATTTTTTTTTTTCATTTAAAAAGGTCTGCATTTATTATTGTAATCATCTTGAAAAGATGACACCATTTTCATATGATGTAAAATGAACCAGTCTCAGCTTTTGCTTTAGTACAGCACCATAAAGTTACAAGGCCTATGCAGAAGATGAGTTATTTTGACTCTTATAAGGCGTTATAAAGCACAAGGCATTGTTGGCAAAAAGTAGGAAAGCGATTACTTGTTTTGTTGCACATTGAATTCAGACATCTCTGGTGATAAACGTTCCTAATCAGTGATTTGTGTCTTGTGCAGCCAAAACAGTTAATGTTTTTGGTCCACATTTCATTACATATCACCAAAGTGTTTATATCACGCACAGGAATACTTGATTATATTTTTCGTGGGCAACAATACTTTTGAAATTAGTCAAGTCCCATAGAAAAGCGTTGCGCTTGTGCCGCAGCCGGAACGAAGTCAGGATGATGGACCGGAGAATCTGTGGGACGATAGTTTTACCCATCGGGTTCAACACAGCACCGGCCTACATTAGAAGAAAAGGAAAAACAATCGTTAGACCCAACAGCCAGCGCTGCTCAGGAATCCCCAGTCTGTATCTGAAAAAGGGTGTTGTCTGGCAGCGTATATATATATTTTCTTGGCTGTTCTCTCCCGGCACTGCAGTCCTGATCGATTGCTTGGAAGGATTCCTATATTCCAACATGTACCGCAGCCAAAAGCGGCACTAAAATCCATAGTGGAATCTCAATATTTCACCGCAGCTTCGGCTGCTTACGCACAAGAAAATCAAAAGGGGGAAAGCTGGAAGTTGGGGTGTGTTCTGATTTTTAAATGATCGTACATTTTTCCCCAGGGGAGAAAACAAACAATGATAGATTCGCTATGACCACAGATATTGTTAGATAAGAAAGGACAAATTAAAAACAAAAACAAAAAGTTAGTTGATGACAGTCGTCTATTTTGCGTAACGGTTGTATTTCGGTGTTTTCTTTTGTTTCCAGACCACAGAGTTCATTTGACTAAAGAAGTTTTATTTATAATAGGCCTTAAGATTTTAGGAGATTGACAACATATTTCATTATTTGAGAGCACGCGCGCATCACACACACACACACACACACACACACACACACACACACACACACACACACACACACACACAGTATTTCTCGCCGAAACCCCTCCTCTCGGTGCCATCTCTCGACCCATTTCTTGCTTTTAGTCCTCCCCCCCCCCCTCTCTCTCTCCCTCTTCTCTCTCTCTCTCTCTCTCTCTCTCTCTCAACATGCATACTCGCACACACCAAACACACTGACACACTCTCTTGCTTTCTCATTATGCGCTCACACCACATGGTGTTGCAACGTTGTTATGCCTGATTGATCGTCTGTTTCTCCTTGTATGCAGCTCGTTGAAAGATGTTTACGACAACTTGCTCAAGCTACAAGTAACATTAAATCAATGACTGAGGTTATCTATATCAAACTCGCTTTTGCATGGGGATAGAGGGAGAGAGATGGTAAAGAGTGAAGGGTAGGGGCGGGTAGCGGCTGTGAGCTTTAAAAGCTTGTGGTATCGATCGTGGAAAACGTTGGCTGTTATCTACCTCCGTATCTGAAAGCCTGATCGATTTTCATCTCCGCGCAACTGTGATCGGCAAGTTGGCTGCTGCACGATAGATATTGAACATACACATTCAGCCCACTTCCATCCGTTCTGGTGTACGTACATAACAGCGCTCCGCACACTGCCAGTGCTCGAGCATCGCTTTCCTTCTCTGTGTGTGTGTGTGCACGACTTACTTACATTTTGGTACTGAAGTGACTTTGGGGGGATGCCTACATATCCCGTTTTCAAGTTGTAGTGGACGAGTTGGGCTGGTGTTTGTGTTGCCCTGAAAGGGGGATAGATAGGTTGTGTGTAGGTGGTGTGCCGGCGGTTTTTTCTTCTTTTTTTTTCCCTTCTTCTCCCGTCTCTCTTCAACCCGTAGTCGTCGACGTGGTACGCCGTGACTTGGTCGCGGATTGATCGTGGATCTCGTCAGAAACGATTTCACCTCCGAGCGCCAAAAATAATTATTGTGCTCTCCAGCTTACCAGTCGTTGTGTTTTCAGCGTGTTAGTCTTGGCCTCTTCTAGTCGTTACTTCGACGATATGAAGGAGAAAATCAGACCATCACGATTAACAAATGTATCAATGTCATTCCGAAAGGGGGGGGGGACAAGAAATTGTGGGCTCAACCTTGCTGCGCATTCACGCACGGATAAGGGAGAGAAGGGTTGGATGGAGTTGTTGATGAAAACTCATTTGGAAAAGAATAGAAGGGATGGAGGGAGGGGGGTTGTGAGGATGGGGAAGGCGGACATTCAGTGGGGATCGTCTTTCTGGTATGTACGATCGGAACGGAATGGGGCGTGGTAGGCTGGCTCTTCTTCAGCGTTGTGAGGGAAACAAGAAAAGGGGTGAAAAGGAAGAGCGAAGCCTACACACACAAGCAGTTAGCCAAGCAGGCAGGCAGCTAGCGGGAAGGTTCTAAATGGCTGGAACCGATCGATCAACCTGCCTGCTAATTGTCGCTCTCAAGGGAGGCAAGCCTGCGTTATTGGGAGAGTAGCTTGTAAGTTTTTAACGGTGGCAGGGTGGAAATGAAGGTGGGAAGGAGGGAAGATAGGCGTTGAAGAGAAACAACTTTGATGCGAAGGCGAGGAGGATTGGACCTTTTGGCCCATCTCCAAACAGTGGTCACATTACAACAACAACAACAAATCCCACAGAAGAAAAAAGAAAAAAAAAAGAAAAGGAGAAAGTGGGTGGTGGGTAGGAGATGGGTAAGAAAAATGGGAAAAGAGTTGTGAGGGGGGTGGGCAGGAGATAGGGAAAGGGAGGTTTATTGGCTTAAGTGGCATTGGCGGGATGGGAGAGTAAAGCTGATGTTTATACTGGTGAGGAGGAAGGTGCTAGACTGAACAAGATTACTTGTGACCGCCACTTGCCCTAACTCAAGCACATGGTTGGGCATGATTGTCCTGTCCTCACCGGCTTAGAGTATTTGAATCACGGCAATCTCAGTCCTAGACCCTCTCTCACCATAAGCTACGTCAGGATTTGTTTTCTGTGTCAATGTTTGATCCCACCACCCGCCTACCCCAGCTCTCCTCTGCAGGTCTCCCTCCTGATTCTCCACCTACCCGCCCTCCATTCTGCTCTCTTCAACTGCAGGAAAGGAAGAGGTTGGTGCACTACTTGACGAAAATGCGAAAAGTGATTTATTTGATAGAAGGATTTTGACCGTGGTGTTTGCATATTTTCGGCACAACTGATGTAGTGCTCGACTGTGGGTGCTTTTCTGCACGATTGTCTGTAATATACAGTGCTCTAACACTACACAGTAATGACAAGTGAGGCTGTTCATGTTGAAAATTTGCTGTGTGTCATAAGTCGTGGACTAAAATGTGATGACTTTTAATGTATGGATATTCCAGAGTAGTTGCCTGATCAAGAACTGGACTGCAAAATTGTTATCACTTCATGTACATGACTGAACTCATGTGATCAGCATGGTATGCTTCATTATTGAACTTAATGGAGGTTGTGGACAAGAACTTAATCAGAAGTCTTCTATATCATGCTCAGTGTGTATCTGAAACATACAAAGTAGTTTCAGCATTTTAGTAGCCATCATGGTCTAGCATAACACAAACTTTTTATGTAGAATGAATGGAAGCAGCAAGTGCTGAAGGGAAATCAGAATGAAAGATACCGTCACCAGCTCTGAAAAGGGGAAAGCAATGAAGACTGCTCATAAAAACAAAGCTTCCAAAGTGAAGAAGAGACAGACAAGAGACAACGGTGGTAAGACATCAGCCAAATGTAGAAAACGCCTGAACAAAAAGAACAAAGGCTCGGAAGATGGTGATGTGGTGCATCTTTCACCTGAAGCAGCGTCTGTGAGCAGTGCTGTCAGTGATAACGGTGACGCGCACATGAAAAAGCTCCAGAAAGGCATCAGGCTGAAAATATCAACAAAGAAAGGTGGCATACCATGTGGCTCACCCAAGAAAAAGCGTAACAAAAGTGACACACTCATGAACACGGTTTCAGCACGTGTAACACTTGCCACAAAAGTTCTTCAGCAGAAAACCTTCCCCGCTTGCACATCTCGGATCACAGATCCTCAACACGTGGTTGGCCATCTCTTCAAGAAAAAGAATTCCAGTGGCCGCAGTGTCAACTCTGACATAAGAATCCTCGGTGACAATGATGTTGCCAAGTGTATGGAGGGAAACACAAATGGACAGTATGCGGTGGGTGACCGTGGGGATAGGCGGTCATCCTGCACACTGAAGGAGAGGTGTGGGTTTTGTGGTAATGCGGCATGTTGTGTGGGTTCTCAGGTGGCTCAGCTGGTAGAGGATGTTCAGAAGCTGCAAGCCTCCCTCAGCAAGCTGCGTGAATCGGCTGCTACACAGGTCAGTGTGCATGAATATGCGCATAAGAGAGAGAGAGAGAGTGTGTGTGTGTGTGCGTACGTGCGTGCGCGCACGCGTTTGTGTGTGTGTGCATGTGCCCATGGGTGTCTATGTATGTGTCGGTGCCTTTGTGTGTAGGTATGAGAGAGAGAGAGAGAGAGAGAGAGAGAGAGAGGATTTATAGTAGATGCTATTCAACAAAAAAATTGTTAACCTTATTCTTAACTGAAAACAGTTTCCTGCTGGAGCAGGAAGAAAATCAGACCATGATAATTATGAACTTTCAAGTGATTGACACATCCAAATTTTCGCGTATATCTTGAAGAAGAGAGAGAAAGAAACTTAGCATGCAGCTTGTAATCATAATTCTCACTGCTGGTGACAGTAACTACAAGAGTGTTGGAAGGAGAACAGGGAGGTTCTTGCCTTGTTACATACAAATGCCAGAGGCAGGAGACATCCCGAGGCAGGAGAGATCCATGTCCAGAAAGCTGAATGATTTTGTTGGCACCAGGTGTCCAAGCTGGAAGAAGAGCTGTCTATGAAGAACAAGGCCCTGGCCATTCTGGAGGACAAGCTCAGCTCCCAGGAAGACTATGAGGAGATCAAGCGGGAACTGGGGTACGTGTTTTTTTCTTCACTTTTTTATATTTTTTTTTTCTGTTTTGTCATTGACATGCAAACTTCTTATGTTTATTGTATACGTATACTCTTTTTGTTTTATTTTGTTAGCTTTTGTAAGGAGATTGCCTCCCCCCTCCTGCTCTCCCTTTTATTTTTTGTATATGATCTAGAAAGCTGTTTTGTTGTTTCCTTTGGTTGGGTTATGTGGTCAACGTAAATCTTGTCATCATTATAGCTGTATTGATTAGCTTTGCATCATTGAATGCATTTTGTCCTGTATGTTTGATTGTGATAGTACAGATATTTGTAGTCAGTACAAAGGACTTGTATGAGGGAACTTGTAGGTGACACAAGACCTGTTAATTTCATTATAGAAAATTTACTGAAAGGAGAAATCTTCTAGAACAGCTTATTGAATATTCTCCATCTGCCGCTACACATTTTCCAATCTTTCAGTCCACTGCAAAATTGCCATGATGTACCTGTTTTTTGGTATGTGTGCTAGACACTGAAAAACGGCAGTTCTGAGGGCTGATTTCAGATGTGGAAAGAGGTAAAAGTAACAGTGGGCAAGTTGGGGGAGCAAGCAGGATGTTGCAAAGATTGATATTCTTGGTGGCCAGGTTGTCGTGCACAAGGCTAGACTTGTGTGCAGGTATGTTGTCATACAAAAGTTTTATAGGGCATCCTGTTGTTTGGTCTTGTCTTCTTGTTAAGGTTTCCACCACTGTGGAAGTTTTTAGTTTTGAGTCATATGTCCCAGTGATGTCTGCTTTGCCTTGCAAGATTTTTGCAGAATAAATTCCTTTGTGTGAAAGAAGATGGTGTACAGAACTGTTTTCAGGGACCTGGCTATTTTGCAGTTTGGAGAGGATTTCCGCATATTGGTATCTGTACCGTTCGGTCCTTTCTCTGAGGCTGAAGCTCATATATCCATTTTTCATGCTAGTCACAATTTCATCAAGGTTTCAGGATGACACTTTTTGTAGATTTTCAAAAGAGTTTTGGAACACTGCATACTATCCTTTTTATTTTGGGATATGAGAATATAAGTGACCCATCTAGCTGAGACTTTACAGTAAACAACTTCTTTAGGATCTTTAGTGCCGATGACAAATGACAAACGACTGTCTGGGCTGTCAGCTGGCTATCTGTTGAAGGATAATTCGTCTACCATTGGTTTACAGTGGCCTTCACATGAACCACTACCTTTTCATCGCACTTTTTGTCACGACATGAAATTTGCTTGGTGTTCTGCTTGCCAGTATTTCCTCTAGGAAATGTTGCTTTAGAATGTACAGATGTGTGACTAATCGCATGCAGGTCAGCAAGTGTTTGGTATGCTGACTTTCCCAACATGATGTTTACCTTAATGAAAGATCTGAGGTCAAGACTTGGAAAATGCCCAGTCTCTTGCCATCTGTGCTGCTCTCCATGTGCAGTTACAAAAAGTGACATGAAAATATCTCGATATCTCGCACACAGTTAAGTCAAAGGCTGGCTTTAGAATGACATGTTTTGTTTTCATGAGTAAAGGCTTATTTATGGAAGGAAAAGGTTGCCTCACACTACTGCAAGACTCCTCGTATTACGGCCAACCAGTAATGTGTGCATTTTTATACATTTGCAGGCCACAAAGCTTATCGCAATCCAGCGAGTAAGCTAAAGGGTTTGGAGACCATGTAAAGAATTTGTCTGTCCAGATATTTGCTTCAGTACTTTCATTTTTTTCCCATAATTTTCATCTTTAGGACTCTGCAATCCTTGTCTCAAGATCATCAGCCACGGCGCAGTGTATAAAGGGAGATCACTTCTTTGTTGTCGCATTTGAAGTGAAGAGTGATTACTTCTCTTGTATAATTCATCACACTCACTCCGGAGGGAAGGAGGTCGCCTTCCACTGAACACAAAAGATGTGTCTGCTGTTGTCTCACTGTTTTAGTGAAGTGTAGTTTAGAACTTTGGTATTGCTTTCAGCTGGAATGATTATTCAAGCCTCATGATGGGCTTTTATGTCAGTGACATTGAGGTGTGTGTCTGTGTATATATATATATATATATATATATATTATATATGTGTGTGTGTGTAATATAATATATATATATATATATATATATATATATATGTTGTATATATCTGCGTGTGTGTTTGTATGTGTGTGTTGTACAAGTCATAAAAATTGGGGTGAAAAATTATTATGAAACACAAGAATTGCAGCATTTTTTCCTGTCACAGTTTTAATCATTGTCTGTCTTTTTTTTTCTTTCATAAATGTCAGAATACTTTGATTGTTAGAAATATTAACTTAAGCAGAACCCACCAAATGACTGATTAAAAAGAATTTAAAAAAAAAAGAGCAAAACCTATCTTTAAAATGTCATAAAAGCTTACAATACAAATTAAACAGAGTGTTCTGATTTCACTTAAAAGAATGATTTTAGTCTTTAAATTGAATCTGTGAAATTTGGTTTCTTTCCGTAGATGATAACTAGTTAAAAACATACTGGAAAACCGGATGAGCACATTTGTTGGGTTTCACACTCGCCCTCTGTGTGTCTGTATGTGTGCCTGCATGTATTCAATGCGAACAAAGCCTATATATGGTCTTTACTCAAGACCAGTAACTCGTGGTATGGACAGTTGTGTGCCCATGCTTTGCTAGCCTGCCTGCAACTGTGGCTTATCACATCGAGCTATTGCTGTGAAGAACAACACGTCGCTAAGAGGTTTGTCGTTTTACTTTCAGCGTCCTCAAGTCCATGGAGTTTGCGGGCAGCCTTGAGGGTGAGGAGGAGCGGGGCAAAGGGAGGTCACTGGAGGTGTTGCTGCTGGAGAAGAACAAAGCCCTGCAGAATGAGAACACCCAGCTGAAGGTGTCCTATGCCAGCATGTCAGGTAGGTGTCTCGCCACGAGGTTTTCACTACGCCGTGCAGGGGGGAGGAAAAGCAACGTTTCTGTTTGTCAACGGGCCTCTCCCCTTCCAGCAAAATGTTTGTAGCTCATGATGAATTGCAAAAATGATTATATCAAGAGAATAAATGTGCGAAATGTTTCACAGCTGCATGGCCAGCGCATCCACATGAAAAGGCCATACGGGTCTCCCAGGCCTAAATTTCTTACAGAACAGAATCACGAGGACCTGTGCACCCACACACTTTTTGATTAGTTTGTTCATCAGTATACAGGAAAAGATCACAATACTCCACACATAAAACAGACAAAGTACATGAATGAAAGGTACAGAGTCATGTTATCACAGTTTGCATAAAAGCTGGGTTTTTTTGAGATTACGTTGATTGGTAATTACTGGTAAAATTAGCGTAGGGTAAAATAAAGTATCAAAATTTGTTTGGTCTGCCAGTTCAAAGGGCCTGTTATATTTTGGTGGGACCAACGGTTGAATCAGTGGTTGTGTGAGAGTGAAATCATAATCTCTGCATTAATTCTTCATTGGAGCATATGCATCGTGGTAAAATGAAATTTTAAATCAACTGTGTTTGTGAAGTGATTTTTTTAAATCTGTACATAACATCACATTAAGCAGACTTCAACGTCTTTTGGTCCAACCCTTTTTGAAAGACACTCCCACTTTCTTTTGGTTCCAACCCTAGTTGAAACGCACACACATTTTCTTTTAAAAGACGGCATCTGCAGTCAGCCTTTGTAAAAATTCTCGTAGTCTTGGATGGGAAGCTGTTCCTATGATTAAAATCAGCCAAAAAATAAATATTTTTTTCATGGACAAAGGAGCAAAGGACAGTGTGGAAAATGAACAAGGTTCAAGTCACTCATTGACTTATATAGATCAAGACAAAATGTAGGCCTGCCCTGGAACCCTGTTTTAGTGAACCTGTATGTTGTCATCAGTTTTGTTTCTCTGAGACTGGTTCTGATACTGGTTGTTGAATGGCAGAGCAGAGAAATCAGTCTTTGGATGGTTTGAAAAAAATTAGCACAACCATTGGTTTGTCATAGTTTTGTTCCTCGTTATATGCGTTCGCATTTTTGTTTCAGAAGTGTGAAAGACACATTGGCCCACAACACTGATTGATAATATCAAAAGCATTTTAAAATCATCACGCTGACCACTCATTCTATTGGTGCTGAAATGAGAATCTCCAAGAGCACACCATTTACTGAAAAGTAGTTGAATCTTTTGTCAAAAATGCTTGCACCTCGCATTTCAGTTACATGGGCCTGAACACAGTTGATCTTTCCTTTTTTCAGACAAAAGGTATGGAAGTTGATGAAGCTAATGAAGGAACTTTCAGAAGCTTATCCAGATAGTGATGGGAAGGTGGGGGGGGGGGGGGGGGGGTCTTAATGTGGTGCAGTTCTTTATTCTGAGCTTCCCCAAGTCCATATTACTACAGATAGTGTCGGGATGAGCTTTTTCCTCTCCCCTGTGTTCTGCTTGGAAGAAAGGAGTTTAATATTATTTTGCAAAACCAAGTATATTGTGGTTTTACTTTGTCTATAAGAATGCTTTGTACATAAGATTCATCCTTTGCTCTTTCCAGCTTCTTAGAAAGCAAAGTTAATGGTTGATGTGCTTTAAATAGCTCTGTCAGAAATTTTAAATGAGAAGGGGATTACTTTCTTCTCTCTCTCTCTCTCTCTCTCTCTCTCTCTCTCTCTCTCTCTTTCTCTGTCTGTTTGTCTGTCTGTCTGTCTGTCTGTCTCTCTCTCTGTCTGTTTCTTTGAGAGTAGATTCCAATGTTTTGAAGGAAAAGAAATTGAAAGGATATGTATGTAGATTGCTTAAAAGCTGAGAAGAACTGTTTTTTTCTGGTTAGTTCTTGTAAACCAATTTAACAAATAGCATATGTTCCTGTTAAGAAAATAGAAATTTTGTACACCAAGAAGAATACTTTCTGAATGGGATAACCAAAATGCCTGTTTCTGCTTTTCTGGTGCCTGCATACTGAGCACACTTTGTAGCAGCATGTTACCATTTCTGTTTTCTGCTTTTGTGTGTGTGTCTGTGTGTGTGTGCGCAAACCTTGATGATTATTCAGGCCAGTGGTCCATTCCCCATGTGGTAAGGTAAGTGTTTATGGAGCACACACTGACTTTGCTGACATCGCGAATATCGAGAAGCAGGTAAGTCTGTAGCTTTTCATTTTATTGACAAGCATGCACAGTCATGTAAGGGCGTAGATGTTCAAGTCAAAGGCTTGATCTAAAACAATACTGGGAAAAAAAGAGAAAAGAGAAAATGTTTTTTAACACTGAAACAAAAAATAAAAAGTAGATCGAATTGGTGCAGCTTTTGGAAAAAAAAAGAGAAAAATTTGTGTGTGCAAGGGTAGTGAATTGTGTCTGTTTGTCTGTGTTTTAAGAATGGAGTGGTGTGTTTCTGCTTCAAGTTTGAGAGAGCGATGGAAAACCCACATATGATTTAGCATCAGTAGCTGCTTATATTTCCATGGTTTTTCTATACTGATGTAAAGTTTGTGTAACAAAGGTCTTGGATGAAGGTTTTGGTGTGCGGCTGTCCTTTTCGACCTCCACAGGGCAGGAAAACCGGCAGACCAAGCCTAGCAGGAAAGGTGTCAAATGCCCATCCCTGCATCAGCTTCACATTTACAAAGGAGAAGAAACAGTACCTTAAGATGTTGCCAAACTTTCAGTTATTGAGGTGCTAAATAATAACGGGAAAAAAATTGCTGAGCTACAAAGAGACCATTTAAAAATTCATTAGTGAATGGAAAAAACAATGAGGTGAAAAGGAATTTGAAAAAAAAAAGAACCCACAGGATTATTTAAGAGTAGGGAAAAAAACCAGTGATTGGAAAAAAATATTCGACCTGTATTCGATATCTGGCCCGCTTGTTATTATCGGTAAGATGTCCCAAAACGCAGTATCTTGACAGCGTAAGTATAGCATGTTCTCTTCTTGTTTGCTTTTCCAGCCACTGCATAAGATATTGTCTGGATTTGTTGAAACTTGTTAACGAAAATTGATTGGAGATCCCTTTTTTTCTGCATGCTATGTAATATACACTTATCGGAATGATCTGCTCAACATTGTAAACCTGTCTGTTTTGTGTTTGATGTCGTCAGTCCTGAAAAAAAAAACCCAAACCAAACCAGTTTAACAAATTTAAAGGAAAAGAAAGTGTTTCTCAAAAGGGCCAGTGAGCAGTGGAAATAAGTCATTAAGGTGAAGTCTGCTAGGCAGGGAGGCTGTACATACAGAGCCTCTCCTCACTGACCCTTGTGCTAGCACCTGGACTAATGGCCGTGGAGACTGATGTGCATTTCACACCTTTCTTGCAGGCCGAGTGTCTGCCGAGTCTGCCGAGCCCTCTTCCTCCATCTCCCCCAACCCCAGCAGCGCCAGTGCCGAGGACACGCCCACCAACGCCTTTGCTCAACTGGTAGGGGAGGAGATGGTGCACAACTATCGGCCCAAGAGCTCTTCTAGATCCACCACCCCTGCTGCCTCCCTCGTGCGTAGTCCACCTCAGACACCCACGTCTTTCAGCAACCACGCTCTGACTCCGACTTCAGCTTCAGCTGCTGCTGCAGCTGCTGCTGCTGCTTCTGTGGGGATGCTTGATCCCAGACATTTCCCTATGCCTCCACCTTCACCATTTTATGGCTACCCAGGCTTGGCCACACCATTCCACCCAGCTTTCATGCCGGTGAACATGGTTAAAACTGAGATGAACACTTCTGGGGGCTTGGACACTACTTATGTTGCCAAGAACGTTCGTGAATTGTTAGCTATCCACAACATAGGGCAGAGATTGTTTGCCAAACACGTTCTAGGTCTCTCTCAGGGCACTGTGAGTGAATTGCTTTCGAAGCCCAAAACGTGGGACAAGTTGACAGAGAAAGGACGAGAATCATACAGGAAGATGCATGCCTGGGCCTCTGACGACGCCAGCATCATGGCCCTCAAAGCCATGTTACCAAAGAAAAGTGAGTAGTCATATGTTATCTTATTTTTTCTGTACTTGTTTTTTTTCATTTGTACTTTCTTTAACAGAAATGTATTTTTGTTTTATTAAGTTGCGAAGGAAGACCATCAAAAAGTTAGGAAGGGCATTATTTCTAAATCTGTTGCCCAGGTCATTGTGAAATGCAAATTGTAATCACAGTGGTGTTTGTATGGATAAAAGTACTGTTGGTTGATAATGGGTCAAAAAGCTAAGAAATTTGATGTGAATTCATGTGAAGCACCGTGGAAGTAGTCGTTGTAAGAAAGCTTTCTTGAGTTTTACTTAACTGGCGGCTGGATGGAGAGAGATCATGGTATTGCCTTTTTCAAATCTGAGCTGTTGACAAAGACTTATTAATTATGTTACTATGAGGAGTTGAAGTGTGTTTGGTGTATGTGCATTATTCACAGCATAGAATGTTGTTCCACAGACACTGCCACTCCTGCAGCCAACAGTCAGAAAGAGGACAGTGTCACAGAAGACCGCATTGCCTCCATCTTAAATGAAGCCCAGCAGGCTATGCATGTAAAGAAGGCAGCAGAACAGGTAAACTTTTTGCCTGCTTGTGTGCATGCGTGGGTACGTGCGTGCTTGTTTGGGTGCATACACAGGTGCATGCATGTTTTTTTTTTAACCTGTGTTCATGTGGCATATTGTCAAGATGCCTGTATGAGTGAAAAGAAGGGGTCCAAAACAGAAAATGAGATTTTAGTAAGGTTAGTGAAGAGATTGACAGGAAATGCACCTAGAACATAATAAATGTATACCTTGGCACCGAGAACATAGTAAATGTATACCTTGGACTGCATGCAGTTGAAGATTTCACACACACACACACACACACACACACACACACACACACACATACACACACACACACACACACATACACACACACACACACTACACACACACACACACACACACACACACACACACACACACACATTGAGTTTTGTTGGGTGCCTTCGCACTGTAACATAAATGAAACGAAATGGCTGACAGAGCTGCTAAAAGAGGCGCAAAAGGTTTAGAGAAGACTGTAGACATGACACTTCCTTTGTCACTACATGAAAATTACAGGCTGCTAGAAACAACAGCATGGAAAAAATTTAGCAGACGTTCTGATGAAAAGACTCTAACACAAAATACAGCTGCAGTTCCGTTGGAAATTGTATCAAGAAAGTTGTCAAATGCACCGTTATATTATTCTAGACTTGTCACTTCCCTTTTTTTTCGCCTAAAAATTAACGCTTTAAAAACAAAATTCTCCAAAAATGTATATTGCCTGTGTGGTGCACAAATCACAGTTAATCACATTTTATTTCATTGTAAAAGTCTCTGAGGTTTTCTACCTGATTCAGTCACAGCAAGGAATATTTCGGAAGAAAACATACAAGATTTATTATATGACACAAAGGTTTTACTACAAATTGCTGAATCCCTAATTCACACCCCCATCAGGTCATTCCTATAGATTTTTTTTTTCTTCTTCCAATGTAAGTTAGTGGTGTGGGACACATCCACCCACCCACTTTTCTGTATTTTGCATTTTGTTTGTTATATGTATCTTTAACATTTCCTCTTTACTGTTAATGCAGTGTTTACAGTTTTCATTACCTCACACATTTACACTCTCACACTCACAGACAGAATGCACTCACTCACGCACACTTTGGTCTAATATCACTTACGGTGAAAAGACTGTAAAAACAAAGAACGAACGAACAAACACACACACACACACACACTTGATCTAGCCATTGAAACTCTTTGTAAAAAGTCTGGGTGGTGTTTACCTTGAGAAGAGCATGTTGTCATAGAATTTTTTTGAAAGGGATGGAAGAAGATGTGTACAATTGTGTATACTTTTTTCCTTTAATTTTAGGCTTTGTTTGCTGTCTGTTCATTACAACTGTTGAGTTTTCTGCATGCCATGACTAAACATGGTATGCTTGCAGCAGCAAGTGGCCAGTGCAGTGGTGTCCAGCATTTACCAAATGGAGATGACTCGCATGGTGGCCGCAAACCCACACCTAGTCATGGCACACACCCCTCTCCCACCCACCTCGCCCTCCATGCCCCCCAAACACCTCAACAACAACCAGGACCACCCTAACCATTCACGCAAATCGATGAAACGGGACCTAGACAAGTTGTCTGATCCACATCCGAGCCGCAGCAGAGTGGAATCGGAGTCCAGTGATTCTGGGGAAAATGCTCAAGACATGGTGTCCAGGATCTACAGGCAGGAGTTGGAGAAGTTGAAGAAAGCGGCAGACGTGGCGGGCAACATGGCGGCCAGCAACATGTATCAGCAGGAACTGGAGCGGCTGAACCAGGAGAGACAAATGCAGAGACATATGCAGGACATGGTATTGGTTCATCAGCATGAAAGGCAGCAGCAGCAGCAGCACCTGCAGCAACAACATCAACAACAGCAGCAGCAGCAGCATAACGGTGATCTAAGCATCAAGGACGAGCCACCAGACAGTACCTCAGATGATACAGCCTCTCAAACTTACAATGCCGGCCCCATCGACCTCAGCAGTAAGCCACACAGCTCCTCTACCCCTTCCTCCTCTTCCTCCCCCATTGAAGGGGTGTCTGGGGAGGGACCCCATGCTGCCAGCAGTGCCTTCTTTCTGATGCGGCCCAAGGTGAATGGTCATGACAGTGAAGCTGAGAGCCCGAAGCCTCCAACCCCAGGTACCCCTCAAGGGGCATCTGGAGGATTGCCAGAGTCCATGTCTCCCCTGCAGCGCATGCAGAACATCGCCAATTCCCTCAGCTCCCGTCCTAACATGGGCATGGCCAACAACAAACCCCTGCGTTCGGTGCTGCCTCCTATACCCAGGAGGAGTTTGACCGTCACGCCAACATCAACACGGAAGACCTTGTGAAGAAGGTGAAGGAGGTGCTCAGCCAGTACTCCATCAGCCAGCGCCTGTTTGGGGAGAATGTGCTGGGCCTGTCCCAAGGCTCCGTCAGTGACCTGCTAGCTCGTCCGAAACCCTGGCACATGCTGACCCAAAAGGGTCGCGAGCCCTTCATCCGTATGCAGATCTTCCTGGATGACACAGAGGCCATACCTAAGCTGGTGTCCTCCCAGTACCGCATTCCGTCTGACAAGCTGCTCCGGAACAACGCCCGTGGTGAGGGTGGAGGTAAAGATTTTGTGTGTGTCTGTGTTATGTGAAGTCACACTTTTTTGTGCGTTGTCACTTCTTCTGTTTGTTTTCGCACATCTGTCTTTGCAGATGTTTTTCCTGGTCCTGATCAATTGTCTGTCTCATCTGTGTTTACTAAACTTATAAAACTTAACATGTGATTCTGATTTTGTTCCCCCTTTGGTTATCATTTGTTTGGCCTGTATGCTTAGACTAGTTGTAGTCTTGGCACGGTTGAAAGGGCTTCTAAACTATTTTGCCACCTTGCCCCCACCCCACTCCTTCCGTTCAGATTTTTCACATTGTCCCTCTGTATTGTAGTTTTGGTGAAATGGTTTAAAGTAGAAACATAGTTGTTGGAGCGTCACTAACCATCAGTATGTTTTTCTAGGGAAGGGTTAAGGGTTCAAACAAACTAACATTGTTTATTGGTGTCTGTCTGAGTCAGCTCATAAAAGGGCTGACTAGATTAGGGATAATCACAAGAATTATTTTAGATAGATCCATCGATCTTTTCTGTGCCACCCAAGACACAGATCGCAGTAGATAAATGACTTAAATGGCATAGGTAGACACAGATGTTTAATCAGAGATGACATGCTTTAGAAAGTAATTTTATTGACATGACAGTTCATATTGCATTTACCAAAAAAAACCCCACCAAACCCCCCCCCCAAAAAAAAACCCCAACCAGCCCATAATTAGAGATAAGATTTGAAATTGTTTTGTCCAGGAAAGTACTCTAGGTTAGTGATATATTTAGCTGAAAAGTGTTTTATGCAAGAGGAACTGAATTGTTACATCTGTCTGAGCACATGTTTATATTTTCATAGGAATTTCTGTTGTTTCTTTTTTAAACTTGTTGAGACTGCTGTGTAAATGATTACACATTGGTTTAATTGTACCTTGTCATAGTTTGAGTGGATTATTGTACAGAGCCAGCAGATTAATTTTCTTCTTTTTTTTATCAGCATTAAAAAAATATTATTTTCATTTTAATGAAACACAGTGGACACAGTGCAGATGAAATTGATCGTGGAGATTGTGTGTATTTGTTTGGACTAAGAAGGGCCTGGTTATTTCGCTAGTCCAATCAGTATGTTTCTCTTAGCTCAGCATACATGCTGTTTTGACGTTAAGAATAAAACCATACTAATATCCAAGTGTCCAGAGATTAATGGTTGTGTTTATTTTTTTGTTACAGGATAATATTCTCAGCTGTATTAATGGCATTTGTTTTATTTTTGTAACAATTTTTTTGTAAGGTCTGATACGGGAACAGAAACACACCCAGCTAACATGCGTCCAGTGTTTAATCAAAAGAAAGAAAAAGGAAAGAAAAAAGAAAAAGAAAAAAAAAAGAAAAATAAGGAATCTTGTTACCAGTTGTGTGTGTTGCGTGTGTGTGTGCATTATAGTAAGGGTAGTCTGTGATTATCAGAAGCGGGAAGGGGTAGAAGGATGTGCTGTGGCCTGTATCGATCACTTTCAGGCTGCTATGTGACCAGTATTTTTCTGTTCTTGCATAGATTGTGTCTGGTGCAGTGATATAGACTGTGGTGCAGTAGTATAGATTGTGTCTGGTGCAGTGATATAGACTGTGGTGCAGTGGTATAGATTGTGTCTGGTGCAGTGATATAGACTGTGGTGCAGTAGTATAGATTGTGTCTGGTGCAGTGGTATAGCTTGTATCGGTGCATTTGTATAGAGCGTGTTTGGTGCTGTGATGTAGATTGTGTCAGGAACTGTTGTGTAGGATTTGTGTCTGGTGCAGTGGTATAGTCTTTTGCAGTCGTACAGTTTGGGTGTAGTACTGTGTGATGTATAGACAGTCTTGTGTAGTGATGTAGACTGTCTTGTGTTGTGATGTCGACTGTGTCTTGTGCTGTGACGTCTTGTGCATTGATGAAGACTTTTGTGCAGTGATGTGGACTGTGCCTTGTGTAGTGATGTAGACTGTGTCTTGTGCTGTGATCTCTTGTGCATTGATGAAGACTGTTGTTTTGTGCAGCGATGTGGACTGTGTCTAGTGCAGTGATGTAGGTCTTGTGCAGAGAAGTAGACTGTGTCCTGTGCAGTGATGTAGACCCTGTGCAGAGAAATAGACAGTGACTCGTGCAGTGATGTGGAGTTGTGTCTTGTGCAGTGATGTAGCCACCCTCTAGTGCCTTGTTTGCCCTGTTTTGTTTTGTGTAGAGTCTGCTCCCACCCTGGGGGACCAGGCTGCTAGAAACCAGGGTAGTACTACTTTACCTCCTTCACACCTTCCACTTCCACCACCACTACCACCACCTCCACCTTCTTCCTCTGCTCCTCTTATCCCTCCACCTTCACCGCTCCTTCTTGCCTCATCACCCTCGGCTGGACCCCCACCTCCATCTCTGCTACCACCACCACCACCACCTCTGCCACCACCACCACCACCACCACCTCCACCACCACCTTCATTAGCACAGCCACAGCGGGTTGAGAGTGTATCAGGGTCGGTGTCACATCTTTCTCACACTGGAGGAGCAACGGTCACACCCGGCCCCCAGCCACAGCGGCAGTGGGGTTACTTTGCCTTTCCCTCGTCCATGTTGGAAGTTTTGGCCATGACCTCCGAGATAGAGACCTTATCCTTGACAGCCAGGGTGAAGGATGTGCTGCAGTTCCACAATCTGGGTCAGAAGCTGTTTGGGGAGGCTGTATTGGGGCTATCGCAGGGGTCGGTCAGTGAGCTGCTGTCCAAACCTAAACCCTGGCACATGTTGTCCATCAAGGGCCGTGAACCCTTTATCAAAATGCACCTGTGGCTCAGCGACGGCCAGAATGTAGAGCATCTGAAATTGTACCAGAGTCAGATCAAAGGTAAGCACTGCTTGCCAAGCTTTGCTTGCCCACAATATTTACCACCACTTCCACTATACCACTTCTACTACTACTACTACTTACGCTCACCTCCTCCCAGTGCCTGACCCCACAGCTCAAAACGCCATTGCCATGCCATGTTTATTCCACCTCATTTTGTGCCATCATCGTCTGCCGGCTGGCTGCCCGTCTATAACATGCTTCAGAATCAGTACTGTGAGAAGTCCATTCCATCCAGTCATTGTCTTAACCATCACCCCATCATGACAGTTCAGATCTGCCTGGCCTGCACACTAATCAAAGTGTATCCTATGTAAAGTCATTTACTACCTGTATTGCTCAAAGTCCTATTTTAAGTGTATGTTGTTATGTGTATTTCATTTATAATCAGCTCATAAATCAGGATTATGTGTCAGTAATGTGTAAAGGCCTAACTTGCATCATGTTATGGTCTTAAGCTTGTATCAGTCGTTAACTCTTGCAGCTCTACATTTTTTTTTTAAGCAGTAAGCAAGTAAAGAATTTTGAATCAGCTACACTAGAGCTCTGCGTAATGATATTGTGCATCAAAACTATGCGTCTGATGATTTTAATTTTCATTTCATTGGTCTAACCATCTTGTCATATTTCAGTCATTCATGCTTCATTCTTTTATTGCTACAGAGAAAAACGAGAGCATCTATTTGGTATACTTTTAAAGGGGTGGGATGGGGTGGAGCTCCACAGGAAATGTTTGTTCATAAGTAGTTAATGATTAAACTTTCTTTTAGAATCCAGTTATAAATTGTACACAAAACTGAATGAATTGTGGGCATCTTGTTTCCATGACAGAAAACGAAATCACACTAGAAGTGCATTGTCTGCTTTATTTGACTGACAGCAAGACAGGAAAGATGACCTTAGACTGAAAACAGTGGTCTGCAGAAGCCAGGCTGACAGGATTGTCAGAACATGTCTTTCTCTATGATCATTGGCATGATGGCATTGAAACAGCGCCAGAGAGAAGAGAATTAGACGTTGAGATGAGATATCTCTTTGGAATGGATCAGATCATTTCTAATTGTCCAGCAGTGATGGCTTATTGATGTGACCGAAAAAAATGGATCACCCCACCAGAAACCATACTCATCACATTTCATTCTCACCAGTGGGTTTTCTGGATTGAATTAAGTACAAACCAGACATGACTCAGAAATGACAGTCCTTTATGTGGGCAACAGCCAGGTTTTTATCAGGCAAGCAGTCAAGGCATGTTGCCAGCACGGGAAACTGGAATTTTAACTTGTCTTCACAAGACTTACACAGATTCTACTGGAGACTGGAGAATCACATGTGCACTGGCTGCTGGCAGATGAAGTTGTAAACAACAAGAGTGCACAGAACGTTCCTCATGGAAGTTGGTCTCTGCATCACTGGAAGTGTGTAACATGGAGAGAGTGGATCTGGAACCTACAGTTACTTTCCCTTGCATCTGACCTGGAGGTGTTATGTTACAAGATTGCATTTTTTTGTGAACTGGAGTTGCTGTTTTGCTGCTAATCCTCCCTGCTTAATGGGGATTGTTGCAGAAGCATGATCTGTTGTGAGCATTGTTGAGAGAGAGAAAGCGAGAGCTAAGAGAGGCTACATACCCCAGGCTTGACTACAGAGGTTCCCTGAGAGTGTGAGAACATTTGTATGACCATTTGGGTTGCTCTGCTGTGGCACAATTGTACAGGTTTTCTTTTTGAAGTGTCATCAGTTTTTACCCCCCTTATATCCTTGTTAGATTGCTGTGTCTTGTTTGTTTCTTTGAATTGATGTGATTTCAGATCTTGACCCACCTGTTTTTGCATCCTTTGTCTTTGCATTTCCACTAACTCTTGTAGAAGCTGCAGAATCTGTATTCATCTGAAATATTTGACTTCATTTGTATGGTTACTTATTCAAGCATTATCTGTGTACGTCTTGTTTAGTTATTTGTAAGTAAGTACATCATAATGATCAACCATCAAGTGCAAGTTTCTTGTGATTATTGATTGGTGTTTTTTTTCCCCTGTTAATTATTCAATGCTGTTAGTAATTTTTAAACTCCTCTTAAACAGATCACACCTGAGCTGCTGCCAAGTCAGTTTCCAAACTAGTGGGAGAGGGGATAAGAGAGGTGGGGTTTGTGAGGATGGACGAATGGATGATTCAACAAATGAAAGGCTTATGATATGGGGGAAATATGTTGGTACACCAGTCAGCTGCACTTCCATCATCCAGTTACTGGCTCATTCAGATAAAGAGTGTGTTGTTGATATTCTGTCTTATGACACTTAAGGCGAGAGAATTTACAATTACTCTGAAAATAATGTGATAGTAAGTGAGGAACTGCTGCAAAGGAACTTTAAGGTAGCTTCATGGCTTCCCAAACTGGCTCATTCAGATGAAGTATACATAACTGGTAAAAGGGGAAAAAAATTGAGATACTGTCTGACAACACTAAGGAAGAGAGTGTGTGTGCATTCATTTAAAACATATTAAACACACACACACACACACACACACACACACACACACACACACACACACACACACACACAATATGCACTGCCTCGTCAGGCCCCTTTCTTTTTCATCAAAATTCCATGTGTTCATCTCTGTAGTAAGTGACATGTTTAAGCATACAATTCAGTTGAACCCTGCTGTAAGTATGATATGTTTATGTGTCATTCAGTGGAAGAGAGTTTGTGGATGCAGATGATTTGTAGAGTCATCAGTTGATAGTATTGCCTTTGATGCTAATAATTGGAGGGAAGGTGGGGATGAATGCCAACGCAGTGAAATCTTTCACTCACAACAACTGAAAATCTTTTAAGATTAGGTGAAGTAGGGATGATTTTTTTTTGTTTTTAGGTAATGCACCTAAAAAGAAAAAAAGAAAAGAAAAAAGGTCCAGAGACCAGAGAAATAAGTCTTGAAATAGAAGCTTTATTGGATGGTATTTGTTGAAATGCTTCATTGCTGCTGTCTGTAAGTTTTAGGTCACTAGTTTGTGGAACATGTTATTCCAGCGAATGTGTGTGTGTGTGTGTGTGTGTGTGTGTGTGTGTGTGTGTGTGTGTGTGTGTACACTTTGTAGCTTTGTACATTAGTTCAGCATCACTCTCATCCTTGTGCTTGTAGCAAGACAAGTCAGTGTCATTTTCATCCTTTTGCTTCTATGTAATCGTGGAAAGTTTACCAGATGGAAGTGATTGCTGACTTTTGTAATATTTTCATCTCCCCGTTAGTGTCTCGCTGTTGACTTTGTGCTCTGTGTTCATTTCCCTGTCAGTGCCTTGCACTGAGTGTTTGCAGTTACACTGACTTTGTTCATTCTGATTGCTGATACAGAGAAAACTATCTGTTCTGAAGGCAAATGAAAATCACTCATCTGCAAATAAAATGATCATATCAGGATGATGACAGTTAAAGGAGGGAGTGTGAGGTGTACAGAAGAGAGGATGTGATGGGTTATTCTAATGAAGAGAGGAGAATTTGACAAAATGAAAAGACTTGAGCAGCAGAGAGAATATTTTAACATCACTGAAAGAGAATGGATTATTGTAACAGTAGTTGTGAAGAGAGAAAGCCAAGGCAGTAAAACTTAAACTAAAAGGGATAAATGCTGAAGTGGAATTGAAGAAAATTAAGAAAGAGTACCTGAAAAATCTTTTCTTGAGTTTCAAGAGTAAGGAGATGGCTGGTTGTAGGTTCTTTGGACTGTTTTCTTGTGTTGTTTAGTCTGCTAATTGTGACATCTGTGTTCATCATATTTGCTTTTGCCTTCAGGTCAAGATGATTTAATTCAGGCTTCATGATGATGTAGGGAAGGAAGCGAAGAAAGAAAGCAGTGGAAAGTAAAACCAGTGCATTTCTTGGATACACATATATTTTCATGTGTATCTAAAATTATCATCTGATTACTCAGTAAATGACATGTTGTGTTGTTAAGTTGTAAATATTAAAAGACAAGTTCACCCCATTTGTTTATTGTTTTGACAGCATACAATTTATAACAAGTTAACTTTTTCTCCTTGTCAACATGCTGAAGTATTTGCTTTTACATTTAAAGTTGGCATCTTTCTCATATCCCCTTCATGCTTGTGCTTCTTGGATAGAAATCAGAATCACTTGCAAGGCTCCTACAGTTTCTGTTTTCTTCTCTTAGAATAGCCAGGTTTCTGTGTAAAACCAGCTTTGAAGGAAGAAAGCTATTTATTCAGAGCACAAGATTGAATGATGTTCACCCATTCTCTTTTTTTCCTTTTAATGTTTCCTTGCATTCAACGAGGAGAAATAATTTTTTTTCTCATGAATCTCTCTTTTAAAACCTTGAAGAATCCAAAACACACGTGAGAGAGAGAGAGAGAGAGAGAGAGAGAGAGAGGTGTGTGTGTGTGTGTGTGTGTGTAAAAATCCATTATATCTACAGCCATTTTAAAGCAGTGACAGGATCAGTACTCACATTTTCAAATATTCTGGTTAGGAACATCAAGTAACCATTCTAAAATATTGGTGCAATTCCATTCACACTGTTGTTGGAAAAAGACTCAAATACAGAAGCAAACCTCTAATACAGAAGCAAACCAATAAAACTAATAATCTGATCAAAAGTAGCTAATGTTACATAGCATTTTTCATCAAATGCCATTGCACACAAGTTGGAAGGGTTTGTGATTGTTTTGTCGAACTGATGGTCTGATCTGATGCCACATCATGTAACATTCTTGATTCAGAAACAGAACATCCATAGCAGAGGGAGGAAAAGTAATTGTCATTGTTCTTTTAAACAAAAGTCAAGGACTTGAGAGATTTGCTGAATGTCTTACATATTAAAAAAAAAAAAGAAAAATTGTGATAATTCTGAAAAAAATGTGGGCTGAGAAATTCTTCAATCAGAATTGCTTACGGTGAAAGATGAAAGCTTTTGACACTGTGTGTGTGTGTGTGTGTGTGTGTGTGTGTGTGTGTAACAGGCATTTCATGTTATGACCTCTTTACACATATATGATAAGTTAAAAACTTCGAAGTTTGCTCCCTTTCAGGAAATAAAAAACTGTGTCTGTACATCTAATAATTACTTAGACTTTGTAAATTGCATTGTTTGCTTGTCAAGGCTGCCAGTTGATCTGTTTCTGTACTTGGTGTGTGTGTGTATGTGTGTGTGTGTGTGTGTGTGTGTTGTTGTGTGTGTGTGTGTGTGTTTTAAACAAAAAACAGCAACAACAACAAAAATGTACATCATGGGTAAGACTATTTGTCACTTGAAAGACAAAGAGAAAGGGATTTTGAGTCCTTTTTTGTGTATTCTTGAAATAGAAATTGATATGTTTTACATAAAAAAAATACCTTCGGTCATTTTTATGCTTTATTTGTCTGTCTCTCTGCTTTTTTGCACTACAATTTTCTTTCATCAAAATGATATTCATCTTCTTTTTTTCTCATATGAAAACAGAATTTTCTTTTGAAATATTAGAAAAATATTTTGAGTGTTTTTTTTACGTTCACAGAAATTGTATTAATCTTGATTTCTTTTTTCACATCAAAGATGATTTCTTTGGAAATAATTAAAAACACTATTTTGGTGGTTGTTAGTTTACAGACTGTACCTATAGTCGTCCAAAGTTAAATCTTGTTATTTCCAGCAAATGTATTCAGTCTTGCATTGGTTCATTCACAGAGAGATATTTTCCTTAACTGTTTCTTCTAACATATACTCATTCATTCGTTGATAATTAATGAAACTTCCGTTTACAAAAAAAACACATGCGATGGTCAAGTAAAAAAAAGAAGGTGCTAAAGTGAAAAAGTGAAGTGAAAGTATATTTTGGTATCGGATTTGGATCATATAGACAGAATATTTAAAGTATATCATTATGTAGACAGGATATTTTTATGTGCAGCATTTGTATGCCTTCAGATGATCTTTCCATAAATTTGCATGATCTTGACTCTTTTTTTGTTATGTGTTTTTGCAGCGCACAGACGCAGGAAGAGCAGTACAGATGAACGTGGCTTTGATTCTCCCACAACCCCCAAACGTCCACGTGTGTTCTTCACGGAGGAACAGAAGGACGCTTTGAGAGCAGCCTACAACCAGGACCCTTATCCTAACCAGTCCACTATTGAAAGCTTGGCCTCAGAGCTGGGTGTAGGAGTGAAGACCGTCATCAACTGGTTCCACAACCATCGCATGCGTGCCAAGCAGCAGCACCACACAGGGGCATCCAGTGATGGAGGCAATAGTGAGCCCAGCAGCAACATAAAGCCAGAGGCCACAGATGAGAACTCCAACCACAGCGACATGTCCAGTGTCTCTGGGGACACGGCCTGCCAGCAGGCTGTAGCAGCAGCAGCTGCAGCAGCCATGAGACAGGTGGAGGCATCGCAGTGGATGTTCCCACGCTTTGAAGCGGTTGGGTTGCTTCCACGTAAGGCATCTGAGGAGTGGGACCAGGACAGCCTGGACGAACGCATGGATGAAACAGATGGTCCTCCCACAGGGAAACGTCCAGATGAAAGTGGCAAGTCTAACTCTCCCATGGAGAGTGTCACCCTCCCCAATCCCCTTCCCCCACCAGCCGGCGTGAACAAGCGCAAAAGGTCTAACCCTCAACGTGTATATGAGGGAACTCAGTTAGATAGAACCAAGCTTCACAAGGTGGCAGCAGCGGCATCAACATCCGCAGTTGTGTCGGTCGTTTCGGAAGAGAGTGCAGCTTTTCCCAGTGCCAGTGAAAACCCTCAGGAACCCAGTGCCAAGTCTTGCTCTGTCCCAGAGGCCCTTTGTTTAGCAGAAGAGCCCATTGATGAAGGTAATAGGTGGGATAAAAATGGTGTCTTAAAAACAGAACGTGAAGAGACCATCAGCAAACTAGAGCAAGGACTGGAAGAAGGTGCAGGGTGGGGGGACGAGGGAGAGGATGACAGCCCTCCTTCCACCCTGAGTAGTTGCAGACCAAACAGTCAGAGTCCAGCAGAAGCAGATTCTAACTCCATACAAGAAAAGTCAGCAGCAGCCTCTTCAAGCCAGGACAAAACAGACATTTGATGGATCAAAACTTTTGTGTGGCTCAAACTGGAGCCATGTCTTCGACTCCGCAACTCCCTCTATTTTGAGGAAACATACTGCATGAAATGTGTTCAAACTCCCTTGTGTTATTGCTTGTGATGATGCTGTTTGAAAAGTGGTTTGCATTGGACAAAAAAGAAAAAAATCTGTTGCTGCAGCGAAATCTGAAAATGCCGATTGTTGATTTTTTTCTTTATTTTAAATCAGCAAAAGGTTTTTGCTATTGTCAAAAACATTGAAACAATGTTTACTCACTGTATGTGTTTGCATGTGTCTGTGTGCATGGTTGTGAGCATGTGTTAGTGCACATACGCTTATGCCATGTTAATGATGCCGAAGGAATGACTGGCTGTAGAGAAAAAAAGCAGTGCTAGCTGACTTTTCAGCACAGTCCCGGGTCTGATGACTTGAAGCTCCATTACAAAGTCTTGTGTCAGGGCAAGTTAGCGAACAATTGGTCAGACCACACCTGCCCCTTCAGTGTGTGCTGGTTAAAGCTGATGACGTGGACCTAATGGATCCTAAAATTTGTGAGAAAACATTGAAGGAGAGCTCACTCACTGGACATTTATCATTGGCTTGTTCACTCAATTTTGAAAGGGTAATGAAACGGGGGGTTGTAAGCCTGCTAGGTACTGTAACCCAGACTGAAAAGGCGACTTTTTCTGTAATCTCAATGCAAATGCATGTGATGTGTGTGAAAGGGCAGTGAAGGTGGGATCGTGTTCACCATCTAGGACAGATTTCCCACTCCTTCATGACTGGTCAGTAGCCAGTTACCGTGCCTGTTATTTCTCATATATATGTATGTGGTGGTGGTGGAGTTAAACAAAAAAATTGTTCAAAGATGGTAGTGTTGGGGAGAGCAGTTGTTCATGAAATTGCGGTTGCAGCTGGTTGTGTCTCGCATAAGCCAGTAAAATGCAGCTTGATGTCAGTACTGTTAAACAGTAAGAAGCTTTTTTAGGATGCTGGCCTAAATTTGATCTTTAATTTTTTTTTTTTTTTTTTTTTACATGTATTAGTTTGTTTTTGCTGATGCTGAACTAAATCCTGGTGTGTTTCCATGGTTAGATCTAATGAAGCCTGGCTGACTGAAGATGCGTGTCCAATATTGTGCTCTATTTGGTTTTTGTTCAAACTGTTTATACCGAAGGTTACTAACCCACCACCCCTCCCAGTGCTTTTACATAAGATGTTAGTGATGTTATTTTATTGACATGGTTAAACTTGAGTTTTAAGTACTACAGTGATCCTGGGTTTTGACACCAATATACTCAATGGCTTCTTTCATCCCACCACCTTTCCTAGCCCTCCTGCAGCTATATTAATGCAGGTTTCTCCCCACATACCCCCAGCAGTAAGGGCCTATTGATATTTTTGCCATGGATGGCAGATCCAGAAAAAGTATTCATTATTTTAGCGTGACAGAATCTGTTTGGTTGTTTTGGTTTTTTTTTTTTTTTGCTCCTCAATATTCTGATCACCTTGCTCCTTTCTCACAATGTACAGTATAGAAGAAATCAAGGAACAGGATCCAGATTAAGACATTGTCTTTGTTTGATTTTATGTAAAAGTGAAACGAATGTGAGATCTTTTTACAGAGGATAGGTCTTCAGAGTACTCATTTATTGAATATAATGACAGCTTATTTTGTTTGTGATCATAAGATAGAGGAAAGGACCTGTCATTTTTAATGAATAATTAATGAAATGGTAGTGTTGATGTTTGAAGCATATAAAACCCAAAACTACAACATTTTATGTGTTAAAGAGTCGAGCTAGCAGCTGTTCTTTGAAACATTCATACATGGATCTTAATTTACTTCTTTTTTTCTTTTGTTTTTGTTTTTACACATTTACATCAAACACCGTTATTATAAGGCTTATTTTTTGTGTGTTTACGAAAGGGTTTTATATGTCTTGTAATTTAAAAAGAAAAAAAAAAATTGTTGTGTCTGTGGTTTTTTGTTTTAGATGTTGTGTTGTTTCTGTTAGGTACATTTTACCTTTGTTAAGTTTTTTTGTTATATGGTTTCCTTTTCTTTCCTTTCCTTCTTTCAATTTCTCCTATTGTTTATGTACATGTTTTTTTTTTTTTCTTTCTTTCTTTTTTTTTTTTTTACATCTTCATGTGTGTGTGTGTTTTAATTCACTTATACTTCAGAAACACCATGTTACGGTCTGTCCACTCTCCCTCTTATCGGAACCCCGGATTTAAAGAACATAAAAAAGTAATGTTTTGAAGAAACTTGTCATGCATATTTATGTATGCGTGTGCACACGCATACATGCGTGTGTCTGTGCATGCACACATGCCCATGTATTAGTGTCTGTCCCGCAGCAACAAATACAAATTGTTGAATCATTTTTTTCTCATCTTGGGTCAGTAGACGTATTGATTTCAAGCCTTATTAGAAGTGGATGGATGGATTAGTTTGACCTTGACCTGCGTTCAGGGTCGCAAGGTCCAGAAGAGCGTTAAAACATCAGTGCTAATGTCTCCCAAACCATTGACTGACCCAAAGGAAACTTAGTGATCATGGTATACGACAAAGAATTCTCAAAATTCACCCGCACTGTCATTGGCTGCCTGGCTCCACATTTCCTGAATGGCTAAATCGTAAGTTTAAGGATGAAATTTGGATGTGATCTTTCTAGGTTGTGACTTTTCAGAACAGTATTGCATGAAGGCGGCCATCAAGATCTAGGTCTTTATGTGTGCTCCATTTGAACTGGAAACAGTTTGTATGGCTTGATCTTTGGGGTTTTTTTTGTTGTTTTTTTTCCTCAGTGCATATTTTTTTGTTTGATGTAGATTTGCTTCTTGATGGCTTTGAGAAAAAAGAAAATTACAGGAGATATTCCACCGTTTAACTAAGACTTTTCCCTTGTCATGCGTTTTCTGAATTGGAAAGTATTTAATAGGGGTTTTTTTTTTTGTTTTTGTTTTTTGTTTTGCACCAATTTGAAATTGTGCATTATTGACTATCAGATTAAGAAGCTTTGATCAAACATTTAAAGTTCATCATTTAATGTGTTTCAGCTTTGCAAGAACTCCACATACATGGAGCGTTACATGATGCTGTTTGGTGTGGGCAATGTGCCAGCCTAATAACAGTGGATGTTGGTTAAAGCGTACCTAGTTTCCTGACAGTTGTGGTTGTTGGAGGATGCTGCATACATGTTTTGGTGTATGTTTCGTGTGAAAAGCCTTTGATATTGAAAGTGAAAAAAAAAAAGAAGAAAAGAAAAACAAAAAGCGTGAACCTATATTCCCCTGCACCTCCATCCGCCCTCAAAACTGAAAAAGAGAAGAAAAAGAAGAAACCCATAGCAACATCTCCTGTTTTGTGGTGATACCACATCCAAAGGCAGCTAACAAAGCTCCATGTTCCTTGGTATCATCTTGATATGCACTGATCAGATGCTGGCACGTCTTTTGTTGACTGTTCATGATCGACCTTCACAGCCCCAGCACCCCTATAGAAGTCATGTTGGAACTTCTGTTTGTTTCCCTCTGTTGTCCTCTGCTGTTCTATGTGCTGTTTTGATCATGTGACTTTAACCACTGCCCTTTAAAATGGAAACTGCCAATGTGCCAGCAATCTATATAGGAATGCTGGCATTTGGTCAACTCTTCGTCTGCCATATTCAACTTACAAGATTTGCTGCCATTTTTGGGGGATGAAAATTGACCTTGATGTTGATTGATCTATGGTTCGTATACTGAATTGTTGATTTTAAGTATAGAATTAAGGAGTGCAGATGTGAGTGCGGCAGTCGAAATCTTTACATAATGCTAGGAGTAAAAGTAATTTGTGGAGCAATTTGTGTGTGTGTGTGTGTGTGCATGTATGTGTGTGTGTGTTCAAGTGAAAGAAGTTAGCATTAACAGGAACCAATATGTTCAAATGTCATTTGTTGATGCCCTGCCTTTTTTATTTTTCATTTTGAAAGCTGGTCTTGCAACAGTAGCAAGTTAGGTGGCAAACATACCAGCAGTGTATAATGGCAATGCTGAGGGCGCTCATCCTGACCGCATTTTTAATCCTTGATAACTCCCAAGCACTGAACACAACGTTTTACTTTTGCGCTCCCAATGCCCTGGAACACTCAGTAGCAGTGCTCTGGTCACTTCTGGTTTTTACTGATGAATACAGTTTTGAAATGTCCGCTAAAGCTTGGTGTGTTTCATTGTCATACTAACTTCTATTGGTATTTACTTTTTTTCTTTTTTTTGAAACGGAAGATTTTTGTGATGCTTACAAGTGGAACTAACAGCAGAATTAAGTATGAAACACGTAAGTTTTTTTGATTAGCGATTGGTATGATACTGCAGTTTTGGAGGTGGAAGTAAGATTTGAATCAGAATGCTTGTACTTTGACTTGTATATTCGACTTTGTGTGAGGGGGGGTCTGTTTTTGTTGGAGATCAAACCTGGCACAGATTTACATAACTTCCTGAAGATGTTTACTTTTTGTTGTTCATTTTTTGTTCTGTTGTATTTGTCTATAGTTTCTGTTGTGATAATTGTATGAATTTAGATATGAAATGCACGCATGATCCACACCTCGAGTGCTTGGGGTGTGGTTGGATAAACCAGAAGGAGAAAACACAACCAAAGCACAGTAGCTAAAACTGAGCATGCATCTGCAGCAAAATCAGATATTTTGTTGGAAAAGTCCTCTTTTTATTTGCAGTATGGAAGCATGAAACACTTGGATAAATGGAGTCCATGTGAAAGGAATTCGAAACAGATTGGGCACAGGAAGATAGAGAGCAGTCACCAATGTTGAGGTGGAGAAAATGTTACCAAAACATCATGGCCCAAATTGATCATGTATTTGCAGCAAAATCGGTGATACATAGCTTGAAAAGTTGTGTGGTAGTACCCCGCCCCCACCCCTACAAAGGCATGAAGAAATCAGACAAGAGGAATTTTTGTAAAAGAGAGTTCAAAACAGATGGGAGACAGAAAGATATGGACCAATCACCAGTGTGTTAGTGGAGATCTGTAGAACGAAAGGAGTGAGACTTTTGATAGAGGAGCAGAATGCTTTTGGTTGTTGATGAAAACAAGTGAAACGGATTCGTCAGGAATGCTTGTCCAATGTAGTTGATTGCACCAAAGCAGACATGCGTTTTATCATCTCTCTCCCCAGTTCCTCCTCCCCAACCCCCCCCCCCCCCCCCCCCCCAGTTACCTGGTCGCCTCCTTGTCCCCTCCTCCCTTTCTCCATTCCTCTTCCCTCCATCCTCTTCCCTCCACCTCCATTCTTCCTCCCCCAGCCGCATTTTCTTCCATCTCCTCATTCCTCAGTCCTCCCTGTCTTCCCCCCTCTCCCTTCCAATAGCCCATCTCCACCCCTCCCTCCCCTCTGTTTCTCCTGTTTCCCTTCCCTTCTCATCCTTCTTCCGTCTGCCGCTTCTCCTACTCCACTATCCTCCCATCCTTTGCCTAGGACCTGCTGCAAATTCTTAGAAGGAAAAAAAAATTGGAGAAACGGGGGAGAGCATGATCTGAATCCAGGACCAAACATGAGAACTTTCGATCTTTCTAACGCTCTTCCAACTGAGCTACTTTGGCTGAAAAATGCGTGGTGGTTTTAAAGAGTGCGAAGGTCAAGGGCAAGCCATTTCAGACCATCTTTTTAGCCTGACATTGCTTTCCATCCCCAATAGGCTTCCCTTTCCCAAATGTGTTAAAAATGTGACTGTTGCAATTTTCTAGCACAAAAATAATTTGCAGTGTACATGCCAAGTACAACAATGAACCACCATGCTGAATTTGGAGAAGATCAGACAAAAAGTGGATTTGTATACCCAATAACAAAGATAGACTGCACTGGACACTGACATGAATATAGACAGAATAGGCTTTGCATTTTATTTTTTTTTGCTATGGCAGAAAGCCTGTGCAAAGTAGGTAAATGGGAGTGTGACATGTTAGGTTGGAGGAATTGCAAGTCTTAGATGAGCAGCATTGTTTTGAAGCGCTGATTTCATCCATTAAATTTGAAGGCCAGGCTGCAAGTAATGACTTACACTAACTGAGGTGAGACGGTAGAAGTTAAAAGCTGAGTCAAGGGTTAGAGTGGCTTGGGTTGAAAGGAAGTGAAGAAATGAAAGCTAGTTAATATTTAATGATAGTAAGAACTGATTTACTACAACAGTAACAGAGATGATTATGATTTAGACATCAGCACAAGTTGAGTGTTTCATAGTCAAATGGCTAGAGGGTTTGTCTGTGGAGCTGATGACTGTCATGAATTCCACCCACATGTGGGTTCAGTTGTTTTGGCTTGAAAACCCTGTCTGTCCACCCAGCAGAATATGGGTACCTGATTCAGTTCAGGGAAGGTTAAAGGATGTGGAAGAAGAGGGATGGTCTCTGCCTTTCATCATGCAGAGACTGAGACCCTATGAACCTCCTGACAGATCACTGCCCCTATGGCTGATAGGCCATGGAAATTTTAATTTTTTTTTTTCAAACATTTTAATGCATTACTAGAATGAAAAGGTCAACAAATATATTAAGTGTGCTTTTAAGCACTATTATGTATGTTCATCAAGACGCACAAACATATGCTGACGTGCAGGGACAAGCATACACACACACACACACACACACACACACACACACACACACACACACACACACACACACACACACACACACACACACTGGGTTTATTGATTTTTCACATGCATATTTTGGAATGTAAGAATAGAATGCAAAATTTAGAGACAGCGTTTTTGAAATGATCTGATCATTAGAATGAATCTGGAATGTCCTATGGCATTTTTTTGTTTATTATTCTAAATAAAAATTGAGTAGTTTGGTAATGTACTTGTGAAATGATTCGTGAAGGTGTGACTCATTTTGGAAATAATCTGTTTAGAAAGTCTAGATTACTTTTGAAATGTTCCTGACAGTAAAAATAATGTTAGCATCTATGCGAAAATGAGGCAGGTTTACTGAAATAGTGGGTTTAAGGAAACATAACCTACTTCAAGGGTTTTTGACTGATGGGTTAACCTCTTGGTTGGTTAGGAAAGCACACACACACACACACACACACACACACACACACACACACACACACACTTTTATGTACATGCATTTGTATATGTGCAAACACACCTCTTCCAAACACTCCCATAAACGCATCATCCCACAAGAAACAATGATAGTGTAATAGTAATAATAGTAATGAAAAGATAGCATGATAGTGTTTAAAGATAATGAGAAGGGAACTTAGGATATTTTGGAATTCAGTTCCGATGATCACAGCCATGAAAAGTGACAAAAATGATATAATTTCTTGAAATATAAAAAAAAAGTATGTATATTTATGCGCTGTACTCTCACACGAAGATGATAATAATAATTAGAAGGTACAGAGATGACCAGGAAAAGAATTGTTTTGAAGAATGAAATTATTTTGCGTCTCATTATTTTTTTTCTCATGTTTGTGAACACAATTTTGATATTAGTTGGTTTTTGTTGTGTTTTTTTTTTAAATAGGGGCTCATGTAAAAGTTACAGACATTGAAATGAATATGATTCTAAGTACAGTGATATTTTTTCTTTTGCTCATGCTTAATTCATCTCAGTTTCACGTGATGGTGGATCAGATACCAGGTATTATATATATATATATATATATATATATATATATATATATAATATTATAATATTTATAGTTTTTGGAGACAAAAGGAATCATTTCAGTTTAATACAATTTTAAGTATGTTTCAGTGTTAACGTAATTCCTGGGTTTTGTAGAGCGATGCTTTCCATGATTATTTAAATTTCAAGTTTTTTTCTTTTAATCCTTATTGATATGCATTTCGTTTATTCGTAAATTGATTTTGGTTTGAGGTGACGAATAACAGTGCAGACAAATAGTAATTTTAGTGGATCCTGAATGATGTATTTTGTCTTATCTTGAGAAACACACAGTTGTGTTTCCATGTATAGCTTAAATGATGCGTATATATGTAATTTAAGACTTCTGTTTATCTCTATTGATTTGTTTGTTTGTTGGTGTTTTATCTGTTTTTCATATATTGCGTTAGAGTACCTTTTTTTTAAAGTCATGTTGTCGTGGTCATAAAGCCATCAAGAGAGTATGTAATTAAATGAAAAACAGAAACACCAAAACACAAATCCATAATGAAATAAATGAAAAAAAACTCAGACTGTGCTATTCCCTCGAACTTCATGCACCCCTTCCCTATCTTTTTCCATCTAGCTGTTGAACATTACGCAAAATGCTGTTCTTGGAATGGTGAAGTTTCATGTTCAGGGAAGGGAAGAATGGAATTGTTGTTTTGTTTCCACTGCAGCTGTTCTTGATTTGCTTCACATCATGTTAACAGTAATTATTTTACTCCTTATCTCATAATATTTGATCCTTATCCTAAATCTGCATGTTGTTGGAAAATGCAGGTTAAGGCACTACGCTGTGTTTACATTATTACGATGAAGGTGTGTGGAAATATCTCTCGCTACTGGTGGGTATGGTAGGTGATAGTTCTCCACCACACTCTTTGACTGCCGTTCAGTTTCACTGTTCCAGTAGACTGAAAAATGATAGCATTTATGGTTTGTTGACCATGTCTTGTTTCAGATTCAATTTATTTTCTTTGTTTTCCACGAAAAGTCAATATTGAACCCACTGAACTTGCTAACTGAAATACCTGGTTGGAACAGAAAGGGTGTCCCTCCCTGTGACATTGTTACTTGTCATCGCAGTGTTTTTATTTTGCTCCCAGTTCTTTTACGTGTGTGAAAAGGGTGTGCTGCATAGGAGTGCATCAGTGTGTGTTTGTTTATTGAATCACCATAAGTGACATTCCAGCTACCTCATTCAGGGCTGGCGAAATGAGCATTATCAAAACACGAATCTGGCACAATCAAGTTGCTTGTACTTCTTTTGCAAAAAGGTTTTTCTTCCTTCATTGCCGAATTGCCTGAAAGAGTTCTCTCCAGATTGATAGTCTGTCTGGTGTGTGTGTGTGTGTGTGTGTGTGTGTGTGTGTAACTGTAAGAGAGACGAGTCCACACACATGTGCTGACTTCCAAATTGATCTATGGCTCTGTTCATGGGTGTACTTCAGAGAACTGGTTTACCATTTGGGCAAACAATAATGCTTTATATCCAAGTGGTCTATTTGTTGGTATTATTCAAATGCTTATTGTAATGTTCAATTTTTCAATGATATAATTTGTATTATTCTTAGAATGACCCTATCCTTCCCCAGTTCCCTCTCTTTGTGCGTGTGTTTTTTTTTTCTTTCATTTGTATTGCTTCATTGATTTTATGTTTATCTCAGCCTACAAGAAATAAAGACATGCTATGTGTTTTCTTTAGACATTATGAGGATCGATTAAATATAGTATTATTAGAAATGTTTTGAAATGGTTAAAAGAGGAAGAAAGGTGTTATGTGGTAATGCTTGCAATAATTATAGAAACGTAACGTTGTTCTTACCTCACCAAAGATGATGGAAAATTTAGAACAGCTTTTACTGGAGATTTTCATTATGTAGTAGGAAATTGCATCAGTTGGTCCATTTATGTTGTAAAACTTATTTAGGATAACTGTAGTAATTGCCGGGGTTTGTTTGTTTTGTTTTTTTTTTCTCAGAAAACAAGGAAAAAGGACATTGAATGAATTTTGAAAACACTGGTGTCACAGTAATAATTGTGCTACTACTTTTTACTCTGAGAATGAGTGTATCACAGTGACATACTTACTGACCATCACAGTTTCAGCTTTGACTTAGAATTAATACATCTTACATGCTTTTTTTTTACCTATCTTTTTTTTTTAACAGCACATAGAGATGTGTTTCTGCTCACAGGCACTGATGGAGGTGAGAAACACAGGGTGGTGAAACTGATACAGAGACACATGACATGACAGAACTCTGCACGAATGGCCTGAAAACAAGATGAAAGGAGGTCCAGTACACATACCTCGGTGTGTCCAGTCCTCCTTTTCTTTTGTAAAGCAGATTGAGGTAGGGGAAGATTAGCTCACCTTAACTTCAAGTCACAGGGAACACATGTCTACCACAGACATTGAGCACTGGCCAGCAGCTCTACTGTCATGGATTTTTTTTTGCCAATGAGAAAGAGTCGGTGTCCTTAACCACAAGACAAAGAGTTTGCTTCGTTTTTGATCCAGTGCTTTTTACAACAAATATTTTCCCATGTTATTGGGCTTTAGAGGTATTTGGTTGCTTATTTGATCTTTTTTTTTTTTTTTCTTTTTAAAGGTATAGATACTTTGACAGACGATCGAAGCTTCATGACAGGTTTTATTTTGAACTGCTGGAGCTGTTTTACAGCTCCTCGATTTTTCTTTTCTGCTTTTATGGTTGTCTCTCCTGGTTGTTTCCGTTGTCACTAATTTGGGCCCTGTTGGCTTGGTTACTTCCTCTCTCTCTTTTTCCATTCTGTACATGTTCTGCGAATTGGACTGGAATGTTGACCTCTTGCCTGCTGGCCATGGCTGTAGCCAAAGCAACATTACACTGTACTTCTTTCTGTTAACCAGTTGAATGTTGGTGCTATCAGAACACAGAAATTTTGTCGTCTTTAAGTACAAAATCTCCTTAGATCTTTTTTTTTGTACTAAATTCAGTAAAACACCATAAATGGTCGCTGGCACTGACTTACTGAGATGCTAAAAGGTCCTGAAAAAATATGCAGACAATGATTTGAAAGGTGTGTGAATTATGAATGGGGGTATTGTCTTAATGATCATTAATATGACTTTAAAGGTACAGACACCATTGACCTATAATATCATTATTATGATGACTGTTTTAAGGTACAGACACCATTGAACTGTTTTGAATCCAAAGACAGCAGCTCCTGAATCACATACAGCTGTAGACAACAGCTCAGAGGGGGATGTGTGTGTGTGTGTGTGTGTGTGTGTGTGTGTGTGTGTGTGTGTGTGTGTGTGTTGTTGCCTTTTGTCTTTTACTTTTTCTAAATACTTTGAAGAAACTTAACTTGTTATATAACAATTACTGTCTTAATTGATGAACAAATTGTAACTGCAGACAACAGTTTGGAAAGCTTTTGAATCAAAATATGCGTAAATGTTTATGGATTTGTTCCTCTCATCCTCCGTCTTATTCTCATCGTAGGTATTGTTCTCTTGTTTTTATTTCAGGGATGGGTATATACAATAAGAGATACATTTATATAGGCCTACATACGTGCAAGCATATATGGATGCATACATATTTCACTCTCATATTGATGACATTAGACCGAAATTCTTGACTCCCCAGTCGGCAATAAATTAGAATAAAGTTGAACAGTTTAACATGTCCCACACATGACCTCTTCATATTTCTATATCAAGCATGCCAGTCTGATATGAAAAAGTACATTTGGGTTTGTTCTAAGGTTGGTTTGTATAGGTAGATTATGCTTTCCATGATTAAAAAAAAAAAAAATCTTCTAATGTATATACGTGTATCATGTTCAGTTCAATTAATTTTTTATGGGGGGAAAAAAGATCAACTGACATGTCCCCAAAATACCACATCCTTTGGATTAGAACAGAGAGAGATTCAGTGCAAGTTGGCTGATCTGCTTTCTGATATCAGAGTTTGAAGGCTGAGTCATAAAGAATAGACATTGGGTTCAGGTGCGAAATCAAGAAAAATTATGATTGCGGTAACCAGGCCCACTCCAACCTCTTTTTTTTTTTTTTTTCTTTTTTTCTTTTTTTTTTTTTCTGATGCCAGCCATGAACTTTACTTTTTCTGATGATTGAAATGAAGAAAAGGAAGGCATTACATTGCTTGAATTGTTCGCCATGCGATCTTCAATGTTAGACAAAAAAAACCTGAAGAGGGAGACAATTTTTAATGCAAATTCTATGAGCTTCCCTTTGTTGTACTGGCGAAAAATGGCATCTTTTTGCCTTAAGACGAGACTGCTGCGTGCACAGTTTGCAGCCAACAGAATGAACAAGTTTTTACAAGAAGAAGTGTGAAAATGGACATTGGATATGCTTGATTAAGAGTAAAGGTCCAGATATAAAAGTGAACACTGTGCATTATGGAATGTCAATTGTAAGAAGTGTCAACCATGAGGAAAGGTGAATATATATATATATATACTGTTCAAAAAAAAGTTAAGGACCAACATTTCACTGACTTATAAAAAAGAAAATTGGGAAGTGATCAATCTCCAAGTGTAACATGAATTTATTGAATATGTGAAAGGTGTGCAAAGACAATGACAAGTCCGAGGAATCAACAAACTGGAATCGAGCGCAGTACAAACACCCCCACCCCCAAATTTGAAAGTCACAGGAGGAGTGTTTGTTCAATGTCATGGTCAATAACGTGTGTGTCCCCCGTTATTGGCAAGGCATTCAAGGCAGCGTTGTCGCATGGAGTTCACCAGTGTGTGCAGAAAGGCCTGGGGGACAGCTGCCCACTCCTGCTGGAGTGACTCAAACAGCTGACCCAGGTTAGCAGGAGGAGGACGACGCTGCTGCAGTCTCTGGCCCAGCTCATCCCAAAGATGTTCGATGGGGTTCAGGTCTGGGCTATTTGCGGGCCACTGCATTCTGTTGACACCAGCAGCTTGGAGAAACGTGTTTACTGCTCTGGTGCGATGGGGCCGTGCATTGTCGTCTTGAAAGACTGCCTGAAGTCCAAGCTGTAGAAGGGCTGGCAGCACCAGGGGTTGCAAAATCTCTATTTGGTAGCGAACACCATTCAAGTTCCCTGCACATTGTAAGAACCGTCTGTACGTGTGCTATCCGCCCAATCTAAGGGTCCCACAAGCGGTTCCTTTCCAGGACAACTTCTTCTGCAAAACGCTCCCCACAGCGTCTCCAGACCCTGTTCCGTCTATTGGTGGGATCCAGGCAGAACCGCGACTCGTCTGTAAACATCACGTTAGCCCACTGTTCATGTGTCCATCTCACGTGCTGCGTGCACCATACTCGGCGTGCTGCTCTGTGGGCATCAGTCAAACGAGGTCTTATGGCTGGTCGTCGAGCATGGAGGTTAGCAGCGTGTAGGCGGTTTCGTATGGTCTGATCACTGACAACAGTGTTGCTGGCATCTCTAAGGCGACGTCTGATGTTGTTTGCACTTGCTGTTCTTTCTTGTGTGGCCTGCCTTTCAATGTATCGGTCCTCTCGTGGTGGTGTTATTCTGGGTCGACCAGAGCGTGGTCGCTCTTGCACTCTTCCTGTGTCTTGAAAGCGTTGTCTGAGTCTGATAACAACAGAGTGTGATACCCCAAGTCTCCGTGCCACTTCCCGGACTGCAACTCCTTCTTGGAGCCATCCTATTGCTCTTCCTCGATCCAGCTCGTTCAGTCTTCGACGTGGAGGCATGCTGTTTCATTGCATTTTTCGCCAGTACAGTGGCTTTTAAAGACATTTGGTTGAGCATACTTTATGACCTACAGCCTGATTTAGCTCGTGCTTTACATGATTTTGATTCAGCACATGCTCCTCGGATCCCAAACACATCAGAAATTCACCCCAATTTGTTCCAAAAATGACAAGTCGCGACACGTGTTTTTCAAGGCGTGTGAGAAATGTGTGCCACAAAATTGCAGTTGCCGCATTCACTATCAAGTTGTGCGTGTGGTTCAATTTGTTTGGATCACAAAGGCGGTACAATTGAATTTTTGTGAATTTTTAAAAGTTTTTGTGCATTCTCAATGTTGGTCCTTAACTTTTTTTGAACAGTGTATATATATATATATATATATATAAAAAAGACCAAACCACCAAACTATCCCACTCCTACCCCCCCCCCCCCTTTTTTTTTTTTTCTTTAATGGACATTGGATATGTTTGATTAAGGGTAAAGGTCCAGATATAAAAGTGAACACTGTATGTTATAGAATGTCAATTGTAAGAAGTGTCAACCATGAGGAAGGGGGGGGGGGGGAGGGGAGGGGGGGGGGAATCAAGCTCCCAAACCATCCCACCCCCACTTCCACCCCTTTTTTGTATGTTACCTTAACCACTATGGGTTTTCTGGCCTAAAGAACTACAAGTCAGGTGGATGTGTTGTAGACAGTTTTGACTGTTCTATTGACAGGATTGTATGATGATTTCTGACATTCACATATTCTGGATGTTGATCAACGCAGTGCGATGGGCATTTGTGTAACCTTTAGTTTCAGTGATAGTGATGGTCAGTGTGGTATTGTTAATGCTTATTTACTTTCTTGTTTAATTTTTTGGTTATTTTTGGAGGTCGATATGTGTCTTCTGTGGCAGATTCATTATTGTAAAACAGGTTGTGCTATACAGCTTGTCGTATGAGTGTACATGTACATATAGGATAAGTTGAGTGCATTCACAAAGTACAGAGCACTGAAGAATGAAATGTTGAATTGAAGTGAACTTGCTCTGTCAGTTTAAAGCTTTCATCGCATAACATGTACCACTAGGTTAACTCACAGTCAGAGCTTTTACTTGACGTGGCTAAGGCTTTCAATGGCTATCAAAGACTGTTAATGCTGATGAAGAAAAATCATTGTTTATTTGTCTGTCAGCAGCAAATGGCCATTAAAGGGTAAGCAAAGAATGATCACAATCACAGTCACTGTAATTCTACAGCAGGCTGAATGTTTTACTTTGGCTGATCAAATTCTCCTCCTCCACCCTCTCTTTGCCAAGGACCCCTCTGATAATGTTTCTCTCTCTCTCTCTTTTTTTTCTTTTTTTTTTTTCACTTTGATTTCATCAGCATACCAAGATGATCTACTTCGTGAAGAGACTAGCTCACCATCAAGGAATTGTTGGATGTTTTCCAGACTATCATCAGTGTAATCAGACTACCACTGTCATGCTGTTCTTGTGAAGGTTTTTTAATAGCATACATACGATTAATTTTGGTAAGTCTCTCATTGAAATTAGAACCAGAACCATAGTTTTATTTCCGCAACCTTCTTGGGGTACAAGGAACATGGAAAGAACCTTATTGTAAATTAATTTGTGGATTGAAAAGTAAAAAAGCAGAAGAATTTGAGAAAAAAAAAGATCAAGCACTGTTTTATCTAATGCACAATAGTTTTGGCTGTATTGAGTGTTTATGTCCTGTTTTCAGACTGTATTCAGTGACAGTGGAAATGGAAGTTTCTCACAATCAGTGGCAGGAAGAACAGGAAGAACGCAGCTCCTCCCGCTAATCTTTTACCTTTTTAATTTTTGTGGAAAAATACACTTTAAAGGTAAATAGGTCCGGTGCTGCCATCCGCTGTGCAACACTCACGTGACATGACTGAAGGCCGCCAGCTGATGCAAGAGACATCCCTTGCCATAGAAGAACTCGGTAGATTTCTCTTGCATAAGTGAATATCATTTTGGATTATGCAGTACTAAGTAATATGGTATCTCTTATTGATTCTGTTGATAGAATGCTTTCCCGTGAAGGGGCTAAATAGCACATTTAAAAAAAAAAAAAAATCAAAAGTCATTGAAAACAAACTAAATGTTAAGCATAATTGATTTATGGGATTTGAATTGTTTCATCAGCAACAAAGTGGATATGTATATATTTTTGTTTAAGAATGATATATTTTTGTAGATCAAAATTTTAAGCACATGTAGTTTTTCTGAATTAATCTGCATGGGAGGTTTTAGAAGGTACATGCACTCACCCACAATGCACACACATTAGTATGTATGCATGCATGTGCATGCATACGCATGCTACCACAACACATACCAACCCCACACACACACCACACACACACACACACACACACAACACACACACACATTGGAAGAGTGAATAAATTAAGCAATAAACAGAGTGAACAGAAATGTATATAGTTCCAGCCATCTTGCACAGTTTACGATATGATCATCATACCAGCATGTAGAGAGAACATGCAGCGTGCAAACACATACCAACAATGCCCTCCTGTGATACTTGCCACCCTTTCTGTCTGCCAGTTCACCCATGCTTGCCATAATTTCACCACCTTCCCATCATAGATGGAGACAAACATTTGCTATTGCTCTCATTTCTTTTGTAGTTAATATACTGCTTTGAGGGAAAAAAAATATTGATACAGATATTTCCCCTGCAGAATTTATTTCAAAGTTGTCTGACTGCTGAAGAAACAACATTAACCCCATTCAGTGCATGGTATTCTCATGAGTGTGGCGGATTTGTAAATAACACAAATTTTTTTTTTTTTTTTAAATAGCAGAAGAGGGCATGTGGTAAATGAGTTTGATGATATGTTTGCATTTATTCAACTGTCCTTTAGCCCTGTTTGGATTTAAAGACAACTATAAGGGCAGGTTCAGTCATTTTCAACACAGCCACCTAACTAGGCCTAGAGAAGCAAGTCCTGGTAGCTGGTACTTGGATGATTATTTGGATATACTATGCACTCAGCCTGGTATTAGCTGTGCAGGGGAATGACAACATGTTTGTGTCATTTATCCAGATTCACCAGTTCATCAGAAACAGTTCATCCATAGTTCAGACATGTAAGAGCACAATTTAATATGCACTGTATCATTGGGTTAAGTTCACTTTGTCGAAATGGAATGATATACTTCTGTTGGATCCCAGTTTGTTTTTTTGTTTCTTTTACCACCAACCATCTTCTGTGTCAGGAAGCTGGTTGTTATAATGGATTTAGAGGTAGGGTGGTAGGGGCAAGCGTAAAGGACATTCGCATTTCCCAATTTTCATGCTGCATCCCCATGTTCATGTCCGTGGTGGTGGTTACAGCGTTGTGCCATGATTGTTCACGTGATGTTGGGAAGATGGGACTTTAGTTTGGCCCTAAATGTATTTCCAAGAGGTTAACTCATGATCTGTATAAATATTTTTTTTCAGTTTTTAAGTTGAAAGGATATGGTGGTGATAGAGGTTGACGGAGGTTGTTGTTTTAATTTTCTTTGTTTTATTTTATTTTATTTTATTTTTTTTTGTATAAGCCTGAATGGTATGGTCATAGAGGTATGAATTTAAATCAAAGCTGGTGTGGGACAAAAAATACAGATAAGGTAGCACAGATTTTTACACAAGGTATGTGTTGTCTTTTTCCCCCCCCCCTTTTTTTTTTATTTAAAAAAAAAAAAAAAGAAAGGGGGGGGGGGGGGGCCGTGAACAGACCTTTAACCTTGAAATAAACACAGCGATGGATTTAAAAAAATTTGTAGTATGCATATTTTCTTAAGAGACACTGTTACAGAATATTTAGCGTATATATAGTGTTTGTAAAATAACTGATCAGTTTCTTGGGTGTTGAAAAGGTATGTATTCTGATATATTGGTCATGGCCTATCACACAGCTGGCCCTCCTGGCCATTTGCCTCAATAATGGAACTTGTAAATCAACTTCATTCATCTGCTTTTCATGTTGGAGAAAATTCTTTTGATCATTGGGCCATCTCACTCCTTCTCATTAGTGATGATCCAGTATTTTTGTTGTTTGCGGTTTTATGATGATGTCTTGGTATACAGACACTGAGAGATTGTGATTATTTTGTTTGTTGATTTGATTAATCCCTGTGCTTTTACCACAGTAGAATAATTTTAGTAGACATCACAGTGACCATGATTTCACCCTGTTGAAGAGAAACGTTAGTGATATTTGAACAGTTTTTATGTGTGAATTTTGAAATATATATCCCAAACTGATGGCTGCATAGGCAGAGGATGGAAATACAGACTTTCTGCCCTCTCTGTCATATACTTTTTAACTGGAAAGAGGAAAAAGAAATGCAGTAAAACAACTTTGAAAGCAAAGCACTCAGAATAATCCAGACTCTGCAATTTTATTTTCAGTTTGTATGTTTGGAAGGCTTCTATGCCCCAGTTCTCATTAAAGGTTTTGTAAATAATGTGTACTCGGAATACAGTTAAAATGGAAGTTACGTTTTTTTCTTTTAAATTGAAACCTTGTTTTCTTGATCTTTTGAAGTTGTTGCTTCCTGTCTTCTATATAGCTGTTGTTCTAGACTTGGTGTTGTTCTGTTCCTCTGCAAAAGAGAAGAACCATCACTCCGTGCATGAAAAAATGGTCAAAGACATTTGTACAAATTAAAGCAAAAATGTTTGTGCTGTTGAGGGGTAGATAACTGTCTCTGTCAGTGGATTTAGAGATCACAGATCTCATGTGGACTGAAGGAGGGAAACATTCATAAACACGTCAGGGTTGTATGATAATATTTTGCCTTTTACTTTTTTTCTGTTTTCTTTTTTGTTAAGTTTTGTTGAAAACAAACATGGTTCAAGGGTTATGAAATGGCAGTTTACTTGCACTGTAACAACACAATTTATGCTCTCTTCTACAATCCCTGCCCCCCTTTATGCCTCACTCCCCTCCGCCCGACCTCCCATAGTCCCAAGATCTGCTGAATATGGAATAAATAGCAGCCAGAGGTAACCATTGACCAGGCTCTTGCCATTTTTTTTTTTTTTTTTTTTTTTTTTACCTGAATCAGATTGAGGTACATACTTAGTGCACTCCCAGTCTTCTGTAGGAAGACCAGGCAGACGTTATTGTTAATGGTATTGACACTTTGAGTTAAAACCTCAAAACAGAAAGGTGTACACCAACATTCTGTAAATGATGCAATGCCATGTATTTTTTTTATTTTTTATTTTTATTTTTTTTTTGTGACATACTGTGCAATGATGGTTGTCAGGTGCGAGACTGAAGATGTCCCCTCTGATGATTTTGAGAGGGGAAGAAAAAAGTGAGGGTCCCCACCCCCAGCCCCCCCCCTTTTTTTTTATATATATATATATATATTAAGAATGTTTGTTTGAAAGGTAATTTTGGCTCCCAATACACACGCATGCATGCATGCTTCCTTACGCTTTTAAGATTACTTTTTGCTGCTAGTCAAGAAACTACAACTTCTTTTTGTGTCAAGTAAACAGAAAGCAGTCATGCAGGCATTCATGGAAAATCACCAGCTTAAGATTATCCTCCAAAGTATCAGACTGTCAAGCCCCCCTGGTCTGGTGATGAACTGATTTGCGTATAGTAGTGTATAAAGTAATTGTAGTGTCTTCGGTTTGCCTGACGGTTTATGTGCATTGTCAAGCTTGTGCATTAGTATTGCAGAGTTGCTTGCACATGTTTTGGATGTGTTCACACATAAAAGGTGTTCAAGTTAGTGTGCAATGTGTTGTTGATGATAAAGCCAGTTGGTAAGTAAGATCTTGGTTTTGCTTTCGCTTCATTGTTGATTGCTTTTTTTTTGTTTTGTTTTTTTGTGTTAAATTCTTACGACTGTTTACAAGTCAGCTACCTTGTATGGTCCACTATGTTATTTCAATTGCAATATATATAAAGTTTGTTTTTGTGGCTTTTGTATCTGTTGAATTGCAGAGGTTTTTTTGTTGTTGTTTTGTTGCCTGTAACTGGCCTTCTTTGTTGTGCATGTGCTTAGATTTTATGTTTCTGTAAATCAGTGATGTGTGAAAGGCATGTATGATGGATTTTAATCTCAGTTGTTCATTACAATGCACACCACAAATCATGATGAATAAAATGATCTGAAGCCTGGTCTGCCCAACCCAACATTGGACTAATAAAAAAAAAAAAGGTGATGATATGAACACCATGAAGAGCGTTGTTATTAACTTTTTTTCTTTGCCAACTGTTGATATTTTTTTTAAATGACAGTTTTTTTTTTCTCTGTTGATACAAAGTAGCATTAAGAAACAGGATCATTGTTTCCATTTTAGTTTGAATGTGGGTTAGGGATCAGATGGTTCTACAAAGAAAATGTTTTGTCAGTAGTTTATTTTATTTTTTTTTTTCTTTCTGTGTCCCCCCACCCTTCCCCCTTTTTGTGTGTGTGTGAGGGTCGAGTGGGAGGCATGCATAATGCATGAGCATATATCTCAGTATGAACATGCTTGGGTATATATATCCATGTTGTGGGTTTGGATGAAGTTAATTACATAAACTTTGTCTTTTAACCAGTCCTAGAAGAAAAGAAAATGGAAAAAAAGAAATGCGCATATAGGGTTTTGTCATCTTTATGTTGTCTTGGTCATTCTGTCTTTTTTTGTTTGTTTTTTCTCTCCTTCTCTAACTCCCTCTCCCTCCCTCGCTCCACACCTCCCTCTCTTCCTTCTGATGTGAACATGATATATATTTTTGTTTACACAGGAAAAGAGTGTTACAGTCTGCCTGTGTCTGCCATTCTTCAATCAGATGCAGTAATGTAGCGGTTGAGATGGGCACTTTCTCATTATCTCTATCTCTCTCTCTATTTCATTAAAAAAAATTTTTTTTTATCTCCTTCTTAGTTTTCTTAGCTGAAGTACAGAGAGGTCTGATGTCGTTCATGGAAAAGAGAGCTGTGATGATTTAGAGATTTAACTCGATAAAGAGAGATGCCAGCTAGAGAGTCTTTCTGTTTGACAGTCTTCATATTCACTAATGTTGTAGCTTAATTTTACATAGAATTTATGGTGTAATCGTCCCCCCCCCCCCTCTCCTCTCTCTCTCTCTCTCTCTCTCTCTCTCTCTCTCTCTCTCTCTCTCTCTCTCCCCCTGCCCCGCCCCCTCTGAGCCCAGACTTCCTAGTTCAGTGAATTAAATGTGTGTGAATTTCTTTCCGGACTGCAGATCATAAATGTGTACAGAACAAGTTCACCGTCAGATATTTCAGTCTGACAGTTTGTGTGTCTCTAAACTATAGGCACATGTTCTTATTGCATAAATTGGTATTTTTAGCCTCTCTGATGATACCATTTGCATAAAAGTGGTCACTTTGGTGTCATTGATTTGTGTTAAAAAGTGGAAATTAATAGAAAACTGTGTATCTAGCTGCATAGCTTTACTGTGGTGAAAGGGGCAGACTTGTGCAACATAGTCTGCTTATTTGTATATTATTTAAAGGATTTTTTTTTCTTCTCTATTTTGGCAGTGTTTGAACTGATACTTGTCAGCACTGTTTGAGAGAGAGCGAGAGAGAGAGATAAAATACCATTTAGAGAAATGATGCAGGGAAGTAATTTAAAAGAAATATGCATTTACTTGATGGGCTCTGTCTTGGTAACAACGCCTGATATTGTTTGCTTTGTTTCATGATGTCAGTGCTGATCAGCTTGGATTATACATAACTGTACGAATTGGTGATTTTATCACCAAACACATTCTTTCTTGTTGTTCAGTGTTATCTCTTTGATGTAAAATTATGATAGATTCACTCAGAAACTGTGTTCATTTCCACTTTCCCCACCCCGCGATTTGGTGCAATGGATTCAGTCAGTACAGGCTTCCCAAAATTTTATGGGATTCTGCTATTACCCCTCCTACACAGCCCCTTTCTTAGACCCCCAACTCCCCTCTGGCCTTGGGGGGGGGCAGAAAAACCAGATCACTCAAACATTTTTGAGATGGAGACTTCTGTGGTTGTTTGATTTTGATCGGTTTGTTTTACTTTATTCGTGAATCGTTTGCCAGCTTTCAGTAAATAACTAGCACATTGGCTATCCTGTTAACACTAATATTTGCTTTGGGAGATGTTTAAGTGACCACTGCCGTACACTGACTATTCTACAGTATCCTTGTTCTAAACTATAAATGGTGACATAGTGGTGCATTCTACTGCCCAATATAAGAAAGATGAATTTTTTTTTTTTCTTCTTTTTTTGTTTAAAACATTCACTATAAACAATTACTGGGCCGTTTGCTGTGTGTCACCCAATGCCTGTTGAAGTCTGTAAACAGATACAGCACACTCCGTATCTTATGCAGACTGGTAGACATTGTTCTGTTTTAGTCAGGGGTGGATTGTCTCACTTACACATAAGCGTGCACTGTACTTAATGTTATCATGTGTCAGAGATTCAGAAGAAGCAAGATGTTTTCCGGATAGGGAAATTCTTGGGCTTTTTTTTTTTTATTTTTTTTTTTTTAAGTTTGTTGCTTATAAAGAGAAACACATATATTGTGCCAGTTATTATTACTGAGTTGGTTGGAAATTGTTTGCTTTTTCTTTTACCAAAATGCTGTGCGTCATTTTTATTTTTCTTTCCATGTCTTATGGAGTTTTTGATGCCCTGCATATTCTGACTTATACTTGTAGATTTTGTCTCACCCATTAACACTAAAACACACACTTCTTACCTGCACACGTAAATGCGCACACTTACATGTGCGCATGTATTCACATGCGCGTGCATGCACATGCACACACACACACACACACACACACACACACACACACACACACACACACACACACAACACAGCAACACACACACACACACACACACACACACACACACTAGCAAATTGAATTTGATGTTATGTAGGCGACTTGGTAGACATTTCTAGTACTGTTGCTTAGACTATGTAAGAGAAAAGAGTGAGTTGAGTACAGAAAATTTTCTTGTAATTATTTTTCAGGTTGTTGGTGAAAACAGAATCAAAAACACATAACAGATGCATTCTTTTCTTTTTTTTTTTTTTTTTTTGAAAATCAATCTTTCAATGCTGATTTTATTGTTTGAACAGTATGCTTACTTTTTACTTAACAACGTCTGCCAGAAGCATGTTTTCTGCGTTAATAACAATCAAGGAGCGATGAGCATTTACTGATCTTATGTAATTGAAACTTCATTGGTAAAAGTATAAATGGAGTATTTTTTAATGGTTTTATAAATTTGTGGACAACAGCTGCATGGTATATGTTTCAGAAGGGTCATTCAATTTAAAGAAAAAAAAGAAACACACAAAAAAGAACAAATATATAATGTATATGTGTGTGTGTGTGTATATATATATTATATATATATATATATAGATATATATATGTATACATGTGTGTGTAGGTAAGTATTTTATTAGATGAACATGGCAAACACAGATCAACGAGAGAAAGAGACTTGTTACAAATATGTTGCATTGTCAGTGTAAGCAAATCTATAAAAGCAGATCTTATGAAACAGAAGCGACAGGGACCAAAACTTGCTCTTATGTTAACATTTATGAATGAATTCTGAGAAGGAAGTTTACATAATTTGTGCTGCATATGTGTGCTCATGTGCAAGAGACGGGGAAAGAGAGGGGAGAGCAGAATTCTCTGATGATTCTTTAAAGATAATATAGATTGGGCCCGCAACTGAATAATTATGTGCACAGGAAAACAATTCATGCTGTGACCAAATTTAGATGAAAAATGCTCTTAAGTATTACTTTGCACACAAATCATGAACATGAGTTAGATTGTTCGATCAAATACTGCCAAGAGACGCAAACCAAGCCTCTTTAAGGATGCATAAAACTCTGTGCTTATTTTAAAAGAAATTGTCTTTGTACCTGCCATGATTTTGGCACTGTCTATCAAGACCATGACCGTGCTGGGAAACACTTCTTTGGGAAGTTCAAATGTTGGAGGATTGAGAGCCCATATTGCAGACCAGAAAGAATATTGTTCACTTCAGTTACATTTTGTTACATGCGGACTGCTGTTGTAGTGGTTTTCTCGTGATCAGTTCATTGGTCATACCCACAGCATTTCTTTTGAGGTCTCATTCTGCTCATCCATTTGACTGGTCAGTCATCCTAACTCCCCTTCTACTGTCTTGAAGCGACAGCTCTTTTAATGCCCCTGTTCTCTGTTCTCTTTCTCGTGTTTCCATTTTCTGCTTTCTTCTTTTGGATTCATTTGCTTGTCTGTTGTGCAGTTTCCCTGTATCTCATTCTCATTGAGACATCGGCTTTTTCAGTAAATGTCTAACTGAGACGACAGAAATGATGATCAGTATTGTATGCATTGCCATGGCAGAATGCATCCCAAAATATGCTGTTTTTCTTCTTCACAAGTTGGTTAAGATTGGTCTGATATTACCTCGTGTTGAATTATCGACCCATTACAGTGAATGGCTTTGTGCAGAGTAACAGGGAGAATGAATGAACAGTAGAAACCTCAGCTGGGATGAGAAGAGAAGAGTGATTACTGTCTCAGAAGGGGTGCAAAAGCTTAGTAAGTCAGTTAAAAAGATAAGGCAGAAAAAAATCCAAAAGGAGACAAAAGAAAAAACCCAAACAAATAAACAAACAAAAAAAACCCTTATGTTTTTAAGTCTCAAACATGAATGCTTACCGAAATGCACGTGATTGCAGATATTTACATCATCCAGGTATGAATGCTTACCGAAATGCACATGATAGCAGGTATTTACCAATGATGGCTCTTGTCCAAGTGGTGTTTGAAAAACTGCATTTCGACACCTGCATCAAGTTAGATGGCAGTAACCAATCATGGTATATATATGCGCCAGTGGAGAAAAAAGTGAGGAGAGAAAAAAAGTTTCTGCTAGTGATGATTTGTGCAAGACAAGAGACGGTGTTTAAAGTGCTCAGTTGTCTCTGTGCTTAGTGTTTCTTTGTTTAGGCTATTCCAGTCTCTAAAAGTTTGTGGAAGGAAACTGTATGTCATGCAGAAGGACCAGATGATCAGAATGTAAAGTCATGATAAGGTGGACAGACCATTGATTGAAGAATAGGCTGACACAGAGTAGGGATGCATGGGAAAATTAGCCCTGATATGCTGTTACAGATTGAATTATATAAGTTATATATTAAGTGCTAAACTGTCCTCACATTGTAGAGACACCCTAAACGAGGTGTTTTTCAGAACTTTCATGATGAGTTGTCCAGGACAAGAACAGAGCCACCTTGTTAGGCATGATCCTTTGTGAGGTTTTTTAATCGTAGCCAAGCAGAGGCCGTCTTCCCCCCCCCCCCCCCCACCTCACTCCACTCTCCTCTTCCCTCCCACTCCATCCTCCCCACTCGCATCAGCAAGGGACAGTTTACATGTAGGTTGTAGCAAAGCCTCGAATGTAAATTGTTTGAAACACAACTCCTGAAATTTTGTTGCAAATTTGAAATGCTCTGTAAAAATTTTTAATGGGGATTTGCCTTTTAAAAATCTGTTCTCTGTGATTTTTAAATATAAAAGTATAGTGTCTAATTTGTGGAACCGTGAAATGTCACTTTCTAATTATGGCAATTTTTTAACAGTATAATGGTGGATTTGAAACAGTTTGATATAATCCAATATTTCCAAGAGGGCAAATTCCAAAATTTAAAAGTATGTTAGTTTTGTGTGACCATGGCCATTTGAAAGTAGGAAAATGGGAATATTGTATATTTCAACTTTTTGTTTATGAAGATGTGTGGAGAGAGAGGGGGTGAGTGTGAACACACCTGCGCGCGTTTGCAGGCGTGCATGTGCGTGTGTGTTTGTGTGTGTGTGTGTGTCCATTTGAATGTCCAATCACATTGTGTGATTTTAGACAACGCAAAAACAAAACACAAAGAATGAAGACTAAGTGTGTGTGTACATATGCACGCGTGCTGTAACCCCAGGCCTAATAATTAATTTTGTAAAAGTTTATTTCCCTCAAACGTGACATCATTCCTCAGGAGGTATGTCTACTGCCACACTTCCATCATTCCCACTTGGACACAGCAGATCCTATTGTTATGCTCAATATGATATACAGATGTATGGTTATAGAAGAATGAAGGTAACTGTCCTCAAAAAAAACAAAGGATTGATTGAAGACACAAGTTATCATAATGAAGTTAAATAGTTTATTCAGAGTTCTGGCAGACGTTTGAAAGCTGAATTTGAAATTCACAGCTGACAGGGTACCTGAGTGTGTGTGTGTGTGTGTGTGTGTGTGTGTGTGTGTGTGTGTGTGTGTGTTGTGGTCCAGGTGTTCTTCGACTTGGATTCAGTTCTATGTTGGTGTCATCAGATTCACTTTTTACAAGCTGGCTATTGTTAGTTTATTTCTTCATGTCTTCCCCACACGTCCCTTCCATCTTATTGCTGCATGGAATAGTACTTCTTGTTATACTTGTAGCTTACCTTCATGGGTTTTTAATCGACAGTGACTCAGATTTGTTCTATGGAATCGACTTTTTAACTTTATTTCTTTTATATCTTGGAAAATAGAGTGAATCAAGTGTTATGCTTATAATAATGTTCAAGCCTGTCTCGTATTGTTAGATTTACCAGAACACACCATAGACTGTGCTCGCGGGCGTTCAGAGTCATAGACTTGGTATTATGCTGGTTTACTCTCTTTATAATGTGTGTGCATGGCTGTGTGTGTGTGTGTGTGTGTGTGTGTGTGTGTGTGTGTGTGTGTGTGTGTGTGTGCGTGCGTGAGTTGAGGAGCAAGTGTGTTAGCTTTGAATTGTACCATGGAAGAAAGAGAGAGACAAACGAAGATACAAAGTGCCTTTGTTTTAGTGTGGTGCGAAGAGCCAGTTTGCCGTCTTGCCCAGTTACTTCCCACCTCGACACTCTCTTCTTCGCACTGGCTTCTTGTACAGCTGTAGAAACGTGTTGGCTTGTCGTTGAGTCGTTTCATTGTTGTTTGATGGATTCTGGGATTTATCAAAGAATTGACCATCATCCTGATCGCTCATACTTTCAACTGCATGCCATACCTTTTTCCTTCCTTTCTCTGTTTCTCATTCCCCATTGTCCTCATCGCCCCATGTTTGCGCATGTATGTGTGCCAATGTGGGCGCACGCCCACTCACATGCACACCTTTACTCTCACTCACTCACATTCTTACTTGCCTTGATGAAAGAAATGAATCTCTTCCATGAGTCTGGTGGCAGTGGTACAAACTATATTTCATCGTGACCTAAAATGTCTCCAATGACATGATTTTGCAAAACTGTTCGGTCATTCATTCATCAATATCAAGTGCCTTTATTGCCCATATCTATTTACATTATATTATGTGGGAAATGAAAATAGATGCCGATTTCATTTATTTCCCCTGTTTTTAAGTCGTGTCTGAAGTTTGATAGAACCATAATTTCCTGTCTACAAAGCAGTATGAAGAATTGAATGAACAGGTAATAATACATGCAGAGACTTGTGATCGATTCATAGCATCCAAGAGATGCATCTTTAAATGGTCAGAGAACGATACCTTTGAAAGATGTGTGTTTACATGATCAGATTTGCCACAGGTTGCAGCGGAGTGTTCTAGTGAAAAATCAAATAAAGTGGCCACATGGCTTAGAATGTTTAAGTTGTTTTGTCTTATCCCTTCGTCCTGTACATCATCATCACTGAGACTTTCCAGTTTGTGTAAAAGTCTGATGCAGGCACTAAGCCCAGTCCTCCATGTGAAATTTTTTTTACACAGTCTAATAGGTAATTTGTTATAAACAATCTGTTGATCTCTGTTTTAAATTGACAGAAGAGATGGCTTTAACAGATGCTCATCTATGGGATGTTTATAGAATCTCTCTCTTTCTCTTTTTTTAATTGAACACTCTAAAAAATGTTGCTAGTACAAACTTAGTTTTCAATAACAAAAAGCTCAGTTAGCTCAGGTTGAATACTCCGAGGTGCATCAAAGTGTTCATAGATTTGGAAAAAATGATTGAGACATGTCCCCCTCCTAGACGGGAAGGTTTGGAATACTTTGGATTGTGGATTAGAATTTGTCCCTTTACCCAAATGAAAGTGAACGTAGAGCTGGAAAAAATGGTGAAGTCATGTCTGCCTTACAGACCGGAAGTTATGGCATGCTTTGGATTGTGAATTAGAATGTTTGTCCGTTTATCTATCTTTGACCCATTTTCCCTTCTTCCTCCTCTTTTTCAACATAGCTTTAACACACGTCATGCTCCTTTTTGTGTTGTTTTCTTCCTTTTTAAAAAAAAAAAAAAAAAAATGTTATACCATCACATATACTGCAACTGTTTGTTTTGCGATGATGCGGAAACCGAGTACTACTAGACAACCAAGTTTGCTTGTTGAAGCAGATTTTACGAAGACGTTTTTGTCTGCTGCTTGTTGGATGACCATAGATAGTTTTGTCCTGACTTCATTGTTTCTTGTGTTTGTTAATTTTTTTGAAATTTTTTTTTGTTGTTGTTGACTTTTGCTTTTCATTTACTAAAAAGTATACATAATTGGTGTCACTTTACTCTCCCCAACCAAATTTAGATTTACTGGTGAATCGCATCATGTATCCAGGAAAAAAAAAATCTTAACAGCCTCACTGTAGTGTAAAGCATTTTGTTAAAAGCGAAACTTGTACGTAAATGAGGGTATGTATATGTGTATACATTGTACATTTGTGTGCGTAAACCTCACTTGTAAATAGCTCATTTATGTCATGGATTTCTCCCCAAACCCCTCTTTCCTGTCCTGTATGCACATGTTGATTGGATCTGTGCTCTTGCATTGTGTACCTTGTTATTCCGTGTATCTATCTATTCCACAACTACATGGTTTAAATCTTGAACTAAAGCAGATGATCTGCCAGATATAACCAAAGAGTTTTTATATATTTTTATATATCTGAAGACTGTGTGCTTTAATTAAACGGAGCTTATTCAGCTTACACTTCTCTTTTCTGTTTCAGCCATGGATTTGATTTTTTTGTTCATGATTATTCCTGTGACATGCTTCAGATGTTTTTCAGTTATTGCTTTTACAACAGTCAGCGTGTGCGTGTGTGTGTGCGCGCGAGTGTGTATGTGTGCGTGCGTGCGTGTGCGCGCATACAAGCACACATGACAACAATTGTTCATGGATTTTGCAATGCAGCACTGTGTTCAGTTTTATATGAAGATAACGCCTCACTTTATCTCGTTAATGTTGATGTTTTTTTTTCCCCCCTTTTCTTCATATGTGTCTAATCTGAGAGGAAAAAAAATGTGCATGTAGATTTTTTTGTATATGTTGTTTTCCTCTTCTTCTTCTTCTTCTTCTTCTTCTTTTTGAGTTGAAGTGCTTTGAGCCACGCATGGGAACGATGGTGATGATGATGATGATGATGACAGAAAATGTTTTAGATCCAGCCTGGTGCTTTTTCTTTACCGCGCAGGCCTGTGGCCTGTTGGATTTTATTGAAGAACACGTGCAAGACAGGTCGGAATGAAAACGCCTATGCAATATCCCAGTACTTTTCTCATCACTACTTTTTGTCGGCAGATCTTTCCTTTTTGTGCGTGTGCGCGCATGTGTGTATCTTGTTCATGCACTGTGCACATGTTTTATGCAAAAGGGAAAAAAAAAAAAAAAAAGGAAAAAAGAAAAAAAAAAAAAAGGTATCGGACATGCACACACAACAGCTGTCGTACATTCGATGTAGCTGGCCACGCACCGTGAGGTTCAGGGCGCCCGTTTTCGAGCTGTTCTCATGGACAGAAGTTAGTTAATCTGCAGACAACACTGGTCGAAACCCGTCGGCTGATCAGGCGATGTGACGTGTGTGCCTGTTGCAGGTTAACTAGGTTGTGTGCGCATCGTCGACAAAATGCATCATGGTTTACGTTTTCGTTATTGTCCGGCAGACACGATACACACATTCAGCGCTAAATGCCGGCCGCACGCGTTGCCTGCGTGGAAGCAGACAAACATTTGAAATTCTCTCCTCTCTCTCTCTCTCTCTCTCTCTCTCTCTCTCTCTCTCTCTCTCTCTCAGTTTTTGCATATTTGTGTACACCATTCCTTACGTCTGGATGGAATTTTTGCTCTCGCATGCCAAAGTTATGTGTTCTCTTCCCCTTTTATTATTTTTTTTTTTCCCATTTTATTTGAAAAACCTCTTTCATGAGATATTGAATTTAAAAAGGAAAATCCCACAGCACCAACACTGTTAGCCTGTGTTTATTAACGTTTTGAAACCATCGTCACATGGAAGCCATTATATTTGTTTTGAAACACCAAGTACAAAGTGCTGTCTTGAAAGGGACAAAATAACAACAAACCAAAAGAAGAAAAAAATGGCACTTATCAGTGTGATGAGAAATAAAGGGAAAAAAACGGTTGTCTTTTGTTTCTTCCACAGTTGCTTTTGATTGTTAACAGGTTGAGGGGCTTCAGAATGCTCACATCAGATAAAAATCAAGGGATTCTTTTTTTCCTTGTTATGTAAACTCCTGTGTATTTTAACTTTCATTAAAGAAAGAAAAGAATTGTACATCGTATCTAGTCTTTGATATGTACAAGTAATATAAAAAATGATAAGTGCATTTATAACTTTTTCATAGGTGCTTCTTCACAACTTGTTAATAAATATATATGCAAGGAGAATATCATGTATTTTGAGTGTGAAATGTTTGTATTTCTCTCTCTCTTCTCTCTCTCTCTCTCTCTCTCTCTCTCTCTCTCTCTACCTTCCCCTTCCACCTTCTCTGTGTCTCTCCACTGTGTGTATATGTCTGTCAACGTGTGTGAGAAAGAGAGAAGAACGTATATTTTGCTTAAACAAAAAGCTGCACCAATTCTTAACTTTTACCTACCGATTACTGTTCAAATCGAAAAAAAAAAAAAAGGGGGGGGGGGGGGGGGGGGACAAGAAAAAAAAATCTTGTTACATGATCCAGTAAGTGATCTCTTGCTCTTAATGATCTATACCTGTAATGTTGCAGTTGTTGAAAAGAGTCACAGAATGGGAACAAGAAAAAAAAATCTTGTTACATGATCCAGTAAGTGGTCTCTTGCTCCTAATGATCTATACCTGTAATGTTGCAGTTGTTGAAAAGAGTCACAGAATTTGGAACTTAAAAGTGCTAATGCTGGTCACTTTGTATTAATCAAAATGTATCATTCTCGATTTTAATAATAACTATGATAATAACAGTGTATTGAAATATGAAAAATAATGGCACTCCTCTTGGGCCCGTTTGTTCCTGAATCCACCCACACATGCCCACAGACACATACAAAGAAACACCTTAGCGTGCGTGCACTCACACACACACACACGCACACGCACACACACACACACACACACACACACACACACACACACACACACACTCACTCACTCACTCACTCACTCACTCGTGCGCACACGCGCGCACTTTCTTTTAAACATGCTCACCGAGGACTTGGCAATGTCCTTATTTTTCTTGTACCCTTAGCGCCATTACACCTTGGGATCCTTTGCTTTTTGAAGACAGAATCATAGTTCAAATTGATAAGCGCCATTGCTGAATACCATAAGCCCTCAGTTGGCAAACATGAATCGATCATTGATTATATGACATATGTATGGTCCAGATCTAATATTCTGCCTACATGTTTCCAGTTCTTAGACGGGACTCGAAATAGCACTGAAACAGGGGTGGGGTGAGCTGGACGATTGATGATCATAGCTACTGTCGATAGTTCCCATAGGTATCAGGAATAAGTGTCGAAAACTTGGTTTGTAACTGATCCTTGGCAACCACATTTTCTTTATCGACTGTCTGTCGCTTAATACTCTGGGAGTGACCTGATAACAGCATCATTACTATCCAGCAGAAAGCTAGATTGCAGAGTATTTCACAGGGTTAGAGGACCACGGATATTATTCGCTTCTTGCTTGTTTGTGTTTTAAACGTCGCCGTGGAAGCTGTCAAAATAGACTTTGAATGTTCATAGCGGTTAGACTCGAGCATCTTTTCTGTTGGTAGGGTAGGGTGGAAGAAAGTGGGGGGGGGGGGGGGGGGGGGGGGGGGGATGGAGGGGGATCAAAGATCACCTATGATAGTAACATATCTTGATACGGGTTGATCATCAGTGTGAAGGATCTTCAACCAGAATATTAGCTACTTGGGGGGGGGGGGGGGGGGGGGGGGGGGGGGATGCCAGCTAGATGGATTCCTTGTGGTTCGATCCTGAAAACAGGACAGACAGATTACTGATCAAAGACAGCTTGAGGGTTCCACAACGGAGACCCACAATCTAGTGAACAGTTGTCACTGGTGCTAAAACACTTATCTGTCAAAGTCTGACTGTCGAAATCTTCAGTGCTCGTTGGTTGCCCCACTTCGAGAAGGTCCTTTCTTTGATGCTTGATTCTGAAAGGAGGCTTGCAGGGGATATACGATAAATCGGTAACAAATCCCAAACATCCTGGATGGATTGAGTGCCGTCCAAGAACAGATAAGGGACAGTTCGATTGAATTAAAATGAGAAGTGCTTCTGTGTTGCTACTCCCACACTGATAAATCACACTTGTTTTTGAGGATTTTGCAAAAGGTTGAGCAAATGTAGGCCTAACCTTGCTTACTAGAGCTTTTCGATTTTCTCAAAGCCAAAGGAGTGCTTTGCGGTGAGAGGTTTTATGTCCTGGTCAGCGCTTGAAAAAATCTGATTTTCTTTGGTTGTCCTGCTCCTCGACAGTAGACAATCATGTTGCAATGAACATAGAAAGTGGACAAATAGGGGACGATTTTTGTAAATAAGGGTCTCGTGCAAAGCTGCTGGTTCAGATGATTTGACAGCCGAAGGACTGCACCCCCTAACCCCCTCTTCTTCCCCTAAAAAAGAAAAAAAAAAAAAAAAGGGGGGGGGGGGGGGGGGGGGGGAACGGTGTTCCATGGAAATCCTAACCAAGAAGAAAGAAGCAGCAATGAATTGGACACATAGGAAGACAGGAACATAATTCCGTAGAGAAAAGAGGAGAGGCCTCAAACAGGCACGAAGTTAAAGTCTCCTGAAAGATATGATGACCCACATCCTCACTTTAGATGAATGGGAATCCACAGCCTCACACTGGAAGAAGCGAGGGCCTACAGCCTCACTATAAAAGAATTAGGGACTCATCACTTTGGAAGCACGAGACGCGCAGCCTCACTTTAAAAGAATTGAGGACCCACAGCCTTACATTAACAGGACTGCGGGCACACGGCTTCACTGTGAAAAAAAATGAGGGCTGAGCCTTATTTTGAAATAATTGAGCACAGCGGCCTGTTTTTAAAAGAATTTAGGACCCACTATTTGAGTATGAGAAAATTCAGCCTCTCTATCAGAACTGAGGGTACACAGTCTCACTATGGAAAAATTGAGGACCCTCGGCCTGATTTTGAGAGAATTCAGGACCCACAACCTTTTCACGGAAAAAAAGAGGTGTCTGCAGCCTCACTGTGGAAGAACCGAGTACCCCGTCTTTTTTTCTTTTTTTTTTTTTTTGTTGACATTTCGGGGACCCACAGGGTGACTTTGGAAATTATACTGAGGACCCAAAACCTCACTTTGAAAGAATTGAGGACTACAGCCTCTCACCTTGGAAAAATCGAGCCCCACCGCCTTCCTTTTGAAAGACTGAGGTCTTATAGCTTCACTTAAGTGGAATCGAATCCAACAGCCTTTCTTTGGAAAAGCTGAGGACCCACCAAAGACCGCCGATGATGGGAGAATGATTTAGGAAGAAAGCCTCTTGTCCTCAAAAAGAAAACGACTGAAGAGGCGTATGTAAATCAGTCCAGTAGATCTGCTGTCCAGACAAGTCAAACAGCACTCCCAGAGGAGATCTTTCAAATGGTTTCTATGAATGATTTTTTCAGACCATCCTCGGAAGACTCTGCCGCCTGGAAACGCGTGGCCCCGTCACAGCTGAATGAAACCAAAGATGTACAAGAGACATGTTCAGTGTCTTGCCTCGCTTTCCCACTATTCGCCTTATGTTGGCATCCCGTTCACTCATGCAAATCACTAGCTACTTTTGGGCACCACAGTCATTGCACGCCGTGAAAGAATTGTTCAATTGGCTGGGCACACAGGTAACTACTCATGCCAGATTCTTGTGGTCAGCTTTCCATGGAGGTCAACCTACTGCCTGTGCTTAGCCTTCCGCCCTGTCTGAACCATCATGTATGTGCTTGAAACTTGACGGTCTGACACTATCAGCGGCAAAGTATGGTCAACCGACAGTGAACAGGAGGCAGGCACAGAGTCAGGTCGGTCAACAGGAAGTGACGAATGCCTTCCATATGCCCAGTGGAACTCCATCTCGTGAAAAGCGGAAACACTGATGCTCTTCCCTTCTTCATCTTTGGTGAAACGCGGAGAGACCCTGTAGCACGCCAGAATCACAGACCATAGGAAGAGCCATCGTTCGCTGCCTTTCAAACATTGTTTCTCTCCTCTCTGTTGTGTTTTGTAGAGATATCGTGGCTGTTTTTCTTAGAACTTGATCCACGTTAGAGTCTTTGGGAACCTGGTTTCTCAGAGGCCAGACTTGTCCCTCCTACGAGGACCGTGTCAGCTAATGACATGCCTGTCTGCTCACTCGTCGAATCAACCGACAGTTTTTGAATGCTGAGTTAGTCCCCATACAGACGGACTACCACTTTTAGTGTTTAACTTCACGCGCGCGCGCACACACACACACACACACACACACACACGCGCGCACACACACTCACACACACACACACACACACACAACACACACACACACACACACACACACACACACACACACATATTGCCATTGAAAGATATAGGGAGAATCCACAGACATGGTAGCACTGGAAGCAATAGTGCCACTACTTTGGTTTTGGAACTGGAAGAGGGACAGACTGGGACGAGTGTAGTGAATTTGAAGGTTGGAGGGGGCGGAGGGGGGGGGGGGGGCGGGGAGAGAGATGGTCGGATAGTGGAGGTGGAGGAGGGGGGGGGGGGGGGGGGTGAAGACCTGGGCGAGGACGGGTTCAAAAGCTAGCTGTACAGGAAAAGAAATTCAACTCATTGACGTTCTCTGAACCAATCCAGAATGGAACAATCCTCTGCCAGGTACATATGGACTAAATGTCGCGCGCTTGCGCGCGCGCGCGCACGCACACACGCACTCACGCACGCACGCACACACACACAACATGCATACACACAAACGGCACACACACACACACATACATACACGCGCGCGCGCGCGCGCACGCACGCACGCACATCATTGACAGGAAAGAATGTTTTATAACATATTGATACATTTATATTAGATCAAATAGAAATATTCCGAAAGGTGACTGAGATAGGGGGCAGGGTTTGGGATACGATGGGATACATAATAATGAAACAAAAAACAAAACCAAAAAAAAACCCTAGTCACATTTGATGGACTTCTAAGTCAGGGATCTACCACTGTCTTCAGTAGAGACCTGCAGAGATCGGCATTTCAAGTGGATCTGAAGTGGAACGGAATGTAAATTCAGCAGCATTCGTGGAGCATGGTATTCCCTTGTCCTGTGACAGGAGGTTGCAGGGGATGTCGTGACGGACGCTGGGGCTCTGAGAGATTTGTTTCCAGTCACGCGCAATGGCAGAGGTAGAGCGGCCAGTTCAGTTCAGTTCAGTTCAGTTCAGTTGTTTATTTAATGTCTTTTCATCGCCAGATGATATTGAGACATTTCTTTAAAAAAAAAAAAAAAAAAAAAAAAAGAAAAACACCTCCACACTCAACTTGTTTATGTTAGTTCTTTCAAGCCCACATCTGATATATGCATATTTACATAAGTGAAATACCCTAGTGGTACACAAAATTGTTGATCTTTATTAAGAAAATTTGCAACATGTGACTGCGAAATAACCATAGCAATTTCAGCAACATATAAACCATATAAAACAGTATTGACATTATTGAAGTTATTCATCTCAGCACCTTTCTCCTGATAGAGCGAGGTCAACACTGAGCATTCAAACAAATGATAATGCACAGAAATGTTCTCTCTGCGGACACAAGTAATACCATGAGAATATTTAGCGTTCCAAGTATTCAGAGGGGCCAGTTCTTTTTGTTTGTCCATCCCAAAACTTCTCCAGTGTACCTCTTTGACGTCCTTCCTCTGCTGTTCTTTCTGAGGCTGTGGACGGCCTTGAACTGAGGAAGGGTGGGGGTTAGAGAGTTATTCCCTCCTATGTAACTGCGAGGAGAGGTCCATGTACGAGATGCGGAGAATCGGAAATTTTTCGCGCAAGGTCTGATGTCACTGTCCTACTTTCACATCTTCCTTCCTTCCTTCCTTCCGTCCATCCATCCTTCCTTCCTTCCGTCCTTCCTTCCATAGAGCGATCGCAGTTACCATTTGAGTATTCTGTCTTTGAATTGGAAATGTACGGAAAGTTTAAGTCCTTACCTACAAAAACAGTGGACAGCAGATAAGTATATAAAAAAAGTCTTTGTAACTGATGTTTCTACCGAGCCAGGTTACAAAAGCGTCGACAGTCTTGGTCTCTACTCCTCGTTGAAGCAGAGAGATCCAGTCTTGGTCTCAGCGCGGCAAGAAATAGGTCTGACGGTATCGGGTCCCGAAGAAAAACAAAAGGGCCATTTGACTGAAGCGGGAGCAACGTTGGCGTCATTGGGCTGGGGACGAGTATTTTTTCTTCTAGGACCTTCACGCTCACCGTGTTACACTGTACTTTATGGAGCATGACCAGTCTTGCCGTTTGCCGTCGTTCGTGAGGGGGACAATTTCGGGTGCTCAGTTATCGCTGTGACACTTGAAGTGTTTCTCTGTCGCCTCAGCGAGAATGTTGCCGCCATCGTTGGACTGGCAGAGATCGACCAGTATCTGACTGCTGATGCGCCCCTCCCAAAGGCGGGACATCGCCTGTGATTTGCAGAGTTTTCTCCCCGCGTGGAAGCTGACAGAGCAGGTTTTCCCGATGACGTTGAGTCTTGTCACGGCAGACGTAGCCAGGGTCGTCCGGACCTCAGTCCTTTGTTGAGCCGCCGCCGGCCTTGCTCAGAATGGACTCAGTAGAGCTGACGTGGTCCTCATCTTCCAGGGTGTGTCTGTTCGGCGTGAGGTAGTCTGCTGAATAGTGCCCGACACTGGTGATCAAGAATTTCCCAGTTCTCTGGGCCGACTTTCTTTAATGCTGGCCTGCTTTTTTTCCCCTGTCTAGTGGCGAGTTACTGGTGATGTACTTTGCTGCCCCCCCCCCCCCCCCCCCCCCCCCCCCCCCCCCCCCCCCCCCCCCCCCCCCGCTCCCAGTAGATCGAGGTCATCAGCAAACCGTAGGTTGCCAAGAGGCATTGAAATTCAGAATTTTTTTTTTTTTTTTTTGCTTTAGTTTTCCAGGTAGATGTTCCTGCATCTAACTGGATTGTATGCCCAGAAAAGGGGAGAAATGTCACAGAAAAAAATCTGTAAACGAAAGAAATCTTTAAAGAGTATCTGTATCGGCTGGTGTCACGGAATAGTCAGAACACATAAATGAGAAAAGTAATGTGCAAGACATTCATATACTCCTGAAAATTTGTTATGAATATTTCCAACAACTTCACAAATAGCAGTGTGAATACATTAGGATAATTTAATATTTTACAGACAGGAGTGGAGGGTCATTCTGCGCCTTCCTCTCACAGCATGAGACGGCTTCGAACTGAAGCAGGCTACGCAACATGTGCTTACCTGTTGACACCACTGTTTTCGAGAGTTCCAGAGTTCACCGTCCTTTTATAGTGGTCCCTTAACCAGTTTGAAGAGGTTATCCAGTAGTTTTATAGTGATCCCTTAACCAGCTTGAAGAGGTGTATCCGAACATGGTTTTATAGTGATCCCTTAACCAACTTGAAGAGGTGTATCCAGTAGTTTTATAGTGATTCCCTTAACCAACTTGAAGAGGTGTATCCAGTAGTTTTATAGTGATTCCTTAACCAACTTGAAGAGGTGTATCCAGCAGTTTTATAGTGATTCCTCAACCAACTTGAAATGAGGTGTATCCAGTGTTTTTATAGTGATTCCTTAACCAGTTTGAAAGGTGTATCCAGTAGTTTCATAGTGATTCCTTAACCAATTTGAAGAGGTGTATCCAGTAGTTTTATAGTGATTCCTTAACCAGTTTGAAGAGGTGTATCCAGTAGTTTTATAGTGATTCCTTAACCAGTTGAAGAGGTGTATCCAGTAGTTTTATAGTGATTCCTTAACCAGTTTGAAGAGGTGTATCCAGTAGTTTTACAGCGATTCCTTAACCAACTTGAAGAGGTGTATCCAGTAGTTTTATAGCGATTCCTTAACCAACTTGAAGAGGTGTATCCAGTAGTTTTATAGCCATTCCTTAACCAACTTGAAGAGGTGTATCCAGTAGTTTTATAGTGATTCCTTAACCAACTTGAAGATGTGTATCCAGCAGTTTTACAGCGATTCCTTAACCAACTTGAAGAGGTGTATCCAGTAGTTTTATAGCGATTCCTTAACCAGTTTGAAGAGGTTATCCAGTAGTTTTATAGTGATCCCTTAACCAGTTTGAAGAGGTTATCCAGTAGTTTTATAGTGATCCCTTAACCAGTTTGAAGAGGTTATCCAGTAGTTTTATAGTGATTCCTTAACCAGTTTGAAGAGGTTATCCAGTAGTTTTATAGTGATTCCTCAGCCAACTTGAAGAGGTGTATCCAGTAGTTTTATAGTGATCCCTTAACCAACTTGAAGAGGTGTATCCAGTAGTTTTATAGTGATTCCTTAACCAACTTGAAGAGGTGTATCCAGTAGTTTTATAGTGATCCCTTAACCAACTTGAAGAGGTGTATCCAGCAGTTTTATAGTGATTCCTTAACCAACTTGAAGAGGTGTATCCAGTAGTTTTATAGTGATTCCTTAACCAGTTTGAAGAGGTGTATCCAGTAGTTTTAAAGCGATTCCTTAACCAGTTCGAAGAGGTGTATCCAGTAGTTTTATAATGATTCCTTAACCAGTTTGAAGAGGTGTATCCAGTAGTTTTATAGTGATCCCTTAACCAGTTTGAAGAGAAATTTAGAAAGAGAGGGTGTTAGTTACCGCCAATGACATTGACAAACAAAGCACATGACAAGACACGATGCATTTCAACCTCTTGGGTCTTCTTCAGGCGAAAAAATAAATCACATTTAACATTTAAGACAGTACAAACAAAGAACGAAAATGACTCATCTGTTGTTGTCCATGTGGTGGGGAGAATGAAACCAGTTTGAAGAGGTGTATCCAGTAGTTTTACAGTGATCCCTTAACCAACTTGAAGAGGTGTATCCAGTAGTTTTATAGTGATTCCTCAACCAACTTGAAGAGGTGTATCCAGTAGTTTTATAGTGATTCCTCAACCAACTTGAAGAGGTGTATCCAGTAGTTTTATAGTGATCCCTTAACCAACTTGAAGAGGTGTATCCAGTAGTTTTACAGTGATCCCTTAACCAGTTTGAAGAGGTGTATCCAGTAGTTTTACAGTGATTCCTTAACCAACTTGAAGAGGTGTATCCAGTAGTTTTATAGTGATCCCTTAACCAACTTGAAGAGGTGTGTCCAGTAGTTTTACAGCGATTCCTTAACCAACTTGAAGAGGTGTATCCAGTAGTTTTACAGTGATTCCTTAACCAACTTGAAGAGGTGTATCCAGTAGTTTTACAGTGATCCCTTAACCAGTTTGAAGAGGTGTATCCAGTAGTTTTACAGTGATTCCTTAACCAAATTGAAGAGGTTATCCAGTAGTTTTATAGTGATCCCTTAACCAACTTGAAGAGGTGTGTCCAGTAGTTTTATAGTGATCCCTTAACCAACTTGAAGAGGTGTATCCAGTAGTTTTATAGTGATCCCTTAACCAACTTGAAGAGGTGTATCCAGTAGTTTTATAGTGATTCCTTAACCAGTTTGAAGAGGTGTATCCAGTAGTTTTACAGTGATTCCTTAACCAACTTGAAGAGGTTATCCAGTAGTTTTATAGTGATTCCTTAACCAGTTTGAAGAGGTGTATCCAGTAGTTTTATAGTGATTCCTTAACCAGTTTGAAGAGGTGTATCCAGTAGTTTTATAGTGATTCCTCAACCAACTTGAAGAGGTGTATTCAGAGATAGAGAGGTGAACCTCACAGGTGAGTTCTGAGTTGTCGCTGAAGGCTGACTTGCGCCAGTTTACGGGGGAGGTAAGTTGTTGAATGTGTCGACAGGTGGTGAATGCTGATGTTTCATAGGACACACATGCATACACCACATTCTTTTGGCTTGACTCGGCCGTGAAGTGTCACCGACAAGAAAAAAGAAGGTAAGTTTGTGTGCCTCCTTTGCGAGCGTTTTCTTGTGCATTGTTTCGCGACAAAAATTGAACTTTCTACTACTGGACTTTGGAAATTTGACTCAAACAACCTTATTTGCTGTTGAGGATACAAATCCACATCTATCTGTCTGTCAGTCAAACACTGACTTAATCAATCAGTCTATCCTTCTGTCTGTCTATCAGTCTGCCTAATTACCTATCTGTCCGTCTGTGCTGCTATGCTTTGTTGATTATGACTTTAGCTGAGAGACTGGCATGAATAGTTTTAAACCAAGAAAGGACAAAACAAAACAAACAAACAAAAAAAGACACCTTTTTAGACGAGTTTGGCAGGTTCACTAATCAGTAATAAAAGACATCAGAAATGCCAGCGTACCTGTGGTGCAGGCATATATATATATATATATATATATATATATATGCCTGCACCACAGGTACGCTCTCTCTCTCTCTCTCTCTCTCTCTCTCTCTATATATATATATATATATATATATATATAGAGAGAGAGAGAGAGAGAGAGAGAGAGAGAGAGATGTACATTTCTGATAGCTGTTGTGTTGCTCATCATTAAAATGGATTGTGCTTTGTTAGTGCTTTGATTAATGAATTGGTGAAAACGTTCCATGTCACAAACATCAGTTTCCATTGCTTTACCATTTTTTTTATCCATGAAGAAAGTGCTTTCAAAGGTGCGGTCATTTAGGGAATTGGGCGCTTTTCGGAAATGCGTAATATTTTCGGGCTTTCCTGATGATGCTGTGGTTGCGCATTTCTGGAATTGCTCGAAAATGTTAGACATTGCCGGAAACTGACTGAATTGTGAAAGCCATCGGTGACAACCGTGATGCTGTGGGTTGATCATAATGCGTGACTCGCTGTACCTGGCAGAACAAGTGAAGAAACTGACTGGTGAACTTGCGGCGGCCAGCAACACGGTGACCGAGCAGAAGTCCCTGATAGCTCAGCTGGAAGATGACCTCCGCAACGTCAACGCTTTGTCTTCCATGTTCCGCGGTGATGCAGAGGTCAGTTCTCTCTTGGTGTGTGTGTGTGTGTGTGTGTGTGTGTGTGTGTGTGTGTGTGTGTGTGTGTGTGAGAGAGAGAGAGAGAGAGAGAGAGAGAGAGAGAGAGAGAGAGAGACAACCAGTGTATTTCTTAAATCTAGCATGGAAATGACACGAAGGTACACAACATCCAGCCAAGGACTCTGTGGTTTCCCATCAGCTTGCTGAGGTGACGTCATTAGCATATCTTTCACCTGACCAACAAGTTGCATAAAGCATCATCAAATTGCCATCCTATGATCATTTATGTTAATAAAACGTCATCCGCCGATTCCATGATGGATGAAGTGAATAAAATGTAATGAGAATGTCAGCCCATAACCATTAAGGTGACCTTTTAAGGAAAATGAATTGACCTCTGCAATTTCTTCCATGGGCAGTTCCCTACGTAATATGTCAACAACGTGTGATCTCATGACCAATCAGATGAATAAAATGTCAACAGCATATCCTCCATGACGAATTAGGCGAATTAAACGTCATAAGCGAATTGTTTCTTGACCGGTTAGAAGAGAAAAACTGTCATCAGCATATACTTTCCATGACCAGTAAGTTCAGTAAACGTCAACCGCATATCATCCGATGACAAGGGGGCCGGAATAGCTCAGTTGGTAGAGCGCCGGACTCATGATCCTGGGGTTGCGGGTTCGAATTTCGGTACAGGGGGATTTTTCCCTCGGAGTTAACAATGGTTCTGACTCCATTCCCCGCACAGTCCTTCGAATGAGACTATAAACCGAGGTTCCGTGTGTGAACGCACGCACAACATCTTGCACACACGTAAAATCCCATCACCAGCTTTCGGAAGAGAAGGCCAGTTTGGCCGTTGGTATGGATGACACGTTACACATAGCATGCACCTTCCCCAAAGATGGAGTATGGCTGCCTTAATGGCGGGATAAAAAAACAGTCATACACACAAAACTCCACTGCCTGTCTATACTGGCAGTGTCCGCAGGAGTATCAGCCTGCGTACGCAGAAGGAAAGAAAATCAGATGACCAGTGAGGTAAATGGAACGTCATCAGCGCATCTTTCCATAACCAGTTAGGTGAACAAATCACTATGGCCTTCCATAAGGTCAGTAGAATGTCATTAGCGTATTTTTCCATGACCATTAAAGAAAATGAAACGTCACCATTTTATACTTCCATGATCAATAAGGTAAATGAAACTTCAGCATACCCTTCCATGAATAGTTAGGTGAATAAAGCGTCATCAGCATATCCTTCCCTCACCTGTAAGGTGAATAAAGCGTCATCAGCATACCCTTCCCTGACCTGTAAGGTGAATAAAGCGTCATCAACATACCTTTCCCTGACCTGTAAGGTGAATAAAGCGTCATCGGCATACCCTTCCTGACCTGTAAGATGAATAAAGCGTCATCAGCATACCCTTCCCTGACCTGTAAGGTGAATAAAGCATCATCAGCATACCCTTCCCTGACCTGTAAGATGAATAAAGCATCATCAGCATACCCTTCCCTGACCAGTTAGGTGAATAAAGCGTCATCAGCATACCATTCCCTGACTAATTAGGTGAATAAAGCATCATCCGCATTTCCTTTTCTGACTAGTCCGGGGAATAAACCGTCGTGAATGTACCCATCCCTGACCATTAGGTGAATACGGCGTCATCAGCATACCTTTCCGTCACCAATCAGGTGAATACGGCGTCATCAGCATACCTTTCCATCACCAATCAGGTGAATACGGCGTCATCAGCATACCTTTCTGTCAGCAATCAGGTGAATAAACAGGCATCTGCATACGTTTCCATCACCAATCAGGCGAATAAGGCGTCATCAGCATATAATCCTTATCTTACCAGTCAGGTGAATAAAACATCATCACCATATTCTTCACCCAGATAAGTTAGATGAATAAAGCGTTATCGGCATATCTTCCCGTGACCAAGAAGGTTAAACAAACGTCATCTTCAGCATAGCCTTCCTTGATCAACGTAAACAAAGCTTCAACAGCGCAGCCTTCCATGAAGAGCTTGGTAAATAACACGTCATCTGCATATTCGTGTATGACCAGTTAGGCAAGTAACACGTCATCAACATATCCTTCCATGATCAGCCAGGTGAAACATAATCAGCAGCGTCTTTCCATACCTGTTACTTTTTAGGGACATAAAACATGATCAGATATAATTCCATGACCACTTCGGTGAATAAACAGTCACCAGGATATAACCCCATGACCAATAAGATGAATTACATGCCGTCAGCATGTTCTTCCATGACGAGTTAAGTGAATAAAACGTCATCATGATAATTATAACCCCATGACCAGTTGGATGAATTACATGCCGTCAGCATGTTCTTCCATGAGTTAAGTGAATAAGACGTCATAAGGATATAACCCAACGACCAGTTGGATGAATTACTTGCCGTAAGCATGTTTTTCCATGACGACTTAGGTGAATAAAACGTCATGAGGATATAGTCCCATGACCAATTAGATGAATTTCATGCCGTCAGCATGTTCTTCCATGACGAAATAAGTGAATAAAACGTCATCAGGATATAACCCCATGAGCAGTTGGATGAATTACATGCCGTCAGCATGTTCTTCCATGAGTTAAGTGAATAAAATGTCATCAGAATCTAACGCAATGACCAATTGGATGAATTACATGCCTTCAGTATGTTCTTCCATGACTAGTTAAGTGAATAAAGCGTCATCAGGATCTAACCCAATGACCAGTTAGATGAATTACATGCCGTCAGCATGTTCTTCCATGACGAGTTAAGTGAATAAAACGTCATGAGGATATAGCCCCATGACCAGTTAGATTAATTACATGCCGTCAGCATGTTTTCCATGATGAGTTAAGTGAATAAAACGTCATCAGAATCTAACGCAGTGACCAGTTGGATGAATTACATGCTGTCAGCATGTTCTTCCATGACGAGTTAAGTGAATAAAACGTCATCAGGATATAACCCCAAGACCAGTTAGATGAATTACATGTCGTCAGCATGTTCTTCCAAGACCAATTAGGTGAATAAATCGTCATTAGCATATTCTTCTCTGACTTAACAAAGTGGATTAAAATGTCGTCAGCATAATCATCCCATGACTAATTAAGTCCATTAGGCAACAAGACCAAGCACCAGCGTCGGGTGCTTGTGTGAGATCGCAAAAGTTTGTGAAGTTTGCTTCCTGTGTCATGTCCATGCACACGAGCAACACAATCCGAACACTCTTGCTGATCGCGATCTTTATTAGGAAAGTCGGCTGCAGCAAGTTGTCTGTAGTGTTGAGAGAGTGAAGGGCGGGGGGGGGGGGGGGGGGGGGGGGGGGGTTGCCTTCTTTGAGAAGATATAGCCCGAAAACGATCTTGTGTAGGCATTACAGAAACTGAAATCAGGAGGGTGTTGATTAGGACTGTATCTAGGGAAGATAGAGGGATGCAAAGAATTGTGATGGAGGGGAGGGGGGGGGGGGGGGTTAGGGGGAGGGGGGATGGATGGTGAAGGGAATGGGAGTAGGGGTGGGGAGGGGCTTTGTTAGAAAGATACAGCCACGTGGGCTCAGCCGGTTTGGAATGAAGCAGGAATTTGAAGTGTCTCCATGCGGGATGTCTTTATTGTTAGTGTCTCTGTTTGTTTGTTTTTACTTTCTTTCTTTTTTTTTTTTATTAGGGTGGTCTTTAGGTAAGTAACACGTCATCAACATATCCTTCCATGATCAACTAGGTGAGTGAAACATAATCGGCATCATCTTTCCATACCTGTTACTTTTTAGGGACATAGAACATGATCAGATATCATTCCATGACCAGTTGGGTGAATAAACAGTCATCAGAATGTAACCCCATGAAGAAGATCTTCTTTATAGGGAGAGTTTTTACTAGCAGGGTGTTCTTAGATCTTTATTGGGAGATCTTTAAGGGCAAGGCCTTTATTGAGAAGATCTTTGTGGGGAAGGTCTTTGTTGGGAGGGGCGACATGAGGAAGGTCTTTAAGGGGGGAGGTCTTTTTCGGAAGGTCTTTATGGGCTATGTCTTTATGGGGAAGATGTTTGTGTAGAAGATCTTTTGTGGGAATGTTTGTGTGGGGAAATACTTAAGAGGAAAGTGTTAATTAGGAGGTTTTATGGGCAATGTCTTTATTGGGACGGTCTTTTTTTCTTTTTTTTTTCTTTTTTTTTTAAAGGTCTTTATGGGGAAGGTGTTCATGGGGAAGGTCTTTATTGAGAAGTTTTGTTATTAGGAGGTTTTATAGGGGGAAAGTCTTTATTAGGGGGTTTTATTGGGGGAATGTCTTTATTAAGAGGTTTTATTGGGGGAATGTCTTTATTAGGGGGTCTTTATGGGCAACATCTTCATTGGGAAAGTCTTTATTAAGAGGGCCTTTAAGGGGTAGTTCTTTTATGGGGTAGGTCTTTATGAGGAAGGTCATTTATGGGGGAAGTCTTTATGGGAAATGCCTTTATTGGGAAGGTTTTTATTGGGAAAGTGTTTATTATGGGGAAGTCTTTATTGTGAAGGTCTTTATGGGGAACGCCTTTTATTGGGAAGGTCTTTATGGGAAAGGTCTTTGTGGGGAAGGTGTTTATTGGTAAGGTCTTTATGGAAAAGGTCTTTATGAGATAGGTCTTTATTGGGAAGATGTTAATTGGGAGGGTCTTTATGGGGAAGGTCGTTATTGGGGAGGGTCTTTATGGGGAAGGTCATTATTAGGGAGGGTCTTTGTGGGGAAGGTCTTTATTGGGGTGGGTCTTTGTGGGGAAGGTCTTTATTGGGGAGGGTCTTTGTGGGGAAGGTCTTTATTGGGGTGGGTCTTTATGGGGAAGGTCATTATTGGGGTGGGTCTTTATGGGGAAGGTCTTTATTGGGGAGGTTCTTTATGGAGAATGTCTTTGTGGGGAGAGTCTTTATGGAGAATGCCTTTGTGGGGAGGGTCTTTATGGAGAATGTCTTTGTGGGGAAGATCTTGATGGGGAAGGTCTTTATGGAGAACGTCCTTATGGGGAGGGTCTTTATGGAGAATGTCTTTGTGGGGAGGTTCTTTATGGAGAATGTCTTTGTGGGGAGAGTCTTTATGGAGAATGTCTTTGTGGGGATGGTCTTTATGGAGAATGTCTTTGTGGGGATGGTCTTTATGGAGAATGTCTTTGTGGGGAAGATCTTGATGGGGAAGGTCTTTATGGAGAACGTCCTTATGGGGAGGGTCTTTATGGAGAATGTCTTTGTGGGGAGGATCTTTATGGAGAATGTCTTTGTGGGGAAGATCTTTATGGGGAAGGTCTTTATGGAGAAGGTCTTTATGGAGAATGTCCTTATGGGGAGGGTCATTATGGAGAAGGTCTTTAGGGGGAAGGTCTTTATGGAGAATGTCCTTTTGGGGAAGGTCTTTAGGGGAGTAAGGTCTTTATGGAGAATGTCCTTGGGGAGGGTCGTTATGGAGAAGGTCTTTATGGAGAATGTCTTTATGGAGAATGTCCTTTTGGGGAAGGTCTTTATGGAGAACGTCTTTGTGGGGAAGATCTTCATGGGGAAGGGCTTAATGGGGAAGGTGTTTATGGAGAATGGCCTTTATTTTGTGGTATTTACAGGCAAGGTTGCTATGGGGTAGGTCTTTATTTGGAAGGTCTTTACTGGGAGGATCTCTATAGTGAGAATGGGGGAAAGTATTTATGAGGAAGGTCTTTATGAAGGAAGTCTTGAATGTGTCCAGATGGAGGTCTCTGTTGTGAAAGTCTGTATCGGGGAGGTGTTTATCGGGAATGTCTCCTGTGGGACAGTCTTTAGTAAGGTGCGTCTTTGTTGTGAGGGTTGTTATTTTGAGCTCAATAGTGGATATGCAGCTAAATATGCCAGTGCACGGCAGTTTGTTTCCATGGTCAGCCTTTAGCAGAGTGAGAAGACGTTTTGCTTAGTGTTATGGATTTGTCTGGGGTTTCCTTTTTCATCTTGTGTGGTCCATGTTTCAGGGAGAGCCAGGCCCTACAAGCCCTGCCACGGAGGTGGTGGCTGACATTGTGCGGGATGTGATGCCCTCTGGTGAGTGTGTGTGTGTGTGTGTGTGTTGTGTGTGTGTGTGTGTGTGTGTGTGTGTGCATGCGTATGTGTGCGCGTGCGTATGTGTGCGTGTGTGTGTGTGTGCGTGTGTGTGTGTGTGTGTGTGTGTGTGTGTGTGTGTGTGTTGTGACCGGTGTATTTATCAGGAGAATGTTTTGGATCAAAACTTCTATTATTTGATAGAGATATGGTCGAGGTTTTGGTAAGGGCAACTCTAGTAAAGGCATGCACAATGTCATGAATATGTTCGCACATCCATGTGAGAGAGAGAGAGAGAGAGGAAAAGAGAGAGAGCCTCCATGTGAACATACATGAATTGAAAAGGAATATGCACTGTGTCTTTTTTATGTTACTGCACATATGTACATGCAATCATACACACACATGCATATGCGCATACACATACACTCACACACACATACATACAGACTCAGTCACTCCCTCTGCATATCTCTGTCTCTTTTGTCTGTCTATCTCTTTGTTTCTTTCTCTCTCTGTCTCTGTCTCTCTCTCCCTCCCTCCCTCCCTTGCATCCTGTCTATAGAAACCCTTACATTTTCCAGTTGAGCCTTTTGATATCATGGTATAGTAATGTTGTTATTAAGAAAATTAATCCATATACTTATACACAGCCTTTTAGGCGAAAGAAGATGCATTATCATAACAGTATTTTGCTTGTTCTTATTATATATGAATTGTTATATGGATTTTTTTTTTTTAATTTTTGGTAAACACACTCTTCACTCTCTCTCTCTCTCTCTCTCTCATATATACCCCTCCCTCTTGTCCTAACCCTGCTCTGTTCTTCCTCTCTTGGTGCCCTACTCCTCCTCCCCCGCCCCTTCTCCTGTAAGTTGCACACTATCACTGCGTCATCCCTGTCCGATCCTTCCCACACAGGAGTGGTCACCGACAACAGCAGCAACAAGTCGGCGGCAGACTCCCTCCTGCCCATCGTCCAGAGCCAGAGAGAGCGGTACAGACTGAGAGCCCAGGAGCTGGAGGCTGTGAGTGGGGCTGTCTTAAGGCCACCGGGACATTGTGTTCCTCTTCTGTGTAACCTATGCAACCGCTAATGTGGCAGCAACACTACAGCCATGCTTGGTGGTATTGCTGCATTTTAGCATCAGTTGTAGCTACGGTAACTTTACAGCCATGCTTGGTGGTATTGCTGCATTTTAGCATCAGTTGAAGCTACGGTAACTTTACAGCCATGCTTGGTGGTATTGCTGCATTTTAGCATCAGTTGAAGCTACGGTAACGTTACAGCCATGCTTGGTGGTATTGCTGCATTTTAGCATCAGTTGAAGCTACGGTAACGTTACAGCCATGCTTGGTGGTATTGCTGCATTTTAGCATCAGTTGAAGCTACGGTAACGTTACAGCCATGCTTGGTGGTATTGCTGCATTGTAGCATCAGTTGAAGCTACGGTAACATTTCAAGCCAGAATGCAAACAAACACATGGAAAAAAACAAAAAACAAACAAGTTGCCAGGTAAAACACTTGTTTAATACAGACCACAAAACTGACAAGTGCATTTTGAACGAATATGTCTTCTTCAGCCGTCACAAAGAACAGCCATCAAATCCCAAGGTGCGAGTTAAATGTTTGTTTATTGCAGACCATAAAGCAGATGAGTACATGTTTAGACACACATGTTTTCTCCAGTCATCACAAATAAAAGACATCAGAATGCACACAACAGTGCTCCCAACACATGGTCATGTCCACACTGACCATCGCGGATGTCTGTTGTTTGTGGCGGTAAAAGGATTGGTACAGGTTATTGGGAAGAGAAATGAGAACAGTACTGCCAGCAACAAAATGGACAGTAAATCTAAAACAACGTAGACAAACCAATCACCAGACAAAATACGACGCGTTTCGACTTCTTAGGTCTTCTTCAGGCAAGATCAACAACATTCTTACATAAACGAATCACAAAGCAGCAAGAAGCTGACAAAATGAACAGCAAATTCCATTTAAAATATACATTTTACAACAACATTCTTACATAAACAAATCACAAAGCAGCAATAAGTTGACAAAATGAACAGCAAATTCCATTTAAAATATACATTTTACAACAACATTCTTACATAAACGAATCACAAAGCAGCAATAAGCTGACAAATGAACAGCAAATTCCATTTAAAATAACATTTTACAACATACATTCTACATAAACAATCACAAGCAGCAATAAGCTGACATAATGAACAGCAAATTCCATTTAAAATACACATTTACAACAACATTCTTACATGACAAATCACAAAGCAGCAATAAGCTGACAAAATGAACAGCAAATTCCATTTAAAATACACATTTTACAACAACATTCTTACATAAACAAATCACAAAGCAGCAATAAGCTGACAAAATGAACAGCAAATTCCATTTAAAATACACATTTTACAACAACATTCTTACATAAACAAATCACAAAGCAGCAATAAGCTGACAAAATGAACAGCAAATTCCATTTAAAATACACATTTTACAACAACATTCTTACATACAATCAAATCACAAGCAGCAATAAGCTGACAAAATGAACAGCAAATTCCATTTAAAATAACATTTTACAACAACATTCTTACATAAACAAATCACAAAGCAGCAATAAGCTGACAAAATGAACAGCAAATTCCATTTAAAATATACCATTTTACAACAACATTCTTACATAAACGAATCACAAAGCAGCAATAAGCTGACAAAATGAACAGCAAATTCCATTTAAAATACACATTTTACAACAACATTCTTACATAACAAATCACAAAGCAGCAATAAGCTGACAAAATGAACAGCAAATTCCATTTAAAATACACATTTTACAACAACATTCTTACATAAACAAATCACAAAGCAGCAATAAGCTGACAAAATGAACAGCAAATTCCATTTAAAATATACATTTTACAACAACATTCTTACATAAACAAATCACAAAGCAGCAATAAGCTGACAAAATGAACAGCAAATTCCATTTAAAATACACATTTTACAACAACTTCTTACATGAACAATCACAAAGCAGCAATAAGCTGACAAATATGAACAGCAAATCCATTTAAAATAACATTTTACAACAACATTCTTACATAACAAATCACAAAGCAGCAATAAGCTGACAAAATGAACAGCAAATTCCATTTAAAATACACATTTTACAACAACATTCTTACATAAACAAATCACAAAGCAGCAATAAGCTGACAAAATGAACAGCAAATTCCATTTAAAATATACATTTTACAACAACATTCTTACATATAACAAATCACAAAGCAGCAATAAGCTGACAAAATGAACAGCAAATTCCATTTAAAATATACATTTTACAACAACATTCTTACATAAACGAATCACAAAGCAGCAATAAGCTGACAAAATGAACAGCAAATTCCATTTAAAATATCACATTTTACAACAACATTCTTACATAAACGAATCACAAAGCAGCAATAAGCTGACAAAATGAACAGCAAATTCCATTTAAAATATCACATTTTACAACAACATTCTTACATAAACGAATCACAAAGCAGCAATAAGCTGACAAAATGAACAGCAAATTCCATTTAAAATATACATTTTACAACAACATTCTTACATAAACGAATCACAAAGCAGCAATAAGCTGACAAAATGAACAGCAAATTCCATTTAAAATATACATTTTACAACAACATTCTTACATAAACGAATCACAAAGCAGCAATAAGCTGACAAAATGAACAGCAAATTCCATTTAAAAATACATTTTACAACAACATTCTTACATAAACGAATCACAAAGCAGCAATAAGCTGACAAAATGAACAGCAAATTCCATTTAAAATATACATTTTACAACAACATTCTTACATAAACGAATCACAAAGCAGCAATAAGCTTGACAAAATGAACAGCAAATTCCATTTAAAATATACATTTTACAACAACATTCTTACATAAACAATCACAAAGCAGCAATAAGCTGACAAAATGAACAGCAAATTCCATTTAAAATATACATTTTACAACAACATTCTTACATAAACGAATCACAAAGCAGCAATAAGCTGACAAAATGAACAGCAAATTCCATTTAAAATATACATTTTACAACAACATTCTTACATAAACGAATCACAAAGCAGCAATAAGCTGACAAAAATGAACAGCAAATTCCATTTAAAATATACATTTTACAACAAACATTCTTACATAAACGAATCACAAAGCAGCAATAAGTTGACAAAATGAACAGCAAATTCCATTTAAAATATACATTTTACAACAACATTCTTACATAAACGAATCACAAAAGCAGCAATAAGCTGACAAAATGAACAGCAAATTCCATTTAAAATATACATTTTACAACAACATTCTTACATAAACAAATCACAAAGCAGCAATAAGCTGACAAAATGAACAGCAAATTCCATTTAAAATATACATTTTACAACAACATTCTTACATAAACAAATCACAAAGCAGCAATAAGCTGACAAAATGAACAGCAAATTCCATTTAAAATATACATTTTACAACAACATTCTTACATAAACAAATCACAAAGCAGCAATAAGCTGACAAAATGAACAGCAAATTCCATTTAAATATACATTTTACAACAACATTCTTACATAAACAAATCACAAAGCAGCAATAAGCTGACAAAATGAACAGCAAATTCCATTTAAAATATACATTTTACAACAACATTCTTACATAAACGAATCACAAAGCAGCAATAAGTGACAAAATGAACAGCAAATTCCATTTAAAATATACATTTTACAACAACATTCTTACATAAACAATCACAAAGCAGCAAAAGCTGACAAAATGAACAGCAAATTCCATTTAAAATATACATTTTACAACAACATTCTTACATAAACGAATCACAAAGCAGCAATAAGCTGACAAAATGAACAGCAAATTCCATTTAAAATTACATTTTACAACAACATTCTTACATAAACAATCACAAAGCAGCAATAAGCTGACAAAATGAACAGCAAATTCCATTTAAAATACAATTTTACAACAACATTCTTACATAAACGAATCACAAAGCAGCAAGTAAGCTGACAAAATGAACAGCAAATTCCATTTAAAAATACACATTTTACAACAACATTCTTACATAAACAATCACAAAGCAGCAAGAAGCTGACAAAATGAACAGCAAATTCCATTTAAAATACACTTTTACAACAACATTCTTACATAAACGAATCACAAAGCAGCAAGAAGCTGACAAAATGAACAGCAAATTCCATTTAAAATACACATTTTACAACAACATTCTTACATAAACGAATCACAAAGCAGCAAGAAGCTGACAAAATGAACAGCAAATTCCATTTAAAATAACATTTTACAACAACATTCTTACATAAACGAATCACAAAGCAGCAATAAGCTGACAAAATGAACAGCAAATTCCATTTAAAATATACATTTTACAACAACATTCTTACATAAACGAATCACAAAGCAGCAATAAGTTGACAAAATGAACAGCAAATTCCATTTAAAATACACATTTTACAACAACATTCTTACATAAACAAATCACAAAGCAGCAATAAGTTGACAAAATGAACAGCAAATTCCATTTAAAATATACATTTTACAACAACATTCTTACATAAACGAATCACAAAGCAGCAATAAGTTGACAAAATGAACAGCAAATTCCATTTAAAATATACATTTTACAACAACATTCTTACATAAACGAATGACAAAGCAGCAATAAGCTGACAAAATGAACAGCAAATTCTTTTTGAAATATGCAGTGTACAACAAAATTGTGACTTTTGTGAAGCATGTCCTTTTTCTTTTTTTCCATTAACATCCATATTCAGAGAGGAAGAGAGAGAGTGATTTTTGTGAAGTGTGTCCTTTTTTTTTTTTTTTCTTTTACATCCATAATCAGAGAGAGAGAGAACAACCCAAGATTCTGAACTCCTTTATAGGAGGATGAAGATTGCTACAACAGGAACTTGCCGCTGCAGATGCAGTTTCTGTATAACACTGCATAGCATAACAGTGTTTTCCCATCCCACACACCTTCTGCCATCTCAACACCCAAAGCAAAGAAACGGGTGCAGTGTTCCTGAGATGGCCTGGAAGATGGGGGGAAAAAAAACCCAGTGTGGATGACTAACCAAATTTCTACACATCAGTTTTCTGGAATCGTCAGAACAGTGCACTTCTGTAGTGTGTAAATTCACAGTTTTTGGAGGATTTTAGGCATGCAGCATCGTAGCTTCATGCAAACACTCCACGTGATTTCAGCTGCGTCAGCTAACTGCCAGCTCTTCAATTTTCATTGACAGTATAGTGATGGCAGTGATAATGACAAGTCAGAGATGATGATGATGATATGATGAATGATGACGGGTGTGATGATGATGATGATGAGAAGATGACGATGAATGATGATGATGACGTGTGGTGATGATGATTACGATGATGATGACGGTGATGATGATGAAGATGACGATGATGATGATGATGATGATGATGGTGGTGATGATGATTACGATGATGATGACGGTGATGATGATGAAGATGACGATGATGATGATGACGGTGGTGATGATGATGACAATGACGATGATGATGAAATGATATGATGATGACGGTGATGATGATGATGATGATGATATGATGATGGTGGTAATGATGATGATCATCATCATCATGATGACGATGATGAGGTCGATGTTTTGCTAATTGTGTGCAGCAAACCCTGAGTCAGCAGCAGCAGTTGATGCTGTTCCAGAACGAGGTAGACAAACTTCGTCTGGACAACGTCAAGCTGTATGAGAAGATCCGCTTCCTTCAGAGCTATCCTACCAGGGTAAATTGACAGTGTGTGTGTGTGTGTGTGCATGCATGCATGTGTGTGTGTGTGTGTGTGTGTGTGTGTGTGTGTGTACGCGCGCGCGCGCACGCGTGAGCATGTTCAGGCTTGCTTGATGTGTCACTGTGTATATGACGCTGTGTATGCATGCAAAATTGAATGCATGTGAGACAGTGTTTGTGGGTGTATGTATGTGTGTGTCTTTGTATTCATGTATATTTGAATTCGTGTGTGCAGGCGTGTGTGTGTGTGTGTGTGTGTGTGTGTGTGTGTGTGTGTGTGTGTGTGGATCAAGTCTCCCTTCTTGTCTATTGTGTCAATTTTTGCTTTACTGCTTCCTCCCCCCCCCGCCCCTCCTCCCTTTTTTTTTTTTTTTTTTTTGCTTTATCTGCCAAATTTTGGATGCTTATTGCATTATTCTTAAAGACTATTTGAACCCACTTGACAGGAAGAAGCTGAAGAACAGGCAAGTATACAGAGGGACAAACAAGAGGGAATCACTTTCTTGTTTCTAATGAAACCGGGTTGCCCAGCCGATGGAAAAATGTCGATTGCTTAATGCAGATGGCTTCAGAGTAGCCCACTTTGAAATTCCCAATTTTTTTTAATGTGGATCAAGAGATTGTGTCAGTGTCTGTTGTGGGTGGTTCTGGTAGGGCGTGGTGTATAGTTGAAAGATGTATGTGTGATTCGACCGATTTTTATGGCATGGTGATATTCACCGTCTCAGATTCACACATACAGCATACAGTAGTCGTCGATGATCAGAAACGGACACACCCAGCATACAGCTGTCATACACTGTCTCAAACTCACACACAGAGAGAATACATCTGTCATAGACAGTCAGAAATGGACATCTGTAGCTTACAGCTTTCATACACCGTCTCAAACTCAGTCACATAGTTTACAACTTTTCTACACCGATTCAAACTCGCACATAGCATACAACTGTCACAAACTGTTTCAGAATCACACGAAATACAGCTAGCGTATACTGTCTCAAATTGACACACACACACATATCATACACAGTTTCAAACTCACACCACAATGTACAGCCTTCATACGCTATCGCATAGTCAGACACACAGCATACAGCCGTCAAACACTGTCTCAAATCCACACACAGCATATGGCTGTCAGCCCTGATGTGGGTTTTGTGGTCGGCAGGGCTTAAAGCAACATGATTTGATTAGCATACAACATGATTTGATTAGCATACAACATGATTTGATTAGCATACAGCTGTCATACAGTGTCTCAAACTCACGCACAGCATACCAGTGTCAACACTGTCTCAAACTCCCACATGCAGCATACAGCAGTCATGCATTGTCACAAACTCACACACACACACACACACACACACACACACACACACCACACACACACACACACACACACACACAGAATACAGCTGTCATACACTGTCTCAATCTCCCACATATCACACGGCTATCATACCATGTCTCAAACTCGCACATACAGCATACAGCCCTGATACACTGTCTCAAACTCATATACGTAGCTTGGAGCTGTTACATACCTTGTCTCGTCTCACACATACAGCAGCTCATGCACCCACATACATTACTAGGTTCACAGACAAACAGAAGAGAAATTTTGCAAATAGATATACATTTTTCCATGACAGAATCTTTTTTTCAAACAGAAAGTTGGGTTGCCCAGTTTTGGTTATTTGGAGTGAAACGTTTCTCCACAGTTCCTGGTGTTTGTTGTTTTTGTGTGCTGAGAGCCTTTCAAAGCATTTCCTAATTTATCAGTGAACATAAAAAGAAAATAGATATGGTTGTTTTTTGCCTTTCATTCTCGGGGGTGCTGGATCTGTGTTGTATGTCTAAGTCCTTGGGCTGAACGTCGCTCTTAGCACACATGTTGCTTGTGGTCACATGACCATTGAGCCTTTGAGACAAGTGGGGTCACATGTAGAACTAAACTTTTGGTTCTTTTTCTCACAAATCTTTTCTTTTTTCTCCTGTTTTTCGTTTGCTGAGAATGACCTTACAAAGGTCAGCAAATCAACGGCTTGATGCTGTACTGCTTTGATTATGAATAAGATCTTTTTGGTTTCAGAGTGAGGTGACTGCAGACAGAAATTGGCACAAATTATAAGAAAATGTTACATTATTCGGGCTGGACAAAAGGGACAAACAAATTACACGAAAAAACACGACGCGTTTCAACCTCTTTGGTCTTCTTCAGGCAAGATAAACAACATTCAGGAGAATGAAAACGAAGAACGAGCAATCACTTATCTTTTGAAACGGGGTTCAACGTCCGTTGTGTGCCCAATTTTAGAGGATAAGTGATTGCTCGTTGTGAATTAATTAGAAAAGATTTGGGAGGTGGGTCTCGTGAAAGAGACTGAATGCTTCGCTTTCACCCAGTGTAGTTGTTGGGCCTAAAATACCTAGCTAACTTTGTCTGTGTACCACTGCAGTTGTGTTTGTGTGTGTGCGCCACGCATACGCCTAAGCCTATGTATGCGAGAGTGGATACGTGTGTGGATGTCCTTCTGTGTCTGAATAGATTAAAAAAAAAAAAAAGAGTATCAGAGTAAGATTTTGATAGTGTTTGGTGTACAGTTTAGAAACCCACACAGTAAAACGTTTGTGCATGCCTTTTGGGAGTTTGCATGTGTTTTGGACTTGGATCTTTTTTACACGCAGTACACAGAAACTGGATGTTTGTGTGACATTATCATCTGGTTACGACGGCATGTTCGGCCGGGGATTCATGGCAGATGAATCATTTACCTTATGCAGGTTCAAAAGGAAGACTGAAGGCCACTTCAGCGTTGCCTGAAACAAGCCAAAGTATAAAGAAACACAATTTGCTGTCTGTTTAGTGTGTTTATTTGTCATTTGGCTCAGGAAGGTTTCGTTTTAATTGTGTAGTGTATGATCATGCTTCTCATTAGTTTTTTAAATCAAAGTTTCAGTTATACTTTTAACTTACCGATGAGGCAGCAATTTGCACGTTGATGAATTAGCTTCTTTGTATTATCATTTATTTATTCCATTTGCTAGTGTTTGGAAACAGCAGTGGTAACAGTGTGGTATTCATTGAAGTCAACAGGCAGAAAGTGTTCAGCCTTGGTGTCTGCCTCCAACAGCCTATGACCTTAGGACTAGCTTCAGAAAATCTACATGAAAATGTTCTATGTTTACATTGATCATTTTCATCCAGACCAGCTCTCTCTCTCTCTCTCTCTCTCCAGTTTGTGTGTGTGCGTGTGTGTTTACTTATGAAAATCGTGTCTGACTTGCAGGAAATTCAAATTATCTTGTAAAATTTCAGAGTCATTATAATGACTTGTGTACTTGTTATGCCAAATCGTGGAACCCACTGTTCCCAAATACGATTACATGTATTTATTTTGGTCACCTAGCTTTCACCTGCGGAACTACTATCATGTGTTGAAGGTGTGAGGTATAGAGTTTGTGTGGTTGTTAGACAATGCCAGCTGCAGAGACAGATCATTTGACTGCTTATAGCAGAGTATAAGAATTTCCCTCATCCCAGCCCCCTTCAACTCATCCGTTACCCCCCCTCCCCCCACCACACTTTTCCTCTCCACTCCCCCCCCCCTCCCCCCCCCCCCCGGTCTTCCTCCACTCTGATATCTTTGCCAATGCACACACATGTGCGCACACACACACACACACACACACACACACACACACACTTACTCACACACACACACACACACTTTTACACACACACACACACACACACACACACACACACACACACACAGTTGTATGTTTCCATTCTATTTATTGAACATACTCAATGTTTACCCTTAGAACATGGATTTAATCTATCACCACAAACTTGCAAAAGAAATTTACCATCAAGGACTTACGAAAATCAGTGAATAAAACAAAGTGTACAAAAATTACAGGATAATACAAGTGTCTCTCATGATCAGTAAATAAACTGAGTTATAGATCAGTAAATGTCTGTCTTGATCAGTTATAGGAAATAAAATTTGCCTGAAATGATAGGTAACTGACAGTGGCTGCTGTGTGAATTATAGATTCATAAGTGTCTGTTTTGATCAGTAAAAGGAAATGAAATTGACATGAAAAAATAGGTAACTGATAGTGGCTGCTGTGTGAATCGTAGATTGACAAGTGTCTGTTTTGATCAGTAAAAGGAAATGGAATTTACCTGAATTGATAGGTAACTGACAGTGGTGCTGTGTGAATGATCAGTAAAAGGAAATGGAATTTACCTGAAATGATAGGTAACTGACAGTGTTGCTGTGTGAATGGTCAGTAAGAGGAAAGAGAATTTACCTGAAATGATAGGTAACTGACAGTGGTGCTGTGTGAATAATCAGTAAGAGGATAGAAGAATTTACCTGAAATGATAGGTAACTGACAGTGGTGCTGTGTGAATGATCAGTAAGAGGAAAGAGAATTTACCTGAAATGATAGGTAACTGGTAACTGGCAGTGGTGCTGTGTGAATGATCAGTAAAAGGAAATGGAATTTACCTGAAATGATAGGTAACTGACAGTGGTGCTGTGTGAATGATCAGTGAAAGGAAATGGAATTTACCTGAAATGATAGGTAACTGACAGTGGTGCTGTATGAATGATCAGTAAAAGGGAAGAGAATTTACCTGAAATGATAGGTAACTGACAGTGGTGCTGTGTGAATAATCAGTAAGAGGAAAGAGAATTTACCTGAAATGATAGGTAACTGACAGTGGTGCTGTGTGAATAATCAGTAAGAGGAAAGAAAATTTACCTGAAATGATAGGTAACTGACAGTGGTGCTGTGTGAATGGTCAGTAAGAGGAAAGAAAATTTACCTGAAATGATAGGTAACTGACAGTGGTGCTGTGTGAATGATCAGTAAGAGGAAATAGAATTTACCTGAAATGATAGGTAACTGGTAACTGGCAGTGGTGCTGTGTGAATGGTCAGTAAGAGGAAAGAGAATTTACCTGAAATGATAGGTAACTGACAGTGGTGCTGTGTGAATGATCAGTGAAAGGACAGAGAATTTACCTGAAATGATAGGTAACTGACAGTGGTGCTGTGTGAATGGTCAGTGAAAGGAAATGGAATTTACCTGAAATGATAGGTAACTGAGTGGTGCTGTGTGAATGGTCAGTGAAAGGAAATGGAATTTACCTGAAACGATAGGTAACTGACAGTGGTGCTGTGTGAATGATCAGTGAAAGGAAATGGAATTTACCTGAAATGATAGGTAACTGACAGTGGTGCTGTATGAATGATCAGTAAAAGGGAAGAGAATTTACCTGAAATGATAGGTAACTGATAGTGGTGCTGTGTGAATAATCAGTAAGAGGAAAGAGAATTTACCTGAAATGATAGGTAACTGACAGTGGTGCTGTGTGAATAATCAGTAAGAGGAAAGAGAATTTACCTGAAATGATAAGTAACTGACAGTGGTGCTGTGTGAATGGTCAGTAAGAGGAAAGAAAATTTACCTGAAATGATAGGTAACTGACAGTGGTGCTGTGTGAATGATCAGTAAGAGGAAATAGAATTTACCTGAAATGATAGGTAACTGGTAACTGGCAGTGGTGCTGTGTGAATGGTCAGTAAGAGGAAAGAGAATTTACCTGAAATGATAGGTAACTGACAGTGGTGCTGTGTGAATGATCAGTAAAAGGAAATGGAATTTACCTGAAATGATAGGTAACTGACAGTGGTGCTGTGTGAATGATCAGTGAAAGGAAAGAGAATTTACCTGAAATGATAGGTAACTGACAGTGGTGCTGTGTGAATGATCAGTGAAAGGACAGAGAATTTACCTGAAATGATAGGTAACTGACAGTGGTGCTGTGTGAATGATCAGTGAAAGGAAATGGAATTTACCTGAAATGATAGGTAACTGACAGTGGTGCTGTGTGAATGATCAGTGAAAGGAAATGGAATTTACCTGAAATGATAGGTAACTGACAGTGGTGCTGTGTGAATGGTCAGTGAAAGGAAATGGAATTTACCTGAAACGATAGGTAACTGACAGTGGTGCTGTGTGAATGATCAGTGAAAGGAAATGGAATTTACCTGAAATGATAGGTAACTGACAGTGGTGCTGTATGAATGATCAGTAAAAGGGAAGAGAATTTACCTGAAATGATAGATAACTGATAGTGGTGCTGTGTGAATAATCAGTAAGAGGAAAGAGAATTTACCTGAAATGATAGGTAACTGACAGTGGTGCTGTGTGAATAATCAGTAAGAGGAAAGGGAATTTACCTGAAATGATAGGTAACTGACAGTGGTGCTGTGTGAATGGTCAGTAAGAGGAAAGAAAATTTACCTGAAATGATAGGTAACTGACAGTGGTGCTGTGTGAATGATCAGTAAGAGGAAATAGAATTTACCTGAAATGATAGGTAACTGGTAACTGGCAGTGGTGCTGTGTGAATGGTCAGTAAGAGGAAAGAGAATTTACCTGAAATGATAGGTAACTGACAGTGGTGCTGTGTGAATGATCAGTAAAAGGAAATGGAATTTACCTGAAATGATAGGTAACTGACAGTGGTGCTGTGTGAATGATCAGTGAAAGGAAAGAGAATTTACCTGAAATGATAGGTAACTGACAGTGGTGCTGTGTGAATGATCAGTGAAAGGACAGAGAATTTACCTGAAATGATAGGTAACTGACAGTGGTGCTGTGTGAATGATCAGTGAAAGGAAATGGAATTTACCTGAAATGATAGGTAACTGACAGTGGTGCTGTGTGAATGATCAGTGAAAGGAAATGGAATTTACCTGAAATGATAGGTAACTGACAGTGGTGCTGTGTGAATGATCAGTAAAAGGGAAGGGAATTTACCTGAAATGATAGGTAACTGACAGTGGTGCTGTGTGAATGGTCAGTGAAAGGAAATGGAATTTACCTGAAATGATAGGTAACTGACAGTGGTGCTGTGTGAATGGTCAATAAGAGGAAAGAGAATTTACCTGAAATGATAGGTAACTGACAGTGGTGCTGTGTGAATGATCAGTAAAAGGAAATGGAATTTACCTGAAATGATAGGTAACTGACAATGGTGCTGTGTGAATAATCAGTAAAAGGGAAGAGAATTTACCTGAAATGATAGGTAACTGACAGTGGTGCTGTGTGAATGACCAGTAAGAGGAAAGAGAATTTACCTGAAATGATAGGTAACTGACAGTGGTGCTGTGTGAATGATCAGTAAAAGGGAAGAGAATTTACCTGAAATGATAGGTAACTGACAGTGGTGCTGTGTGAATGGTCAAATAAGAGGAAAGAGAATTTACCTGAAATGATAGGTAACTGACAGTGGTGCTGTGTCAATAAGAGGAAATAGAATTTACCTGAAATGATAGGTAACTGACAGTGGTGCTGTGTGAATGGTCAGTAAGAGGAAAGAGAATTTACCTGAAATGACAGGTAACTGACAGTGGTGCTGTGTGATGACAGGGGAGTGCTGATGATCCCACTGTCAGCCGTTACTCCTCGCAGTATGAGGAACGCCTCAACCCGTTTAGCTCCTTCAACAAACAGGTAACGTGCTTGTGCGTATGCGCGCGTTCGCTTGCGTTTGCGTGTGTGTAATATGGCCAGATCTGTAAAGTGGGTATACTGACTGGTCAAAAATCAGAAAAGTGTGGTCTCTTTTGGTAACACCCCCCCCTCCCCCCAACTATTATTTCATTCCTTGTCCCCCTTTTTTTTTTTTTAAGTCAACTTCATTTTGGAATAGATCCCAGCATATTTTTATGGCTGGAATTAATTTTTGAATAATCTATGCCTAATGAATGATTGATTTATTAAATGAAAATGTATGCTTCACTATTAGATTTGGGGAAAATGGAATACTTAAGATGTTTAAAGACAGTTCAAAGAGTTGTTATAGAACATCTTTATTTCGCTTGAATGGAAGTTTCAGTGTCAAAATGGCATTTGTAAACTTTGCATTCTTTCCATAAATTATCTTGTTCTTTAAAATGGAATTGAAAACACACTAAGGGGTTGTGTAAGTATTTGTGTGTGGTGGGAGTGGGATGGGATGTTGAACAGGAAGTGGGGAGTGTCGAAGTTTAGACCAGCTTGATAGTGTGTGCAAGGCTTGTTTGTGTGTGCACATTCATTTGTGTGGGTGATTGTATGCACATACTGTTTTAATACGTGCGAGGTGTTGAACAGAGCTAAAGTCCAGAACTGCATGTGGAAAAGAGTGCAATAGAGAAAGGGCTGTATTACCATTTGTTCTTTTAAATTTTATACACCATATGCGACTTTGCAGCAATATTTTCTCTCTCTCTCTCTCTCTCTCTCCCTCTCATATGCATACAGACAACAGCAGCATACCTCAGCCTTCAAAAAAAAAAGATCTTGCACGCCAAATGTACAATTCATGTGAAATCATTCCTTTCTGAATTTTTAATTAAAGATTCATGCTTGCACTTTTTTTATACCGTGAAACTTCATCCACTCATCCTTTTCCTCTCCTTCAGCATCCCTCTCTTGTCACATGTCAAAGTGCACTGTGGTTGGGATGTTTATATTGATAGCAATCTAATGTATTTCTTTTGTTGTTGTTGTTGCCATTATTCTGTTCTTATCCCGTCTATACACTCCCTTTATTTTTGTACCCTCACTCTCTCCATTCGTTCCATCTGTCTCTCTTTGTTTGAATTGGTCCACCCAAAACTTGCTTTTCTGTACTTGAAATATTTTTTTGTTTTCATTTTTAATGCTCTTTTTCTCATGGCATTTTTCAGATATTGTTTTTCTCCCTCCTATTTCATTTTTGCTGTGAAGTTGATGGATGTGTGTGTGTGTGTGTGTGTGTGTGTGTGTGTGTGTGTTACAGGAGCGTCAGAAGCGCTATGCTGGCCTGAAGCCATATGAAAAAATCATCCTGAGCATGGTGAGTGACTATTCCACAGCCATTTAGGGTCTTAGCATCCGACCATCACCGTATTTTCGCTGGAATTCAGTATTGTAAAGAGTGTACACTACTTCACCATCTGATATCGATTCCCTTCTCAGCATCATTACCATCTATGCAAAATCAAGTCTCGTATGTCCCAAGTATTGTATAAAAATCAGAAAAAAAAATATCCTGAAAATGATAAAAATGGATCTCTTCTTCCAAAAGGAAAGTCACTGGGAATTTCTCTCATATCATGATTATTATCAGTATGCATGGCAGAAGGAAACCTTTCGTCCCCTGCAGTCCTTGGCATATTGAGGCACATCTCAAGGGTTGTGATGAATGTTGTTGATGCTGGTGTGCAGGGGCGTGTGATCATGGGCAACAAGATCGCCAGGACCTTCGTCTTCTTCTACACCCTGCTCCTGCACCTTCTGGTCTTCTTGGTGAGTGGCCCGCTCCTGGGTGTAAGGACCAACTACTAGGTTTATAACGTCCCCCCCATCCCTTCTTCCTTCCTTTCCCTTCCAGCCCGTGCCAGTCTCTACCCTCTTTCTCACACTCTGATATTTTCCCCCATCTCCCCTTGTCATCCCTGCCCATTCCCTCCTCCACCTCCCTCCCTGTTCTTTTCCTGGCCCCTATCCCTCCTCCACCCTGCCCCCCCCCCCCCCCCCCCTTCACTCCCCTTTGCCTTAGATCTGCTTTGAGCTTTGGTTGGAAATAAGAAAAAGAAAAAAAGGAAAAAGTGTCGTAACCTGGCCTTCAACCAGATACCTTTTCATCTTCAGTTTAACGCTCTTCCAGTCAAGCAGCTCCACCCAGCTGCTCAACACAGTGTTTCAGTCATGATGAACCCCAACAGCGAGGCATGTTCGACTTGCTTGGCATTTTGGCATCGTTTCCATTTGGTGCTTGCATTAAAAACTCGACTAATGCGACTGTGTAGCACAGTAGTGATTGCCTCATAACCTGCCCCACATTCTAATGAGTCACCAAGCTAAACTTAATAATAATAATAATAATGTATGGATTTTACATAGCGCAATTCTTGGGATCAACTCATTGCGCTCAGCACACACTCAAACACTCGCACTAACATGTGTTCACACACACACACACACACACACACACACACACACACACACACCTACCGACACAGGCGCACTTATCAAGTTCATCAGTTCAAGCGTAAACAATACAGTTATGCATGCAGTACATAAAAAGTCAGGTCATATTAATAGACACAGCATTCAGATATTATGGTTGAAGAAGGCTTTCCTAAAGAAGTATGTTTTTAACTCTGACTTGAATTTAGATACTGTAGGCAGGTCACGTAAGCTGTCAGGAAGAGAATTCCAAAGAGTGGGCACACTAAAGCTGAAGTTGGAAAAGATCAGATTAAAATAGTGGATTTGTATATGCACCATGTAAAACAGACACACAGAATGCATTTTATGAATTAGATCACTTCCACCAAAAAGTTTGTTTTGACCCCGCATCAGTTGGTTTGTATGTCTGTCAGTGAGATTATGCAGGAAAAAAAAACACTGAACCTATTTGAACAGAAACTGGTGAAAAGATGGAATGTGGCCATGAAAGGGCGAGTTAATGCGGGCTTCAAAGCAGCGGTGCAGTTTTGGGTCAAAGGGCAGACCCACGATCCTTTCAGCAACATGACACAAATTTACTGAAAAGGTGGAATGTGGCCATGAAAGGCTGCGTTAATGCGGGGTTCGAAGCAACGGTGCAGTTTTGGGTCAAAGGGCAGACCCACGATCCTTTCGGCAACATGACACAAATTTACTGCAAAGATGGAATGCGGTTCAAGGACAAACCTATTAAAAATTGTGGTGCAGATCTATGGTATGAGTCTGGATTTGCCGGGCAGATCCAGCATTCCTTCAGCATGGTTATGCTAGAACTACTGATGTTTTTTCCTATGTACCACTTCAGTGGCATTGCACCCCCACCACTCAATAAAGCCCCCACCGTCCTGCCCCAGCCCCACCTTCGGCAACCATAGCGAGCGTTTGATGTGAAGTCGTCACGAGGCAACCCACCAGAGGGGACACTGCCTGCTGCTGAGTCACTTCGGTGGTGTTCATGGTACGTGTTTTGATCCAGTATACACAGGATGCCACATACTAAGCCCCCTACTGACTACACTACTAGCTTGGTCATGGAGCCAGAGTGAGATGGCTGTCTTTACGGAGGGCACCATCACGTCCATCCAGTGAGAGACCCCGTGAATATGCTGATACCGGTGATGGCAACAAAACCAAATCGAGGGCATGCATGCAGAGAGGTAATTGAAACTGAGGTCACCATGAGAACAGGACATAAAGGGCCACAGAATTTGAGAGCTTTTATGCCGATCAGTGAGGATGATGATGATGATGATGATGATGACACAGATTTCTGATCCAGTCCGAGACTGCATGACAGGGCTGTATTCAGCTGTTACTTTCAGAACATGTGCTGGCGTCAACCAGGCCTAAGAGATGGTCTGGAAATTTGAGCAACTTTCTGAGTAACACTCCATTAAGTCGATGAAACTCAATGTGTGGTTCCAGTCATTGCAGTTGCGCCCGTAGCGAACTGGACCCAGTCAGGGCGGAAAGATATCAATGGCTTTGATGGAAATCAAAACTCCCGACCACCTAGCTGAATGTCTGCGATGCTAACCACTTCGCCACAGTGGCTAGTACTGCACTGGTCTGAACAAAACTTGGAACGAAAGATGGAAAGTGCCCCAGAGACAAAGTCATGAAATTTTGGTGCAGATCCCTGGCGCAGATCTCGATCAAAGTGTGAATCCAAGGGCCATTCAACTGTGGCAGAGGGCTGCGATTTCCCATGGTGCCCTTCTGGTTGCTGTGTTATGTATGAGTTGCTTTTACTTGCTGGAGATTATTTTCCACAGACCTGATGTTTGCAGAGAAACCTTTTTTTTTCTTCTTCTCAGAATGAAGGGTGTTTGTTTGAAGCTTTGAAAACGGGAGCTTTTTGCAGGTGATTGGAGGGATGTTTCTTTTTGTTAGTTTGTAACTCCCATTGATCATGTCCCGAGAAAAGACGGGGAGAGCGGAAGCGATTTCACCTGTAAATGTATGCCAGAGATCTTCCTCTGGACTCTTGATCGATTGATTATTGATTTGAGTGTGTGCATTTTATCCAGTGCAAAGAGGACATTAGAGAGAGAGGATGTTTGGTAGGGAGAAAGATGGAGGAGCAGCGAGAGATGTAGAAGAAAAGAGAGGGAGAAGGGGGGGGGGGGGGGGAGGTAGAGGGAGGGGAGGAGAGAAGAGAGGAAGGGTAGGGAGGAGATAGACGAAAGATAGGAAAGAGAGAGAGATGGAGGAGAAAAGTGCCAGGAGAAAGAGAGAGAGGAAGGTGGGGGTGGGGGGGGGGAGTGGAGGGGGGGGGGGGGGGTTGGTGGAAAAGAGGATGGATGACAGAGAGAAGGACGGAGTTGAAGATGGAGGAAGGAGAAAAAAGGAAAAAGAGGGAGGAAGGAAGGAGGGGGGGGGGGGGGGGGGGGGGGAAGTAGGAAGACAGAGGAAAAGGGGCATTGGGAGGGAGAGAGAGAGGGGAGGAGAAAGGTAGGAAGACAGAGAAATAGAGGAAAAGGGGCATTTGGGAGGGAGAGAGAGAGAGGCGGGGGGGTGGAGAAGGAAAAAGGAAGGGCATTGGAGGGAGAAGGAGAAGGGAGAGAAGGAGGGGAAGAGAAATGAGAAAAGGGGATCTGACTGACAGACAGACAGACAAAGGAGGAAACAGAAAGAAGGAGTGGGAGAACATTGACATCAAAACCTGACTGTGTTGAGAAAGAGAGAGAGGAGACAGACAGACAGACAGATAAGCAAAAAGAGGAGTAATATCCAAACCTCACTGTGTCGACAGGTGCTGTACAAGCTGGCCCACACGGAATCCTGCAAGCGCGACATGGCTGCCGAGTGCCATCAGAGGTCAGTGATATTTCTGGGGGTGGGGGGAGGTGATGGGGGGGGGGGGGGGGTGCTGAAGCCTTGCTTGGTAAAGTTGACTCTGTGTGCTGTATCAGCACCATGTTTTATAGCATTGGAAGGGTTGGGTTATGCAACAATAATATTGATACAAACAACTCTACTTCTTTCCTCATTCGTACTCCCCCCTTCCCTTCTTTTTTTTTGTACTTACTCTTTCTTTCCATTCTGGTCAAGTTTTGGCTCTGTGTTGCGCTGGCACTGTGCTTTTTAGTATTGGAGTGATTTGGGTTATGCAACAGTATTGATAATTCTTTTCTTTAGTTTGTATTTCCCTACCCCCCCCCCCCCCCCCACTTTTCTTTTTGTACTTTCTTAGCTTCTGTTCAACTCCAGTGGTATTACCTCTCTTCCTATCAACATTCACCTGATTAAAGATTTTACAGAAGAAAGATTTTTTAGCAAAATGTCCTGTGTGTTTTTAGAAGGTGTAGTTTCAAGGGTTGTGTGAATGAGTTTTTTTTTCTTCTTCTTCTTTTAACAACTTGTGAGTTGACGTTGGCGCGGTGACAGCCCCGATATGGGTCTTTGCGGTCAGCTGGGCTGTAAGCAACGCTACCTTACCTTCTCTTCCCATGCCACTCATCCTGGCTTCCAGTCCGCGTCTACATGCTGGCTTGTCTTGTTGCTGCCCCCGGCACTGGCAATCCACAGGGAGCAGTCGGTGTCAAGTCATCGTGAGGCAACCCACCAGAGGAGACACTGCACTGCTGCCGAATCACTTTGGTGATTTTCAGTGGTGCCTCTACTGATCCAACACATGCAGGTTATCACCTACTAAGCCCCTTTTTGATCACATTGATTGCATTGTCGCGGAGCCAGTGTGAGTGAGCCTCGCCTTATGGAGGGTGCCATCATGCCTGTTTATCGACAGTCGCCATAAACTTGCCGATATCGGCGACCTTGACAAGAAACTTACCAAGGGCACAGGCATGAAGAGGAAATCGAAGCTGAAGGCACCCTGTGAGCAGGGCGTGACTGGCTACAGAATTTCTAATGTTGATGGATATTCTTTCTTTTCTTTTGCGTTCCCGGCCTGGCCATGCCGACTGATATTCCATGCTAGCTGATGGATAGAAGGATGATGATGATGCTATGAAGGTCCATTCTGGTTTGATACTGCATGACAGACCTGTATTTTACTCATACTTTCATCAAATATCCTATTGGCAGCCAGGTCCAAAAGATACAGACACCTGCAGTGTTTGTCAGGAAATTTGGTCAGCAGTATCAAATTTGTATCTAAGAATATAGGATTCTGGATTCGACATTAGAAAAGTAGTTACCGACTCAGAATCAAAAACTTACTTGGAGAATATTTCGACAGGGTCACCCTGTCTTCTTCAGCTCACTGTTGCTGTTGTGGCAGCGAGGCCTGGTGGGACGACTGTTGTGTGGGGTGAGCGGTTGTCAGGATCTGATTGTAGATGGGGGGAAGTTCAAAGTCTTGATCTCTGTTCAGGCTGGGGCGTCTGGTCTTAATTTTGATGGCTTCTTTAATTTTTCTTTTTGTGAGGAAGGGCTCTGTAGATAAGATCTTGGTTTCCTGGGGGCTGAAACTGTGGCCTGTGGCTTGTAGATGTTCATGTATGGCAGAAGTAGATCGGTTTTGGTGTTCCTGTAGACAGGTGGTGAGTGGTCTTGCTGTCTCGCCAATGTAGGTATGGGTACAGTCTTGACACCCTACCTGGTACACTCACCACACTGCTTGAGGGGGTCCATCTTGTATTTGACATGGGTCAGTTGCTGGCGTAGGGAGTTGGTGGGTTTGTGGAACACTTTGCATCCATGTTGTTGGAAGGTCCTAGCTAGATGCTCTGAGACTCCTTTAATGTAAGGGATCCCCACTTTCACACTGTCCGTATCTGTAGAAGAAGGGCAGCGAACTCGAGGGTTGTCCCACATCCATGCAGGTATCCATTAGCGGAAAGGGCAGTCTTGATGTGTTCTTCTTCTTTCAGCTCTTCCTCCTTAGTGGAACACAGTACAGAGGCTCTGTGCATGAGGGTGTTGACAACAGATCTCTTGTGCTGGAGGGGGTGGTTAGAGTGAAAGTTCAGATATTGGTCAGTGTGGGTGGGTTTCCTATAGACAGTGGTCTCCACCCTGTCGTCATGGGTTCGGGTGATGAGAGTGTCTAGGAACGGGATCTTCCCTTCTGCTTCAGTTTCCGAAGTGAATTGGATACTGTCGTCGATGGAATTCAGGTGAGTGGTGAAGCTGTCAACCTCCGTCTCCTGTATGCGGGTCATGGTGTCATCCACATAGTGGTACCACATGCTGGGAGGGTTGGCAGCGGTCTAAGGGCTACTTTTTCAAAATGTCCATGTCCAGGTTGGCTACCACTGAGATAGTGGCGAACCCATGGCAGCTCCTTGTTTCTGCTGGTAGAACTCATGGTTGAATGAAAAGTAGGTGCTAGCGAGGCACAGTTCCAACAGTTCTAGCACCTGTTCTGTTGTGAGTTCACACCGGTGACGAAGGTGGTAGTCATCCTCAATCTTCTCCGAATGACTTGGAGAGCCATGGGTACAGGGATGCGAGTGAAAAGTGCACAAACATCATAGGAGACAAGTTTCTCCCCTGGAGCCAGTTGCTGGTTTTCCATCTTCTGTACAAAGTCTGTGCTGTTGACTATGTGGTGCTCGGTCTGCCCGACTGAAGGTCCCAATATTTGTGTCAGGAATTTGGAGGCATTGTACATGACACTGCCACAGCTGGACACAATGGGGCGGAGGGGGGCATCCTTCTTGTGTATCTTGGGTAATCTATACAGCTTAGACGTGGATTCTGAAGTGGGGTAAAGACGTTGGTAAAGATTAGGGGAGATAGAATCTTCTTTCTTCCATTTCTTTAACAGGTTGATAAGCTGGTTTTTCACTTTCTTTTCTTCATGAAGAAAGTGAAAAACCAGCTTGTCAACCTATTAAAGAAATGGAAGAAAGAAGATTCTATCTCCCCTAATCTTTACCAAGTCTTTACCCCACTTCAGAATTCACGCTAAGCTGTATGGATTACCCAAGATACACAAGAAGGATGCCCCCCTCCGCCCCATTGTGTCCAGCTGTGGCAGTGTCATGTACAATGCCTCCAAATTCCTGACACAAATATTGGGACCTTCAGTCAGGCAGACCGAGCACCACATAGTCAACAGCACAGATTTTGTACAGAAGATGGAAACCAGCAACTGGCTCCAGGGGAGAAACTTGTCTCCTATGATGTTTGTGCACTTTTCACTCGCATCCCTGTACCCAAGGCTCTCCAAGTCATTCGAGAGAAGATTGAGGATGACTACCACCTTCGTCACCGGTGTGAACTCACAACAGAACAGGTGCTAGAACTGCTGGAACTGTGCCTCACTAGCACCTACTTTTCGTTCAACCATGAGTTCTACCAGCAGAAACAAGGAGCTGCCATGGGTTCACCAGTATCTCCAGTGGTAGCCAACCTGTACATGGGACATTTTGAAAAAGTAGCCCTTGAGACCGCTGCCAACCCTCCCAGCATGTGGTACCGCCATGTGGATGACACCATGACCCGCATACAGGAGACGGAGGTTGACAGCTTCACCACTCACCTGAATTCCATCGACGACAGTATCCAATTCACTTCGGAAACTGAAGCAGAAGGGAAGATCCCTTTCCTGGACACACTCATCACCCGAACCCATGACGACAGGGTGGAGACCACCGTCTATAGGAAACCCACCCACACTGACCAATATCTGAACTTTCACTCTAACCACCCCCTCCAGCACAAGAGATCTGTTGTCAACACCCTCATGCACAGAGCCTCTGTACTGTGTTCCACTAAGGAGGAAGAGCTGAAAGAAGAACACACAAGACTGCCCTTTCCGCTAATGGATATCCTGCATGGATGTGGGACAACCCTCGAGTTCGCTACCCTTCTTCTACAGATACGGACAGTGAAAGTGGGGATCCCTTACATTAAAGGAGTCTCAGAGCGTCTAGCCAGGACCTTCCAACAACATGGATGCAAAGTGTTCCACAAACCCACCAACTCCCTACGCCGGCAACTGATCCATGTCAAAGACAAAATGGACCCCCTCAAGCAGTGTGGTGTAGTGTACCAGGTAGGGTGTCAAGACTGTACCCATACCTACATTGGCGAGACAGCAAGACCACTCACCACCTGTCTACAGGAACACCAAAACCGATCTACTTCTGCCATACATGAACATCTACAAGCCACAGGCCACAGTTTCAGCCCCCAGGAAACCAAGATCTTATCTAAAGAGCCCTTCCTCACAAAAAGAAAAGTTAAAGAAGGCATCGAAATTAAGACCAGACGCCCAGCCTGAACAGAGATCAAGACTTTGAACTTCCCCCCATCTACAATCAGATCCTGACAACCGCTCACCCCACACAACAGTCGTCCCACCAGGCCTCGCTGCCACAACAGCAACAGTGAGCTGAAGAAGACAGGGTGACCCTGTCGAAATATTCTCCAAGTAAGTTTTTGATTCTGAGTCTGTAACTACTTTTCTAAAATTTGTATCTGTCAAATGGATGGAACTTGAGTGTGTGGTTCCAGTCTTCCAAGCTGAACCCATAGGAGATTCAACACTGAGTAGGAGTTGGTTGGCATTGAAAAATTCCATTATTAATTTAAGCAACTCTGAAGAGAATCGAACCCATGTTCTCTCACTATGGAATCCATGACATTAACCACTGCGCCATGGCGGCTGGTTCTGTTGTCATTTTGTGTGCTTTGCTCATTTTAACCCCTTTGTTTTCCTCCCACATGCATCCCTTCTCCTGACCCGGTCTCCCTTTTTCCCCATCTCCTCCCATCTCTCTCTTACCTCTGTTTCCTATCATCTTTTCTCCTAGATTGTTAAATATTGATCACTGAATTTTTTTTTTTTTTTTTTTTTTTAAACACAGGTTTGCAGAACACATGTTCAAGGTGCATGGCGAGGCAAACCCACAAGACCTTGCCGCTGAAGGTCATATCCTTGGCAATGAAGGTCATGCCCATGGTCCAGGCTGATGACTTAAGCACAAGCATTTTTTTTTTCTCCTTTTTTTTTTGTGTGTGATCTTTTTCTTCTTGTTGAACTGTTCTCAAAGGGTTTCTGGTGGGTTTTGTCTGGTTTGATTCTTGAGGGGGAAATTTATCTGGACTTTCATGACAAGTTTTTGAACTTGGTGGGCCGTTCTTCTGGAATCAGGGTCAGTTTATGTAATCAGTCCTTCACTTCATAACTTTTCTGGTGGAACAAAGTGTCATCGTTCTATTGTTTTTTTATTTAAGCGTGTACATGTGTCTGCTATTAGTATTTGTCATTTAGAAAGATACTGGTCCATGACATTTGTTTATGTACTCATCTTCTGATTTTCTCGAAATTTTCCAAAATATAGGAAGTTCATATAGAAGTGTCAGTCACAGGCAGTAGATAGGAACGTAGTGTGACATGAACTAAATGGTAATTTTCTTCTGTTTTTTTTTTTTTAACCCAAAGTATAGGAAATTTGTGTAGAAATGTTGGTAATCTGGAGTAGGTAGCAGCTTAACTTGATATAAACGTAATGAGTTTTAAACGAGGTAGAAAGCTTCAGAGATGGGATGGGGGGTATAAGAGAGGGAGAGGGATGTGTCAGGGCTTGTTGCCGCAAACTGATGCGTTTGTTGTTTTTTTGTCAAATGTCCAACACTGAAATTTTCTTAGGTGAAAATCATAAAACTTTATCAAAATTAAAAAACACAGTCACATGCAAGTAAATCACACCAGAATGCAATTAACGATGTCAAAATTATGTTTGGGGGATTGCTTTTAGTGCCATTCGTCTTAGAAGCATCAAAAGAAACCTGATTAGTAATTGATCACTTCCTGCAAGCAGATTGCCATCTTTGGAATCACAATGGAACCCCACTATGAGACCCTGAAAATATCATGACAGGGGTCTTCACAGGGACGTAGACTGGCCGCCAGGTCACAAAATGTCATGAGAGGGGTCTTCACAGACAGGTGGATTGACCCGTCCATTCACAAAATGTAAAAATTCTCAGAACTTGTGACTGTAATGTTTCTGCATGGAAGAAAATCAAAGTCTGGTTCCGACCCCACCCCCCTCCCCCTCCCCTCCCCTCACCAGGGTCCAATGTTCTGCTGCCAGTGAACCCTCACAAAGGAAATTTTGTGTGTACACTTCTATGCTGACAGCTCAGCACGGTTTTTGTTATGTGTGCAATGAGAATCGGATTGTAAGGGTTAATGTGAAGTACAGGGTATTCACATTCAAAACACTGGTGGGAGTGTGTCTCCGAGGTGCAAGTCTACAGACGTAGGACACGGTTTTAAAGCTGGGCTCGGTCTATGACTGATTTTCAGATAAGTTCTCAAATTTGCAGGGGAGTGTGTGTTTATATTTTTTGTTTATTTTAGTTTGTTTTTTACTTACTTGTCTTTTTGGTAGTTTATGTCTGACATTAACTCATTCTTTCTTGTATGAAGTACAATAGTTCTTATAATGCTGGGATACAAGTGAATATTATCATGAGGGGACCTTGTTTCATTTTTTTGTGTACAACTGTTTATTTGTCATAATCTGTGTGCTTACTTTCATGTATTGCATGTTTAACCGTCTAGGACTTTTTTGTATGTCACCAAGTTAAATAGGCCTTTGTGTATCTTCACATTTGTTTGTCACTGTACATTCTTAGATGTTTAAATTTTTCATCCAAAGTTTTGCTTATATTTCAGTCAGTGTTGGTGGTACATAAAATCGTAACTGATAAACGAATGAAAAAAGAGTTTTCTTCGTTAAAATGAAGCTTATTTTTAAAATATGAAAAAAAGGAAGTCTATACAAACTGTTGAAACTCATTCATTCAAAGAAAAAAAAAAAAACAATGATTCAGCTTTAACATTCTGCAGAGCAGTTTAAGTATGTGTTTAGATGGAACAGACCAGCAGGAAGCCACATTTACACTTTTCCCCCATCATTGCAATACCCATAGTACAGCAAGAAGGTAAGGTAGATTCACAGAGATATATGTTGTTAATATTTCAGTGAGCATATCAGCGAACTTTGCATTCCAAAGAGTTGAGAGCCTTTTTTTTCATCACACATAATTCTTATCAAGTAGATTCTGTGAGTTAGTGCCCTTCAGCTTCAGACCATTTCTGTCAGCAGTGAACGCAGAGAAGTGCTGTTTGGGTTGCGTATTAATGCCTTTTTTTCTTTTCGAATTGTGATTTAGGGGATTAATAATATATTCTTTAGCTTGTTCAGATATCTGAACTGAACAGATTTGGGCATGAAAACATACGTTTTTACCATACATTGCAGTTTGTGACCAGTTTCTGTCCTTCCCCTGTGTTACTGGAAGTTACTAGAATCAAACACTTTATTAGAAAAGTAGTTACCAGACTCAGAATCAAAAACTTACTTGGAGAATATTTCGACAGGGTCGACCCTGTCTTCTTCAGCTCACTGTTGCTGTTGTGGCAGCGAGGCCTGATGGGACGACTGTTGTGTGGGGTGAGCGGTTGTCAGGATCTGATTGTGTAGATGGGGGAAGTTCAAAGCCTTGATCTCTGTTCAGGCTGGGGCATCTGGTCTTGATTTCGATGGCTTCTTTAACTTTTCTTTTCGTGAGGAAGGGTTCTGTAGATAAGATCTTGGTTTCTTGGGGGCTGAAACTGTGGCCTGTGGCTTGTAGATGTTCATGTATGGCAGAAGTAGATTGGTTTTGGTGTTCCTGTAGACGGGTGGTGAGTGGTCTTGCTGTCTCGCCAATATAGGTATGGGTACAGTCCTGACACCCTACCTGGTACACTACACCACACTGCTTGAGGGGGTCCGTTTTGTTTTGATATGGGTCAGTTGCTAGCGTAGGGAGTTGGTGGGTTTGTGGAACACTTTGCATCCATGTTGTTGGAAGGTCCAGGCTAGACGCTCTGAGACTCCTTTAATGTAAGGGATCCCCACTTTCACACTGTCCGTATCTGTAGAAGAAGGGTAGCGAACTCGAGGGTTGTCCCACATCCATGTAGGGTATCCATTAGCAGAAAGGGCAGTCTTGATGTGTTCTTCTTCTTTCAGCTCTTCCTCCTTGGTGGAAACACAGTACAGAAGCTCTGTGCATGAGGGTGTTGACAACAATCTCTTGTGCTGGAGGGGGTGGTTAGAGTGAAAGTTCAGATATTGGTCAGTGTGGGTGGGTTTCCTATAGACGGTGGTCTCCACCCTGTCGTCATGGGTTCGGGTGATGAGTGTGTCCAGGAAATGGGATCTTCCCTTCTGCTTCAGTTTCCGAAGTGAATTGGATACTGTCGTCGATAGAATTCAGGTGAGTGGTGAAGCTGTCAACCTCCGTCTCCTGTATGCAGGTCATGGTGTCATCCACATAGTGGTACCACATGCTGGGAAGGTTGGCAGCGGTCTCAAGGGCTACTTTTTCAAAATGTTCCATGTACAGGTTGGCTACCACTGGAGATAGTGGCGAACCCATGGCAGCTCCTTGTTTCTGCTGGTAGAACTCATGGTTGAATGAAAAGTAGGTGCTAGTGAGGCACAGTTCCAACAGTTCTAGCACCTGTTCTGTAGTGAGTTCACACCGGTGACGAAGGTGGTAGTCATCCTCAATCTTCTCCCGAATGACTTGGAGAGCCTTGGGTACAGGGATGCGAGTGAAAAGTGCGCAAACATCATAGGAGACAAGTTTCTCCCCTGGAGCCAGTTGCTGGTTTTCCATCTTCTGTACAAAATCTGTGCTGTTGACTATGTGGTGCTCGGTCTGCCCGACTGAAGGTCCCAATATTTGTGTCAGGAATTTGGAGGCATTGTACATGACACTGCCACAGCTGGACACAATGGGGCGGAGGGGGCATCCTTCTTGTGTATCTTGGGTAATCTATACAGCTTAGACGTGGATTCTGAAGTGGGTAAAGAGTTGGTAAAGATTAGGGAAAATAGAATCTTCTTTCTTCCATTTCTTTAAAGGTTGATAAGCTGGTTTTTCACTTTCTTCGTAGGGTCAGTCTTGAGTTTTTCATAGGTGTCTGTATCACTGAGAAGGTCTGTACTTTCTTGTTGTACTCATCTTTCGGTAACAATACTGTGGTCCTACCTTTGCAGCTGGAAGGATGACGATGCCGTCATCCTGTCTCAAGTTTTTCAGGGCTTGTTTTTCCTCTCGGGAAATGTTGGACTTGGGTGGCTTACTGGACTTTATGACTTTGACCACTTCGCTCCGTAGGCTGTCAGCTGTGGCTTTGTCTTTGATCTGGCTGCACACTGCTTCAGTGGAAGCTACGATTTCCTTGACTGGAATCGATGTGGGTGCAACACAGAAGTTAAGTCCTTTCTTCAGCACACTTGATTCACTGTCACTGAGAGCACGGTTGGAGAGATTGATAATCCATTTGTTGGTGTCTATGGCATTGGAGGTCAGTAAGTTTCCGTTAGGATGTTGTTTTCGGCGAAAGCGTTCGAACTTGTCGCGTTGCCTGTGTTTGTAAACATTGAACTCGTGCGCATGCGCGAGGCGGCCTGAAAGTAAAATGTCGTCTGCTATTTCCTGTGGGAGGATTCTGTGAAGTTCCGCGTTTGTCTCTCGGATTTCGTTATCGAGCCTCCGGATGTTGTGGTCGCATTGTCTGATTCTTTCTTGGATCAAAAGTTGTTCAGCTTTCTTCAAGATCTGGGAAGCATTGATTCCCTTCACACAAGTTTTTAAATGTAGGCTTGGGGGTTCAGGTCACTCCCCCAAGCCTACATTTAAAAACTTGTGTGAAGGGAATCAATGCTTCCCAGATCTTGAAGAAAGCTGAACAACTTTTGATCCAAGAAAGAATCAGACAATGCGACCACAACATCCGGAGGCTCGATAACGAAATCCGAGAGACAAACGCGGAACTTCACAGAATCCTCCCACAGGAAATAGCAGACGACATTTTACTTTCAGGCCGCCTCGCGCATGCGCACGAGTTCAATGTTTACAAACACAGGCAACGCGACAAGTTCGAACGCTTTCGCCGAAAACAACATCCTAACGGAAACTTACTGACCTCCAAGCCATAGACACCAACAAATGGATTATCAATCTCTCCAACCGTGCTCTCAGTGACAGTGAATCAAGTGTGCTGAAGAAAGGACTAACTTCTTGTTGCGCCCACATCGATTCCAGTCAAGGAAATCGTAGCTTCCACTGAAGCAGCTGTGCACCCAATCAAAGACAAAGCCACAGCTGACAGCCTACGGAGCGAAGTGGTCAAAGTCATAGAAGTCCAGTAAGCCACCCAAGTCCAACATTTCCGAGAGGAAAAACAAGCCCTGAAAAACTTGAGACAGGATGACGGCATCGTCATCCTTCCAGCTGACAAAGGTAGGACCACAGTATTGTTACCGAAAGATGAGTACAACAAGAAAGTACAGACTCTTCTCAGTGATACAGACACCTATGAAAAACTCAAGACTGACCCTACGAAGAAAGTGAAAAACCAGCTTATCAACCTATTAAAGAAATGGAAGAAAGAAGATTCTATTTCTCCTAATCTTTACCAACGTCTTTACCCCACTTCAGAATCCACGTCCCAAGCTGTATGGATTACCCAAGATACACAAGAAGGATGCCCCCCTCCGCCCATTGTGTCCAGCTGTGGCAGTGTCATGTACAATGCCTCCAAATTCCTGACACAAATATTGGGACCTTCAGTCGGGCAGACCGAGCACCACATAGTCAACAGCACAGATTTTGTACAGAAGATGGAAAACCAGCAACTGGCTCCAGGGGAGAAACTTGTCTCCTATGATGTTTGTGCACTTTTCACTCGCATCCCTGTACCCAAGCTCTCCAAGTCATTCGGGAGAAGATTGAGGATGACTACCACCTTCGTCACCGGTGTGAACTCACTACAGAACAGGTGCTAGAACTGTTGGAACTGTGCCTCACTAGCACCTACTTTTCATTCAACCATGAGTTCTACCAGCAGAAACAAGGAGCTGCCATGGGTTCGCCACTATCTCCAGTGGTAGCCAACCTGTACATGGAACATTTTGAAAAAGTAGCCCTTGAGACCGCTGCCAACCCTCCCAGCATGTGGTGCCACTATGTGGATGACACCATGACCCGCATACAGGAGACGGAGGTTGACAGCTTCACCACTCACCTGAATTCCATCGATGACAGTATCCAATTCACTTCGGAATCTGAAGCAGAAGGGAAGATCCTGTTCCTGGACACACTCATCACCCGAACCCATGACGACAGGATGGAGACCACCGTCTATAGGAAACCTACCCACACACACTGACCAATATCTGAACTTTCACTCTAACCACCCCCTCCAGCACAAGAGGTCTGTTGTCAACACCCTTATGCACAGAGCCTCTGTACCGTGTTCCACCAAGGAGGAAGAGCTGAAAGAAGAAGAACACATCAAGACTGCCCTTTCTGCTAATGGATACCCTACATGGATGTGGGACAACCCTCGAGTTTGCCTCCCTTCTTCTACAGATACGGACAGTGTGAAAGTGGGGATCCCTTACATTAAAGGAGTCTCAGAGCGTCTAGCCAGGACCTTCCAACAACATGGATGCAAAGTGTTCCACAAACCCACCAACTCCCTACGCCAGCAACTGACCCATGTCAAAGACAAAACGGACCCCCTCAAGCAGTGTGGTGTAGTGTACCAGGTAGGGTGTCAAGACTGTACCCACACCTACATTGGCGAGACAGCAAGACCACTCACCACCTGTCTACAGGAACACCAAAACCAATCTACTTCTGCCATACATGAACATCTACAAGCCACAGGCCACAGTTTCAGCCCCCAAGAAACCAAGATCTTATCTACAGAACCCTTCCTCACAAAAAGAAAAGTAAAAGAAGCCATCGAAATCAAGACCAGACGCCCCAGCCTGAACAGAGATCAAGGTTTTGAACTTCCCCCATCTACAATCAGATCCTGACAACCACTCACCCCACACAACAGTCGTCCCACCAGGCCTCGCTGCCACAACAGCAACAGTGAGCTGAAGAAGACAGGGCGACCCTGTCGAAATATTCTCCAAGTAAGTTTTTGATTCTGAGGCTGTAACCACTTTTCAAATGTCAAATCCAGAATCCAGAAACCTATATTCTTAAACACTTTATTGTCTGTTGAAAACTACCGTTAAAAAGGTTTCTTTTAATACCTACATATATGGTAGATAGCAAGAAATTCTGATTTATCAATAGAGAAATGATGACTACCTGCATATATAGTAGATAGCAAAAAATTCTGATTTAGCAATAGAAAAATGATGACTATGTATGGTAGGTAGCAAGAAATTCTGATTTAACAATAGAGAAATGATGACTACCTGCATATATGGTAGATAGCAAAAAATTCTGATTTAACAATAGAGAAATGATGACTACATTAAGGTCAGTGTATTAGCGCATAAGAGTTAACATTACATTTGAACAGTAGTAAAATGGATAATACCCAAGTGTGAACACAGTACAATGTTCAGGACGAAATTAAAATCAGTATTATTTTTTAAAACTAAACATTCAATGTAAGTGCATTTGTTTGGGAATAGAAAATACATAAGTCATCACATTAACGAGTAATATCAAGACACAATAGGTAAAAGTTATGGAGGAAATGACAAGAGATCACCAGTTACCACCTTACACCATAGAAATATCTTCCCAGAAACATTTGCATTTGTACAAACTTGTACATAGATCACGCATGTCCACACATTTGTCTCTGTCATATGAAGATCTGTTATCAGGAATTGCAGGACAATGTATATTGTTGAGCTTGGAGATGGTGAAGTTTGGAGATTGACCTGCTGTTTGGTATCTACCTTTAGGGGAATGTTGCGTACAGAAGATGATGGCAGTGTACGTTACACTAGAAAGAATAAAAAGTTAACAAGACTTTACTTACACATGATATTTGTTACAGAAACACTTGTGCTTATCCAATTTTTTGTTAACCTAGAACCTTTTCCCTCAAAATCCTCATTGTCTGCTGTCATCCGTGTTCTCATCCATCCATCTTGTGGCCCGTTTCCCTGTCAGAGTTTGCTATGTCTTTCTGCTATGGTTTAATGTGGACTTTGTCTGTGGGTTGTTGCCAAGTATCTTTCTGGGAAATAAAGGAACCAATTATCAATTATGATTGTGTGTTTTATGTGCTGTGTGGGTGAATTGTTTTTGGCTGCAATGTGTGTAGAAATGTCCAGGTACTATCATGGTCAAACCAGCGCTATGAAGGCGACGTAGAAACTTTTTTTCATGCAGACTGCAATCCAATCCTTTCCAGCTGTCAGCCACATGTCTGACTGTTTTCAGGAGGATGACGTCAGGGAGCAAAAGAGGACATAGCACAGCCTGATTTAGAATTAAAAGAAGGATGGGGAGGGGGGAGGGGGGGGGAGTATTATGCTAAGTGAGAACAACTCTACAGAAGACTTTTTTTTTTTGTCCTCAAAACAGGAAGTACTGTCTGTGATTGTTCCTGGGGAAGTGATGGCCATTTTGTAGTGGGAGGACTTCAGGCTGACTAAACCTGACGACCATCCATCTGGAAAGAGAGAACCCAGTTTGACTTAGAACTACAAAATAGCTCTTTCTTTTTCACTCGTTTAGGCAAATGAAGAGCCTTTACAACAGCGTTGATGGCAAACAGAAATAAAAGAAAGTGATGTTACTCTGCACAAACACATGTCCTTTATCACAAAGAGCGTAAGAAAACTGAAACAGATGGCAGCGTTGCTGAAAATAAGCCCAAACGCATGCACACACACACACACATACGCGCACAAAGGGCAAAGTAACACTGATTTATACATGCTACAAACTGACAAGTGAGTGTTCGATGAATGTTTCTTCTCAGATGTCAAAATACATGAGACAATACTGATTTGATTTCAGCCTGCATCACAAAGGACCGTGTCGAAATCCACCGGCCGGAGACATGTACCTGCTCAAAATACCTGTAGAGTGGACATCAAACAGGGGCCATAACTGCAAGACACATGTGGTCGGCATAACCAGGAAGGCCATTCATTTGACTTCATTCACCACTCATCGCCTCAATATTCATGCACGGGACGGCCTGGGTGAAAATCTACCCATGAATCTAAAGAAGAACCCTCCGACAGCATACACGCTGGTTGAATATTCACCCACAGTCGCCGATATAGTGACACTTGCATGGCATGAGTATTGGATTAAAAATTAAAACAAAAAACAACCCAAAAAAAGGTGTTACATATATGAAGCACATGATTATAATGTCTTGGGTGGAAATTCAGCCAAATTTTGTTAAACAATTATTTGGTATAGTCCTCTTCTGAACTCAGGGTTATACAATGGCAACATCATAGATGAACTTGAAGTCAGACCCAAGGGAGTGTGCGCGCACACACACACACACACGCACACGCACAAATTGCTATGTTCACAAAGGAAAGGTTCATATTAATGGAGTGGGGAGGGGGTTCTCGGTGGAAGAGGGGTCCATGGGTCGCTGAGGCTGCAGTGGGGGCCTGGACAACACCCTAGTCAGGCAGCATTGGGGTGGGGGTGGGCGAAGGAATGCAATTACGTTTCGGCAAAACTGGAAAGGGAAAGAACGCGTCTAGCTCTGTGCTTGAGCATGGCACATTATTTCCCTTGTACTGTGTCTGACGTGCTACGTCATAGTTCTCGAACGTTCCAGAATACGACATGATTGTTGTCTGGTTTAAGACACATGGCGTTTCTTGAACATTCGAATCGATGATCTATGAATAATTGAGACACACACACACACACACACACACACACCACACTCACACACACACACACACACACACACACACACACAGTCCGCTATGGATGAAAGACTTTGACCTTGTTACCAGAGTCGGCCTTTTTTCTGTCTGGGCTGATTCAACGAGAGGTCAGAACCAGTTCTTGCATGCACATCATGTCAGTCACCGTTAAGCCCCCTCAGGTGTCCAGGAATACGAATTGGATTCTTCTCAGCAATTATCAAAACAAAACAGACAAACAACAACAAAGACAACAACAAAGGAAAAAAAAAAAGCTTCCTGGGCTCCTGATTCAAGCATGGCATCTCTCCATAACCCTTGTCCAAGATCACATCCTACAGGGTACATTAGAAGTGGAGATTTTTTTTTTTTTTTTTTTTTTAATGAGGTGTTAAAACATGACTGGCTGCATCTCTACCCTCGTGATGCATGATTGAGACATTCTTAAACTGCCCGAAGGTGCACCATGGTAGATAAACCTCTACGTCAGGGGGAAAATAACAACATCAACGATAAGACCAATGTCTGAGACTCACTGAGGACAATGACGAATCACTTACTGCCGTATTCATCCGTCGCCTTGTTCGGCGGCACACAGACCCTTCCCCCCCCCCCCCCCCCCCCCCCCCCTTTTTTTTTTTCTCTCTAACTCTCCTTGACTTTGTTCTTACGGTGAAAACCTGTTGGGAATTTGCAAGAAGCGAAATAATGACGATGGGAGAAGGCAGTTTTGGGGAGTTTGTTTGCTTGCCTTTGTATTGTTTTGTTTGCTTGTCTTTGTTTTGTTTTGTTTTGTTTGCCTTTGTTTTGTTTTGTTTGCCTTTGTATTGTTTTGTTTGCTTGTCTTTGTTTTGTTTTGTTTGTTTGCCTTGTTTTGTTTGTTGCCTTTGTTTTGTTTTGTTTGCTTGCCTTTGTTTTGCTTTGTTTGCTTTCTGGACCACGTGTCTGATACTCCCATCCGTCCAGTCTGCCGACTCTGTTTTAAAACAATCTGAAGACGCACCTGTCTAGACAACTATCGCACTGTGCTACGTCGCGAGCTTTCGTTTATTGTTGAAGTTGGTGGTGGGGGTGTGCGGGTGGGTGGGTGGGTGGGTGGGTTGGGGTGGGGGATCTGTATCTACTGGTGTGGGCTGGAGGGGATGGGGGCTTTTTCAGTATAAATCGTGTCCCCCGCCTCCTGGTAATTCTGTGTAAATCGTTTTCTTCTTTGTTTGACTTTTTTTTTTTTTTTTTTTTTTTTTGACTCTGCCATGTTGATTGATTGTGATCTGTCTTTACCCCATGATCCACCGTTTTTTGTTTCAGCCTTTGTGACCCATGCTCTTGTCTTCGTTCTAGAGAGTCTTTACAGTGTGTGTGTGTGTGTGTGTGTGTGTGTGTGTGTGTGTGTGTGTGTGTGTGTGCGTGCCTGCGTGCGTGGTGTGTGTTGTGTGTGTGTGTGTGTGTGTGTGTGTGTGTGTGTGACAGACAGATCGACAGAGAGAGAAAAAGAGAGACGGAAACACACATGTGACACAGGCGCAGAGAGAGACAGAGACAGAGAGAGTATGCGTGTAATAAATGTACTTTGATAATTTTCCACATTGTTTCACTGGTGATGAAAATTTCAAGGAATGGCAGGCACTCTCTACACGTCGTAGTCATGTGTGTTGTAAAGTCTTTTTTCTTTCGATTGTGACAACCCTGAAAGG
>CM065736.1:40189472-40191972 GCA_033310375.1 Conus canariensis
TTTTCTGTATGTATTCAGTTTGTTTGTTTTGATAAATTACATGTATGATGTTCACACACCCTTCACAAAGGGCCGTGGCTATTGTGAATAAATTCATCCGACTCTCCTCTCTCCTCTCTCTCTCTCTCTCTCTCTCTCTCTCTCTCTGTCCGAACGTACACTGCGCCCGTGTATGTGATGTATATGTGCCTGCCGACATGCGCTCATAAACACAAACATATACTACTAAAAACAATTGAAGTACCACCCCTAATTTTTGTATGCAATTTTTAAAAAGCTCTGATAAACCAATTAATATTGATAATTGAATAAACTCTGCTGGATAAGCTTACCCGTTCTCAAATACTACTCCTCGTGCATTTTTGTTATGTTAAAGTCGGTCAGCAGTTATCTACCGCGTCGCATCTGAGGCAAAAAAATCCCGAGAAATTATCGAACTTGTGTCGCTCCCAGATTTTGACACAGATACAGCAAGAAAAAAAAATGTGATGCACGTGAAAGCAAGGTCTTTTCTGAGCAGAATTGCAATCAGTTAGCACATTTGACGGGTATAAAAAGTCGCGAAATTTAGGAAGATTTAACCATGCCTGCGAGACAACGACCAAGCAACACCGACAGAGGAATACGATAGCATGGTACCAAGAAGGTATTGGCTTGAGGGAGATTGGTCGACGGCTTGGAGTGAGTCACCCAGTCATTCTGAGGCTCAGAGACCGTTGGCTTAACACTGGAAGTGTTGAAGAACAGCAGGGACGTGGACGGACGAGAAGCACCTCCAGACAGCAGGATCGGTTCATTGTTATCGCTTGTCTGAGAGACCGTTCAGCCAGTGCCACAGTACTCCGAGACCAGCTACGACAAGCCAGCAACGTCAACGTCAGTACCCAGACAGTTCGGAACCGGCTCCACGACGCCAACTTGAGGTCAAGGTCCCCAGCAGTGAGATCAATACTGACCCCAGCGCATCGAGCTCATCGTCGGGCCTGGGCAGCATGTCGTAGAAGGTGGACAAGAGCTGAATGGGCAACAGTACTCTTCACAGACGAGTCAAGGTTCACCCTCAGGTTCAACGACGGGCGGGTTCGCGTCTGGCGACGTCCTGGAGAACGCTACGTTGACGCTGCCGTCAGGGAGCATGACCGCTATGGAGGTGGGTCCGTGATGGTGTGGGGTGGGTTCAGCCTACGTCACAGGACCCCCCTACACCGTGTTGAAGGCCGCCTGACCGGTGCCACCTACCGCGACACCATCATCCGCCCCCTTGTGATGCCCGCCCTGAGGGCAGTTGGCCAGGGCGCCCAGTTCCAGGACGACAACGCGCTGTGCCACCGCGCCGCCATCGTGAATCAGTTCCTACAAGGGCAGCAGGTGACAAGAATGGACTGGCCTGCCAGGTCACCAGATTTGAACCCCATAGAGCATCTGTGGGACGTGCTGGGGAGGCGAGTGCGGGCCCACAACCCTCCAGCAGACACCGTGGACCAGCTGTTTCAGTTGCTGGAGCAGGAGTGGCAGGCGATCCCCCAGGACACTCTCCGCCGCCTGGTGCACTCCATGAGACGTCGATGTGACGTTTGTTTGAACGCGAACGGTGGTCATACCCGTTATTAACATCATGACATCTACCATAGACTCTTGTTACTTTTCATTTTGGGGGTATCCTCTTTAATCAAGTGTAAAACAAAGATAATTTTTTGTCACGGTGTTTGAATAAATTTGAATGGATTGAGGAATAATAAAAATAAAATATTCAATCATTAAATTATGTTCAGCTTTGTTTTCTTTCGAATGACAGCAGTTTTCCTAAGTGGTACTTCAATTGTTTTGAGTAGTGTATATATACGATTTCATTTTCTTCTGGATCCGCACATTTCCTAAACGGACCTCACACCACCCACCCACCCACCCGACCCGTTCTCTCACAATATGAGCCCATCTCCTCCCCCCCCCCCCCCCCCCCCTCACACACACACATCACATGAAACGCACGTGCTAACAAGTGGGCAGCGGGCGGTGGCGGTGGGGGTCATGTGTCTGTCCGTCTGTCGTGATGAGCCAGGAGCGTCCGTCGCCCCTGACTACGGGGGTCTGATTCACACCAAGGGAGGAACCGGCAGCTCCTATCTCCCCCCTCCCCCCTCCCCAGGGACCTGAGCGCAGTGAAGGCGATCACGATCTCATCAACTTTAAAGGACCTCATCAAGTAGCAAACCACGAGGGGGAAAGAGACAATTCAAGCCGACCCCCCTCCCCCCCCCCACCACCCACAGAAATGGGAGACCTCCATTTCCCTGACCCTTCCCCCCTTCCCCATCCCAGCCTCTGTCTCTGTCTGTCTGTCTGTCTCTCTCTCCCCCTTTCTGTCTCTCTCTCTCTGTCACACACACACACACACACACACACACACACACACACACACACACACACACTCTCTCTCTCTCTCTCTCTCCCTCCCCCTCTCTCTCTCTTCCTCTCTCTCTCCCCCCCCTCTCTCTCTCTT
>CM065736.1:40201972-40206972 GCA_033310375.1 Conus canariensis
TTTTTGAAATTATTTTGATTGACTCATTGGTATTTAAAGCTTTAACGTGTAGTATTTTTTTTACCCATTATAGTTTATCCAGTCAGAATGTCAAAAAATCCTTTTAATTGTCTGTCTTCTTTACCCATTATAATATCATCATCAGTCAATCAATCCTTCCTTTTTCTTCTGTCTGTCTTCTCCTTTCTTCTTCTTCTTCTCTCTCTCTCTTCTTCTTCTTCTTCTTCTCTCTTCTTCTTCTTCTTCTTCTCTCTCCTCCTCCTCCTCTCCTCTCTCCCCCTCTTTCTCTCTTATTTCTTCACTCTCTCTCCGTCTCCGTGTGTACCCCCGTTCCCCCTTCTTCATTCCCTCTCTTTCTTTCACACGCACTCCCTCCCTCCCTCCCTCCCTCCCTCTCCTCTCTCTCTCTCTCTCTCTCTCTCTCTCTCTCTCTCCTCTCTCTCTCTCTCTCTCTCCTCGTATGTCTCTCCACTCCCATCTCTCTATTTTCCTCTGTCTGTCTGTCTGTCTCTCTCTGTCTCTGTCTCTCTTCTCGTCTCTCTTCTCTGTCTCTCTCTCTCGCCCCCTCTTTTCTTCACTCTTGGTGTCTAAATCCCCCTTTTTTTTCTCCCTCTTTCTTTCACTCTCTCTCTCTCCTTCTCTGTATCTCCCCCCCACCTCTCCTTCCTTCCCTCCCTAGCCCCCCTCCTTCCCCCTTCTCTCGCTCTTCCCCTTAACACCTACCATTCAATTTCTCTCATCTCTCTTCCAACCCTCACCTCATCTTTCCTCCTGACTGCGACTCTTTGTCTCTTTGGTCTGGTTTGGAGTCAAATAAATGTGCAAGGCTTGGATGACATCTTTCTGTCCTTGTTCATAACTCCTCACCACCACCACCACCACCACCCTCCCCTCCACTCCCCTCCCCCTTCGGCCCTTCTCTCCTCCCCCCCCCCCCCCCCCCCCCCCCCCCCCGTCTCTTTTCCTGAAGTTTTGTAAGGCTAGGTCGGAACTAAACTGGAAGGAAAAGAAAGCTGTCGGTGTGACTAGAGTCGCCTTACTTACTGAGTTAGAGGAAGAGTCAACAGAAGACCAAGACATAGTTTTTGGCCAAAATACTAAAGAAAACCCCACGTAAAAAAATAAAAATAATTTCCACAACCTTCAAATGCTATTATTGTAAATGATTGATCTGAAGCAGGGACCGTAGTAGGGGAGATAAACAGGTTCCATTTAAATTGAAGCAGGGACCGTAGTAGGGGAGATAAACAGGTTCCATTTAATCTGAAGCAGGGACCGTGGTAGGGGAGATAAACAGTTCCATTTAATCTGAAGCAGGGACCGTAGTAGGGGAGATAAACAGTTCCATTTAATCTGAAGCACGGACCGTAGTAGGGGAGATAAACAGGTCCCATTTAATCTGAAGCAGGACCGTGATAGGGAGATAAACAGGTTCCATTTAATCTGAAGCAGGGACCGTAGTAGGGGAGATAAACAGGTTCCATTTAATCTGAAGCAGGGACCGTGGTAAGGGAGATAAACAGGTTCCATTTAATCTGAAGCACGGACCGTGGTAGGGGAGATAAACAGGTTCCATTTAATCTGAAGCAGAGACCATGGTAGGGGAGATAAAACAGGTTCCTCTGCGCATTCATTATGTTCAGGTAGCCATGGATGAGCGTCTGTTCGGTACATTTACTTCCAGTACTCTAAGCATCAGCATTTTCGAAGTGAATTCGAAAACTACGGGTGCTTAATTTCAAAATAACCTTTTCCCTGCATTTACTGAGTTAATTTGCATTGGGTGTAATTCATAAAGGTGGACATGTTTTTTTTCTTCTTCTGAATGATTAAATTGGAAGTAATTCATAACGGTAGACATGGGGTAATTTTGTTCTAAATGTTTAAATTAGAGGTAATTCATAACGGTAGACATGGGTAATTTTGCCCTAAATGTTTAAATTAGAGGTAATTCATAACGGTAGACATGGGTAATTTTGTTCTAGATGTTTAAATTAGAGGTAATTCATAACGGTAGACATCGGTAATTTTGTTCAAAATGTTTAAACTGGGAGTAATTCATAACGGTAGACATGGAATAATTTTGTTCTAAATGTTTAAATTGGAAGTAATTCATAACGGTAGACATGGAGTAATTTTGTTCTAAATGTTTAAATTAGAGGCAATTCATAACGGTAGACATCGGGTAATTTTGTCCTAAATGTTTAAATGGGGAGCAACTCATAACGATAGACATCGGGTAATTTTGTCCCAAATGTTTACATTGGAAGTAATTCATAACGGCAGACACAGGATAACTTTTTGTTCTAAATGTTTGTATTGGAAGTAAGTTTAACGGTAGACATGGGGTAATTCTGTTCAAAATGTTTCACCAAGCTGTTCATTTTAGTTTTTGCTGATATCATTCTCCTTTTCCATGAAACACTTGCGGGTTCCCAGACATACTTAAGTTTCTATGTTGAGCAGCAACAAAATTGAACTTTCAGTCAACATGAATAACCGTTTTCAGTCAAGGGGACATTTTCCCCACGAGAGATCTGGCGTTATGGTGGCATCAGGATAGCTGTGGCTTACACGTACTAATACCTCAGGATTTATTTCACAGCAAATCTAGGTCAGTTTTTCCCCCGTGAATATGGGAAACCCGGATCAAAGCATGCATGGGCTTATCAGTGTCATACAAAGTTCGAGGTATGTTTGGAAACTATTCGTTTAATATATTGATTTGAAAAAGGAATCCTAAATCCAAGCTAGCGTAAATTATGTGAAGAAAACTTGGAGCTCGTGTGAAGATGTCAATGGTGAGTGCGTTCATTCCTTTGCAACGAATATTTTTGTTTTTTTACTTGGACAGGATGACAAACGCCAAATAATTTGATATGCGGACATAATCTAGATACCTCATATATATGACCTTATTCTCTGAGGTGCATTACATAATGGTTTCAGTCAGTATAAACGGACGAAGCTAGGATTACCCGCCAAAGCGCATAAGATTGTGTACGGCTTAGATCACAGAGGACAAATGATATGGGCTTCACGTCTTCGCAGCTGTCAACATATCAATGATCTGGACATAGCTGGTGATCCATGGGTTTTAAAGGCAGTAACAACTGTGCAATATATCAAAAAGCGATTGATCGATTGCTGTAGGCAGGAACCGAACAGCCAGCTTCACAACAGCGACATATTCACGGTGTCTTGAAATTTTAAGATTACAATTCTTATATAACCTCATTTCTTATGCAGTGTCTTGGACGTTTAAATAACGGAGGAAGTACATTGAGTATTGCAGGTCGTTCAAACAGATACATACCAGCCGGCATTGAAATGAATTTAATTTGTCAATTTCGTCAGGCAGGTGTAGTGAAGAGAATGAAGCAAATGTTATTGTATACAGCGTTGCAAGAACCACATCATGATCAAACACTGCTAACATTTTTAAACAGTCGAGACGCAAATCAAACGGCAATTTTTTTCTCTCTCAACAGACAAAAAGACGCAAACAAAATAAAACAAAGCTACAAAAACGCTTGTAATTTTTTCTTCGTAAACGCTCTAAAAAAAAACAAAAAACGTAAGATGATGCACCATTGACAAATATGACTGATTTGCATGTATCTTGATGTAAAACTGTTTCCATCAATACTTTGAACTCCAAACACTGAACTATCATTTATCTTGGATGTCCCTCGGAATCGGAAAGGAAGATGAGCCGTGCCATCACTCGCGGACACACATCTACCCCTGTCAGCTGTGGAAACTTCACACCGCAAGGCTGCAGTTAATGCCAGGACAATACTGTTGCAGCAGAATCAAGCTGCAGAGACTGACGTTATGCCATACAATACTGTTGCAGCAGAATCAAGCTGCAGAGACTGACGTATGCCATACAATACTATTGCAGCAAAATCAAGCTGCAGAGACTGACGTTATGCTATACAATACGCTTGCAGCAGAATCAAGCTGCAGAGACTGACGTTATGCCATACAATACTACTGCAGCAGATTCAAGCTGCAAAGACTGACGTTATGCCATACAATACTGTTGCAGCAGAACCAAGCTGCAGAGACTGACGTTATGCCATACAATACTATTGCAGCAGATTCAAGCTGCAGAGACTGACGTTATGCCATACAATACTGTTGCAGCAGATTCAAGCTGCAGAGACTGACGTTATGCCATACAATACTCAGCAGCAGAATCAAGCTGCAAAGACTGACGTTATGCTATACAATACTGTTGCAGCAGAACCAAGCTGCAGAGACTGACGTTATGCCATACAATACTCTTGCAGCAGAATCAAGCTGCAGAGACTGACGTTATGCAATACATACTCTTGCAGCAGAATCAAGCTGCAGACACTGAAGTTATGCCCTTACAATACTGTTGCAGCAGAATAGAGACTGAAGTTATGCCATACAATACAATACGTTGCAGCAGAATAAGAGACTGAAGTTATGCCATACAATACTGTTGCAGCAGAATAGAGACTGAAGTTATGCCCTACAATACTGTTGCAGCAGAAAGAGACTGAAGTTATGCCATACAATACTGTTGCAGCAGAATAGAGACTGAAGTTATGCCATACAATACTGTTGCAGCAGAATAGAGACTGAAGTTATGCCATACAATACTGTTGCAGCAGAATAGAGACTGAAGTTATGCCCGTACAATACTGTTGCAGCAGAACAGAGACTGAAGTTATGCCATACAATACAATACTGTTGCAGCAGAATAGAGACTGAAGTTATGCCATCAACAATACTGTTGCAGCAGAATAGAGACTGAAGTTATGCCCTACAATACTGTTACAGATGTTGCAGCCAGAACAGAGACTCAAGTTATGCCATACAATACAATACTGTTGCAGCAGAATAGAGACTGACGTTATGCCCGTACAATACTGTTGCAGCAGAACAGAGACTGACGTTATGCCCGTACAATACTGTTGCAGCAGAACAGAGACTGACGTTATGCCCGTACAATACTGTTGCAG
>CM065736.1:40211972-40214472 GCA_033310375.1 Conus canariensis
CCACTCAAAATCGTGTGATCGTGTTCAAAATCGTGTGATCGCGGGAACTGGAGTAGGACAATTCAAATCTGTATAAAACTACTGCAGAATACACAAAGAATGGTCCAAGGGAAGCAACTGCAAAAAAAAAAAGCCCTAAGCTGTCCCTAAAACGAATTTATTGCCCTTTAATAAAAGGCAGTATGATTTAAAACATCGTCGAACTCTGTCGGAAGTATGCATCCGACACGCCTTCAAGCGATGTGAACAGTGTCGGAAACCCGCTTCCGACAAGACTCGATTGAGTTTAAGGTTTTATATGCTTGCGGTAATGAAGCTACGTCAGTCGAAAACTCACCAGAGGGAAAACTGGCCCGTACCGAAATTTAGATCTGAACCCGCGACCCTACGATCTCAAGCCCAGAGCTCTGCCAGCTGAGCTATTTTTTCACCCCTTCCACACACACACACACACACACACACACACACACACCACACACACACACACCTATCCCACTCACCTCCCCCCACCCCCACACGTAGAGAGAGAGAGAGAGAGAGAGAGAGAGAGAGAGAGAGAGAGGGGGGGGGGGGGGGGGAGGGAGGAGAGGGAGAGTGAGAGTGAAACAAGGGGGGTGAGGTGGGAGGGGGGGGGGGGGGGGGGGGGGGGGGGGGGAGAAGTGAGCTCAAACTCGAACTTGAATATATTCTGAAAAGGCCATAGTCCCATTAGAAGGGGCGTGTACTAGAAATCGTTTTGATTAACAAATTTAAAGATGTACATTGACACATATGCAGCATTCATGGCCAAAAATTATGATGCAAACGACCGCTCTCGCCTTGAATGCGTGGTTATTAGAAGACATTAATAAACTGAAACGGAAGGTATTAGGATTTTTGTAATATTTAGGGGCAATATACTGTTTTCTTAAACTGCCTGAGAAAGGACTGCACAATCTAAATGTAATTCATTTTCAACAGGCACATGACATAACAGGCATAAAAAAATTCCGTGTTTTATGCCTCCTGTATCATAAAAATGCACCTTCAAGGCGGAGGTACCAAAACGAAATCTTGTAAGAAATTTCAACTGTCTATCAATGGCTAAGGATAGGTATTTCAGAACACAGTGTAGAGAGTTACAGAACATATCTTAAGTAAGTATCAAAGCGCTCACTGTTACAATGCTCACTCACATTTTGCCATCTGCAATCGGTCAATCGCTGCTTAAATATAAGCAAAAATTCACGTACATTAACCCCACACACTGATTAATCTTCACATCTCCCTAACCATTTTGCTGTGAACATAATCGTACATTCATAACCCAAGTAATCTTATTTGTATTATCCAAATCCCTTTGCAAGATATAACGTCTTCGGGGCAACCTGTAATTATCCATTTGAAGTTATCTCAGCCAATAACGGAGGCAATTTACAATCGTTAACAGTGATAGGATATCGATTCAATTCATTATGGACCAGATCATTAGGTGTAAGTAGTTCAACTACTAGAAATTTCTTCAGCGCATACAAATGCACTTTTTCACAGTGCTGAGAGGCGTATTGTAATCCCCATATCTCGGATATCTTGCATGATAGGCTGAACCTGACCATCAAACAACTTTAAAAATACATCTAACGAATAGTTGTTCAACATACGAAGCCGTCGTATATTAAACACAATAGTGCTTTCTTAGCTTTACTAGTAATATCTTTACATGCAGCGACAAATCTTTAGCCTAGAAGACATATAAATACCGAGATATTTATACCCATCTACAACAGGCAAAACAGAATCACCAAATACCCATCTTTATCTCGCACCTAAATAACCCCCCTTTCTAAAGACGACAATACTACATTTACTTAGACTTTCAGACTTAATGCGGAGGCTGCTCTTTGTAGGCTGTTCACTGGGCTTGTAAACCAACTACAGTTTCTGAAAGAAGAACATTAACAAGAGGAATGAGAGAGAGAGAGAGAGAGAGAGAGAGAGAGAGAGAGAGAGAGAGAGAGAGAGAGAGAGAGAGCAATTGTACTGATGTACTTACTGCACAAGTTTCAGACGTTCATCTCTGATTCCTCCACCCACATATCCTTCCCCCCCCCCCCCCCCCCCCCCTGCACACTATCAAACAATCTTCTTCCCTAACCATTCATCCCCCACCCCATCCCCCTTTTTCGTTATTTGACAACATTCTGACAACATGATGAAAATTGTCTACATTGGATGTCCGCGGTAATCTCTCTCTCTCTCTCTCTCCTCACACACAACACACACACACACACACACTGACGCGCGTCCACACACACACACACACACACACAACACACACACACACTGACGCGCGTCCAAACACACACACACACACACACACACACACACACACACACACACACACACACTGACGCGCGTCCACACACACACACACACACACACCACACACACACACACACACACACACACGAATACACAAGCTCGCGCGCACACTACCCCCTCCACACACTACACACTACAC
>CM065736.1:40216972-40221972 GCA_033310375.1 Conus canariensis
TGTGTGTGTGTGTGTGTGGTGTGTGTGTATGCGTGACCATATTTGATACTCCCCAGACAGATTTTCCCTGGGGATGTTTTTTTTTTCTTTTTTCTTCTTTTATTTCACTTTTTTTAACATTTGAAAAAGAATTGTATTTATTCATTCATTCGTTGTTGTGTTGTTGTCATTTCCGTTTGAATTATAAATGATGTGGATGAAAGTGTAATTTAGCTTTTACCCTCAAGGGAACTGAGCCTGTCGCGGCTTTTGTAAGAAATGAACAGCCGCCCGTTTTCATGGCATGTCCCATTCCATTTCATTCATAGCTTGTTCACTTCGTTTTGCAGGGATATCTATTCATCCTCTGTGACGGGACGGTGAGGGGGGAGGGGGGGGGGGGGGGGGGGAGGGGGGAATGGGAGCTTCACCGAAATGGCAAACTGATCCGGGTTAACATTTTGAAAAGAACCAGTGTCAATGGTGGCTACCAACAGCGATTTAAGAAATATTGCCCAGACCTTTTTTGTTGTTGCCAAGATTAAGTTGCTTTCACGGTGAAAGTCCCCCCCCCTCCCCCCCCCCCCTCCGTTTTTTGCTTTTTGTTGTCATTTTTCGGTAAGCAGATGGGTATTTGGGAGACCACAGACCTCTACCAGGGCCAACCAATCCTCATACACAGAATCTTGGATCCGCCCCAAACTTCACCGAGTTGGTTATCGGGCCATGTCCTATATTTCCAGAAAGTCACGTTAATATAGGTACAGAAGGCTGTGCCGTAATCTGTCCCATATTTCCAGAAAGTGACGTTAATATAGGTACAGAAGATTGTCCCGTAATCTGTCCCATATTTCCAGAAAGTGACGTTAATGTAGGTACAGAAGACTCTGCCGTAATTTGACTTACAAAAGGCGAGCGGACAAACGAACCGACATACATGAGTGAGAACACAGGTTCCTCGACAATTCACTTTCTTGTTTGTTTGTTTGTTTGTTTTCTGTCCGGTCTTCTGTGCAACCTCTGGCACTGCAATCACGCCTCACAATCCGATCCCCCTTCCCCCACCCCACTCACCTACCCACCCACCCTTGTCCACAGCCACAGCCCGACCCGGCCCGTCGCAGTCCCGGCCCCGGCAATCCACAGGGAACAGTCAATGTCATATCGTCAAGAGGCAACCCACCGGAGGAGACACTGCACTGCCAACCGAGTCACTTCGACGGTGTTCAGGGGCGCCTGTTCTGATCCAACATACGCAGGACACCACCTACTAAGCCCCACTACTGACGACAATAATTGCTTAGTCGCGGAGCCGGCGAGAGAGAGAGAGAGAGAGAGAGAGAGAGAGAGAGAGAGAGAGAGAGAGAGAGAGAGAGCTCTTTCAATGTTTGTTTCGGATTGTGTTTGAAGCAAGCGATATTCTGCACCTTTGTGATATGTTCATTCTGGGGTCGTGTTTTCAGCAAGGCTGCAGTCAGTTTTATTCTCCGATCGTACACGAGACGATGGCCACGGTGGACTTGGGCTCTTGGCAAACATGACTTGACTGAAACAATCGATGTCATATCGTTTCATTCTTTATGTCCTTACTTTGTCTGACGATGCTGCACTTCAGGGGCCTGTTATATCTATCTATGTATCTATCTGTCTGTCTGTCTGTCTGTCTGTCTGTCTGTCTGTCTGTCTGTCTACCTATCTATCTGTCTGTCTGTCTGTCTATCTCTGTGTACATGTTTCTGTCTATGTATCCATGTATCTTTGTATCTATCTATCCATCCGTCTGTCTATCTATCTGCCTATCTGTATGTACATTTATCTATCTTTATGTACGTCTATCTATCTATCTATCTATTTTTCTGTCTGTCTGTGTGTGTGTGTGTGGTGTGTCTGTCTGCCAGCCTGCCTGTCTATCTCTGGCAAGTTTCATGGTTCAGCCACTTTGATTAGCTCAACCCGTAATCCATGTCAACTCAGTACATCATCCTACCAGAACAATGAATGGGGATGTATTTCAGTCAAACGACCCACCCACCCGGCCCGCCCATCATTCATTCATCTGGTGAGGGACGGTCGGTCGACTGGTCTTTCACTGCGCATGTTGCAAAACCATCGCATGGCTAGCTCTGTGGTTTCCCCCAGCCAGTTCCGAGGTCACAAGGTCAGGGTGTATAGGTCAGGATATATCGGACGTCAGCAGGGTTAGATCGCGGCTGCTGGTTGACAACTGTCCTGCGCAGAAATGCGAGAAAAAAAAGAAAGAAAAAAAGCAAACAGAGGATTAAATTCGAGTACAGAGAATCAGAAGCTGAGAAGCACAATTGAAATGGTTCGACCTTGGCCCACTTTCCACCAAGATTCGTTTAAACTGGGTTCTGTAGATTGTCTTAAGCATTGTCGCAGGACTGACCTTGATCCGCCCTCTGACCTAGATCTGTTCTGTGGACCAGCACCAAGAGTTCATCGGTGCGTGCTTGAGACACATTCTGTCTTCCCCACCAAGATTCGTTTAAATCGGTTGAGAATTTTTTTTTTCTTTTTTTTTTTTTTTTTTTTTTGTTGCAGAATCTTGCTGACAGAGGTGGGTGAAAATGGAACAGTGGAGATAAGTTATTAAGACTTTAAAAAAGAAAAAGAAAAAAAAGGTGGGAGTGGGTGTGGGGTGGGCAAATTGTCTCCAGAAAGTGCTGCTCGTTTGATTCTTAAGACAACCGAGATCTTCTCATGTCACTCCCTTACTTCTTTCTCTTCACTGGCTGCCGGTCGAAAAACGAATAGACTACGAACTGACCTTGCTCTGCTTTACATCTTTGAATGGCTTAGCTCCTTCCTACCTTCCTGATCTCCTTAATCTCTTTGTTCCTTCTAGGCAATTGCGTTCTTCTGCCGACAACACTTTGCTTTAAAATCTCTCGATTTCGAACTGAAACCTATGGCGATCGCTCTTTTTTCTTTTCAGGGTCCGGTTTCTTGGAATAAACTCCCAATATCTTTGCGTAGTTCAAACTCTCTGTCTTCCTTCAAGGCATCTTTTAAAACAACCCTCTTCACCTATCAGTAGCAGTTCTTTCTTCCCCTTCCCCTTCCCCATCAACATAACTCTGGACTTGTGTGTGTGTGTGTGTGTGTGTGTGTGTGTGTGTGTGTTTGTGTGTGGTGTGTGTGGTGTGTGTGTGTGTGTGTGTGTGCGTGTGCGTGTACGTGAGTGTGTGTCAATATGCACTCTTGGAAATTCATGGTACTTATTGCATTATTTATCTTCTTCTTGGTTTCATTTATGTTTTCTTTCATCTTTTCTGTATTTATAAGGGCTTAGGGCTTATCTAAGATTAAGCACCACAAATAATCATTCATTCATTCATTTCTTAGAACAGCATATTCGAGTAATCCTCTCGATAGAAGAGCTCCTCCTCCTCCTCCTCCTCCTTCTTTCTTCTTCCACTTCATCTTCTTCCTCGTGCTCTCCTTCCTTCAAGCTGATAATTACATCAACATGAAAACTCTTCCCAGCTCTACATAACAGATTCAGCTTTAAAGTTCAAGTCGTCAGGACGTTGTTTACAGCCCAGCCGACCTCAAAGGCCAGACACATCAGCAGCACGGTATACGCCCCTCGATGATGGGAGCTTTCAAAAGTAGATGGCATGGTTTAAAACAAATCTTACAAATAGTAGTATACTTCAAATTACATTTGAATAGCACTGATATGGATCAATTACATTTAAATAGCACTGATATGGACAAAAATAGCATTAGTGCTAATTTCTTTTGTCCATTGTGCTATTTAAATAATTCAAATAATATTTAAATAGCACCGATACGGACAAAAGAAATTAGCATTAAGCGTACAATTTAGAGAGAAAGCAATAGATAAAAAAAAAAGAAGTAAACTTGCATCAAAATAAAACGCATGTTTGGCATACGCAGATTTGTCTGTTACGAGGTCAGTGAAAAAAAAAAAAAGAAGAGAAAAGCGTGGGGGACTTATCTCAATGGCAGGAAAGAGGAACGGTTAGGGGGTGGGGGTGGGGGGATGAGGGGTGGAGGGGAAGGGGGGGGGGGGGGTGACAGTGATGCCGTTAAAGCGGATTCTCAATCTGTCAAAGCTGACGCGGTGTTTACCTTCTCATTAGTTCACCAGACGAAGAGGGTCACCGGCGGCCGACCAGACATCCAAACAAACTCCCAGCATGCCCTTCCATGTTGCCCCCCCCCCCCCTCCCACCTTCCCGTTACCGACAAGACTTCCGGAAACATGCCAGATCCCAGAAGGCATTGCGAGACCGTGAGACGCCATTATTTCCGGCGACAGGAAGGCTCCGAGGATGTATGACAGGAGAAGTTTGTTTTTCATTCTTTTTTAGTTTCCAAACTCTCTCTCTCTCTCTCTCTCCTCTCTCTCTCTCTCTCTCTCTCTCTCTCTCTCTCTCTCTCTCTCTCTCTCTCTCTCTCACGACCGTAGTCACATGCATACACAGAGACGTTGTGATCATCCGCACGCAGCGCAATCTTTTGATCTTTTTGGGGTATATTTTAACGAACAAAGTAATAATGCAAAAATGGAAAACAATTTTATATATCTAATTCTTTTCTTTCTTTTCAATCTATAATGCTCACATCACCAGTATCAATGAAAACAATTAATTCAACGCCTTTCGTGGCTGTTTGTCCCTTTTCACAATTAGAGGTACCTTCAGTCACAACATTTCTTAACGTTATTCAAATCCAACAGTCCCTTTACACAACAGGGCGCTCTACAAATTACAAAAGTCTAGCGGCGTCTATGATATACTTAAAAAAATGAGAAAACCTTATGCAACTTTTTTCCCCCATTACACTGATTAATCACGCTTCACTCTTTGACAAATGTCGGGTTTTCTCCACAGTCTTTTCATAATACATCTCAAAAAGATGCCTACCCTTTTACAAACTTGAGGGTTTGTTTTCACAAACATCTTAGGCAAGGCAAAAATATGTATCTTGTCTTTTGAGAGCGTAGTATTCTTCAGTCTATGAGAGTGTCA
>CM065736.1:40231972-40236972 GCA_033310375.1 Conus canariensis
CAGCGACCGCTTTCACTTCTTCATCCACACAGGTGAACTGGACACAGAACGGCAGGCAGCGTGCTGATTGTTCTTCTCCAGTCCTGGTGCCAGTAAAAACGTCTCCTGTGGCAACACTGCGAGACGGCCATTCCTCTGGTACCACGGCTGCGGTCTGGTGTCCGTGGCTTCGGTGTCTTTTGATGGAAAGTGTTTGATTTTCCAAAGTCGCCATAACTGTTGCTCAAAGGATCATGGACGACCAGTCACTGACTCGACGATCTCCCTTCTTTTTCTGTTTCTGATGTCGCCGTCTGCTAGATCGTTTGTAGGGGAAGTTGGCGTGTGGGTAGTCATTGCGTCTGATCCACAATCCCTTTGTCTTTAATCACACCATGGCCAGGTGGGATAGAGAGTTGAACACTGAGCTTGAGCCTGTCATTCTCTTTTCATCTCCCCCCCCCCTCCACCTTCCCTTGCTCCATCTTGAAATTGGCCATCTTTTTGTCTTTGAGTCTCTGTTAGTTGTTTTTTTGTGTGTCGTTTTATTCTTTCACATTCAGCTCAGTGGAATATGACAATCATGATTCAATGACACATCATTCCACCACCTCTGCCACTTCTGTCACAGATTAAGTTCGTGATGCAAAAAGTCAGGTGCGAGAGAGAGAGAGAGAGAGAGAGAGAGAGAGAGAGAGAGAGAGAGAGAGAGAGAGAGAGAGAGAGAGAGAGAGAAACTGAAGCAAAGAGTGCTACCTACCCCCCTCCATCCGTCCTTGTTCCTTCAATCCATTGCACTGCTCCGTCCGTCTTCAGTTTTGAGGCACAGGGAAGAACATGACACATCTTTTCTTCAGCCAGCTGCAATGGTTTCCAGCCTTAAAGCACCAATGAAAAAGAAGACTCCTTCACAACAACCAGAGGCTATTCTTCCGGCCCACCGACGTTTACTTGGAGTAGGTGACTTCAACGATTTGTCGCAGGAGACAGGGTGATTTCCAGTACCGCCATAAATGGGACTCAAAGGAACATGGGGCGGCTGGTGTCTCCTGGGAAATTAGAGGGAGACAAATCTCTGATAGTCAAAGTTCGTGTTTTTTTGTCGCCATTGCTGCTATTGGCGAGACAATTTCTTTGGGAATCTGAATTAGAACAGGGAGTGTGTTTCGCTGGTCTTCCATTTTCGCTATGTATGTATCACCGCATCAAACAACTGCCATCAAGGATTAACTTTATGACTAGAAAGGACAGAAACGGGTGATATTGTCTTAGGTCGGCCTAAAGAACAACTCTCCGCTCTGTCTCGCTCTGTCTCTGTCTCTCTGTCACTCTCTGTACGTTTTTGGTCTGTTTCTCTTTCTCTCTGTCTGTCTGTCTGTCGCTCTCTCTGCCCCTCCCTCTCTCTTTTTTCTCTCCCCCCCCTCTCTCTCTCTCCCTCCTTCCCTCTCGCACTCTGTCTGTCAGTGTTATGTCTGTTATATTCCAAATCCAGCTTACAGAAATCCTAAGAATTGACTTACTCTATGCTGACAGCAGGAGAGAGAGAGAGAGAGAGAGAGAGAGAGAGAGAGAGAGAGAGAGAGAGAGAGAGAGAGGAGGGAGAGAGAGAGATCCTACTGGTTCTTGATTCCACAAAACAATATGCAGCTGTCTTATACAGTGACAGAACACTCCAGTGTTTGGCCTTCGAACACCCAAACAAAACAACACGGGCCACACTCACTCTGCTCGCTTTCTTTCTGCAAACTCTATTGCCTTTCTGTTTGTGTTTGTAGAGTGGTTATCCTTGGAACATAACTCCTTTCCAGTTACCGTGAAGGCTATCCCTCCAGGAATCACAAGGCCCATCAGAGATAGTGATAAGCATCTCTCATGGACAATGAAAGAGCACACACGTTGTTGCGGCGGCTGAAATTAGTTCAGTTTCACTTCAGTGTGTTTAAATGAGGTCGTTTCAATGCAAAACAGAATTTCATCCGTCGGTGTATATGAATTGTCCTCGCTTATTTATTTATGGGTTTAGACTGGCAGAAAAGAAAACTGATCTACATCAAATTTTGGATCTGTCTTTCTCTTCAGTTACTCCCCCCCCCCCCCCCCCCACCGCCTTATTGGAGGCATACAAACGTTTTCAATTCCATTGTCCTGTATTTCTGACTCGAGAAAAAAAAGCACACAGAGAGAGAGAGAGAGAGAGAGAGAGAGAGAGAGAGAGAGAGAGAGAGAGAGAGAGAGAGAGAGAGAGAGAGAGAACATGAATACGAATTGGAATACAAATGACTTAACGTGTAATACTTTGTTGCCCATTTACATGGGAACAACGGGGAAGGGGAAGGACGGTGGATTACTAAACAAAGCTATAAGATACAATCAGTCTCAAACGTGTTACGTCATCATGACATGGAAACCACTTGAAGGATATTATAGTTCATATTTCATAATCAGTCTTTTGGAGCACAATTACGACAGCTCTGCAGTCACTGATCCACATCAACCTGTGTACCGTGAACAGAACAATTTTCAATAAAGATATTAAACTCTACAGTTCAGATCAGACAGGGGGGGGGGGGGGGGGGGGGGTCTTATGACTGGCATTTTTCGCTTATTTTCCTGCGAAAGGAAAATGACATGGTCACACCACTGTTGAAATACTTCTTACGGGTGAGAGAGAGAGAGAGGAGAGAGAGAGAGAGAGAGAGAAGAGAGAGAGAGAGAGATACTTGCCGAAAGAGAGAGAGAGAGAGAGAGAGAGAGAGAGAGAGAGAGAGTACGAGAGAGAGAGAGAGAGAGAGGTACTGCGTAATACATTTCCAGTTGATAAAGTTGACGCCTAAATCTGAAGTTGTATTTTGCCCTTTCAATCCTCCTCTGTACGCACATGTAGCAAGCTGTTTCAATATTCTGTTATTTGTTGAAGTCATTAGCCACATTGATTTGAAGAAAGAATAATGCCTGAATTATCAAGACGACATGTTTCGCTGTCTAAGATTACTTAACGGTGGATGCTGAAGAGAAATCCAGTTAACCCGCAAATAACTGATTCCAGAAATCAAAATGCACTCCTGTTGTTCAGAGACTCACGACTGCCGACTGCCGACTTTCTGATTTCTAAACGGGGAATGTAAATTTCTGTCACTGGCCACAATCGCCTCCATTTTGTTCCCCCATTGTCTTTGAAATTGGCGGTATGTCAGCTGGCCTTTCACTTGTTCCTTGGTAACTGGTAGCGTGGTTGTCTTTTCATGGATGACGAGTCTGGCTGTCATGACGGTTGGCTTTGAAAGGATCACGGGACATTGAGAGAAGACATATGTCTGTCCTGGGAACGAAAGGATAGCTAAGTTGCTCGAATGGAAAATTATCTCAACTTTGGTCAGTGATGTGCAATGAGGTCATTTCAATGTAACACTGGGGATAAGAAGCAGTCTGTGTGTTTCAGTACCTCTAGCTTTTCCAATGTATGGAAGCAGTCTGTGTGTTTCAGTACCTCTAGCTTTTCCAATGTATGGAAGCAGTCTGTGTGTTTTAGTACCTCTAGCTTTTCCAATGTATGGGAAAGTGGCAAGACAGAGAAGAAATGATCAAATGCAGTTTCGACTCTTTTCCCACCCCCTTCCCCTTTCTTCTTTCCCATCTGCCTCTCTCTCTCTCTTCTCCATCCATCTCTCCCGTCTTCTCTCCCTCCCCCCCTCCCCCTCCCCGCCACTTTCCATTTTTTCTCCTTTTTATGCTCGCTGTCTCTCCCTCCCACACGCATTCTGCCACGCGAGAACTTAGAATGTTATCATCTTGCTTGCTAAGTCTTGCCTGCCTGTTCGCGTGTTCTGTTTAGGAAATAGTATGTTAATGTGGGTGAAAGAAGATAGATAGATAGATAGGAAGAGAGACGGACGACAGAGAGAGAGAGAGAGAGAGAGAGGAGAGGAGAGAGAGAGAGAGAGAGGAGACAGACAGACAGACAGACAGACAGACAGACACAGACACAGGGACACAGAGAGAGAGTGACATAGGCAGGCAAACAGAGAGGAGAGAGAAGGGTGACGAAGAAAGGGAGAGAGAGAGAGAAGAGAGAGAGAGAGAGAGAGAGGAGAGGAAGAGACAGAGAGAGAGAGAGAAGACAGAGAGACAAGAGAGAGAGAGAGAAGAGAGAGAGAGGAAAGAGAAACAGAGAGAGAGAGCAGACAGACTGACAGACAGACTGATTATCAAAGCAGCCCCAAACGTACAGAGAGAGAGAGAGAGAGAGAGAGAGAGAGAGAGAGAGAGAGAGAGAGAGAGAGAGAGAGAGAGAGAGAGAGAGAGAGAGAGGAGAGGCGAAATACAAACAGACAAACAGACAGACAGACAGACAGACAGATAGACAGACAGACAGAAGACAGAGTAATCAAGCAACCCCTAAACGTTACACGGGTCTAGGAAATAATGACCAGCTCTCGCTTGCCTGACCTAGTGGCACTGCCATCTCCATTCCTGAGTTGCGCGACAGAACACCACAGAACACTGGCCCCTATCCCCTATCCCCCTCACCCCCCCCCCCCCCCCCCCCCCCCACACACACATACAACCTACCCTTTTTAGCTTTCCACCATCATTTCCAGCTCTGATGCCACTAAAATGTCTCCAGTAGATCGATCTCCTGGCCGCCTCACCACAACGATCTGCTATTGACTGATTGATTGATTGATTGCCTCCTCCTGTGCACGGCCAGAGCTAAAGCTGCGAGAGGACCTGCCCTGGCGTGACTGTGTGTAGGAGGAGCCTGAATAAGCAGTGAAAGAGTCGTGCCATCGGCAGGTCACGGAAGACATGACATCTGAAGAAAGTGCTCCGGCTGTTTTTCTCTTATTTGAAGACTGGGTTCCTGTCTTCTTCTTCTTCTTCTTCTTCTTCTTCTTCTTCTTCTCTTCTTCTTCTTCTTCTACTTCCTCTTCTTCTTCTTCTTCTTCTTCTTCTTCTTCTTCTTCTTCTTCTTCTTCGTACACTCAGACAGGAACCCCAGAGGCACTGACGAAGGCTGCTGT
>CM065736.1:40239472-40241972 GCA_033310375.1 Conus canariensis
GGAGGAGGAGAGGGAGGAGAGGAGGGGAGGAGGGAGGAGGAGAGGAGGAGGAGGAGAAGGAGGAGGAGGAGGAGGAGGAGAAGGAGGAGGAGGAGGAGGAGGAGGAGGAGGAGGAGGAGAAGGAGGAGGAGAGGAGGAGGAGAGGAGGAGGAGGAGAGGAGGAGGAGGGAGAGGAGAGGAGGAGGAGGAGAAGGAGGAGGAGAGGGAGAGAGAGGGGAGAGGAGAGGAGGAGGAAGAGGAGAGAAGCAGGAGGAGGGAGAAGGAGAAGGAGGAAGAGAGAAGGAGGAGGAGGGGAGGAAGAGGAGAAGCAGGAGAGAGAGAGAGGAGAAGAGGAGGAAGAGAGGAGGAAGAGCAGAAGGAGGAGGAGAAGGAGGAAGAGGAGAAGCAGGAGGAGGGGAGGAGGAGAAGGAGGACGACGAGGGGAAGGATAGAAGAGAAGAAGAAGAAGAAGAAGAAGTAGAAGAAGAAGGAGGAGGAGAAGAAGGAGAAGAAGAAGAAGAAGAAGAAGTAGAAGAAGAAGAAGAAGAAGAAAGCAAGGAGCCAGAATGGAGAAAAGAAGAGGTGGAAGAGAATACTTGACATTTTGCTTGAAGCAATGGAGCAGCAGAAGAAAAACACGACAGGAAAAAAGGGACAAACGGAAAAAAAAGGGGTTGGGGGGTGGGAGGGAGAGAATAGAAGGAAGGGAAGGCGGATGACAGGGAGGGAAAGAGAGGTTTGAGGGTGTCGAAGGTAGGGCTTGGGGTACAGGGATGGTTGAAAGTGAATTAGAGAGCTTTCTCATCTTCTGCGGTCTCTTAACCCCCTCCCCCCCCCCCCCCCCAAGTCTATTAGCCCCTCTCTTCATATTCACCTACGCTTTCCTTCCCTTCCCTTATTGACTTCCTACAAGGTTTTTGTCTGTTCTCCAGTCTTTCTTTCCGCCTCTTTACCCATCCTGCACTTGTTTTCCTCCCCCCCCCCTCTCTTCCTCCAAATCCTTATCGTTAAGTGCCGCTTCAGATCAGTGTTAATTAAACAGTTACTCACCACAAAGCCCTGCTGATTACCAGACTGTAGACAGTGGTAGTAGGTGTATTTTATATTCCTCCACTGGCCCATGTATGCTACCAAAACCGAATCCGCACTGTGCCAGAATATGGAACAGGGAGATATGCTTCTGCTATAACATCTGCTGTGTCTTAGGTTCTGTTGTTTTTTGAAAAGGATCTCACGATCATTATAATGGTCTGCAGCGTATTGCTATTTTTAAAAGCATTCATGATAACATTTCATGCTTTGAGATGTATTGTATGGACTGTTTAAGAACTCTTGCTGAATTGTTTCTGATCTGTCGATTTGTTTTAAAGACCTGTAGTGTATTGCATTGTTTGTGTCTATAGTTACGGTTATGTTTTATGCTGAGGTGTTCTGCACTGCTTGCTTTGAAAAAACAAAAACTCATGGCCGTTTTCTGACCTGAAGTGCATTACGTTGTTGTTGTTGTTGTTGTTGTTGTTGTTGTTTTTCCTAAGAACTCATGGTCATTTTTTTCTTCCTGTACTGTGAAGGTCTGTTTATTTATTTGTTCTTTTTTGTTTGTATTTAAAGAATTCATGGTCAGATTTTTTTTCCCCTTCAGTGTATCACTTTGTTGATTATGAAGAGCTCAAGTTATTTTTTCTGCCTGTAGTATTTTGCTTTATTGGTGTTACAGAAGAAAAACAAAAACAAAAAGAAAATCATGGTCATCTTTTGAAAAGCAAATGTCGTTCTGTTGTGAAGTATTTTGTCTTTTCTTGTTCTGATTCTTGACGCATTTAAAAAAAATCGTTTTTAGGCCTTACTTGTGCATGTGAATGAATGTGTGAATGCGTGTGTTTATGTGTGTGTGCATGGGCGAATGCATGGGTGCGTGTGTGCGTACGTACGTGTGCGTGCGTGCGTACCTGTGTGTGTGTGTGTGTGTGTGTGGTGTGTGTGTGTGTGTGTGTGTGTGTGTGTGAAGAAAGAAGGGAAGAAAGAGAGAGAGAGAGAGAGAGAGAGAGAGAGAAGAGAGAACAGGGACAGGAGAGACAGAGAGAGAGAGAGAGAGAGAGAGAGAGAGAGAGAGGGAGAGAGGAGTATGGTAGACAGATAAACAGATTAGAAGATAGACAGACAAGTAGAGACAGATGGGCAAACACACACACACACACACACACACACACACACACACACACACACACACACACACACACAGTGAGACAGAGAAAGAGAGACAGAGAGACAGAATGGCAAACAGATTAACAGATGGACGGACAAGCAGAGACAGATAGGCAAACAGAGAGAGAGAGAGAGAGGAGAGAGAGAGAGAGAGAGAGAGAGAGAGAGAGAGAGAGAGTTTACTACAGACTGTAAGGAACAGAATCATTCTTTATCAATACTTTGCTTGTTTATGTTCATCTGTTGTCATTTATGTTTAACAGTATTATTTCGATCGAACAATTTTTAGCTTAAATTAGTTCACGTGAACTGACCA
>CM065736.1:40246972-40254472 GCA_033310375.1 Conus canariensis
TGTGTCTGGTTCACATCACGTCTATGAAAGAAAGGAATAGTTCCTCGTGATTTCAGTCTGTGGACATGTCTGTCTGTCCTCACTGTGTCTTTCTCTCTCTCGTTTCTCCTCTCTCTGTCTCTGTCACGTTCATTATTAACACCACTTCAATCGACTATATTCTCAGAAGGACGAAAACCCTTATAATAACACAATGAAAAAAATGGCAACAATAACAATAAAACCAAGAACACTAATACAACAAAACCTCAACGAAAAGAACAACATCAGAACACCACCCTCTCCCCACAAAGAAATGATATACAGAAATACTTTCGCATTATTATTCACTTTCTGTGGTCAGCAGTTCTTGCATATTATGGTAGATACAGAGGCATGTTAGACAGGAAAGTTCTCTGTTTAGTACAAATCTGAGATTACTGGCCTGCGATCCAGCAGGCTGTAGACATTTGTTTAAAGTTCTACGCTGTGGATCTTCACCGTACAAATCTCGGAGTCGTTGGTGGTGGTGGGGGGGTGGGCGCTTGGGCGGGGGGCTGGAGCGGATCTGCGAATTCACTCGCATGGCTTGATGCCTCCTCGCTGAGTCCGTGCCCATGTGATAACTAGCTGAAATGACTGTGCATCTCTCTCTCTCTTCAGCGCTGACTTCTATCTTTTCTCTCTACTCGTCTCTGTTTCTCTCTCTCTCTCTCTCTCTCTCTCTCTCTCTCTCTCTCTTTCTTGACCTCTCTCTCTCTCCTCCTCTCTCTCTCTCTCTCTCTCTCTCTCTCCTGTCTGACTCTCTCTCTCTCTTCTCTCTCTCCTCTCTCTCTCTGTCTGACTCTCTCTCTCTCTCTCTCTCTCTCTCTCTCTGTCTGACTCTCTCTCTCTTCTGCTCTCTCTCTCTCTCTCTCTCTCTCTCCTCTCGCCTCTTCTCTCTCTCTCTCTCTCTCTCTCTCTCTCTCTCTCCTCTTTCTCTCACGTACAAAACTATACGGATGGATACCTGGAATTACAAGTCTGAAGTTTAATTAACTCTAGGTCACCAAGAATAACTTATTTCTTCCCTTCTGAGGTCAGTAGACAGTCACTGCTTTATCTAACCACAACGTGAACTCTTACACGAAACAAACATGTTAGAAATGTGTAAAGGAGCACAGACCACATTACATTCACATTACACAGGCACAGCACATTCACCAACGGTGCGTCAAAATGTACATCTTGCAGGTGAAACGCCGTCGACAAAACACTCTGGTACTACTATTTTTGTGCTTGGATTCAGACACTATCATGTTAGTGCCAAAGGAAAAACTGCGATGTGGAACATCACAAAACATGTGGCCAAATTCCCTAAGTGGCCTATCAAAGTAAGTAGAATCATTGCTATAATCCATCCAACACTTTTTTGGGGTCTACTTTGGGGGAACGCCTACCCTCCACGAGCTATGTTCTTTCCTTTGTTAATTAATGGAGCAAAAAGACATCAATGCAACTTCTACCCGACATACGCGGTTTATCATTCAAAGCTTCGGAGGTTTTACACAGTCTGGGTTCGGTTAAGGTTAAGGTTCGATTTAGTTTAGACTAAGGCTAGGCATTATGGACTTAGAGAGTCTTCCGGTTTCCTTATCAAAGTTCCCATCTGTGATGCTTAAACACGCTGCCACCACTGTCCACTATACCCTATTGAATCGTCTAGGACGGGCGGCAATGTTGACGTACATGCCCGAACTGTGCAGACGTAGGTTGTTTGCTAACTGCTCGAAGAGCTTTTTGTCTGTTAGTCCTTGCGCAGAGATGCTGTAAGACACAGTTCTTTGTCTTACATTCTTTGTATGAGAAATGGGAAGATCCGTCTGAAAGGAAGCCTATCTGGCTTCTTGGATGTCTTGGTTCCTAAGCCCTACTGCCTTCATTCTTTGAACACATAAAAAGACAACAACAAATAATTCGTGTACTGGTTACAGGCAGTGTCGGGTTTGTTTTATGTCTTATATTACCATCTTTTGCTGTTTCGTGTGGTCATTTGTATTTTGGCTCGTTTTCAGTGAATCTGTCGTCCGTTTCAGTCTGCTGGCAATAGTCATGTTCGGTTCCAGAGCCAATCACTCATTTTCTGATAAGCCTTCACGCATCTCTTCTGGTCAGGGAGTACCACACTCCTGTTGTGATTCGTGTTGTCTCCTTTTGAAGGAAAAGGGCGGACTTCAGCCTGTCATAGTTGAACCTCCCACAAACGAACATAGGATGACTGGTGTCTCCTGGGAAATCAAGGGGAGACAAGTCAATTGTGTGAAACCTTCCACATCCTGTTCTATCGATTCGTTGATTATACTTTGACCTGTTCCCATTTTTTTCTATAACCAGTGTGTGTGTGTGTGTGTGTGTGTGTGTGTGTGTGTGTGTGTGTGTGTGTGTGTGTGTGTGTGTGTGCATGTTGCGTCGTGTTATGTTGTGTGTGTATGTGCGTGCGTGTGTGTGTGTGTGTGTGTGTGTGTGTGTGTGTGTGTGTGTGTGTGTGTGTGTGTGTGTGTGTATGTGCGCACGAGCACGCGCGCGCGCGCGCGTGTGTGTGTGTGTGTGTGTGTGTGGCCATCTTCCAACAGCTATTCATCACGGAAGTGGAGCGACATCTTCATTCTTCTGGGCACCATTATCCTTGACACGTTCGCATGAAATATGACAAGTGCTCACATCATTAAACAAAACCAGAACGTCAGACACTTACCTCCCCACGGGTTCCCACTTCTTCTCCCTTGCTGACTCTCCAGATCTTCTTAGATAAACTGCTGTGGGTTATCCCCCGCTGATTTTAGAGAGTGGTCGTTCCTGCCAGTAAGAAAAAAAAAACCTGGATGGGAGTGAGGAATTGGACCTGACGCCTGATGACATCCAATCCCCTATATCATTGTGACAGGCACTGTTGGTTGCCTTTGCAGGAAGGGGGCAATTTGTGGCAGGGGAATATTGTTCCTACTATCTACGGCATGGAGAGATGAATGGGGTGGATATACCCTTTTGCGGTCTGTAAGTCAACGAGGCGTGTGTTGGGAAGATGTGTTTCTTGCATGACTGCGTCTGGAAGATGAATGAGGATACCTCTTTAGATGGTGGCTCCGATATTGAGAGGAGAACTATGAGTTTGTGTAGCAGCCGAAAATGGGACAAAAGACTGAGGATTTCTAATATCATTTTTCATTTTGCATGTGTTTTCTACTTCATACTTCAAGGGACTGGACTCATTTCTTGGCATGCACATAATTTCACAGGACAACAAGGAATCATAATATGAATGACTTTGTCCCACAAGTTCTCTTTCCTAACAAAATGGTGTGTCAACATATGGTTATTTTTTTTTTTATTTCACCACCTAAACAAAAGAAAAGAATAGTAAAAGAAAGGATAAAAAAAAAAACAGAAGGATGGGAAGTGCAATCAGAAGAGACATTTGAAAAAGAAGAAGAAGAAGAATAAGACGGAGGAGGAGGAGGAGGGAGGAGGCGGAGGAGGAAGAGGAGGAGGAGGAGGAGAAGGAAGAGCAGAAGGAGGAGGAGGAGGAGGAGCAGGAAAGGGAGCAGGAGGAGGAGGAGGAGGAGGAAAAGAAGAGAAGAAGAAGAAGAAGAAGAAGAAGAAGAAGAAGAAGAAGAAGAACAACAACAACAACAACAACAACAACGACAACAACAACAACAACAACAACAACAGGAAAGTCAGATGACAGAATGGAGACAAGAAGTGGTGAGAGAGATTTTTTTTCGTTTCAAAAATACAAAGGGTTACCATTACGGCACGTCATTTAGTTCTGGATCACGATTCAAGTGTCCAAATGGCACTACAGTTTAGGTTAATGTCAAATCTGCATTTGTCTCTGTCTGTCTCTCTGTCTTTCTTTCTCTCCTTCCCTCCACCCCCCCTCTCTCTCTCTCTCTCTCTCTCTCTCTCTCTCTCTCTCTCTCCCACTTCCTTCTTCTTCTCTCGATCTATGTCTCTCTATTTTTTCTACTTTCTGTTTCTTTCTTTCTTTTATTCTTTCCGTCTCCCCCCCCCCTTTCCTTTCTTTCTCCTTTCTTTTCCCTTCCTTCTTTCCTTTCCTTCTTTTTATCTTTCAGTATTCTGTTCTCTCTTTTATTCCTACTTTCTACTCTTCTTTCATTCTTCATCCCTTTCCATATCTTTCTCTTTTTTTTTTTTACCCACAACATTCTCTCTATACCCACCCTTAATCAAATCGGTCTGTATCTGCACAACCCCTTTAACATCTATGACAGGAATGGAAAATGACATGTAGATGGAAGAAGAGTTTGCACAAGAGATACGTTTGGCTGTTTTTGGAATCGTGCATACAAATCGATTTTGAATATTTGTTGTTTTACTTGTTCACCCAATTTTGCTTCTCGTTGTTTGGGAGAAAGAGAGAAGAGAGAGAGAGAGAGAGAGAGAGAGAGAGAGGGAGGGGAGAGAGAGGGGAAAGAGAGGGAGAGAGAGAGGGAAGAAGAGAGAGAGAGAGAGAGAGAGAGAGAGAGAAGAGAGAGTAGGGAGGAGAGAGGGAAAGAGAAGAGAGAGAGGGGAGGGAGAGAGAGAGAAGAGAAGAGAGAGGAGGAGGGAGAGAGAAAGAGAGAGGGAAAAAGAGAGGAGAGGAGAAAGAGAGAGAGGGAGGGAGAGAGAGAGAGAAAGAGAGAGAGAGAGAGGGAGAGAGAGAGAGAGAGAGAGAGAGAGGAGAGAGAGAGAGAGAGAAGGAGAGAGAGGGACAGAGAGGAGAAAGAGTGAAAAGGGGTAGGCGTTGGGGTAGGGAAAATAGGTATGGAAAGTAGATATGTGTACAAATCATGTGAGCACATTTAGCCAAGTATTTTGCACATAAGCACAAGCCGGGAAGTAACTCTGCTTGTCTGTGGGTTGGTAGGCGGAGCCTGCTTTCCTTGAGGCAAGGTGGAAGAAGAAACGCAAAATAGAAAAAAAAAAATGGACCAAAAAAAAAAAAAAAAATTTAAGAGAACGGGAGAGCGGATGAAAGGAAGGGAGAGGAATGGAGGAGGTCGGAACTAAGGCTGGGGGGTAAGGGGGTGGTCGAAAGTTAATTTGAAAGCGTTCTTGTCTTTTACCGTTTTCTTGCTCCTTCTCCGTTTCTTCTCTCATCTCCTCCCTCCATTCTCACTCACATCACCCTTCCCTTACTGCCTTCTACTCTGTGTGGGTCCTGTCTTTCCTCCAGTTTCTCTCTCCACTCCCCCCGCCCCCCCGCCCCCTGAACCCCCACACTCCCCATCGTGAAGTGCCGTCTCAGATCAGTGTTAATTGAACGGCGACCCACCGCAAAGCACTGCTGCTACCAGGCTGAAGATGGTGGTTGGTGGTTCCCTCCCCCTCCTCCCTGTCCCCTTCTCCCCCCCCCCCTCCACCCTCTGGGCCATGGATGCTTCCAAAAAAGGAACTAGGACTGTGGCAGAGTATGGAATTGAGCGAGGATGGTGTCTGAAACTACATCTGCTGTGTTTTCCTTTGTATGTGCACATGGTAATTTGATTTGCAATGTATCGCTTTCTTTTTGAAAACTCAGCTCGTTTTTGTTTGTCTGCATTGCAGTGCATTTTTCAAAGAACTCATGGTCATTTTTTCTCGACTACAGTGCATTTCATTGTTTTAAAGAAGTCATGGCCATTTGTGACCTCTAGTGTGTTTGTTTGTTTGTTTCTAAGACCACATGGTCAGTTTTTGACGTGCAGTATGTTGTTTTGTTTTTAAGAACTTACAGACTGGAGCATGTAGGATTTGGGCCAGTGTTACTAGGGTATTCATCTGAATGAGATATCTTCAGCCTGTAGAGATATGAGAGGAGCTCACAACATCCTGTTCCTAGTCTGAAAAACGTGTTCAAAAGTAGAGATGTTGCAACACACTCATCACAGATACAGACACAGACAGACGCTGACACAGAGACATTCACAGACTGAAACACAAACAGAAAGATGGACAAATGGTCGCGCGCACGGGCGCGCGCGCGCGCACACACACACACACACACACACACACACACACACACACACACACACACACACACACACACGCACACACACACACACACACACAACACACACACATACCATGCACACACTGACACAGCACCCTGTCTCCAACCTCCTACAGCTTCCGCACACTCCTCCTTCTCCCCTAAATTCCCCTCCCAGCCCACCTCCTTGTGCCCCCCCCCACCTCCTTCCCCACCACATACACAGACACACATGTGTATATCACGCTGATGAAAGCAACATAAAATCATTCACATATTCTGAACCATCACTGCCATCCTCTTTCCTATCAGCTGAGTCATCTGATGTGGCAGAAGCTTTCAGCATTCAGCACACATGCTGTAAAACATCTACGTTCCACGCCACTGGACTGCAGCTTTAAAGACATTGCATTCCTCTTCTTGTCCTCCCACACTCACCCACTCCTATTTGACGCACTGCAGAGCAGACGTTGTTTTGATCAAGGACAAAATGCCAGGACCTGGCCTGGTTTGGGGGGACATCAAAGCACTACTGCGGAGATTAAAGCCGTTCTCTTCATTTGCTGAGATTCGCTGGAAACAGCTTCATTATGTTTTAGAGGGAGAGTGGCATAGTTCGGTGTGATGTAGGGATACTTTGAAGGGTATCGTGCAGGGATGGTACTTGTTACCCCGTTAGCGGGAATCGTTCAGATTCCATGAGGATATCGGTCGGCTGTTACTTCTGAGAAAATGGCTTTCGTTTGGTGGGTATTCATTTTCTTGGTGGTCGTCTTTTCATGAAGCTCAGCGCTTTGCTCTGCTCAAGGAACAGGTGCGGCACTTTGCGAATAGCCTAATGTAAATTTGTGCTAATTTCTCTGTCAAACTTTCTTTTAAGTCCCATCTTTTTTGAAGACAAAACATTTTTAGAAAGCTTTAAAAAAAGTATAATGACAAGAAAGATACAGAGACTCCACTAAACCCACCAGTATATTAAACATTACTACTATTATTATCATTATTACAGTTAATTTTATTATTATTTCTATTTCATTTTCATCACTACCTCTATTACTACTACTACTACTACTACTACTACTACTACTACTATCATGATTATTATTGTAAATGCTATAATTATTCTAAATGTGATGATTTATTGTTTTCATTACTGACAGTTGCGTAATATACAAGACAGTCGTTCAATATGACTAAGAAAATCAACGGCAAACAAAATATTAATCCTTTCACAATTGACAGCAACACGAAATATAATCAATGAGTCGATTGATTTAAAAATTAATGAATCGGTCATAAAACAGAGAAGAAGAAGAAGAAGAAGAAGAAGAAGAAGAAGAAGAAGAAGAAATAATATCAACGATTCCTTCCATCTCCCCTATTATAAGCCCTTTTCTTCTCACGATCCCCCCCCCCCCCCCCCCTCCCCCATTAAATCCTGCCCATTTTCCCTCTTCTCATCAGCACCCTCTGAATGTCTCTACTGCCTCCCCACCCCTCTTTCTTAC
>CM065736.1:40259472-40289472 GCA_033310375.1 Conus canariensis
GAGCTCACAACATCTTGTTCCTAGTCTGACAAACATGTTCAAATGTAGAGATGTCGCAACACACTCATACACCGAACCAGACACACACAGATGCTGACACAGACACAGACTAAAACACAGACGGACAGACTGATAGTCAAACTGACAGACACATATTATGCACTGACACGGCACCCTGTCTGGAGCCTCTTACACATTCCACATGCTCCTCCCCCCTCCCCCCGCCCCTCTAAATTCCTCTCCCTACCCACCTCCTAGTCCTCCTCCTCCCCCACCCCCACCCCCACAGATACATGTGTACACAAAGTGATGAAAACAATGTAAAATTACTCACACACTCTGAACCATCACCGCCATCATCATTCCTACTGGCTGAGTCATCTGATGTGGCACAAACCTTCAGCATTGAACACACGTTTACGTTCCATGCCACTGGCCTGCAGCTTTAAAGACATTGCATTCTTTTTCCTTACCCTCCCACGCCCGCCCCACTCCTATTTCATGCACTACGGGGCAGATGTTGTTTTGATCAAGGACAAAATGCCAGGACCTGGCCTGGGTTTTGGGACATCAAAGCACTGCTGCTGAGATTAAAGCAGTTCTCTTCATTTGCTGAGATTCGCTGGAAACAGCTTCATTATGTTTTAGAGGGAGAGTGGCATAGTTCGGTGAATTGTAGCGATACTTTGAAGGGTATCGTGCAGGGATGGTACTTGTTACCCTGTTTGCCGAAATCGTTCAGATTCCATGAGGGTATTAGTTGGTTATTTTCTTGGTGGTCGTCTTCTCATGAACCTCAGCACTTTGCTCTGCTCAAGGTGCGGGAGCAGCACTTTCCCAATGGTCTGATGTAAGTTTGTACACATTTCTCTGTCAGACTTCCTTTTAATTCCCATCTTTTTTTAAGACAAAATATTTTCACAAGGCTTAAAAAAATTGTATAATGACAAGATAGAGGAACTCCACTAAACCCACCAGTACATTACACATTACTACTATTATCATCATTATTATAATGATTTTGATTATTATCGTTATATTTTTGTAACTACCTCTATTACTACTACTACAATTATGATTATTCTTGTAAATGCTATAATTATTCTTGACGTGATGATGATTGATGGTCTTCATATACTGCCAGGTGCATAATATACAAGACAGTCATTCAATATGGTCATTGATGACTAAGAAAATCAATGGCAAACAAAACATTAATCCATTCAAAACAGACAGCAACACAAAATATACCTAATGAATCGATTGATTTCAAAATTAATGAATCGATCATAAAACAGAAGAAGAAGAAGAAGAAGAAGAAGAAGAAGAAGAAGAAGAAGAAGATGAAGTAGAAGAAGAAGAGGAAGAAGAAGAAGAAGAAGAAGAAGAAGAAGAAGAAGAAGAGGAAGTATCAACGATTCCTTCCATCTCCCCTATTATTAGCCCTTTTCTCCTTCTCATGACCCCCCCCCCCCCGCCTTCCTTCGCCCCTGCTCCTTTTCCCTCTTCTCATCAGCACCCTGTAAATGTCTCTAGTGCCTCCCTACTCCTCTTTCTTACACCCAGCTAAAGGTAATTGAGATCAGGGGAAACACTCTGCTTCTCTGGTTACACAAGCGTAGATGCATTCAACAGAGCTCTCTCTGAGAGAGAGAGAGAGAGAGAGAGAGAGAGAGAGAGAGAGAGAGAGAGAGAGCAGAGACAGAGAGAGAGAGAGAGAGCGAGAGACAGAGAGAGAGAGAGAGAGAGAGAGAGAGAGAGAGATGCGTGCATGCGTGTGTACGTGCGTGTATGCGTGCACACGCTTGCGTTCATGTTCGTATGTTTATGCATGTGTTTATTTGTACAGGTTTATGTTGTGTTTGTTTGTCCATGGTAAACTTTCACGTTAGCATTTTTCTGACAAATATTATTCTTTCCCAGAACGAACGGAACAATGCTAAACATAATGACGGTAAAGGTCAGTGATCTCACTTAACAGTGCTTGGCAATAGTTTCAATGTTTTCAAATAAACATGTTCTTCAAACTGTGTGTGTGTGTGTGTGTGTGTGTGTGTGTGTGTGTGTGTGTGTGTGTGTGTGTGTGTGTGTACACATGTATACAGGCGCACGTGTAATTATGTGTGTGTGTGTGTGTGTGTGTGTGTGTGTGTGTGTGTGTGTGTGTGTGTGTGTGTGTGTGTGTGCGTGCGTGTGCGTGTGTGTGTGCTTGTGTGTGTGTGTGTGTGTGTGTGTGTGTGTGTGTGTGTGTGTGTGTGTGTGTGCGTGTGCGTGTGCATGTGTGTGTTGTGCATGCAAGTGTAGTACATCAGCGAGCATGAGTGCGTGAACACGTATTTGTTTTCTTTCATTTGAGCATTCGTGCACATCTGTCTGTATCTCTCTCTTTCTCTGTCTCTGTCTCTCTGAATGGGGTAAGAGTTATGATGAGGAGCGTCTGGTGCAGATGGGAGGGAAGGTGGTGCTGTGTCTGTTTGTTCTTCAATAATTCCTAAGGTCTCTTCATTCAAAGCGATTTCAAACTACTTTAGCTTAATCTTCTTTGTCTGTCTGTCTGTCTGTCTCTTGCTCCATTCTTGAAATCTTCAGTCTTCTTCTTTTGACTAGAGTCTTCAAACACATCAGGTAATGATCCAGTTATTTGGTCATTGGTTCTTCCCATTCTGTGCATGGCAGTCTTTTATTTCATCAGTTTTCAACGGACTAAACAGCTGCTTCGAAAGATGTCAATTCATGTGTGAAACATGTGCAAACTTCGTCGTCGGTCTTTTATTCATCCTTCCGTTTTATTTTTTATTCCTTTCTTCATTATTTTTTTTCATTTATTTCCACTTCTGCTTGTTGCTTAGCTACCATTTGTGGAGTATGTAAACATCTGGTAATATGGGCACGAGGGTATTTTCCTTTTATGTAGTATTTTTTTTTACTTGTTTTCTTTCTACACGTTCCCCCCATTTCCTTTCTTTGGCGTTGGTATGCTATTGTTAATGGTGTATATTAATCTATTATAACACAAGCTCCTGATTTTTGTTCTACCTCTTTCCTTATGTCGTTGATGTTCATGCTCAGCTGACTTAATTAACATCCACATAGGAATGATAATGAGAAGCTGCATATGTGCGAACATAACGATCTTTCTTCCAAACCCTGTGAACAGGAGATGTGGTGACACACCAGAAATTAACACGCCGAAGCCTTGAGTAATGACTCGGGTATGAACAGAGAGGCACAACTGGATTGCTCATAGAATTTTTCAATGTGTCTGAACGTTGATTTCCCCCTCGTTCTTCATGCACACATCTAGATACATGCTGGGAGATTCACAGCAGACAGATAAAAATGAAAGGAATGGGATTCTTTGGCAAAGTCCAACTGACGAAATCATAGGGTCAGAGGTCAGTTTTATAGCCTAAAGTCTGACGTCGGGTTGGGGGTGGTTCATGTAGTCATAGTCTCTGAGTGATGTCAGGCAGAGATCCTTAAAGATGAAAGACATGACGGAAAGAGGCCTGTTTTGTTGAGAGCTGGTATATGGTTTTGTTTCATTTTCAGATCATGTTTTACTTTAAAACGATTAACATGAATTGTATATCAATTTAGCTTTAGCCTGCACATCAAAGCTGCCTTGTTTTAGATTTAGCCTGCACGCCAAACTTGCATTGTTTTAGATTTATCTTCCCCACCAAATCTGCATTGTTTTAGATTTAGCCTGCACACCAAATCTGCGTTGTTTTAGATTTAGCCTGCACACCAAATCTGCACTGGTTTAGATTAAGTCTGTGCACCAAATCTGCATTGTTTTAGATTTAGCCTGCACACCAAATCTGCATTGTTTTAGATTTAGCCTGCACACCAAATCTGCATTGTTTTAGATTTAGCCTGCACACCAAATCTGCATTGTATTAGATTTAGTCTGCACACCAAATCTGTATTGTTTTAGATTTAGTCTGTACACCAAATCTGCATTGTTTCAGCTTTAGCCTGCACATCAAATCTGCATTGGTTTTAGATTTAGCTTGCACATAAAATCTGCATTGCTTTTACATTTAGCCTGCACATCAAATCTGCATTGTTTTTACATTTAGCCTGCACATCAAAGCGGCATTGTTTTTACATTTAGCCTGCACATCAAATCTGCATTGTTTCAGCTTTAGCCTGCACATCAAAGCGGCATTGTTTTTACATTTAGCCTGCACATCAAATCTGCATTGTTTTTACATTTAGCCTGCACATCAAATCTGCATTGTTTTTACATTTAGCCTGCACATCAAATCTGCATTGTTTCAGCTTTAGCCTGCATATCAAAGCTAAAAAAAAGAACCCATTACAATTGCTATGGAATTAGGCGGTTATGCCTGAGCGGTTATACCTCAACGGTTGAACTGTCTAATAATTTGTTTGAACAAGAGCTCAGCAACTGACAGATGCTACATGTAGCTTAGAGTGTAGTAGTGAATACACTGCGTGTGGGTCCTAATGGGTGCATATTCCTACTTGTGGTGTGTGACCACAGCGCACAAGGCATGCGTGGATAATGAGGAGAGAACTCAGTCCCTGTATCACCATGGTCGACCACCCTCTGCTGCTGGCATGCTTTGCTCCCTTTGATGTTGACAATTCTGACTGTCGCTGGATTATTATCGTTCATTCTCTTCCAGCTTTCTCCTCCGCCATCTCTTTGCTTACTCTTTTCTGCCTCTGTACTCTCCCTGTCTGTCTTTCTGTCTGCTTGCAGTCCGAACTATGCATTTTTTTAATGTCTTTTTGTCTCTCCCTTTGACTCTTTGTATGTATGCGTCTGGTCTGTTTCCACGTGTGTGTGTGTGTGTGGGGGGGGGGGGGGGGGGGGGGTGATTGTGGTGGTGGTAGTATGTGTATGTATGTATGTGTGTGTGTGTGTGTGTGTGCGCGCGCGCGCGCGAGCGAGCGTGTGTGTGTGTGTGTGTGTGTGTGTGTGTGTGTGTGTGTGTGTGGTGTGAACCTGTTTACCACATTTGGCAGCCATATACAATCCCAGCAATTCAGCTCCATAAACAACAATAGGCTGCTCTTGATGATAAAAATAAGTTAAGATACGAATACGTGAAATGAACCGTTATTAAGTGTGTACAATCGTTGCAAACACACCACAATTCATTCCTTGCTCTTCCTGCAAGATCTTTAGAAGCGGCTAAAACGTTAAGTGTAATAGCTAAAGGAATATAGTTAATTACGGTTAACAATAGCCATTTCCTCTCCATTAATAAACCACCAGTGTCTTGCGGGTAGATAGCCACGTATTTTATAATACAATCACATTGCTTCCTTCATATTTATTCTAAGCTGAAGCCTGGATTTTGCATTGTATAGATTGTTTATCTGAGTCTGAAGACAGGTGGCAGTTTCAGACAGTAACACTGTCTACTTATAACAAAATAAACAAGAGAGAGAGAGAGAGAGAGAGAGAGAGAGAGAGAGAGAGAGAGAAAAACGGTGAGGGGGGAGGGGCAGTGGTGGTGGTGGCGGACAATGCCTTTGTGTGGTTTTGAGCAGCGTTACCATGTAAAATCTATTAACCATGAACAAACATTCCCGGGAAGCGTGTGCGTGCATGCATGTATGCGTGTGTGTGTGTGTGTGTGTGTGTGTGTGTGTGTGTGTGCGGTGTGCGGCGCGCGCGCGTGTGTGTGTGTGTGTGTGTGTGTTCGTGTGTTTGTGTACATTGTGTGTGTGTGTGTGTGTGTGTGTGTGTGTGTGTGTGTGTGTGTGTGCGTGTTTGTGTACATGTGTGTGTGTGTGTGTGTGTGTGTGTATGCGTGTGTGTGTGTGTGTGTGAGTACAACCATGAGTTAATCTGACAATGAACTGGTTTCAGAATCTTGTGTGTGTGTATGTGTGTGTTTTCACACCTTTGGTTTTCATAACTGTGAGGGTACGAGTATGTAGTTGTAGCATATCCATGTATATGTCTCCGTGTAAACCTGTATGCATGTGCCAGAAGGGATTTGCACTTTAAAAAAAAGCAAAACAAACATACAAACAACATTAACGACCACAACAAGCAATATCACCAAGACGAGCAACAAGCACGGTAAAGAAACTGACACTGATTGCAATAACAGATACCGCAAGAGGAAAAAATTAAAAGAAATGAAAAAACAAAGTCCCAAGAGTCGTGGTGGATATTCAGCACTGCATTCACTCTGTACAAGTTTTAGAACCACTTCAACCCCTCACCAAGATACTCCACACGAACCGTTAACCCCCCCAAAGAGGAGCGTGCTGACGCTAATGAGGTAAACAAACAGAGCAGAGAGCAGAGGAGGTAGCTGAGTGCGTCGCCTGCTAGGTGGAATGATAGCAGAAAAGAAAGAAAGAAAGAAAAAAACGATAAGAAAAACAAGATCGACGAAAGAAGAAGAGTACGGTGAACAAACAAAAAAAACGGACAAAAAGAACAAAAACAAAAGCATGATGACGACAGTAAAAGAAGAAGAAGAAGAAGAAGAAGAAGAAGGAAAAGAAGAAGAAGATAAGAGAAGAGGAGGACGAGAAGGAGTGAACACAAAATGGACACACCACACACACACACACACACACACACACACACACACACACACACACAGAGAGAGAGAGAGAGAGAGAGAGAGAGAGAGAGAGAGAGAGGGGAGAGATCTTTCTTCTTCTTTTTCTTCTTCTCATTACCATCATGTTAATCATTATTTAACGACTACTGGATTTAGACAGGCCACTCAGCTAGGAATAGCACTTACTTGGAGTTTTCGACAGACCTCCGTCCGTCTTCTTCAGCGGTGGTGTGGCTACTGGGTGAACTGGCGTTCACTGCACACGACCACGGGTCGAACCCTGGTCATGTGACTGAACAATGAGGTGTTGTACACAGATGGCAAGGTGTGTCTACCCGGTCCCGGTTGAGTGTGGGGTTGTTGGCGGCAATATGTATAGCCTCCTTCACCCCACGCTGAACCATCTGTTGTCACGGTCGAGAACGCTGATGTTGTTCATAATCGAACTGATGTTGCTGGGCGTGTAGGTGGGCGCCTACTGGTGATGATTCCCTGTTGTGTTCTGTCAAGCGTTTTCGAAGGTTTCTCTCAGTTTCCCCGACATAGTTCTCTTCACAGTCACGACAGTCTATTTGGTAGATCACTCCAGACTTGTCCAGTTCGTCAGTTTTGTCCTTGGGGGCGACCAGCTGGCTGCGGATGGTGTTGATAGGTTTGGGATGTACAGAGACGCTGGTTTTCCTGATCTTCCTGCTCAAGGCTTCAGTCACACTGCGGATATAGGGGATGGTGACATGTCCTTTATGCCTGGTTTGGTCTTGTTTGGTGGTAGGATGTGGTGTGACCTTCTTGCTAGCTGGGATGTTCCACGCCCACTTCTCATAGCCTGATATGGTGAGAACCAGTTTGAGGTGTTCCATTTCCTGGTCTTTGGCATCCTGAGTAGAGCAGATGGTGTTGGCCCGATGGGTGAGGGTGCGTATCACTCCAAGTTTGTGTTGCAGTGGCTGGTGGCTTTCGAACTGTAGGTACTGGTCAGTGTGGGTAGGTTTGCGGTACACACTGAAGGAGAGGCTGTCCTCTGCCCATGTAATGAGTGTGTCTAGCATGGCAATCGAGTTGTTCTCCTCCACCTCATGAGTGAATTTGATAGCAGGGTGTTGACTGTTCAAATGGTTAGTGAAGTCTTCCACCAGCTCCCTCTTGAGGTTGCTCATGGTGTCGTCCACGTAGCAGCCCCAGTAGCGTGGAAGAGAATGGTAAGACGCCAGGGCCTTCTCCTCGAAGTCCTCCATGAAGAGGTTGGCTACAATGGGGCTGACTGGAGAGCCCATGGCTGCTCCTGCGGTCTGCTGGTAGAAGTTACCTTGGAACGTGAAGTAAGTGGTGTTGAGACAGCAAGCCAGGAGTTCACAGATGTTGTCCACGGAAAGCGTAGTACGCTGGGGCAGAGTGTCGTCAGCCTGGAGTCTTGCTTGGATGATGTGGATGCTTTCTTCGACGGGGACGCTGGTGAACAATGCCGAAACATCATATGATACCAGACACTCATCAGGAGAAAGGGTGTAGTCTGCCAGTTTCTGAACCAAGTCCGCATTGTTGATGATGTGGTGTTCTGTCGTGCCAACCAAAGGAGACAGGATGTCTGCCAGAAATCTCGCCGTCTCATACATGAGGGAACCTCTGGAAGCGACTATGGGACGGAGAGGGACGTCTTTCTTGTGCACCTTAGGAAGGCCATAGAACTTGGGGACATCAGTGGTTGATGGGTACAGTTTTCTGTAAAGGTCAAGGGAAAGTCCACCCGCCTCCTTGAGACGTTTGAGCAGATCCTTGAGCTTGTGGCATACCTGTTGGTGGGGTCATTATTATTATCATTTTTATCGTTATCATCATAATTTTCATTATCATTATCATTATAACCATGGCTATCTTCATCATTATTACCATTGTCATCATCATTAGTTTCAGTGTCATTATTATTGTCAATACCACTCTCTGCCAGGAATCTTCTGACACCTTGTCCGTAGGTTTCTCTGCCAACAAGATTATGCACGATCTAATAACCCGGTTTTCACAAAATTTGAAAGAAATGTGGGATGCAACTCGTGACAAACCCTCTAATGGTAGTGTAGATCTCTAAGACGAATCCGGATCGGACCATACGGCGAATACAGAATCTGCTGTGCAAAATTATATTTAATGTTTCCATCGAAATCGAACACTGTTGTCACGAATTTATCACCACCATCTACAAAATAATGTTGTTGTTTTTCCATGAAATATCAAGACTTACTAGTGGTATGAATGTCTGCATTTTCTTTTTTTGATTTTCCGTATACGATTGAAAAGTGTTGCTGGAAGTGACTCTCTCGATTCGCTCATGCCTTTACGTCCCCTGGCGGGAAAATAATTTTGAATTCATTGTTGAACTGATTTCAAAGGGGAGGGTGAGGACGTTGGGATGGGGGGGGGGGGGGGGGGATTCAGGATCCATTTGACCTTGACGGAGACCTGTGCGTTCCCAAATGCCCTTCTAAGATGATGATGATATAACAGGGCAGCAGAGGGACATCCGGAGTCATGAACCGGGTGTGGCCCAACCCCCCTAGAGTGTCAGGAGATAAGGGCCGAAACACTTGCTTGAAGGGGGCTTCTCTTCTGAGGACTCTCTGCTGCCACGCTCTCCACGAGTTTCTTTCTACTGATGCATGGGTAAACCATTGACTTCCGGGAATAGGCCGGAGGACGTCCGGGAAAGACCGGAGGACACTGGGAAAGACCAGAACCAAGGGCTTTGTGGGCTGGCTCCCCACTTTGCCTTAAACATGTGGCTACTAAAAATAAAAGGAAAAGATGCTCCCAGGATTCACCGAAAGGGGGAGAGAATGATGAATCCATCGGTGCTCAACCAATCATGACTGCAAATCCCAAACGGACTATGAACATGGACCAAATGGAATATCCATGTGTCTGTGGAAAGCGTTTCGCTACCACCCGTGGCATGAAGATCCACAGAACAAAGATGGGATGTGTGAAGACTCATCTGAATGAGCAGCAGCGCACTGCATCAGCAGATAAGACGTCGGAAGACCAAGGCCAGGATTTAAACCACAGTGCCAAGGACATCCACGCTGTTGGTTCGGATGAGGAATTTGCACAGGCCCTCGATGCCAGGCGCCTGAAACTCAACCTGCCACGAGCAAACGAAACTGAAGATTGGGAGAAACTGGATGCAAAAATCGTCCAAAGACTCGATGCACTGATAGGGAAAAGCACCCTGGAACACAAACTAGCCACATATGGGGACATTGTGTATGCCACATGTAGAGACGCCTATGGAGCAAAACTACCCAAAGAGAAAACACCTCCAAAGAAATCCAGACGCCAAGAAAAGATGGACAAGATCAGGGTCCAAAAGAAAAACCTCAAGATGCAAATGAAGACCGCACTGCCAGCTGAAAAACAAGGCTTGGAAAAACTGTGGAAAGACCTGAAAGAAAAACACAGTGCCCTCAGCAAAGCGGAATCTGCGAGGAAGAGGAAGAGCAAAAAGAAGAAGACACAAGAGCGCTTCTTCAGAGACCCCTTCCAGTTTGCCAGAACACTGTTTGAGCAGCCAAAATCTGGGACCCTAAGTGTGGACAAAAGAGTTCTTGAGCAGCATCTGAGGAAAACATACTCTGACCCACAGAGCAAAGCACCACTCGACATTCAAGGTCTGGTGTGGCCAACCAACCCTGAGGAACAGTTCAATGGCAAGCCTCCAACGTTGGCGGAAATCAAGAAGGTGGTCGACAAAGCCAGAGCCAAATCATCACCAGGGCCAAACGGAATACCTTACCAGCTTTACAAGAAATGTCCCAAGGTGCTGGAGTGGCTCCACAGTCTGCTGCGATCGGCTTGGAGAAACCAGAAGATCAGCGGCCAGTGGATGACGGCAGATGGTGTGTACATCCCCAAAGAGCAAAACTCAAGTGACATTAGCCAGTTCAGGCCAATATCACTACTGAACGTCGAAGGGAAAATCTTCTTCTCTGTCATGGCAGCAAGGCTGACCAAGTACCTGATGGAAAACAAGTACTTGGATGTGTCAGTCCAGAAAGGTGGCATCCCAGGCGTGGCGGGCTGTGTAGAACACGTCACAATGATCTGGGACGCAATCCAAAAAGCAAAAACAGAAAAGAGAGACCTGGACGTAGTGTGGCTTGATCTGGCAAACGCATATGGATCTGTGCCCCATGAGATGATACAGTTGGCTCTTGAGATGTACCATGTGCCAAAGAACATCCGCGACATGCTCAAGAAGTACTTCAATGGCTTCTCAATGCGGTTCTCTACCAAGGAGTACACAACAGACTGGACTGGATCAACTTGGAAGTGGGTATTGCAATGGGCTGTGCAATTTCCCCAATACTGTTCGTGCTGGCAATGGAACTCATCTTGAAAGCAGCAACAAACAACGCGAGACAAACAGACCTTGGCGATGGATACAAGATGCCTCCTCTCAAGGCCTTCATGGATGACACTACAGTGATTTCATCCAGAGAAGACGAGACACGTCATGTGCTGGAGAGGCTGAACGACATAGTTGCCTCATCCAGAATGAAGTTCAAGCCAAAGAAATCACGGAGTCTCTCACTGAGGAAAGGAAAAGTGGCCGGATCTGTGGTCTTCAGTGTTGCCAACCAGGCCATTCCAACAGTCACAGAAGAACCAGTCACGAGCCTTGGAAGATGGTATGATGATACGCTGAAAGACACACAAAGAGCAAAAGAAACCAAGCAGATGGCGGAGGAAGGCTTGGAGACCATTGACCAGTGTGGGCTCCCTGGCAAATACAAGGTCTGGAGTCTGCAGTTCATGCTGATACCAAAGCTGCTATGGCCTCTGATGATATACGACATCTGCACCAGCATAGTGGAGGCAATGGAAGCCAAAATCAACAAGTTCACAAGGAAATGGCTTGGTGTCCCACCCTGTCTGACTGACATAGCGCTGTACTGTCGCCAAGCAAAGCTGAAACTACCCCTGAAATCCATCCTGGAGGAATACAAAGCAGGGAAGATCAGACTTCAAAGCATGCTGGAGGACTCAGGAGACAAGGTGGTAGAAGCAATTAAGCCCCAGCTGAAGACAGGCAGAAAATGGAAAGTTCAAGAGGCGATGGATTCTGCAAAAGAAAGTCTCAAGATCAGAGAAATAACAGGACACACACAGACCAACAGACAGGGACTGGGGGTGACCAAAACTGAATGGTGGTCAAAGGCCAAAGGAAAAGCCAAAAGAGACATGATGATTCAGGAGATGAGAAAAGAAGAAGACCAAAAAAGACTCCAAAAAGCAGTCCAGCAGAGCCAGCAAGGGCAATGGACAACGTGGGAGAATGCACTCCAAAGAAGTCTCACTTGGAATGACATTTGGCACATGGCCCCTCTCAGGATCAGCTTCATTCTCAGATCTGCATATGACCTTCTGCCCTCAAATGCAAACCTGGTGAAGTGGGGGAAAACAGACGATCCTGCATGCCCCCTCTGCCATGAAAAACAAACAGTGGAGCATGTCCTAAGCTCATGTAAAGTAGCCCTGGCTCAAGGAAGGTACACATGGAGGCACAACCAAGTGCTCAAAGAAATTGTACAAGTAGTCTGGGCTAGTACCAACACCACAAAAGGGAAAATCAGGACTCCAAAAGCACCCGCAACATTCTTCACGGCAGGAGGCAGCAAATCATGGCCAAGAACAACAGTGCCACTCGAAACATGCAGGCAGAGTCTGCTGGACGGGGCAGATGACTGGGAGTGCACTGCAGACCTCCCAGAATGGAAGAGTCACCCAGAGATCATCAGCAAGAGTGGCATGAGACCAGACATAGTAGTCCACTCTAAGTCAACCAAGCAGCTGATCATGATCGAGCTCACGGTGCCATATGAGAACAGAATGGAGGCAGCTCAAATCTACAAGACTGAAAAGTATGCTGATCTGGCAAACAGCCTGAGGAGAGAAGGCTATCAGGTCAAAGTCCTCACTGCAGAAATTGGAGCTAGGGGGTTTGTAGGAACGTCTGCATACAGCCTCATGAAACAGCTCTCAGTTGCAGGGAAGGAAAAAACCAGAGCCCTGAAAGCAATGGCAGAAGCGGCAGAGAGGTGTTCAAGCTGGATCTGGTCAAGGAGGAACAAAAGCGAACTTCATAAGGCTTAATTTCCCTACAAATATCAGGTGTCCCTGTGGCTCAGTGGTTAAAGCGCGAGTCATTAAGTGGAAAATGAGCATGTCCAGAGGGTCATGGGTTCGAATCCCAGCCATGGCTCGTCCCAAGATGGGGAAAAAAGGGGCAGCAGAGGGACATCCGGAGTCATGAACCGGGTGTGGCCCAACCCCCCTAGAGTGTCAGGAGATAAGGGCCGAAACACTTGCTTGAAGGGGGCTTCTCTTCTGAGGACTCTCTGCTGCCACGCTCTCCACGAGTTTCTTTCTACCGGGATGTTGGTGATGATGGTGATGATGATAGTGATGATAATGGTGATGGTGACGACGACGACGACGACGACGACGACGATGATGATGATGATGATGATGATGATGATGGTAATGATGATGATGATGGTGATGATGACGATGATGATGATGGTGATGATGATGGTGACGATGATGATGATGGTAATGATGACGATGATGATGATGATGGTGATGGTGATGATGATGATGATGATGATGATGATCACCATCATCATAATCATTATCATCATCATCATCATCAAGTTTTTTGTTACTATTATTATAATTATTGTTACAATTATTATTACCATCATCATCATTATAGTTCTTGTTTTTATTATCATTATCATTATTATTATTATCTTCGCAATCATTATCATCATCATCATCATCATCATTATTATTATTACTGTTGTTACTATCATTACTATTATTGATATCAGAAGTAGTAGTAGTAGACGCAGTTGTAGTTGCAGCAGTAGTAGTAACAGCAGCAGCAGCAGCAGTAGTAGCTGTAGTTGTTGTTGTTGTCGTCATTATAGTTGTAGTAGTACTGGCAGGGGCAGAAGTAGTAGAAGCAGCATTGCAACAACGTCAGCAGTGAGAGGCAAAGAAGACTGTGAAGAATATATATATATATATAGAGAGAGAGAGACACAATTGAAGTTAAAAGGCAAACAAGCAATGTAAACAAATATAATCCAATATTTCGAGCGGCTGCTCTTTTTCAAGGACGACAGACTGTGCAGTCAAGTCAAAAGTGGAGTGACATCATCAGGTCGATGCTAAAAGAAAACTTGCGTCATGACAGTAATGTCATCACCAAGTGATGCAAAGTCTAACACACCATCCTGTTGTTATTATTTTGTCACTCCCCACCCCCACCAATATACTAACAGCTCCCCCACCCCCTTTTTTCCTCTCTTTCTCTCTCTGTCTCTGTCTCTCTGTCTCTGTCTGTCTGTCTGTCTGTCTGTCTGTCTGTCTCTCTCTCTCTCTCTCTCTCTCTCTCTCTCTCTCTCTCTCTCAGGTTTTCATTTTGTTAGTTGTACCAGAGGGAACAACTGAGTCACTATTAAATGCAAGGGAACTCAGTGCGTGTAACTAATAGCTAGTCATGTGTGTTCAGGCCTTGTGGGTGCTTTGTTTGTAGTTTACGAATCCAGAATTTTTCCCTGAGGTCTCTATGAATGTCACTGTCTATGTACTGTTTTTCAATTGGCATACAACGCATGTCTTGAAGTGAGTGGTTGTGCATGTTGAAATGATGTGTGACGTGGGTGCCTGTATTGTTCTGGATGTGTGACCTATGTAAGTAAAAGCGTTGTTTGAGCGAGTTGCGTGTTTCTCCTACGTATTGAGCTCCCTTGCATTTGGTGCAGTAGAGCAGGTACAAGATGTTTCTTGTGCTGCAGGACATCTCATGGCGAATGGTGAATGTCTCGCCACTAACATCACTGGTGAACTGACGTGTCTCTACTACATGCTCCTTACAGATGACACAGCGTTTTCTGGTACATCTGTGGCTTCCAGGGTTGTCAGTGGAGGGTTCTTGTGGAGGAAGCATGGAAGGCATCAGGATGGTTCGTAGACTATTTGAATTTCTTTCTCCTACTATGGGGAGCTCTGGCATGGCTTGTTTCATCTTGTTGCTTTCATGTAAGGCTGGTTGCTGTTGTTGCAGCCACTGACGTAGAGGAGGGTTGGCAGGGTTGTGAGTGATGATGAACGGGACCCTCTTCTTGGGAGTTTGGGGCCTGTATTCGAGGGTCTCATTACGTGGGATGCTGCTGACTCTTTCCATGGCTTTCTGGATGGTGTAGGTACTGTATCCTCTACGTTGAAAGTGCTTGGCGATCTCTTGGCAGCGAAGGGTGAAGGCTTCGTCTGTCGAGCATAACCTGCGAGCGCGTAGCATCTGGCTGAATGGTATGTTGTTTTTGCATACCTTGGGATGACAAGAGGAAGCATGTAGGTATGCATGGGCGTCTGTTGGTTTTGAGAAAAGATCTGTATGGAGGAAGCCTTCCTTGAGGATGATGTTGATGTCCAGGAAGGGGATGGAGACAGGTGATGACTGATAGGTGAACTTGACAGTGGGATGGAAAGTGTTGATGAATTCAATGAACTGATCAAGTTCCTCCTGAGTTTTGGTCCACAATACAAAAATGTCATCGATGAACCGTTTCCAGAAGCAGCTGTCGACGATGATGGGGCTCTGAGTGAGCAGGCTGTCCTCTAACCATCCCATGAAGATGTTTGCCACGGTGGGGGCCATAGGGGTTCCCATTGCTGTCCCGAATTCTTGTTTATAGATGATGTCCTCAAAGTGGAACACGTTGTTTTGTAAAATGTGTCTCACCACTTCAAGGACTCTCTCAACTGGGGGTGTCTTTGTCTGCAGATGGGACTGTAAAAAGTACCTGATGGCGGTTTCCATGTCTCCATGTGGGATGTTCGTATAGAGGCCAACAGCATCAATGGTAACGAGCAAGGTGCCACTGTTGAAAGGCCCATGAGCCGTATTCCAGTCACGTAGCGTTTTTAACATATGAGTTGTGTCTTTGACGTGACTTGGGAGGGTGGTTACAATATCCTCAAGCCAGAAGTCAACCAGTTTTGAGAGATTTTCAGTTGGGCCATTTACTCCCGACACGATTGGGCGACCTGGAGGATTCTGCAGAGTCTTGTGTATTTTTGGCAAGTGGTAGAACTGATGAGTCCTGCATGCCTTTAGCTCCACCAGCGCCCATTGCTTGGTGTTGTCATCAATGTGGCCGTCGCTGTGGAGATGTTCTACCAACTCGTTTGAAATCTCTGCTATTTGGATGGTAGGATCATTTGGGAGCTGCTTGTAATGCAACTGGTTGTTTAGTAGTCTTTTGGCTTCAGTGATGTAGTTTTCAGTGTCCTGGACAACAACAGCACCACCTTTGTCAGCTCTGCTGATTCTGATGTTCCTGCTGAGGACTAGCTGCCGTAGCTGTTGTAGGGCTGCTCGTAGATTTTGCCTCAGGTTGTCCTCTGGTGTCCAGAACTGCGGTATGTGTCAGTCAGGTTTTCTAGGGTGGCACAGTATGTATCCAGAGCTCTGTCTCTTCCGGTGGGTGGCTGGTATCCTGTCTTCTTATAAAATTTGGGTACAGGACTGTCTTCTTCATCTGCAAAGAGCTCTCTGAGTCTAACTTTCCGGCACCCTTCCCTGACGTCTATTTTAAGTTGGTTGTGGTCCAGCGTTCGAGGGGTTGGACAGAATTTGGGTCCTAAGGCTAATACTTCCTTCTGTGCTGGTGTCAGATCATGATTTGACAAATTTATTACCCCGTTTGGAGGCGATTCTGGGTTCAAGCAGTTATCCTGTGTGTTGGTTAAAGTCTGTCTGCGTTTGAATCTTCTACATTTGCGTTTGGTCACTGTTATGTCCTGCACTTGTACATTCCGTGAGATCTCGAGAGTTTCTTTTTCTTCTTTTTGAGATATTCCTTTTGAAGAGTAGACCGACGAGTTTGTTGTTTTTTGTAGATGTGCTCAAATTCACTGTAGTTTGTAGTTTGGAAAATTTCGTACATTGACCGCTGGAAGTCAGACTCTACTTGTGATAGGAGTTCTTGGTAGGTATTTCTAATATCGTGCAGAATGTTCACATTAGCTGTGCGGATGGTGTTGTTGATGGTGTGTACAAGGTATTCTGACTTGGGCAAGGCGTCTTTTGCAGACCTTAACATCATTCCTGTAGGTATTATTTTGCGATTGATGCACTCATTCAGAAATTTGACATGGCTGTCGTAACGAACAGCTTTCTCCAACAGCCTTGATGCTGTTATGAATGGTGGGGCCATAACGCTGGATCCAGGTACGGGACGCAGAGGAGATCAACGGTCAGATTTTGAAACACTACATGGAAGTGCCGGTGTTTATATGTAATTTCTTTAACGTGAGGTAGAAATATCCTGTCGAGTAGGAAAAGAAATCAAACCAATATGTGGCTTTTCGTATAAACGATGGAGGGAGGTGGGGAGGGGAGGGACAATGGGGGTGGGGGGGGGGGGAGCAATTCTTGCATATAGGTTAATCTACATTGACCCTTGAAGTGGAATCTGGCATATGACAAAATTACCCACATCCCTTTAAATATTCATCTTCATAACTGACTCAATCACATGGGACCTCGAAAACATAAAATGGCAGCAATCATATTATGGCCCGACTTTCCTGGCACACACCAACACACACACACACACACACACACACACACACACACACACACACACACACACAAACACACACACACACACACACACACACACACACACACCACACGCACACACACACACACACACACGCACACGCACACACACAAATACACATGCGCTTGCATATGTGTGTGTGTGTGTGTGTGTGTGTGTGTGTGTGTGTGTGTGTGGGTGTGGTGCGCGCGCGCGCGCGCGTCATGTCCTGTTTCTCTGTCTGTCTGTCTGTCTGTTTTTCCCCGTACCTAACTTAAGTCTCTGTCTCTCTGCCTCCCCCCCCCTCCCCTCACTCTCTTTCTCTCCCCATCCCCGTGTCAGAATGGAAATTCCCGACAAGTGTCTCTGTCAGGCAGCCGACACTCTTTGATCTCCAGCCCCCCCCCCCCCCCCAACCGTTTTTGTACTCCCAGTTCTTATAGAACAGGGAGTACTTTAGAATGGGAACGAAGAAATGCTGTCTGTGTGTGTCTGTCTGTCTGTCTGTGTGTCCGTGGTCAAAATGTGTTCCATCGCTCCAGACAAAACTACTGGGCCGATCTTTCTGAAAATTTATAGGTATGTTCATTATGGGCCACGGATGATGCCCGATGTTTTAGTTTACCGCTATAGCCGTTACTAACGGCTGTAACGGCCTGTAACGGTTTTTCTTCTTTATGGAATATCTCAGAAAGTACTTTGGCCAATTTATAAGCGGTTTGGATGATCTTGTGACAAATCGGAGCATCTGTCATATGTAAGTGATGTAATGCTGAAAATGGATTAAACAACCGTTAAAAACCGTTATTCTGCCGTTATTTCTTATATATAGGTGAATTTTTAATGAAATTTGGTATATAGAAAGGTTATCACACACAAATGGCACTTCCATGTAGTGTTTCAAAATCTGACCGTTAAAAACCGTTATTCTTGACATATTGTCCGATTTGGATGAAATTTGATATGTACACAGTCTTTAGCCCAGTGAGGACTAAAATACCGGTTTCAAAGTATATATCGGTTAATAACCGTTAAACCGTTATTTTGCCGTTATTATTATTTTTTTTTAAAATATTGGTGGGTTTTAATGAAATTTTGTATATAGAAAGGTTATCACACACAAATGGCACTTCCATGTAGTGTTTCAAAATCTGACCGTTAAAAACCGTTATTTTTCACAATTTTTCACATATTGTCCGATTTGGATGAAATTTGGTGTGTACACAGGCTTTAGCCCAGTGAGGACTAAAATACCAGTTTCAAAAGTCTACATCGGTTAAATAACCGTTAAAACCGTTATTTTGCCTTTATTTCTTATCTCACAAAGCACTTGGCCGATTTATAAGCGGTTTGGAAAACTGGGAGTACGTTTATATGCTTCGCATCTTGTTTTTCTTGCCGTCAACACCGTAGTACTTTTTAAACCTTACCTCCCACCCTCCCACTTTCTCTCTCTCTCTCTCTCTCTCTCTCTCTCTCTGTATCTGTCTGTCTGACCCTCTCTCTTTCTCTGTCTGTTTGTCTGTCTGTGCGTGTGCCTCTCTCTCTCTCTCTCCTCTCTCTCTCTCTCTCTCTCTCTCTGTCTATGTATCTGTCTGTCTGACCCTCTCTCTTTCTCTGTCTGACTGTTTGTCTGTCTGTGCGTGTGCCTGCCTCTCTCTCTCTCTCTCTCTCTCTCTCTCTCTCTCTGGTTTCCACCCTTCTCTCTGTGTCTTGCTCCCTCTTCCTTTCTTTCTTTTTCTTGTTCACCCTTTCTCTTTTGAATCAGTATAATCAGTCAGTCAGATGCTGGATGGAACTGGGACTTACAGACACAAAATTAAGCCGGCAGGCTAATGACGTTATTTATCAAATATTGCTTTGCTTTGCAATGACAAATGAAAAATGGGTTTCTTTTGAAGAAGAAACAAAACCCAGTACTCTAAAAGTTTGATCATGTAATACATAAATGTCGTCTAGTTTTCCAAATGACAGAATATCATTAAGTAAAACCCACTACTCTAAAAACTTAATAATGCAATACATAAATGTTGTCTAGTTTACCAAATGACAGAATGTAATTAATAAAGTACAAATCAAAATTATTTTGTGGTTATGTCTAGGGTTGAAAGAGTATTCCGTTGTCAAATTTCCAAGACGCTCCAAATGTACATCAGTCCAGTCCAATGCAAACTCCAATAATTTGATACTTTAATGACAGCAATTCGGATATTGGATATGTTCGCTCACATTTGTTACTGCATTTCACATAGCGGGAGTAGCAAAGTAGTGAAACTCACGTCTTAAAAAGAACACATCCAGAACAATTCTCTCAGTATGAAAGACCAGAATATGGCCCGATGTTGACGCACTTTCCAACTGAATATGATCGGCAGCTATAACATACCAAGGAAACCATTCAGGCATGATGTCCAAGCAGCTATGGCACTAGACACTTCATCTGAAGGTCCTGGGTTTGAGTCCCCCACACTTTGTGAACGGACAAGTGCATTCAGATTTTCCACTTGCTCCACATGATCAAACTGGTTACACCGAAAGAGAAACTCACGAACATATGCAAGCTAATCTACCCACTTGCTCGGTCATTCAACATTCCACGTGTACTACACACATTTTCTCACTACAAACATGTTAAGCGCCCGTTAAAAAAAAAAAAAAGGATTCACTATAAAGTCGATTACTTAGAATTTTTCCGAAACATGCTCTTCCAAAATTGATTCTAGCTTAGTGAATATAGGTCGGCTCAGCAAAGAAAAAAAATTCAGTCCTTTAGGTCGATGTATGTACAGGACATGTGAACCTCCTTGTGTTTGTGTGCATAATGATAAGTACACAAACACACATAGACACACACACACACACACACACACACACGTACGCATGCACACACACACACACACACACACACACACACACACACACACACACACACACACACACACACTCGTGTAATATCCCATAATTTTTTGAAAAGATGTTAAATGACAGTGCTGCTACTACTACTACGACGACAACAACAACAACAACAACAACAACAACAACAACAACAACAACAACAACAACAACAAACTACTACTACTACTACTACTACTACTACTACTACTCATGTACACCATGTCAGCCTTCGGTTAGTTATAGAAACACGTGGATCCCATCCAGCACACACCAAGTTTGTTTGTTTGTTTGTTTGTTTGTTTTACTGTCCCAGCCTCTGCGCCACCTCAGAGGCAGTGCACCCACGCCACTCATTCCGATACCCCGTCCACAGCCACAGCCCGGTCGGCCCCGCCGCAGCCCCGGCACCGGCAATCCACAGGGAGCAGTCAATGTCAAGTCGTCAAGAAGCAACCCACCGGGGGAGATACTGTACTGCTGCCGAGTCACTTTGGTGGTGTTCAGTGGCGCCTGTTCTGATCTAACATACGCAGGACACCACCTACTAAGCCCCCTACTGACGATAATAATTGCTTAGTCGCGGAGCCGGCGTGAGTGAGCTCTCCCTCAGGAGGGCGCCACCACGTCCGTCCAACGACAGCCCCCATGGACTCGCCGATACCGGTGACCCCGACGGAACCAAACTAAGACCACAGACGTGGAGAGGAACTCGAAATTGAGGTCACCATGAGAGCAGGGCATGAAGGGCCACAGAATTCGAGACATTTTTTTTTAATGCTGATCGATGAGAATGAGGATGATTAAGATGATGCTACGGATTTCCATTTCGGTCTGAGACTACATGACAGGGCTGTACTCTACGCTTCCTTTCATAATATATCCCGGCGTCAACCAGGCCCGAGAGATACAGGCACTGCAGTGTTGGTCAGGGAAAATTTGAGCAACACTCTCAGAAACGCATCCATTAAGTGGATGAAACTGGACTGTGTGGTCCCAGTCTTCCCAACTGAGCTCGTAGCAAACTCAACTCTGGGTAGGAGCCGGTCGGGGCAGAAAAACCCACATGACTCTGATGGGATTCGAACCCACGACCTCCCAGCCGGGAGTCCGCGACGCTAACCACTTCGCCACGCAGCTGGTAGCACACACAAGTTACGTGGATGGAGGCGAGCACACCAAAAAGAATAAGGAGAGTTGTTTTAAGGAACAAGAAATAACAAACAGTTATAGAAAAAATGGCCCAGGCGTCTCAGAATAGCTGGAGGATAATGACGACAAAAATAGCGAAAACAAAGGAAAAAAGAAAAAGAAAAAAAAGGTACAGACCAGAAAGACTATAAAGAAAGAAAGAACGAGAGAACGAACTATCAGTCACAGCCACAAGGATACAAAGGAATGTTGGTTACATACCACGGGAATACAAGAAATATCAAATAAAGAACACAGTGACCAACAGAAATGTCGGTTACAGACCACATAGATACAAAGAAATGTCGGTTACAGACGGGAGGGGGGGGTTACAAAGAATGTCGGTGACAGACCACGTAGGTACAAAGAAATGTCAGTTACAGACCAAAGGGATACAAAGAAATGTCAGTTGTGGACCACATGGCTACAAGAAATGTCATTGTGGACCACATGGCTACAAAGAAATGTCAGTTGTGGACCACATGGCTACAAAGAAATGTGTTGTGGACACATGGCTACAAGAAATGTCAGTTGTGGACCACTGGTACAAAGAAATGTCAGTTGTGGACCACATGGCTACAAAGAAATGTCAGTTGTGGACCACATGGCTACAAAGAAATGTCAGTTGTGGACGACATGGCTACAAAGAAATGTCAGTTGTGGACCACATGGCTACAAAGAAATGTCAGTTGTGACCACATGGCTACAAAGAAATGTCAGTTATAACCACATGGATACAAAGAAATGCCAGCTATAGACCACAGGGATGCAGAGACATATCAGTCACAGACACAAATGGATACAAAGAAATGGCAGTCACAGGCACAGAGATACAAAGAAGTGTCAGTTACTGACCATGCCGATACAAGGAAATGTCAGTTTCAAATCAGAGGGATAGAAAGAAATATCGTTTCCAGACAATATATAGAATCACAAAGAAATCTCAGTTACAGACCAAACCACGTAGATGCCAAGAAATGTCGGTCCTAGAGCACAGGGATGCAAAGAATTATCGGTTACGGACTACGGGGATGCAAAGAACTGTCGGTTGCAGACCAGAAAAATGCAAAGAAATGTCAGTTCATCAGGACACAATGAAATGCCCGCTACAGACCTGAAGGACACAAATGTCAGACACACATCAGAGGTGCACAAAGGTATGTCAGTTACAGACCGTAGGAAAACAAAGAAATGTCAGCTACAGATCAGAGGATACACAGAAATGTCAGCTACAGACTTGAGAGATACAAAAGACATTTCAGACACAGACAAGAGAGATGTACAGATCAGACGGATAAAAAAAATGTGCTTACAGACAAGAAGTGTTCAGCGAAATGTCAACTAGAGACCAGAGGAATAAATCAAATGTGATTTACATAGAGGTATAATTTTTTATGTTAATTGCAGACCAGAGGGATAGCATGAATTGTGGATTACAGACAAAAGGTGAAAAATAAAACGTGGGTTACAGACCAAAAAGATGAAATGGAAATGTTGATCACATACAAAAGGTGAAAAATAAAACGTGGGTTACAGACCAAAAAGATGAAATGGAAATGTTGATCACATACAAAAGGTGGAAAATGAAACGTGCGCTACAGACCAAAGGGGTGAAAAGAAATGTGGGTTGCAGACCACACAGATGCGAAAGAAATGCGGGTAACAAAGTGATACACACCAATATGAGCTACATGCACAGGGATACAAAGAAACGTGGGTAAGGAAGAAAAGGATACAGAGGAATATTGTTAAAGACAGGATATACACGACAATGTTGTTGACAGAATGAGAGGTATTACATATGTTGTTTACAGATAAGAGGGATACATAGAAATGTTTATAGACAGAAGGATACATACTTATATTGTTAACAGATGGAAGTATAGACAGAGGTGCTGTTTACAAATCAAATGCTATTTTTAGGCAGAAGCATGTTGTTTACAGAAAGAAACACAGAAATGTTGTTTACGGATGGAGGGATGTACAGAGATGTTGTTGATAGGTAGAGGGCTGCACAAAAATGTTTATAAACAGAATAAAACATTGAGGTGTTGTTCATGGACAGAAGGATACACATAAATGTTTTGTAAGAGATGCACTGAGAGAGATGAATAGAAAAGTTTCTTAACAGACAGAGGGATAAATAAAGATTTTAGACAGAGGTACACACGGAAATGTTGATTACAGACAGAGGGATGCAAAGAAATGTTAGTTAGAAATGATAAACAAATATGTTGGTTGCAGGCAGAGGAACATTAAAATGTTGAAAGGCACAGGGATGCACAAAATGTTGTTCCAAGTTGTAGGAATATGCAAAGATGTAGGCTACAGACAGAGGAACACAAAGCATCACAAATAGAATGACATATAGAAATATTCAAAGATTCAGGAACACAAAGATATAGGTTACGGACAGAGGGATACAAAGAATCACAGATAGAAGGACATATAGAAATATTCAAAGATACAGGAACACAAAGATATAGGTTACCGACAGAGGGATACAAAGAATCACAGACAGAATGACATATAGAAATATTGTTCAAAGATGTAGAAATAGACAAAGATGTAGGTTACAGACAGAAGGGTGCGAAGAATCACAGATATAATGACATATAAAAATGTTGCTCAAACAGGATTTTCACACAAATATTGTCTACAAACAGAATGTACACAGAAATTTTATTTAAAGATAGAGGGGTACGTAAATATGTTGTCTAAAGACAGATGAATGCCTAGAAATATTGTTCACAGTCAGAAATATAAATCATTGTGTTGTTCACAGACAAAAGTGTAGACAGAAATGCTGTTTACACGCAGAGGGATACACAGAAATGTTATCAACAAACAGAAGATTACAGAGAAGTGTTTTGCACTGACAGAGGGATACCTAGAAATGTTATTTGCGGAGAGCGAATACCCAGAAATGTTGTTTACAGACAGAAGGATTCACAGAACTGTTGTTTACAGATGGAGAAATACGCAGAAATGTTATTGATAGAGGGATATTGACAAATGTTGGTTACAGACGGACGGATGCATAATAAAGGTAGGTTATAGAGGAACATATGGCAGTGTATGTTATACAGAGCAGAAGCTAACACAGACATGCTCGAGGAGAACTTTGCTTCAAAGGCAACCAGCCCCATTCCCACCCAGGGCCGCCTCTCTACGCCTCTCCCGCAGACTCTCTGGTAATTAGCCTTGGTGCCAGTCAACTCTGGTAGCCATGGCAACCCGACAGGTGGCTCTGTCACCTTGACAACCTCTCAGACCTCTCTCCGATCTTTTTTCGTTCCCAAACCTCCCCCTATCTGTGGTCGTCTGAAGGTTGTCAGCTATGATTTTTTTTTCTCTGTCTGTCTGTGCGTCCCCCCCCCCCTCTCTCTCTCTCTCTCTCTCTCTTCTGCTACCCATCCTCTCCCTCTCACTCGTTCTCTGGGTTTTGTTCTCTTGGAAGTTCAGTCCAAAGTTCATTGCTTTGGATGTTCAGTCTTCTATCCATCTGAGGGCGCGCGCACGCGCAGGCGCGCGCGCGCACAGACACAGACACAGACACACACACACACACATACACACTTATCTTGACACAATGCTATTTTTCGCCTTTGAAAAAAGGATTACAGGAGAGGTCATTTGCCGTTGTGCTTCACGTCTCACGTGCATCATGCTCTTCTCGGAATAGCCACGTCTCACGTGCATCATGCTCTTCACGGAATAGCCAGTCACAAAGCCAGCGAGGGTATTGGTAGCGTAGGCAAGCACTATCTTTGGTGCAATGACTATCTTTGTGCAAGTCAAACCCCTTTCTTTCTGTTCAGGTAATGGATAAAATAAGAATATAAACACGCTTGCAATGAAAGGGGAGGAGAGGGGAAGGTAGGGAGAAGAGGGAGAGAATTCACCAAAGATGAACGAAAGAGAGCATCAATATCTCGCCTCACTTTCTTATTATTCATTTTTGCGTCTTAGTCACTTTCGCACGCGAGAGGTTAGTAACTACTTCCGGGTGAGAGAATTATTCAGTCAGTTGCTCTGCCCTCTCAGGTAAGCAGGCAGTCAGGTTCTTGTTGTCCGCTGTGCAGTAATGTTGGCCTATTGTCTGCATGTAGCCTGTGCCCATCAAAGAATCACCCTGTGTGTGCTTCACATCTGACAGTTTGACAGAGAACAAAAATGGTGGAAGAGTGCACTCACCAGGGTTTGAGTATGGTGATCGAGGGAACAGGAAGGAAACCAAGCAAGCTTTCTGCTCATAGAGCTGTCATCAGGCTTAGAGTTAGTGGGTGGCAGAGACAGATCTTATATTATGGGACTGACAATAAGAAGAAAGGAATGAACAGAGCTCAGAGACAAAAGGAAGTTAATTGGGGTTAAGCAGTGAGTAGGAATCATGAACAAGTTAAAGTGGAAAGCAAAGAAGGCCTGTTCAAAAAAAAAAAAAAAAAAAAGGGGGGGGGGAGGGGGAAGGGGTTAGTAGAGAAGGGGGGGGGGGGTGCCTGAAGCTCAGCTGCTGTCACTCTCTGGTGTTCAGGCCGGCAGGGGCAGTTTGACGCTTTTAGAGCTGAAGTGTGGCGATCACACACCTACCCGGAAACAGAAGGAAGACACAGAGCCAATCAAATCCACAGGAAGAGACAAAATTATGAACTCACTCCATGCAACTGAACTCCAACCAGCGAAAGACGAAGATACTGGTCTTGTCTCCTCTATGTCTTTGGCTTCACTGAGAGGTGAAGAGGGCAAGGTTCAGGTCAAAACTAGGTCGCATGTCTTTCGTCACGTACGCATTAATGCCGATTTGTTAGAAAACTTCGTCATCAGCTGGTCTTTAAGTCATGTACGCCATGCTTCATGTTTGTTTTGTTCGATTCCTCTATTTTTGATTGTCTCACATTTTTCGTTTGTTCCCGTAACAATGGCCGATTTATGACGAACTGGTATCATTTAGTAACTGTCTTAATTGAAGCAAGTGAGGCTGTTGAGTTTGTTTTCAGGAAGTTTCACTGGCTTGATTTAGCATGATAAGAAACTCTAAATGTTGCTATATTTGTGTAGATTTATCTACACATGGTACGTTTTTGTTCCATTTTTGGGTACGCTTTTCATTTTTGTGTGATCCTCGCCTTGTGCAATATCGATTTTCATGGGCTCCTCTCGATATAAAGTGGAAGTTTCAATGTGCATCGCTGAATATCATTTTTACATATATTTCATTCGTGATCGAAGCAATGATTCAAACTGAAGCAATTTCTGAGAAAAAGTCAATTTTGTAATAATGAAATTATTGCTAAAAGGGTTAACTGGAGATTTACAGTCCAAGCCGTTTGGTAACACGCTCATGAAAGGAGTGGTGGGGAAACTCTTATCTGTAGGCTGACTGGCTGCGCTTGCAATTTCCGAGAGCAGGCAATGTCAACTCTTAGTGCTCGCAAACACACACACACACACACACACGCACACACAATGTGACTATGAGTGGAAGGTAATAGTAGTATGCAGGGTGAGGTTTGGATACGTAACAATTTTGGCGTGCTTATATGTACCTGTAGGTACTTTCAAGGGCAATTAAACGAACGGATTTATATTGAACTATATGTCTTTTCTGTCCGGTCCCCATGTTTAAGAGCCATGCTAAACAAAAGGCTGCAACTGTGCATCAAAAGACTGACCCCCCCCCCCAAAAAAAAAAAAAAAAAAATATTGTTTAATAAAATGTATTCCTGCACAGTATTGTTTAAGTATTGTGAGCGCTGCTGGAAATATCTTTACATACAATGACATGTATAAAACAAGTGAAAAAATAGTCCCAAGTTCGTGACTTATTTGTATACTTTAACCACCGACATTTATCACTATATAAACCCTTTTCCCCTAGCACCTGAATGTCTAGCCTTTCTGAATCCAGCAATATTGCTTTCACACATGTTACGTTTTATCTGGAGTTATGAAGCTGACATGTATTGAATATTTGATGAGTAGCAAAGACTTCTGAAAACTTCTGCGTACGCAGGCTGATACTCCTGCGGACACTCCCTGTATAGAAGGAAGTATTAAACCTATCTGCCCAACAAAGGGAGTGGAGTTTTGTGTGTATGACCGTTTTTTTTTTTTTTTTTTTTTTTTTTAATCCTGCCATTAAGGCAGCCATACTCCAGTTTCGGGGAAGACTTCTGAAAACAAAAGAGCAGCATCGGCTAACAGAAGCGTGAGTAGTTTAACTGCTTCAGACACAAAAATAGCTCCACGCGTGGCATTACTGTAACGCTAAAACGAAAGAAAGAAAATGATACTGTCCTGCACACGTTCCCTTGTTTTACACCAAATATTCAGTTATTTTACATGGTCAGTTTAGTGGCTTAGCCAAAGTTCAGAATATCCTTTGAATACACAAATGCAATTATTCTTTATCCCACTGTGTTAAAAACAGAGAGAGAGAGAGAGAGAGAGAGAGAGAGAGAGAGAGAGAGAGAGAGAGAGAGTAAAACTGAACTGGAAGCAAACTGTATGCATCTTAAAATGCAAACTATTACGAGAGAGAGAGAGAGAGAGAGAGAGAGAGAGAGAGAGAGAGAGAGAGAGAGAGTAAAACTGAACTGTAAGCAAACTGTATGCATCTTAAAATGCCAACTATTACGAGAGAGAGAGAGAGAGAGAGAGAGAGAGAGAGAGAGAGAGAGAGAGAGAGAGAGAGAGAGAGAGATGTCTGAATGCTCCTTTTTCACAAGCAGCGTCGCATCCTGACAATAATACAGTCAGAAAACCTAGATCTAGACGACGGGCAGTCTGACCTCTAGAACAAGATATTGCTTCCTTTCTCGACGCGTGAAGGGGCAGGCAATGATTTTATCCTCATCGATACGACATTGTCCCATCACTACGTCACCTCTCAGCAGACACAGCGCATGTGCAGCAGGAAGTCGGGCATTCGGTGCAAATGGCGTTCCAGTGTTGCAGGAAAGTCTCTTTCCCGAATGCTACTTCAGACTTCAACATTACAGCCCGTCAGATGAAACAGAAGGCGGCTTCTGCGGAAACGGTTCACACTGCAGTCTGGCATTTGCTGAACAGGTGGGTTTGATCAGCCGTGAAGAAGGGAGTCTTCGATCTTGTCTGAAGCTTTGATGGCGTCCACACGCAAGGGGCAACCTTTCTACAGAGAACTATTTCATCAGCATCAAAGACATCGATCTGAGTAACGTATCAGAAGTTGATTACGACGATCCCTTTCTGAATAACGGTCCTCCACATCACCTCCGAATCATGGATGGCGTGCCTAATGTGGATGTAAGTAGTATCAGCAAAGAACAGACATGGATCACTGTCGCCAGTGTGAATTTTGTACAAGTGGCGAATCAGGAGAGTGTGAAGGACATCACCGTGAGAACCTACGAGGGAGGCGTGAAGGAGGAAACACTGGCCTGTGGCACTGGCGCCACTGCGTCTGCTGTGGCCACCTTTCTTCGTCAGCATTATTTCAGCAACACTGACCGCTGCAAGGATGACGCCCCCGTGTTTGTGAAGACCTGTGTGTCCATGAGAGGGGGACAGCTGGTGGTGACGTTCACAGCTGGAGCCAAGGCTGTGTCTGGCATCCGTCTGGCAGGGCCTGTGAAGTATGTGTTTGATGGGGTCTAGTGCCTGGAACTGTAGATATCTCTCTCTCTCCCTCTCTCTTTCTCTCTGCTTTTTATGTTTCAAATATCTATTTTAGGACTTCATCCAGCAGAGAGAGGGAGGGAGGGAGGGAGGGGGGGGGAGAGAGAAGAGAGAGAGAGAGAGAGAGAGAGAGAGAGAGAGAGAGAGAGAGAGAGACGCTGGTTGGTTAACCAGTTCACGATTCTGTTCGTCTGTGTTGATGATGTTGAACTGAAAATAAATAGACAATATTTTCCATAATGGTCTAAATGTACGCATGCATGCATGCATGCATGTATGTATGTATGTATGTATGTATGTATGTATGTATGTATGTATGCATATATGTATGTACGTGTGTATGTATGCATGTATATATATATATATATATATATATATATATGTATGTGTGTGTGTATATATATATATATATATATATATATATATATATATATATATATATATATATATATATATGGGGTTAGGGGGTTTAGGGGATGAGTTAAAAATAACAGGAAGCGACCCGATGGCTGGACTATGGAAGAGAAGCCTGGGGGTGGAGGGTGGCAGTTTCTGATCAGTATTATTGAATGTCTTCATTATCGTCACAAACGTTGCCTGTCACACTCTTGCTTATTTTGTATTATGCGGAGCGTTGTGCTTCACTGTGCTTCACAGCCCTCAAAATGAACTGTGTGTGCTCGATCTGCTGGGCTGTCATCTAACTGAAATTAGCCAAAGGGCCCAGTGAATTTATTATGAGGTGTAAGGTGATTCATACTGTCCCGGTGAGAAAGGGAGGGAGGGGGTGGGGGAGGGGGAGGGCGGTTACTCAGCGAATCCCAATTCGAAGGAAACAAGAGGATACTGGTGTAACGTTCCATAATCATCCCACGCCCGAAATTACTCCCCGGAGAGTGAGAATGGGCCTTGTGCTCAGACTCTCTCCCGAGAGCAAATCCAGACCGACCTTTCTCTTCGACTTCAAATCACTCCCCTCCTTCAAAATTCTCCAAGTCCCAAACGACAAACTGTATCGATGGAAG
>CM065736.1:40299472-40301972 GCA_033310375.1 Conus canariensis
GCAAAAAAGGAATGAAGGTGGGGAAAAAGATGGACGAACGCATACAACAACAAAACACACAGTAAACCGATGCAACAGCATTAACTTAGCCGGAAATTTGTAGAATAAAAGAGAAAAATCAAGATTGACACAAATCAATAAAACATGTTGAAATGGAAGAATGAAATTGAAAAAAAAAAGGATCGTGAATGTACTTGTTCGGACACATGAATTACAAATTATCATACACCGAAAAAGGTAAGTTTATAAGACGGGGACAAATGGAAATGGAAGTCAGTTAGAAGACTGAAAGAAATGGAAGGAATTGATAGCAGTAAAAGGAATTAGAAGTCCTTGATAAGACTGAAAAGAATGGAAGGCATTAAAAACACTAAAAGGAAATGGAAGTCAATGATAACGCTGAAAGAAAATGGATATTTGTGATAAGTCTGAAAAGAAATGGAAGTCATTGAAAATACTAAAAGGAATGGAAGTCAGTGATGAGTCTAAAAGAACATGGAAGTCAGTGATAAATCTAAAAGAAAATGGAAGTCAGTGATAGATCTGGAAAGAAATGGAAGTCAGTGATAAGTCTAAAAGGACATGGAAGTCACTGATAAGTCTAAAAGGAAATGGAAGTCACTGATAAGTCTAAAAGGAAATGGAAGTCACTGATAAGTCTAGAAAGGAAATGGAAGACAGTGATAAGTCCAGAAAGGAAATGGAAGACAGTGATAAGTCCAGAAAGGAAATGGAAGACAGTGATAAGTCTAGAAAGGAAATGGAAGACAGTGATAAGTCTAGAAAGGAAATGGAAGACAGTGATAAGTCCAAAAGGAAATGGAAGTCAGTGATAAGTCTAGAAAGGAAATGGAAGTCAGTGATAAGTCTAAAACGAAATGGAAGTCAGTAATAAATCTACAAGGAAATGGAAGTCAGTAATAAGTCTACAAGGAAATGGAAGTCAGTAATGTCTACAAGGAATGGAAGTCAGTGATAAGTCTACAAGGAATGGAAGTCAGTGATAAGTCTACAAGGAATGGAAGTCAGTGATAAGTCTACAAGGAATGGAAGTCAGTGATAAATCTACAACGAATGGAAGTCAGTGATAAATCTACAAGGAATGGAAGTCAGTGATAAGTCTACAAGGAAATGGAAGTCAGTGATAAGTCTACAAGGAAATGGAAGTCAGTGATAAGTCTACAAGGAATGGAAGTCCTTTCTATCTTTCCTTCATTTCCTGCTTAACTTCTCTCCACCCCTTCCTCCCTGCTAACCATCATCTGTTCGTCCACTCAGCCACTAAATGTACAATAACGGAATTCATGGCGCGCGCGCGCGCGCGCGCGCGCGCGTGTGTGTATGTGCACACGCGCGCGCGAGCTCGTGCATGTGTTTGCGCGCACGTTTGTGTGTGTGTGTGTGTGCGTGCGTGCGTGCGTGCGTGCGTGCGTGCGTGCGTACGTGCGTGTGGTGTGTGTGTGTGTGTGTGTGTGTGTGTGTGTGTGTGTGTGTGTGTGTGTGTGTGTAACAATAGTAAGTTCAATCCTGTTTTTCAAGGCATGTAGCCCGTGAGATACAGGAGAAACAAAAGGTGAAAAGTTCTGTATACATTTAAGTAGTTAAAGCGTATGAACAGCATGAACAGCATACAACATAGTACGGTTCGTCTTGTTTTCATACATCCACAGACAGATGAAACCCCTCTGATGGAAAGACACATACAGTCTGTTCATTGCCTGTCCGTCTGTCCGTCTGTCCGTCTGTCTAGCCGTGTTTTGCCGTCTCATTCCAAAGACTTGCATTCAGACCTCTGCGAGCTCTAGTCTTGAATCAAACACATGTAATGTTCTCCTCTCCTTCTTGAACATCTGACCTACTTAACTACCACTCCCATGAGACTTCAGTGAAGTCGTCAGTTCACCCTCCAGACCCCCATCAAAATTACTTAAAGATTAGCCTAAAATACAAATTAACGTACAAAATATGGCGTTAAGTAATCTTATTGACCATACACTACGAAATACACAATGCATATAATTAGGGAATGAAAAACGACGAGTTCTGATGTCCTTATAGCTAATAGATAACAGATGAAAGTAGCAGATCCAGATCATCTGTTCAGTGTGGTCAAGAATGTTATCCCTTCATTTTTGTTCCTGTCATTTCGTTATTGGTGAACGGACAAAAGAATGATTCCATTTGTATCAAAAATTCTTCAGTACTGTGTATTTCATGGCTGTTGACTGGAGTTAGAAAATGCAGAAAGTAATATGAAAAAGCGAAAAACATTTATGTTAAAAGAAATATTAAAAAGACAATAAACGAAAGATATAAATCGTTATTGGTAATCAACGGCATTTTGTTCGACTTTTTTTTTTAGGGGAAGGTGGGGGTGGGTGGGTGGGCGTATGAGATGGGGTTTGGGGTTGGCAGTTGGGGTGGGGGGTGGGGTGGGGGAGGGGGTGAACTCATCTTTCAAAGCTCAATGTCTGAGCCAGCACCCACAGATATATATCGT
>CM065736.1:40321972-40336972 GCA_033310375.1 Conus canariensis
ATTATGATCACTGATGTAGCTGGATGGCGCCATTTTCCGACGTCAGAAGTCTGGCTAGGAGACACAGAATGGGGAAAAAGGGAGGAAAGGGGGGGCAGGAGAGAAGAAAGAGAGAGAGAGGGGGGGGGGGGAGGGTTGGGTTGGGTGGGGGTTAGCCTTATTTGTGCTATGTCTGTCCAGTTCGAGGCAAGGTCCACAACTTCTAGTGTGACACTGAATATATTTTGTTGCTCTTGCATTGTTGGTTTTTTTTTTTTATTATTTTTTTTTTTACTTACAGCAATGGTTATGATAATAATACAGATTATAACAACAACAACGAAATTAATAATAATCATTGGAGGAGGATGAAAACGAACCTGCATAAGGTCCTAAACAGTTTATCAGTGTTGGATTGAGTCAGCTGCACAAGCTAATGATTTTTTTGGGGGGTCTCTTCGTGCCTCCTCTTCCCTTCCCACCCCCCACCTCCATCCCCAGCCCTCCCTCCCCCCCCCCCCCCCAATACCCCCTTGAACCCATCCGCCTACCCCCCTCGTCCTCACCCAGTTACCTCCCTTTCCGTCTTCTCTGCTTCTTCAAGGACGGGCGATTTGTGATCAGATCTAATTGTCTGCCTGGACTTGTTGGCCAGACGGTTCGATACAAACCCCGGTGTATTATGTAAGAAGCCCCCCCCCCCCCCACCCTTCCCTCCACGTCCCCATCCCCTCCCGTTCTCCACATCACCTGTATATGTACTTCGTGTGTTCTAAGTAAGCTGAAAAACAGGCATCGTTTGTTGGTCAAGAATAAAATCATATACGAGTTTGTTCTTGCGTTAGACCTGTGTTTTTCGTCTCCTAATTTTGTTCTGAATAGCCCATGAATCTCTAGTCTGTCTTCACTTTGATGAGGGCAGATGTAGGCATACATGCAGTATATGAGACGAGTACGTAAGTTAATGCTTTCATTGTGAATATGTGAATTACACTGATTAGTACCTCTACCTTTGCGCTCTTGTCAAGAAACAATGACAAACAAACAAAAAGCGAGCAAGCGAGCAAACAAACCAACAAAACAAATCTGAACTTTCAAAGGATTCAGAGCAATGCTGCCCAATTGTCGAATGTGAATCTGCAAATCATCCAACTTTTTTTTTTTTTAACCAGTAGCTGTCCACCATGATTATTTTGTGGAATGTTTAATGATTGGTTCAATGAGTTAAAGCCTGTTTGCTTACGTTCATGAATGATTTGAGACTCTAAATCAGATCAAACATTATTGTATCATTAGAACAGATAACTGTTGATAGAACAAACAAATTTACAGTTAAAAAAGAGAAGGGGAGGCGGGTGTGTGTGCGTGTATGTGTGTGTGTGTGTGTGTGTGCGTGCGTGCGTGCGTGCGTGTGTGTGTGTGTGTGTGTGTGTGTGTGTGTGTAGGAAATCGAGGTTTGAGTGATAGGGAAGGATTGTCCAGTTGGACAATGTGATACACATCGGGCTAATGTTAGAATTGAACATTTTGTAATACGTAGCACATTCTTCCCTGAAAATCATCCGTTCTGCACAATACACTGGCATTGTGTTGCTCTAATCCATAGTTTAATTTTTTTTTTCAAATGCTGCCAAATTAGGTATGGATTTTTTTTTTTCAAATTTACATTTGTAAATATATGAAAGAAAAAATCATTCATATCCTCTAATCCCTGTCGATACCCCCGCCATCTTTGGCTTAGTCACAGTAAGCATAGCACAGTCTGCTGTGTGTGAACAGCGTGTGTGTATGTGTGTTTTTTTTTCTGCCGCTGGTTTTGTAGTGCAGCATGTCGGGACAATTCTGGGGCACCTCCACGTATTCTGAAAGATTCCGATAATTGTGATTGACGAGACGGCAGGAAAGTGAGATCAGCGTATGTTGGATGGAGACAACCTCTCCTTTGACCTGTTGGCGGAAACTGATCAGAATCCTCAATCTATTACAAGACCATTCGTTTCGATCACATCCTAAGGCAGACAACGCGTTTCACGCGAAAGGTCCTGACCACACAAAAACCAAACGGCTTCATTAATTGTACGTTTCGAAGTTTCACCGAGTCTACTGTTTTTACCAGATCATTTTTCCGGATAGATTAAACCCATAAGAAAACATACCCGGGGCTAAAAACCAACATGGGAGTCATTCTTTAGCCTTACACAGGGCTGGCCGGAAGAAAACGGGAATCTTTCAGTTCCTTAAAACGTCTGGCGTGCCGAGACTCGTACAGACAGGGTGGAATGGCGGAGACCCAATCGTTTGTTCTGTCAGATCTCATTACCGATTATGAGGAAAGAAGTGCCTTCAGTTTCCCCCACAGTCTTTCTTTTTCTCCTCCACGGATCGTTACCAAATTTAAGTAATAGGCCGTCTGCCAAGTTACAGAGATGGGGGTTGGGGTGGGGTGGGTGGGGGGTGGGGAGGACCTTGGACAGAGGAGGACCCCTTTCTGTGGACGGAGCGAATTTGGCGGAGTGGGTTGGGCATTCGGTGGAACTGAGTGAGCAGAAAGTTAAGAGGTGAAGTCATAGAGAATTACAATTTAATCCATTTAGTCACCCAGTCCGTCAAGCAAGCAAGCATGCAACTAGCAATTTCGACGAGGGTTCTCTCTGGTTTTGCTTCTGCGTGTGAGTGAAAGACCATGATTGCATGGACAAATTAAAACAAAACAAAACAAAACAAAACACAAAACAAAACAAAACAAAAAAGAAGAAGAAAAAGTGTCAGTCGCGTTGGTGCTGTTGTTGGAGTTGTGGACTCACAGGTTGAAATGTTGTGGGTTCAATTCCCGTCTGATGTGTTTGTTTGTGGGACCTTTCTGTCCCTGCCAGCTTTTACCCCGGGTGGAGTATAGAATGCTGTCGACTCAGCTGGGAGGACTGAAGTCACACAATTGAATTTCATCCACTGAATGGACTGGGCATTGACTATGTCGCTCAAAGTTCGTGACATTTTCGTCATTAAAAAGTCGTGGACTATGTGGCAATTGACTTTCATCCACTGAATGGACTGGGCATTGACTATGTCGCTCAAAGTTCGTGACATTTTCGTCATTAAAAAGTCGTGGACTATGTGGCAATTGAATTTCATCCTCTGAATGGACTGGGCATTGACTATGTCGCTCAAAGGTCGTGACACTTTCGTCATTAAAAAGTCGTGGACTATGTGACTCATTATACCCTGCTCTCGGGTGGCCTCAAATCGATCTTCTCTCCACGTCCATGGCGTTGGGTAATCTGTGTCCAGGTCATCGTTTTCGGCAAGTTCATGGGCAATGTCGTTCGATGAACGTTGTGGCATCTCAGGGAGAGGAACACTCGCTCATGCTGGGTCAAGGCCTGAGCAGTTATCGTCGTCAGTAGGATGCTTGGTAGGTTGTTAGACTGGACTGGAACAAGAACCACTGTACTCCACAGAAGTGATTCGGCAGCAGCGCAGTGTCTCCACTGGTGGGTTTCCTCTTGAAGACCTGCTATTGATTACTGGAGCTGCGGTTTGCCAATGCGTGCGGCTGAGTGGAGATGGAATGGGTGGCATCGTAGTGGTACCGCCTAGAGAGCTCGACAACATCAGTTTCAGTTTCATCAAGGAGGTGTCACACTGCGTGTGGACTAGTCCATATACGCTACACCACATCCGCCAAGTTTTGAGACGACACTACGCATGATTTAAAGCTGATGGATAAATGAAGTAATGACTAAGGTGAGAGAATTTAAGAAGAGATTATCGTGGCTCCGACTTAGCAGACGTCTGACTTGCCCAACGCTCTGGTCAGACCTTGAGTACCTACCTAACATTGGTTGTACCCTTACTATATGTGTGTGGTGAGTGTACTCATGTGTTTGTCCGGGTGTGCGGGCATGGACCCGTGTGTGTGTGGGATCACATGTGTGTGTATGATGAGTGTATGCGTATGGAAGTTGTGTGTACACGCTTGCGCGTGTGCGCGCTTGTGCGTGTGCGCGCGCGTGTCCATGAGCGTGCGTGCATGCGCGTGCACGCGTCTGTGTATGTGCAGAAGTGCGTGTGCATGTGATTTATGGGATTGCTCCTGCGTCCACGTACCTGCACATGTACGTGTACATACATGTGTGTATGTGTGCGAGCTTTTGTATATGGGCGTGCACGTGTATATATGCGCTTGCGCGTTTCTGTTTGTGCCTGTATGTGCGCACTGTCTGTGTATTTGTGCATGTACGCATGTGCATGTGTGTGCGCGTGGGAGCGAGCACATGCGCGCGCGCGTGTGTGTGCATGTGTGTGCGTGCGTGCGCGCGCCTGTGTATGTGTGTGCGTGTGCGTGTGTATGTGTGTGCGTGTGTATGTGTGTGTGTGCGTGCGTGCGTGCGTGCGTGCGTGCGTGTGTGTGTGTGTGTGTTGTGTGTGTGTGTGTGTGTGTGTGTGTGTGTGCGTGCGCGCGCGCGCGCGCGCCTTTGATTGTTTGTGGGAAATGATTGTTCAGATGATGACTTAGGAACCAGAATAATAACAACAACAACAACAATGACATCAACACAACAGCACACACACACACACACACACACACACACACACACACACACACACACACACACACACATACACACATAACAATAAGAATAACAACACACAGACACACGCACGCACGCACACACACGCACGCACGCGCGCACGCACGCACGCACGCACGCACGCACACACACACACACACACACACACACACACACACACACACACACCTACACACACACCGAAGCTTGCATATTCACTTGTGAGTGAGTGAGTGTGCTGGAAAAACAATTATACAAACGAACGAACAAAAAAACAAACCAGCAAACAAAATCATGACCAAAACCAACCAAAAATAACAGTCACCCCAACCTTACTCCCCAGTTTCAATGAAGCTGATTTTACACATCCAAATGCATACACACGCACATACTCTCTCCCCCCCCCCCCTACACACACACACACACACACGCACACACACACACACACACACACACACACACACACACACACACACACTCACACACGCACACGCACACACACACGCGCGCACGCGCGCGCGCGCGATCTCTCTCCCCCACACACACACGCGCGTGCGCACGCACGAACACATATGCACACACATACTGGGAATGTCATTTGCACTGTACATAAAAGACTGGGTTTGCCACTTAGACAGTATAAAAGATACTGGGAATGCCCCTTGGACAGTATATAAGATATGGGGAATGCCACTTGGACAGTATATAAGATACTGGGAATGGCACTTGGACAGTATATAATTTACTGGGAATGCCTCTTGGACAGTATATAAGATACTGGGAATGGCACTTGGACAGTATATAATTTACTGGGAATGCCACTTGGACAGTATATAAGATACAGGGAATACCTCAGGGACAGTATATAAGTTACTGGGAATGCCTCTTGGACAGTAAAATAATTTACTGGGAATGCCTCAGGACAGTATATAAGTTACTGGGAATGCCACTTGGACAGTATATAAGTTACTGGGAATGGCACTTGGACAGTATATAATTTACTGGGAATGCCACTTGGACAGTATATAAGATACTGGGAATGCCACTTGGACAGTAAAATAATTTACTGGGAATGCCACTTGGACAGTATATAATTTACTGGGAATGCCACTTGGACAGTATATAATTTACTGGGAATGCCACTTGGACAGTATATAATTTACTGGGAATGCCACTTGGACAGTATATAATTTACTGGGAATGCCACTTGGACAGTATATAAATACAGGGAATGCCATTGGACAGTATCTAAGATACTGGGAATGCCACTTGGACAGTATATAAGATACTGGGAATGCCACTTGGACAGTATATAAGATACTGGGAATGCCACTTGGACAGTATCTAAGATACTGGGAATGCCACTTGGACAGTATCTAAGATATGGGGAATGCCTCTTGGACAGTATATAAGATACTGGGAATGCCACTTGGACAGTATATAAGATACTGGGAATGCCACTTGGACAGTATATAAGTTATGGGGAATGCCTCTTGGACAGTATATAAGATACTGGGAATGCCACTTGGACAGTATATAAGTTACTGGGAATGCCACTTGGACAGTACATAAGGTACTGGGAATGCCACTTGGACAGTATATAAGTTACTGGGAATGCCACTTGGACAGTATATAAGTTACTGGGAATGCCACTTGGACAGTACATAAGGTACTGGGAATGCCACTTGGACAGTATATAAGTTAATGGGAATGCCACTTGGACAGTAATAAGGTACTGGGAATGCCACGTGGAAGTATAATAACGGAATCACTGGAGTATAAGTTATGCCACTTGGACAGTAAATACGATCACTGGAAGTATAAGTCTGGAATGCCACTTGGACAGTAATATAAGTACTGGGAATGCCACTTGGACAGTATATAAGATACTGGGAATGCCACTTGGACAGTATATAAGTTACTGGGAATGCCACTTGGACAGTATATAAGATACTGGAATGCCACTTGGACAGTATATAAGTTACTGGGAATGCCACTTGGACAGTATATAAGATACTGGGAATGCCACTTGGACAGTATATAAGATACTGGGAATGCCACTTGGACAGTAATATAAGTACTGGGAATGCCACTTGGACAGTATATAAGATACTGGGAATGCCACTTGGACAGTACATAAGTACTGGGAATGCCACTTGGACAGTAAAGTATGATCACTGACAGTAATAAGTACTGGGAATGCCACTTGGACAGTACATAAGGTACTGGGAATGCCACTTGGACAGTATATAAGTTACTGGGAATGCCACTGGACAGTAATAAGTACTGGAATCCACTTTGACAGTATATAAGATACTGGAATGCCACTTGGACAGTATATAAGATACTGGGAATGCCACTTGGACAGTAATATAAGATTACTGGGAATGCCACTTGGACAGTATAATAAGATGAATGCATTGGACTATATATACTGGGAATGCCACTTGGACAGTAATAAGATACTGGAATGCCACTTGGACAGTATATAAGTTTCTGGGAATGCCACTTGGACAGTAATAATACTGGGAATGCCACTTGGACAGTATATAAGATACTGGGAATGCCACTTGGACAGTATATAAGATACTGGGAATGCCACTTGGACAGTATATATAAGATACATGGGAATGCCACTTGGACAGTATATAAGGTACTGGGAATGCCACTTGGACAGTATATAAGTACTGGGAATGCCACTTGGACAGTATCATAAGTACTGGGAATGCCACTTGGACAGTATATAAGTACTGGGAATGCCACTTGGACAGTATATAAGATACTGGGAATGCCACTTGGACAGTATCATAAGTACTGGGAATGCCACTTGGACAGTATATAAGTACTGGGAATGCCACTTGGACAGTATATAAGATACTGGGAATGCCACTTGGACAGTATATAAGTTACTGGAATGCCACTTGGACAGTATCTAAGATACTGGGAATGCCACTTGGACAGTATCTAAGATACTGGAATGCCACTTGGACAGTATCATAAGATACTGGGAATGCCACTTGGACAGTATCTAAGATACTGGGAATGCCACTTGGACAGTATCTAAGATACTGGGAATGCCACTTGGACAGTATCTAAGATACTGGAATGCCACTTGGACAGTATCTAAGATACTGGGAATGCCACTTGGACAGTATCTAAGATACTGGGAATGCCACTTGGACAGTATCTAAGATACTGGGAATGCCACTTGGACAGTATCTAAGATACGGTTTGCCACTTGGACAGTATATAAGTTACTGGGAATGCCACTTGGACAGTATATAAGTTACTGGAATGCCACTTGGACAGTATATAAGATACCTGGAATGCCACTTGGACAGTATATAAGATACTGGGAATGCCACGTGGACAGTATATAAGATACAGGGAATGCCACTTGGACAGTATATAAGTTACTGGGAATGCCACTTGGACAGTATATAAGATACTGGAATGCCACTTGGACAGTATAAAGATACTGGGAATGCCACTTGGACAGTACATAAGTACTGGGAATGCCACTTGGACAGTATATAAGTTACTGGGAATGCCACTTGGACAGTACATAAGGTACTGGGAATGCCACTTGGACAGTATATAAGTTACTGGGAATGCCACTTGGACAGTATATAAGATACTGGAATGCCACTTGGACAGTATATAAGTTACTGGGAATGCCACTTGGACAGTAATAAGGTACTGGAATGCCACTTGGACAGTATATAAGTTACTGGGAATGCCACTTGGACAGTATCTAAGATACTGGGAATGCCACTTGGACAGTATCTAAGATACTGGAATGCCACTTGGACAGTATATAAGATACTGGGAATGCCACGTGGACAGTATCTAAGATACTGGAATGCCACTTGGACAGTATCTAAGATACTGGGAATGCCACTTGGACAGTATCTAAGATACTGGGAATGCCACTTGGACAGTATCTAAGATACTGGGAATGCCACTTGGACAGTACTAAGATACTGGGAATGCCACTTGGACAGTATCTAAGATACTGGGAATGCCACTTGGACATATATAAGATACTGGGAATGCCACGTGACAGTACTAAGATACTGGGAATGCCACTTGGACAGTATCTAAGATACTGGAATGCCACTTGGACAGTATCTAAGATACTGGAATGCCACTTGGACAGTATCTAAGATACTGGGAATGCCACTTGGACAGTACTAAGATACTGGAATGCCACTTGGACAGTATCTAAGATACTGGGAATGCCACTTGGACAGTATCTAAGATACTGGAATGCCACTTGGACAGTACTAAGATGCTGGGAATGCCACTTGGACAGTATCTAAGATACTGGGAATGCCACTGGACAGTATATAGATACTGGAATGCCACTTGGACAATATATAAGATACTGGGATGCCACTTGGACAGTAATAAGATGCTGGGAATGCACTTGGACAGTATCTAAGATGCTGGGAATGCCACTTGGACAGTATATAAGATGCTGGAATGCCACTTGGACAGTATCTAAGATGCTGGAATGCCACTGGACAGTATCTAAGATACTGGGAATGCCACTTGGACAGTATATAAGATACTGGGAATGCCACTTGGACAGTATATAAGATACTGGGAATGCCACTTGGACAGTATATAAGATACTGGGAATGCCACTTGGACAGTATATAAGATACTGGGAATGCCACTTGGACAGTATATAAGATACTGGGAATGCCACTTGGACAGTATATAAGATACTGGGAATGCCACTTGGACAGTATATAAGATACTGGGAATGGCACTTGGACAGTATATATTTACTGGGAATGCCTCAGGGACAGTATATAAGTTACTGGGTTTGCCACTTGGACAGTATATAAGTATACTGGGTTTGCCACTTGGACAGTATCTAAGATACTGGGTTTGCCACTTGGACAGTATATAATTTACTGGGAATGCCACTTGGACAGTATATAAGATACTGGGAATACCTCAGGACAGTATATAAGTTACTGGGAATGCCTCTTGGACAGTATATAATTTACTGGGAATGCCTCAGGACAGTATATAAGTTACTGGGAATGCCACTTGGACAGTATATAAGTTACTGGGAATGGCACTTGGACAGTATAAGATACTGGAATGGCACTTGGACAGTATATAAGATACTGGGAATGCCACTTGGACAGTATATAATTACTGGGAATGCCACTTGGACAGTATATAAGTTACTGGGAATGCCACTTGGACAGTATATAATTTACTGGGAATGCCACTTGGACAGTATATAATTTACTGGGAATGCCACTTGGACAGTATATAATTTACTGGGAATGCCACTTGGACAGTATATAAGATACAGGGAATGCCACTTGGACAGTATATAAGATACTGGGAATGCCACTTGGACAGTAATAAGATACTGGGAATGCCACTTGGACAGTATATAAGATACTGGGAATGCCACTTGGACAGTATATAAGATACTGGGAATGCCACTTGGACAGTATATAAGATACTGGGAATGCCACTTGGACAGTATATAAGTTATGGGAATGCCTCTTGGACAGTATATAAGATACTGGGAATGCCACTTGGACAGTATATAAGTTACTGGGAATGCCACTTGGACAGTACATAAGGTACTGGGAATGCCACTTGGACAGTATATAAGTTACTGGGAATGCCACTTGGACAGTAATAAGTTACTGGGAATGCCACTTGGACAGTACATAAGTACTGGGAATGCCACTTGGACAGTATATAAGTTAATGGAATGCCACTTGGACAGTACATAAGGTACTGGGAATGCCACGTGGATAGTATATAAGTTACTGGGAATGCCACTTGGACAGTACATAAGGTACTGGGAATGCCCTTCGACAGTATATAAGATACTGGGTTGCCACTTGGACAGTATATAAGTTACTGGGAATGCCACTTGGACAGTATATAAGTTACTGGGAATGCCACTTGGACAGTATATAAGATACCTGGAATGCCACTTGGACAGTATATAAGATACTGGGAATGCCACGTGGACAGTAATAAGATACAGGGAATGCCACTTGAACAGTATATAAGTTACTGGGAATGCCACTTGGACAGTATATAAGATACTGGGAATGCCACTTGGACAGTATATAAGATACTGGGAATGCCACTTGGACAGTACATAAGGTACTGGGAATGCCACTTGGACAGTATATAAGTTACTGGGAATGCCACTTGGACAGTACATAAGGTACTGGGAATGCCACTTGGACAGTATATAAGTTACTGGGAATGCCACTTGGACAGTACATAAGGTACTGGGAATGCCCCTTGGACAGTATATAAGATACTGGGTTTGCCACTTGGACAGTATATAAGTTACTGGGAATGCCACTTGGACAGTATATAAGTTACTGGGAATGCCACTTGGACAGTATATAAGATACCTGGAATGCCACTTGGACAGTATATAAGATACTGGGAATGCCACTGTGGACAGTATATAAGATACAGGGAATGCCACTTGGACAGTATATAAGTTACTGGGAATGCCACTTGGACAGTATATAAGATACTGGGAATGCCACTTGGACAGTATATAAGATACTGGGAATGCCACTTGGACAGTACATAAGGTACTGGGAATGCCACTTGGACAGTATATAAGTTACTGGGAATGCCACTTGGACAGTACATAAGGTACTGGGAATGCCACTTGGACAGTATATAAGTTACTGGGAATGCCACTTGGACAGTATATAAGATACTGGGAATGCCACTTGGACAGTATATAAGTACTGGGAATGCCACTTGGACAGTATATAAGTACTGGGAATGCCACTTGGACAGTATATAAGTTACTGGGAATGCCACTTGGACAGTATCTAAGATACTGGGAATGCCACTTGGACAGTATCTAAGATACTGGGAATGCCACTTGGACAGTATATAAGATACTGGAAATGCCACGTGGACAGTATCTAAGATACTGGGAATGCCACTTGGACAGTACTAAGATACTGGGAATGCCACTTGGACAGTACTAAGATACTGGGAATGCCACTTGGACAGTATCTAAGATACTGGGAATGCCACTTGGACAGTATCTAAGATACTGGGAATGCCACTTGGACAGTATCTAAGATACTGGGAATGCCACTTGGACAGTATATAAGATACTGGGAATGCCACGTGGACAGTATCTAAGATACTGGGAATGCCACTTGGACAGTATCTAAGATACTGGGAATGCCACTTGGACACAAGTACTGGGAATCATTAGAAGATATACTGGGAATGCCACTGGACAGTATTAAGTACTGGAGCCACTTGGACAGTATCTAAGATACTGGGAATGCCACTTGGACAGTATATAAGATACTGGGAATGCCACTTGGACAGTATATAAGATTGTATTTGCGGAATAGCCACTTGGACAGTATATAAGATACTGGAATGCCACTTGGACAGTATATAAGATACTGGGAATGCCACTTGGACAGTATATAAGATACTGGGAATTGCACTTGGACAGTATATAATTTACTGGGAATGCCTCAGGGACAGTATATAAGTTACCGGGTTTGCCACTTGGACAGTATATAAGATACTGGGTTTGCCACTTGGACAGTATCTAAGATACTGGGTTTGCCACTTGGACAGTATATAAGATACTGGGAATGCCACTTGGACAGTATATAAGATACTGGGAATGGCACTTGGACAGTATATAATTACTGGGAATGCCACTTGGACAGTATATAATTTACTGGGAATGCCACTTGGACAGTATATAATTTACTGGAATGCAATTTACTGGGAATGCAACTTGGACAGTATATAATTTACTGGGAATGCCACTTGGACAGTATATAATTTACTGGGAATGCCACTTGGACAGTATATAATTTACTGGGAATGCCACTTGGACAGTATATAATTTACTGGGAATGCCACTTGGACAGTATATAATTTACTGGGAATGCCACTTGGACAGTATATAATTTACTGGGAATGCCACTTGGACAGTATATAATTTACTAGGAATGCCTCAGGGACAGTATATAAGTTACTGAGAATGCCACGTGGACAGTACATAATTTACTGGAATGCCACTTGGACAGTATATAATTTACTGGGAATGCCTCAGGGACAGTATATAAGTTACTGAGAATGCCACGTGGACAGTACATAATTTACTGAGAATGCCACTTGGACAGTATATAAGATGCTGGGAATTCCACTTGGACAGTATATAAGATGCTGGGAATGCCACTTGGACAGTATATAAGATACTGGGAATGCCACTTGGACAGTATATAAGATACTGGGTTTGCCACTTGGACAGTATATAAGATACTGGGTTTGCCACTTGGACAGTATATAAAATACTGGATTTGCCACTTGGACAGTATATAAGATACTGGGAATGCCCCTTGGACATTATATAAGATACTGGGAATGCCCCTTGGACAGTATATAAGATACTGGGAATGCCCCTTGGACAGTATATAAGATACTGGGAATGCCTCTTGGACAGTATATAAAATACTGGGAATGCCACTTGGACAGTATATAAAATACTGGGAATGCCGCGTGGACAGTATATAAAATACTGGGAATGCCTCTTGGACAGTATATAAAATACTGGGAATGCCTCTTGGACAGTATATAAAATACTGGGAATGCCACTTGGACAGTATATAAAATACTGGGAATGCCTCTTGGACAGTATATAAAATACTGGGAATGCCGCGTGGACAGTATATAAAATACTGGGAATGCCACTTGGACAGTATATAAAATACTGGGAATGCTGCGTGGACAATACATAAGATACTGGGAATGCCACTTGGACAGTATATAAAATACTGGGAATGCCACTTGGACAGTATATAATGTACTGGGAATGCCACTTGGACAGTATATAAGATACTGGGAATGCCTCCTGGACAGTATATAAGATACTGGGAATGCCACTTGGACAGTATATAAGATACTGGGAATGGCACTTGGACAGTATATAATTTACTGGGAATGTCACGTGGACTGTATATAAGGTACTGGGTTTGCCAATTGGACAGTATATAATAAGATTCTGGGAATGCCACTTGGACAGTATACAAGGTACTGGGAATGCCACTTAGACAGTATATAAGATACTGGGTTTGCCTCTTGGACAGTATATATAAGATACTGGGAATGCCATTTGGACAGTATGTAAGACGCTGGGTTTCCCACTTGGTAAAGTACATATAAAGGCTGGATGATACACTCGAATCTCATGCCTATTTTCGGAATGTATTTTCATTATGCAAATTTCATCTATCTACTACTGGTCATAGTTAAAAAACGATAACTTTTTCTTCCCAAAACTTTGTATTTACCTGAACATTCAACGTGTTTTAGAATGCTTGGGGAGCGGCGACTGTATACATGACACGAATCCAAACCAGTTTATACCTTCAAACCATTTGTTTTTCTTTCCGGTAGTCCTTCATCTTCGCGCTTTTGACAAAAAAAAAAATCGTTTTGAACGAAGTTTTACTTGGAGTTTGTTGGACTTCCAATATTTCCAATCCAAAGTAATTTAAGTGGGAGATTTCCAATATGGCTTCTTTTCCATATGTCATATCTTTTGATTGATTTAGTTTTGTGTATTTTTCATTTATTTCTTTACAATTTTGTTTATCTTCTGTCAAGTGTAATTCGGTTTGCAATGGAGTTGTTTGTTTTTTTTTTCACCATAGAAAACAAAGAAACTGGTCAGATTAAACGAAGACCCTAAAACGACGAGAAAGTGGAGTTGAAAACAGAGAGAGAGAGAGAGAGAGAGAGAGAGAGAGAGAGAGAGAGAGAGAGAGAGAGAGAGTTTTCAAAAATACGTAATGAGGTGTTGCTTTCCTATCTAATGCATGTTATCAACTGTTCACTTTTATCTGATAATTCTGCCATGCGCTTTCCTTGAGAAGCCCTGGGAACACCCAGAATCACTAGAAAAAAAACAACTATAGACACGTTTCAAACCTTCCCTTCCTGTGAAAAACACCTTTCATGAATTGTCCTCTCATACCTTTTGGCTTATCTGAGGCCAGTGATTGGTTTAATCAGTCTGCTTACAATGCAGGTCACAGAAAATGGCCGTCTTCATAGTTCTGAAAAATCGTCTTGCACTTGACGATTACAGAATGTTTTCTTCTCTTTTTCTGCACGTGCTTAATTCGCTGCTTTTGGTGTCACAGATAAATTATATTTGTTTTTCAGACTGGAAAGTTCTTGGCGTATACTGCACGGTTTTCCGTTGGTTGTACTTTCCCCGTCTGTTGCATCTCTCCTCTTAGTTATGGTGTTGGTCGGACCTCTGAAAAGACTGTTCTCTTTGTTTGGTGCGAAAATCTTTAATACGTTGCATTGTTGCTTGAAAGCGTTGCCCATACTACACAGTATGATTAATCAGGTTCCATATTTCAATATGAGAAAA
>CM065736.1:40344472-40349472 GCA_033310375.1 Conus canariensis
ACAGTTTCAGGTTGAATGTTGATCAATTTTCATGATTTTCTTCCTGTTATTTCTGTGTTGTGTGTTGTGTGTTGTCTGGCTGCCTAATAGGCTAGGATGAAGCGGGTGGATATGGGCAATCTCTTAACGGTTGTGACGTATATATATATATATGTATATGCTGATCTCCCCCCCTATTTCTTCAGTCTAAGACATAAGAGCAAGCTTTGTTTATAATTGAATATATATATATATTATATGAAACATATGTGTGTGTGCGTGCGCGCGCGCGTGTGTGTGTGAGTGCGTGTGTGCGTGTATGTGTGTGTGTGTGTGTGTGTGTGCGCGCGCGCGCGCGCGGTGTGTGTGTGTGTGTGGTGTGTTTGCGCGCGCGCTTCTGCATAAACATTTTTCAATAGAGATGTTCATTGACTTTGAAAGGCACTACTCAAACACTGTAGGCATTTCATTCTCAGCAGAATGTGCTTCATGAGGCTGACTGCTATCTTCCGTGACAATGCTTGTCTCTCTCTCTCTCTCTCTCTCTCTCTCTCCCCCCCCCCCCCCCCCCAGATATGCCTAATATATTTCTTAGTACACCTGAAAACAGAGGCTTTAGAAAAATAAGGCCCAAGGGATACGATACGTCTTCAATAGAGTGAAATGGTGACATGATAAGGATTGTCTTAACATCCTGCAGCACCATCATTACTGGGGCACAGAAATGGGCACAGAATAAAAATTGTTATTGTAGTTATGAGCACCCGAAGGGTTAATTTTAAACGGTTAGTTGATAGTTGAAAGCTTAGTTGATAGTTGAAAGCTCTTTTCCGTGTTTTCAAAAAAGAAAATCAAAGAATAACAAAAACCCATTGAACCAAACGGGATCTTTTTTTGGGGGTGTCAAACACATGCGACAAAAGCCAAAAAAGTCACATCCTGCAAAAAAGGTCAAATCCTGAAAAGGTCATATCATGAAAAACAAATTATATCACGAACCAAGAAACAAACAACAAAGGCAACATACTTTTGACTATATGGTTAGCTAAATATTACATGTTCGTAGCTAGATAATGTATATCCTTAGCTAAATGATAAAACTCTTAGCTAAATAATAAACATCCTTAAGTCGGATTAGACAAGGCTGTGCTGAAAGGCCATATATTCCACTTTATTTATCAGTCCTAGGCTTCACAAAAATCTTTAAAATGTAACAGATACTGCAAAATGGACAGCTGTGTACACTCTGGATAGTACGAACACCATTTATTACCTCCTATACAGATGACAACCAAAACTCTGGCATATCATAAATTATGATTAGACAGAAGAAAAAAATGTGAAAGAGTTGTCAGAACAAGGACAGGAGAACAGCCCACAAACGCAGAAAAACAGAGAGAGACAGACAGACAGACAGACAGACAGACAGACAGACAGACAGACAGAGAGAGAGAGAGAGAGAGGACAGACAGACAGACAGACAGACAGACAGACAGACAGACAGACAGACAGAAGAGAGAGAGAGAGAGAGAGAGAGAGAGAGAGAGACAGAGAGAGAGACAGAGACAGAGAGGGACAGACAGACAGACAGACAGACAGACAGACAGAGAGAGAGAGAGAGAGAGAGAGAGAGAGAGAGAGAGAGACAGACAGACAGAGAGAGAGGCAAACAAATGACTGGCGCAAAGCCTTCAGAAGGCAAGGTGGCCATTTGTATCTGGAGAGCCCCCGAACGTCCCCACAGGAACAGGGCCAGCCCATCTTGTACTAGACTGATATAACCATGTCAGAATGAGGGTCATGGTGGTATACACATGGAAGTGTATTACACTCCACGGACATTAATGAAATGATGGAGGAAAGAAGTTGAACAGCAAATCTAAATGTCTGACAGTTTCACAAAACTGCACACTAAAATTGAAATACACGTTGAAATTATGAAACATTTGCAGAGAGAGAGAGAGAGAGAGAGAGAGAGAGAGAGAGAGAGAGAGAGAGAGAGAGAGAGAGAGAGAGAGAGAGATTTCTACAGCTCCAGACGTAGGACCCCATCAAACACATGCTTGACAGGCCCTGCCAGACGGATGCCAGACACAGCCTTGGCTCCAGCTGTGAACGTCACCACCAGCTGTCCCCCTCTCATGGACACACAGGTCTTCACAAACACGGTGGCGTCATCCTTGCAGCGGTCAGTGTTGCTGAAATGATGCTGACGAAGAAAGGTGGCCACAGCAGACGCAGTGGCGCCAGTGCCACAGGCCAGCGTTTCCTCCTCCACGCCTTTCTCATAGGTTCTCACAGTGATGTCCTTCACACTCTCCTGATTCGCCACTTGTACAAAACTCACATTGGCATCAAACGTCCATCTCAGGTGTTTTCCAATTACGCCAACATCCAAATTAGACACGTCGGCCACGAAACGAACGTGATGTGGATTACCAATGTTCATGGAGTAATTGTCATCATTAACTTGTAATACATGATCAACAGCGATGTCTTTGATGCTAATGAAGTAGCTCCCTGAAGAAAGTTTGCCCCCAAAGTGGACGCCATCAGAAGCTTCAAACAAGACTGGAGACCTCCCTTCTTCAAGGCTGATCAAACCCACCTGCTCAGCAAATGCCAGACTGCAGCGGGAGCCGTTTCCACACAAGCTGCCTTCTGTCCCATCTGACGGGTTGTAATGCTGAAGTCTGAAGCAGCATTCGGGCAGGAGACTTTCTTCCAACACCAGAACGCATCTGCTCCGATGCCCGTCTTCCGGTTGCACATGCGCTGCAGCAGCTGAGGGGTGATGTGACGTTGGGATGACGTCATGTCAATGAGAATAAAATCGTTGCCTGCCCCTTCGTACTTGGAAAAGCGGAGCTCCATCTTGTTCAGTAGTATGACTGCCAGACTACCAGGAACTGAATCAGTATGGCTGAAATACGTACCTCCTGTGGAAAACAAGGAATTTGATCATTTGTTCTTCTCTGTTCTGCTTGCTGTCTTTCTCCCTACTTAAAACGCATTTGCATATTGAAATAAGTATAATCATGCTAAATGAAAGGTTAAGTGTTAACTTGACCGAATACATTAACTGAACATCTGGTGTGGAACGAGCCAACGCGCCTCCTACTCATCCATACAAATACTTGATCATGGCAAATGTGGATCTATTTTTGTGCAAGAAAAAAACTTTCTCTTCTTTTGCCGCTGCTCCTTTTGTACTCCCAGTTCTTATAGAACAGGGAGTACTTTACAATGGGAACGAAAAAATGCTGTCTGTGTGTCTGTGTGTCTGTCTGTCTGTGTGTCTGTCTGTCTGTCTGTGTGTCCGTCCATGGTCAAAATGTGTTCCACTCGCTCCAGTCAAAACTTCTGGGCCTATCTTTCTTAAAATTTGTAGGTATGTTTATTATGGGTCACGGATGATGCCCGATGTTTTATTTTACCAGAATGGCCGTTACTAACGGCTACAAATGATAATTAAAAAAAAAAATCAAGTCCTATAAGGGAAATAACCACCGCAATGTCGAATTTTTTTTCTTCCACTAACTGGAAATTGTCTCCCCTGTCTGTCACTGTACTGGGAGTATGTTCTTATGCTTTGCATCTTGTTATGTTTTAAGAGACTGTCGGCCAAATAGTTTCACTATAGCAACTTTATGACTATGAATAAAAAGCACGCACCAGCTGGACTTGGAAAAGGCGTGCTGATGCTTCCTTGTCATAAAAAAACTATTTATTAAAGAAGAAAATAAGCAACGGAACCCACATGTAACACCACTACAGAGGAAAATGTCCTGCGCAGTGTGTGTGTGTGTGTGTGTGTGTGTGTGTGTGTGTGTGTGTGTGTGTGTGTGTGTGTGTGTGTGAATTAAGCCTGCAAGGTAAATATTTTTATCATTTTTTTTTATCCCTGGTAAACTCCAAGGCCCAGCAAACTGGCAGCCACATGTTTGAGAAATTCCGCCACACATGAAACCAAGAACAGTAGACTAAAATAACTGATAATGATCACTTGAGAGACACGAATTTCAGTCTCACGATCAAAATGAACAATGCTTCAAATGATTTATAGCTGCTATAAAACAAAATGCCTGCCATCGTTCTTTTGGTAGTCTTGTGGAAAACTAACACGTCTACCTTAATAAGAGAACCTAACATGTAATCAGTCGGCGGTAAATGGATTGAACACCGAAAGTGACAAGAACAAAATACTGAGCTGCTTGTTTACAACGATTTTTGCTTGTGTGTAAAATGTTCATGGAAACACAAACTAAAACAAGAAGTGATAAACAGAAAAAAGCACCTGACAAATGAAACAGGCAGTCTTAAACAGTTGGGCGGCAGAAACCTCTTTGACTCTGTATCTGCTGCCTTTGCTATCCAGCTTCAAATCATGCACATTTAAATGTACGACAGAGTATGATAACTGCAACAATAAACACAGATTTAGTCACGAAATGAAGAAACAGATACATCAACCAATGAACTAAACGAAAAAGCAGAGCCAAAACACATAATAAAAGGAGCAGGATGAACAAAAACCAGTTATCACCTTCTTGTTTTCTCGTTTCGTTTCAGCCTGTAGTTTTTTGTCAGATGATGGAACTAATGACAGCTCTTGCAGGGGGAGACAGACAACGTGTACCGGCCGATGTAAAGGCAAAATTGATGTCACTAAAGCGGCGACAAAAACATTTATAGGAGCCGGATGTTAATTGGAACCGTTCCAGCGCGCCTGTCTCAATAGAGCTGAAAGCAGGCACGTGAAATTTGACCGATGTCCAACAGGGCTGAAAGCCCGCACGTGAAGTTTGAGTGATCTCCAACAGATGAAGTACGGTCTCCTCAGGCAGCAGTGGCAACAAAGGTTACAGAACGAATCGAATTACCTACCCCGATATATAAATTAATACCCGTACAAGTTGACAAAAGATGATGTTTAAATAACTTTTAAAACCATATGTTCTCTTTATTTTTTAAAAATATAAACCAAGAAAATACATATAAAACGAAATCTAAAAACACAC
>CM065736.1:40359472-40374472 GCA_033310375.1 Conus canariensis
GACCAACGCATATACAACCGACTGATAACGTATTTTTGTTATTCACTTTTTTTGGTTATAGCTGACCGATTTGGCTGGTACTTTTTTCTGGGACCATTTTCAAAGAAATTTTGGCAAGCAGGTATATTAAAACCATAATCCATTTTTAAAAAAAAGCTGTCTCTGATCATAATGCCGACATTCATGTCTCTTAAGTGACACACATCAGTCACTTTCGTCTAATGTAACCAAAGTCATCATAGGCTGAAATATCTCAACCATGTGGCGGACATTTTGCCGGACTTGGAGTGTACTAGGATAAAGAGAGGGAAAACGTGTTTGTTGACTTCGAAAGCTTGAATATTGCACACACACACACACACACACACACACACACACACACACACACACACACACACACACTTTATGGTATGCAGTGCACTTTCCTGCATGGTGTTTTGAAATTCAACATTTGGGTGAGATAATTGACTCACTTAGAAAAAAATAAACCGCCACATTTTTATGACGAGAAAGCATCAACCCATAGTTTTTCCCCAAATAAAGTTGACACAAGCATTTCCCTCTGATCCTAGATGTAATCTGTTCTGGTATGGATCAGACCAGTTCCTACATAAAACATCCAAAAGTATTCTTGGCTCTGGAACCTACAGATTTACATGAAACAACAAATCTAAAACTAATTTGGGAAATATTTTTAGGAATTTGCATATACTAAATACAGGCATTAGGATATTATCGTACACCCACCTTTCACTTTCGGCACGGTGCCCATCCAGTTCGTATCAAACTTACATTGAATTTATTAATGTCACATTTTGCATTATGTTCACACTGTTTAATTGAGTTTGTGGACAGTCTCTAAAACGATGACCTGCACTATCAACCAACAGAAGTTTGAAAAGTACAAATGCTTCATACAACAATTAGATCAACATTTGCTGTTTTTGATTACTTGTAAGGCTAATTGTGCATGTTCCCTTGTTCTTTATCAAACGTAAATTGATTTTTATCATTCAAGTTGCCATCTTACCCTTCATTTGGCGTAAATAAACTTCTTTTTTCAATACACATGGTTCTATAACCATGGTGAGTGTCCTCCTCACGCACATCCTCTTCACAAAATAAACCACTGCTGCCGGAAGCTGCTGGGTGGGTACATCCACCAAGTATCAAAATGTGTCATCCTTGTTCCTCCACTTGCTAGGTTCTCTGGATATGTATTTCTTTAAGAATGTAAGCAAGGAAAGAGAAGGGAGTTTTTTTTTTCATTAAAAAAAAAGCATTTAGAGGTCCATATAATCAACAACATCGACGATTTTGATTTTTTTTTATGAATGTTAGGTCTTGTCCCCATAGAACAAGATTCACACTAACATTCCTTATTCAGTTGTCAATGACATCTACAAAACCCACCTCAAGTGACAAAGGACCAACCTGAAGAGCATGGGGGGGGGGGGGAGGGGGGAGGGGGAGGAGGGGGGAGGGGGGGCGGGAAGGGGAGAGAGGGGAGGGGGAGTTCTGATCTCTGAGAGAGAGAGAGAGAGAGAGAGAGAGAGAGAGAGAGAGAGAGGGGAGAGAGAGATATTCAGTTTTGATTTCAGTTTCATCGAGGCGGTGTCACTGCGTGCGGACTAGTCCATATACGCAGTTCGACATCCAATTAGTTTCAAGACCACACTGCACATGACTTAAAGCTGATGGATAAACGAATTAATGACTAAGATGAGAGAATCTAAGAAGAGGGTCTCGAACTTACTTAGCAGATGTCTGACTTACGCATTAGCCCAACGCGCTTGCAGGACCGTGGGTACTGGCCTTACACTGGCTAGGATCTCACACCTCTTCTCCCTCTACCACTCTCTCAATGTCCACCTATCCCCAAGCATCTACACCCCTCCCGCCCTGCTCTCTTGCTTCCACTCAACCTTACCTGATCCCACTGTCAGTGCTGATCTTCTGGGCAGTCGAGATTAGAAGAAAAAGACGAACCTGAGGCACCAGTGGAACCCAGATAAGTGACAGCCCTCAATGCCGAACCAATAATTATGTAAAGAGCAGCCTACACCAGGCACATACAAGGCATTCCATTAAGACGTCATAGGGCATAGCTGTTGACTGGAAGGGCCCATTGTGTGGTGGCCACTGGACGCACACAACAGAACCTCCACAGAAGCGTCCCCACGGGTGTATCGTTCTGTATTTCATGACTGCAGGCCCGCTGGCAGAAGTCGCCACCATCAAGCAAACTGCTGCGCATATCCCGCTGCCCCTCTCGTTGCTGTTTCGCTGCCAGGTGAATTCAGAACAGCTTCCCATATAGCCAAGCTTTCGGTACATGGTCTTACGTGCCTTTTGAAGAGGATTCTAGGCTGCAATCTTTCCTGCCGACAAAAGGACTTTCCTGCTCTCCTAATGTCTCCTCCGCCTTATTTGATTCCGCCTTTTAGCACTTAACTTTCGGGTAGCCTAGATATATCCTGCACGAAAGCTGGAGACCCTAAGTATTTCAACCTAAAACCTTCCAAAAGGAAGACATAGGATATCAACAAAACGAAGTAGAAGGAAGAGGAGGAATAGAAGGAGTGGGGGAGGAGGAGGAGGAGGAGGAGGAGGAGGAGGAGGAGGAGAGAGAGAGAGAGAGAGAGAGAGAGAGAGAGAGAGAGAGAGAGAGAGAGAGAGAGAGATGTAATGTTTTGCAAGTTGCTTGTATGATGTCCCCTTCTTTCATTATTCTCTCTCTCTCTCTCTCTCTCTCTCTCTCTCTCTCTCTCTCTCTCTCTCTCTCTCTCTCTCTCTCTCTCTCTCTCATTAACCTGGTGAAGTAAAGTTTCGTTTTATTTCGTCGTTTCGTTTGTTAATTTGTAAACAAACCATTGCATTTTCATTCTTTTACTCCACCGCTGAAAAGTTCCATCGAGTCTCTCTTATCTCCAATAACGACTCCATTTGTGGTGTGTGTGTGTGTGTGTGTGTGTGTGTGTGTGTGTGTGTGTGTTGAAGAAAAGAAGGTCCACATGGAAAGTTCAAAGACGAATAGTGAGTTTTTAAACGTAGAGACGTGCCCGAGAGCAGCGTTCATGCTGCGTTATCATCAGCATCTTTGCTACGGTGCGGAACTTTACTGATGTCACGTCTGCGCATGTCTCTGACCAGCTGATACAAACCAAATGAAATTGAATGCGCGGTAGCGCTGCTTTCCATCGTGAAACACTTTCGACATCTCTTTCATCTCCATCTAACTGCCCTCCCTCTCCCTCTACTTCCCTATCAGTCATCCTAACTCCCTTTGCACTGCCTGCTCATAAACAGTCTTGACCGGAGCAGTTCCTGGCATGAACCACGAGTGTTCTCACTGCAGTCATGTCACCGTCAGCCATATGTGCCTCCAGTCTCAGCCGCACACTTTCATCAGATCGATACGTGAGGACAGGGTTAGTGCCATGTAGTATGGACCCGGCTAAAAACAAGTCCCCTGGCAGGCTCCTACCCTAGAGATAAGTTTGTCATGAGTGCAGATGGAAGGACTGGAACCATACAGTTGACCTTCATCTACTTAATGCATTCGTCTCTTGGTGCGTAGCTCAGTTTTCCTAACCAACACTGCAGGTGTCTGTATCTCTCGGGCTTGGTTAATGTCAGTATATATTATGGAAGAAAGCATACAGCATACTCCTATCGTGTGGTCGCCGACCCGAATGGAACTCCACAACGTACTTTACATCATCCTCATCCTCATCGATCAGTGTACAGAAGTTTAAAAGCCTGTGGCCTGTATGCCGAGTTCTCATAATAACTTCAGTTACGATTTCCTCTTCACGTCTATGCTCTTGGTGAGTTCGAGCAGCAGTCATTGGCGTCGGCGTGTTTCTTGAGGACTGTCAGTGGACGGACATGGTTGCGCCCTCCGGTGAGGAACGCCTAGTACCTGATTCCACGACTAAGGAAATAGTGTCGAAGGTCGGGAGCTTAATAGATGGCTTCCTGCATATGTTGGATCAGAACAGACACCACTGAACACTATTGAAGTGACTCGGCAGCAGTACAGTTTCCTCTACCGGGTTGCCTGATGTCATCTAAGTAACGACTATTCCTAGTGGATTGCCGGAGCCGGGGCTGCGATTGGACAAAGCGGAGTGTGGCAGTGGATAGGTGTGATATGGCAGTGGATAGGTGTGATATGGCAGTGGATAGGTGTGATATGGCAGTGGATAGGCGTGATATGGCAGTGGATAGGCGTGATATGGCAGGGGATAGGCGTGATATGGCAGGGGATAGGCGTGATATGGCAGTGGATAGGCGTGATATGGCAGTGATAGGGCGTGATATGTGGAGCGTGGCAGTAACGCCACTGAAGTCAGACACTCCCCCCCCCCTTCCTTCGTCCCCCCCAAAAAAAAAAAAGAAGGAAAATGCACTTCATGTTGGTGCTATGTCACCTACCAGTGAGAGGCGGGCCTCGTGAGATGCAGTGGCAACCGAGTTAGGAATGTCAGTGAAGTTTGTTCAATGAAAAGAAGGCCTAACCTTCATACAGACATTAATCAAGATTCGAATCCCTTGTCGTATTTGACAACGTGACCTCAGTTTTGTTTTAAATGGAAAGACAACACTTCCTTCTCCTTCCTTTCTTATCTTTTTAACGAAACAGCACGTACAGAGAAACTACGAGTGCAGAGAAAAGTGTTGCAAATCTAAAGTTTGATGGGATGACTTCATTAAGCGATTCCACCGGCGGCAAAGGAAGTTCATCACGATTATAGAGCCCCAAAGCACTGAGGTGTGTTGGCACCTACTGACTCGCGTCTTTAGACATGATCGGAGGTGTAAATAATTATCTAGATGGAAAGAAAATCCCGCGTTTGTAACTTGTGCTAAGAATTGCGGAACTGTTGAAAACACTCCTTTCACGCAGCCAGCATTTAAAGGTCTTTTTTTCATCAACGAGGTGAGGTCTAATTCCATGGAGATCAGCAGTCATGGTTTTTAGTTCACATCTCGATGTTGACCAAGAAGCTGTGAATGCTATCCTAAAGTGTGACTGAGGGACGTAAGTTTATCCCCTCTCTAGTTCGACCCCAGATGTAGGTGTCTTGAGGGGCTAAATTTGAAACACGCAGTGAAATTCCCATTTTCTACACGGACGCCTCCTTGAGAGTGTCGCTCTGTCACCGATCGGCGGTACTGACCCAGCACGTCCATGTGGTCAGAGTGGTAGCTCAGAATAGAGAGGGTGTGCGCGTGTGCGTGCGAGTGCGCGCGCGCGCGTGTGTGTGTGTATGTGTGTGTGTGTAGGGTTGGGGTATTACGTTTTGCGTGTGGACATCTCCTTGTGAAGTTGCAGTAACGGTTTGGGGGGGTGTATTCGGAATATAAGGAGTCGCTCTCATGTCCAAGTGGGAAGTAAGCAAGGGAGATGGAGAGTTAAAGCCATACCAAGTAGGCTATATGCCTTGGTTACTCAGATAGCGACACTATAGTGGTGGCCTACAGTTGTTTCAGCAGACATCCTGCTTCCGTGCTGAGGCTGGGGCCGGATCACCGCAGTCGGCGGCCGCGTGGTGGCAGGTGAGCGGCGGCGTCCTGTTACCCGTGCTCTCCCGGGAGGGGGAGACCACCCAGGCCGTCCGCCGTCTGTGAGGCAGTTCTCCAGCCACCTGTTGCTCTTTCCCAGGAGGGAAGGACCGCCCTGTCAGGCGCTACGTGAGGGGTGCTGCGCCAGGCCTTCCTTCACCCTCAGTTCCGGCGGAGCCTTCAGTGGAGGAGGGGTTCCGTCAAGAGTCGGGCCCGTTGAGAGGGGGCCTGGTGTGTGTGTGTGCGAGTGTTGTGTTCTTCCGTGGAGGAGTCAGCCTGCGAGGGGCCACGGACAGCGCCAAGGAGCATGGTCTTCCGTGGAGGGTCAGCCTGCGAGGGGCCACGGACAGCGCCGAGGAGCAGGGTCTTCAGTGGAGGAAGGGTTGTCCAATTTTGTGGTAGGAAGGGGGTGAGCAATAGGCAGTAGGGTTAGGGGTGTTAGCTGCTGCCTCCTTTAGGGACGTAGTGGTCTAGCACGGGATAGGGCACCTGTCGTTACCTTCCTTAGGGACGCAGCGACCGTGTGGTAGTGGTCCCGGGTCAAAAAAGGAAGGGTGGGTCCCAGGGAGAGGGGTGGGTGATAGTAATTTAGAGATTAGAGTCCCTTGGGTTAGTCCTTGTCCCTAGTAGTTAGCCACCACGTGTACGAGCTATTGCTGCGTCCCCAGGTCGCAGTGATATACCGCAGCTGGTGCTTTAGGATAGGTGAGGGTCCCCAGGTCATTGTGGCAGGGTAGGGGGCCAGCGGGAAGTGGGATACCTGTGTGCGGTTGAGGATGGACGTGAGTGGTGATTCTGGGTGGTGGCGCCATAGTGTGCATGTTGGAATAAAGAAATGTGCATGATATTAAAGCGTGTTAGTGCGCTGTGTTGTCTGACCTAGTGTGTGATAGGCGTGGGTAGGGTGGTAGGGCCGTCCGGCTTAGCGACCGTGACACTTGGTGGAGATGCGGGGTACTTAGGGATTTTTGGGTAGGAGATAGGTAGCCAGGAGGGAGGTAGGGGGGTGTTGTGTCCGGTGTGTACGCTGTGTGAAATGTAAGTGGGTGGTTGGTGGGAGCGTACCAGTACCCTGGGAGGTGGTGCGTAGTGTCCCTGTTCACTTCAGGCAGGTTTCCATCGGCATAGGGCAGGGCACTTGTGTTGGTGTGAATGGGGTGGCGCTACCGAGTGTGTGAAGTATGAATGGTCAATAAATGTTGAGAGGTTGTTGGGAGCATGAGTGATTACGCTGTGCGGTTTAGGTGAGGCGCCGGAGGGTGCCGGGTGTCCCTTGAGTGTAGTATACCCCCAGTGAGTAGGTGGAGTTGGTACCAAGCCCGTGACTGTGCACGCTGTGTGGTTAGATATCCTGTGGGGATTAAGGCAGAGTAAGCCCAGGTGACTGTGTGTAGGAAGCACGGGGGTGCGCAGTGTTGCGACACTAGGGTATGTGGTGAGTGCATCTGGACTTCAGGGGTGCAAGTGCACTGTGGTTGTGTGGGTGTGGCCTACCAGAGACAGCGAGGCCTGTGACTGAGGGTAGTCCATGTGAACTGGTGCGCATGCACAGTGGACAGTGGGCGTACGGAGTCACGTGACTGGGTCAGTGCCCGGACTGTGGGTTGTTGGTATTGTATGGGTTGGGACCCAGGTGGGTACCTGTATGTAGTACATGAGTGTGGGAGGAGTGATGCTGTGTTGCTTGACTCATTGAGAGTATTGTATACTTGTGCTGAGTTGCTTCAGTTCGTTGGTTAAGGGGGCAAGCGCGTAGTCGGGAACATCCGCTTGCTCTCACATTGGATACTGTCCCTTGCTAGCTCTGTGGTGGTCGGGGTTATCCTATGTCTAGACACACCAGAGCCCATTCGCAGTACGACCCCGATAGTGTCATGGATCCACAGGCCCCTATGGCGGATACCAAACCTAAGGTTAGTGATCAGGGTGCGGGGGTGGATCAAGACAGGGGACGGGGGTTTATGCAAAGTTTGCCAAGTTGGGAGCGGCGATGGGTTTAGCCGGGGAGATCTCGCCAAGTTCGTCACAGACTCGGTACGTAACGAGGATGAGAAGACAGCGAGAGAAGCAGAGTTGGAGCTCTGGATGGAGGAGAGGAGGCAGAGAGTGAGGGATGAAGAGGAGAAGAGGAGAGCTGTAGGCAGAGGGACTAGAGGATGAGAGCTAGAAAGAGAAGATCGAAGATGAGAGGGAAAGGTAAAGCAGAAGGATGAAGACGAGAAAGCAGCGAGACAGATGGAACTGGAACTGAAGAGGAAGAAGATGGAGGAAGAAAGGGCGATAAGAGAAATAGAAGCTCAGACACGGCAAGCCGAGTTAGATCTTAAGAAACGGAGAGATGAAGCCGAGTTAGAGGCAAGAGAGCGAGAGCTACTCATACAGGAGAAGCAGGCCTTAGAGGAAGCCGTGCATAGGGAACGCTTGATTCAGGTGGAGGAAACGAAGCATGTCCACCTTGAGCCATGGGAGAGAAGCGACGATGTGGACGCTTTCATCGCCCAATTTGAGCGTGTAGCCCAGATGTGTAAGTGGAGCAAGACCTCATGGCCCACACGTCTGATGTCTCTGCTGAGAGGTAAGGCTAGAGAAGCGTTACTGCGGTTGAGTGCGGATGAGTTGGCGACTATGATAGATAAAGGGTGCCCTGTTAAGCCACTTTAGGCTGGATGCTGAGGCCTACCGGGAAAAGTTCAGGAGCATCAAGAAGGACGCAGCTGAGACTTTCGCCCAGATGCTGGGAAGGATGAAGCGGTGGTTTTCCCTCTGGTGTGCGGCAGCGGGCAAGGATGAGAGTGTGGCAGAGGACGTAAAGGATCTGCTTTTCCAAGAACAGTTTTATCAGCTGTTGTGCCCAGAGTTCACGATTGAGGTGCGGAAGACATGCCCGAAAACTGTGGAACAACTTGCGACAGAAGCTACTGTTTTGGCACAGGCCAAAAGATTGGGGAGGAAGGTGAAGCAAGACCGAACAGTTAACCAGTCCAATCTGGGTAATAGGCGTAAAACGGCAGGGGGCCAGCCCACAGCGAGGCCCCAACAAAATGATGGTGCATTACAGCAGCTGAACAGCAGGTCAGAGGGGCCTAGATCGACCATAGTGTGTTTCAACTGCAAGAAGCCAGGCCACGTCGCTAGGAAATGCCCTGAGCCCCATTCCGTTGGAGCTGTTCATTGTTGTGACCAACCCCAAGCTCGAGTAGTCCCTACGTTGTGTCGCCCATGCGCTGAGCGGCAGTACGATCCTGCGTGCATTGTAGAGGTCAACGGGTCTCCGGCCAATGGATTACGGGACACTGGTGCCGGATACACCGTAGTAGCCAAGTGGTTGGTACCGGCAAACGCGTACACAGGAGAGACGGTCCCAGTGGTGTTGGCTGAATCCAGATGTAGGTCTGTGTTACCCGTGGCGGTAATAGAGTTGAAGTCACCATTCATCGCAGGGAAGTTGGAGGTGTTGGTCATGAATAGCCCTGTGCAGGAAGTCCTGATCGGAAACTTTGCAAAGAGATTAGGGGATCCCGAATGGACACGTGTGCCTGTATACGCAGACCCGGCGTTGGTAGGGGCAGTGCAGACACGCGCGCAGAGAGCCGGGGAGCATCAGGAGCCTGTGCCACTGCCCATGGAGGAATGCATCCTGAACACCTCTACCCAGCAGTTAATTCGGATGCAGGACCAGGATGAAACCTTGAGGAAGGCTCAGAGTGCATGTGAAGCAAGGACGCCCTTCCACACAAAGTTTGGACGAGTCGAGTATGCTCGGAAATCTGGTGTACTGGTCCGGCGGTTTAAGGGTCCCAGTGACGTAGCGAGTCAGATCTGCGTCCCAGCTGAACTACGGACCACGGTGATGAAGCTAGGCCACGACGTACCCATGTCTGGTCACTTAGGTACCACCCGAACCAAGGAGCGAGTTGGTCGCCATTTCTATTGGCCAGGCATGCATGATGACATTCGTCGGTACTGCCAGTCATGTTTCCAGTGTCAGCGTACTGTGGATATGGGAAGAGTGTCAAGATTTCCCCTCGTAAGGATGCCACTGATGCGCGGGCCGATACAGATACTAAGAGATCGGTGAGTGTAACCGGAGAGGTAAGAGCTCTGCACAACGACAGAGTACGTCGTCAACCTAAGGAACAAGACAGCTGAGACGTGCAAGCTGGCAAAGGAGAACTCGGCAACGGCAGCTTGCAGGTACAAGCGACATGCTCATTTGAGGACGAAACCCAGGAAGGTAGCTGTGGGGTCCAGAGTACTAGTGGGAGGATCACAAAGTGGACACTGCAGCTGCAGCCATTCCAGTTTACAGTGCAGGCAGTGTCTGGAAAGGACAATGTGGCGGCAGACTTCTTGAGTCGCTTGCCGTAGAGAGAGAGAGAGAGAGAGAGAGAGAGAGAGAGAGAGAGAGAGAGAGAGAGAGAGAGAGAGAGACAGAGTCAGAGAGAGAGACAGAGACAGAGAGAGAGACAGAGAGAGAGAGAGGGAGAACCTGTAAGTTCCATTTACCTGTGTCATGAGCGGTTGACGCTGTCGAAGCTATGCATGTGTCATTGTCACGGAAGAGAATGAGGTAGCAAAGTGTTACTGAGGGTGTGGTATTTGTAGCACGTGTTACACAGCATTTGTGCGTAATCAGAGCAGCCTCAATTATGGAATTTGTGTGTTGCGCGTAGTGTAACGGCTGCCTATAAGTGCCCGCGTTAAGGTCGTGTGAAGAAGAGTTAGATCAGGTTGATTAATGTAACCTGTGGTTGTTAATGTATTTAAAAGGTGATGTTGTTGGGATGATAGTTTTAGGGGTGCATCAAAAGTAACAGCAGGGCAGAGTGAGTGATGGGGTCTGTGGATTCTGATAGGTAGGAGTGTGGCTAAACGCCGATCGAGTGAGAAGTTGTTGGTTTTAACCTGTAGTTAAAAAACTTAGGCAGGGGGGTGTGTCACCGATCGGCGGTACTGAACCAGCACGTCCATGTGGTCAGAGTGGTAGCTCAGAATAGAGAGGGTGTGCGCGTGTGTGTGTGTGTAGGGTTGGGGTGTTAGTTAGGTGGGGGGTTAGGCTAAGTTCCTCAGGGTTAGGTAGGACGGTTAGGCTAGGTAGGGGTGGGGGGAAATAGGACATACAATGTTCTTGCCTTCCAGTCTTTACTTATTGAAGGAGTGAAAGTGGGAGGTTGGTTTCGTTTTTTTTTTTTTAAAGATCATTGAGAATAATGGTATATGAATCGATTGGAATTCTCAACCACTGTTTTAGATATGCATACCTTCCTATCTGTCTGTCTATCTATCCATCTATCTATCCTAGCCATAATCCCTTTCCCCCATCCTATACCCCCCCCCCCCCCATCTTACCTCCTTAGTCTCCTTCATGTCCCCCCCCCCCCTCTTCAGTCTCCTTCATGTCCCCCTTCTTCTTTTACTGTCCGTCCTCTCCCTTCTCCTTCCCCTAGCCCTTATCTACCCCTTCTCCCACCCCCTCCCTCCCTCCTCCACGGCTCCCTCTTCCTCTGTTCCCTCCCCCCACATCCCCCTTTATCATCATCATCATCATCATCATCATCAGTACCACGATTAACAGCGTCACCCCCATCATCATCATCAATATCAATATCAATACATACTTTGTCTTAACAAGAATCCACAGCCCTGATGCCCCGATGTCATCGGCTTGGCTATAAACCGCGTGAGTTAGACTGAACTGAGAACAGAGCGCAGGGATGCACGTGCTCTTTGATGGCCTATCCTGACATGCATGTTTGTGAAGACTGTCGTCTTTGTCATGAAGCGTAAATAGCTGGTGCCTGCCATTATCTTCATTCCCTAACGACCCAGCCAATATAATTTAAAAGAAAAATTTATGTGCAAGAGCACAATACCTTTTGTGAAAGATTTTAACAAAGAAAGCACACACACACACCAACACACACACACGCACACGCACACACACACACGCACGTACGCACACACACACACACACACACACGCATACACCACACACATGGGCGTGCACACATGCATGCACACACACACGCATGCAAGCACGAAAAGATCTTAACAGGGAAAGAATACACACAGTCACACACACGCGCGCGCGCGCACACAGACACACACACGTGCGCGCACACACACACACGTTTCATCCCACAGAATGGTCATTATATCGATGGCTTAGAGCCAGAACAGTATATCTTCAGAACGTAAATATACACTTAAACAATAATCTTGCTTGTGTCAATTTTTTGTTGTTATATCTTTAATATTGGCAAAATTAGGTGTGATGTTTGCATTTTAATATTATTATGATTCACATTCTTTGTGCCAAAACAGTGTATCTGCACATGCACTGCTTTGTTTCTTTGCCAAAACACTATAATCAACAGATGTACTGTTTTCGCACAAAATTGTTTTCAGTTTTCAGGAAGACATGTTATCGTAAAAAGGAAACGTCTACAGAAATGTTTTGGTGCAAACTGTCCTGTCAAAATATGTGAAAGTAATTTCTGCGCAAGAAACAGTACAAAACAGAGATGCATGCCTTTTCCACAAGAAAAACTGCAATGTAATGAGTTATTTTTACAATAACCTACTTTTTTTTATTTTTTTTTAAAAAGAAACCCATCCCTTGTCTGGCTAAAAAAAAAATCGAACATGTGCAAGATGTGTTGATTCAACGCACTTGCTGGGGAACAGAATGCCAGTAAAAATGGAACAATTTTGATTGGTTGAGAGCATGCAATGGAAACAAATCGGACATTTCTGTGGGTTATGGGATTGATATGAGAATGTGTGTGTGTGTGCGCGCGCGCGCGCGCGCGCGCGTGTGTGTGTGTGTGTGTTGGTGTTGTTTCTTCAGTTTAACGTCCTTCCACTAAAAGTGATATGATGTGTGTGTGTGTGTGTGGTGTGTGTGTGTGTGTGGTGTGTGTGAGAGAGAGAGAGAGAGAGAGAGAGAGAGAGAGAGAGAGAGAGTGTGTGTGCGCGCGCGCGCGCACGCGCGCGTCTGTGCATGCGTGCGTGCATTTCACATCAAGATGACCAGTAGTCGCCAGTCCCTTAGCTCATCAAAAGCCTTAAGGGCTTCCAAACGTCACCTGTTCCCCGTTTATTAAATCACTAAAAGGAGCATTACCTAACATTCAAAGACGGCTTACTCCCCTTTAAAGAGGGCAGCAGGGGAAGGGGGGGGGAGGTGTGGGTGTAATAAACAATATGGGTGGGGGTGGCGGGGGAAGGGGGAGATGTGAGCGAGAGTGGGAAAGCAGCCTCTCCCCCCCCCCCTCTCCTCCCTTTTTTCTAACCCGCCAAATGGAGCATAATCTAACGTTGGCGGTGACTTCAAAAAGACTACTCACTCGCACCGAAGAAGGGGAGGGGAGGGGAGGAGATGTGGGAGTGATGGGAGATAAGGATGGATGTGGCGGGTTTGGGTGCTGGGTGCTGGGGGTGGGGGGGGGGGGGGGGTAAGCAGGGACGTTCTCCGTTTTTAAGCCCCGCCAAACGGAGCATCAGCTAACGTTGACGGCGAGTTCATAGACAGCTTGATCACTTCGGGAAGGGGGGTGAGGGAGGAGTGGTGGAGTGAGGAAGGTAACGGTGGTAGGGTAAGCATGGATGGGGTGGGGCTGGGGGTGGAGGATTGTTTCTGGGTGCATCCCTACCTTTCCTACACACACACACACGGCCTCGTTTTCGTCCAATATTTGCGCCGAATATGAGAAGATAAGTGGTTGCTCGATCTTCGTTTTCATTACCTTAAATGTTGTTTGCTTTTGCCTGAAGAAGACCCAAGAGGTCGAAATGCATTGTGTCTTGTCCTGGAAGCTGTTTGTATCGTCTGGAGGAACTAACACCGTTTCTTTAAAAAAAAAAAAAAATGTACTTCATGGTCCGCCCTCAGTCCTCGTTTTGAAACACACACACACACTTTTCATGAAAAACGTTCCCTTCCGCTATCCCACCCCAGCTCTGACCCCCTTAGTCTCTTTCCCACCCACCCACCCCCCACCTACCCCCAGTCCTGCCATTCATTCTCCCTTCCTCTCAAACTTCCCCAAGGCCCAGTTTTCACTCCCCAGCCCCCTCCACCATTCCCACCCTCCGTTTTCTTCCTGCCCCCTCCTCCATCTCTCCCTGCTCTAAACTCTGCGTCAAGATCTAAATGACACACATTGAGTAGTGGAAACAAGAATAGTCCCCCAGAAACACGCCTGTATGAGCATACGCTGACATTGTATTACTTTTCTGCAAAATTTCATATTTGATTTGATTTGATATGTGTGTGTGTGTAGCTGAATCCAAGCAGCTATTCATTGTCAATTTGGCACAGTACTCTTTTGTACATTCTACCCCTTGATCACTCGTTCGCAAATTTGCTGCGAAAAGACATGAACATTTGACCTGCCAGTACAAAATGTCATCCGAGTGACATGACTTCCCTTCGCATCTTCTCCTTCACCTCGGTGCCACTGCATCCTCGCCACTCATTCCGGCTCCCAGACCACAGCCATAGACTGGCTGGTCCCGTCACAGTACCATCACTGGCAGTCCACGGGGAGCAGTCAATGGCATCATGAGACAACCTGCCGGAGGAGACGCTGCACCGCTGCTGAGTCACTTCAGTCGTGTTCAGTGGAACCTGTTCGGATCCACCATATGCAGGACACTTCCAACTAAGCCCCTACTGACAATAACTGCTCGGTCACCATGACCTTGCTGATACCGGTGACCCCGACAGAACCTCATCAAGGGCGTAGACGTGGACAGGAAATCGAAACTGAGGTCACCATGGAAGCAGAACACGAACATCACAGAATCCGAGACCTTTTTATGCTGATCGATGAGGATGGGGATGACGAACACGATGCTTCGGGTTTTTACTGCGATTAGGTACTGCATGACAGGGCTGTGCTCTATGCATAATTTCATGACATGTCACGGTGTTCAGCGGGCCCACCAAATACAGACACTTGCAGGGCTGGTCAGGAAATTTGAGCAACAATCTCAGACACGCATCCACCGAGTCCATCGGGGTGACATTTTGTATGGCGATATGGGTGCAGAATTATCACCCGATGCCAGATTTTGATAGCGGGGTGACAATCGGTACCCTAACAGAGGACAGACGATTCTCACAAAATGTTGCATTCTGGAAAAAAGATGGAAATAGTGAGCTGATCATATCGTGTTTTAAGAACGAACTGAAAAACGGAAACCATATTGGTGTGATATGCATCTCACAGAAATTAATCTCTGGACATGTCTTTGATCGTCTAGCGATGTGTAGAGCTAGGACTGCTCGCGTTGCCAGATGATTTGCAGACAGAATTCTTGAACCATACTTAAAATACAAGGCACATTCTCCCATCCGTTTTGTAAAGATCACTTTTGTGTCTTCAAATTCCCATTTGTTGCAGTGCATTTCAACGATTCAAC
>CM065736.1:40379472-40426972 GCA_033310375.1 Conus canariensis
CAGACACACACACACACACCTAACCAGACACACACACCTAACCACAGACATACGCACACCCCCCCCCCCCCCTAACCAGACACACCCCTAACCACAGACACACACACACACACATCTAACCACAGACATACGCACGCACACACACACACCTAACCAGACAGACAACACACACCCACACACCTAACCAGGCACACACCTAACCACACCACACACACACACACACACACATATACACACACCCCTAACCACAGACATACGCACGCACACACACAACCACAAATCAACGCCTACATGTAAGCAGACATACCACAAATCACCAACCCGTTCACATGCGCACATCGTAGCAAAAATTAATCCAGCTATTATCGAACATTTATCACATTAGGTTCTGTTACTGAAATGTTTGCGATGGCGTACCGATGGTAGGCCATTGCATACATTGGCAGCAACAAGACCCCTTTATTTCAAGGAAGAGTAATTAAATCAACTGCCATAAAATGTCAAAGAATTTCATTGCTCACTATTTTCTATCTTATAGTCCCACACACCTCAGGAGGTCATCTCAGGGCTATAATAATGTCCACATCAGTACTCTAAGATACTAACAAGCACCCCTTCCCCCCAAAAAAAAAAAAAAAAAAAAAAAAATACGTGCTAACAAAATATGTCATGTCAGCGCAGTAAGAACAAAAAAATAGTTCTATTAAAAAACAGACACAAGAAAGTCCCTTAAAATGGCACAACACACAGGCGACTTGTACCAGAATTTGACAAAAACAAACTCACACCCTTCCCCCGCATTCCCCCTTTCTCTCTCTTCCCTTCACACACACACACACACACACACACACACACAGACACACAACACAGACACAGACACAGACACACACACAACACACAACACACACACACACACACCACAGACATTTCTAAACGACACCTGTTTGCACACGCACCTACCCCTCCCTACCCATTGTCCCACACACCCACACAAGCACGCTATTTATCTCCAATTAATTCCATTCAGTTTTGTTGCTGAAACATTTGCAAAGGCGTACCATTGATTGGCCTTTGCAAACATTTGACAGCAACACGAAACGTTTACCACAATGCTGAGTAATCAATCAACTTGCATGAAAAGCCAAAACAAAGTCATAATAAAAACATCTTTATCTTACAGCCCACATTCCTCAGGGGTCATGTCAGGGCTATAACAATGCCGACATGCACGCCGTAAAACACTGACTAAAAAGTCACTTAAAAGGTCATTGCATACATGCTTAAAACAAGATGGATTAAAACATTATTTCAATTCACACACACACAAACACACACCTAACCAGACACACACCTAACCACAGACACACACACGCACCTAACCAGACACACACCTAACCACAGACATACGCACGCACACACACACCTAACCAGACACACCCCTAACCACAGACACCTAACCACAGACATACACACGCACACACACCTAACCAGACACACACACACACACACCTAACCAGGCACACACCTAACCACAGACATATGCACACACACACACACACACACACACACACACACACACACCTAACCAGACACACACACACACACACACCTAACCAGGCACACACCTAACCACAGACATATGCACACACACACACACACACACACACACACACACACACACACACACACACACACACACACACACACCCCCCTAACCACAGACATACGCACGCACACACACAACCACAATTCAACGCCTACCTGTAAGCAGACATACCACAAATCACCAACCCGTTCACATGCGCACATCGTAGCAAAAATTAATCCAGCTATTATCGAAAATTCATCACATTAGGTTCTGTTACTGAAATGTTTGCGATGGCGTACCGATGGTAGGCAATTGCATACATTTGGCAGGAACACGACCCGTTTATTTCAAGGAAGAGTAATTAAATCAACTGCCATAAAATGTCAAAGAATTTCATTACTCACCATTTTCTATTTTATAGTCCCACACACCTCAGGAAGTCATCTCAGGCTATAATAATGTCCACATCAGTACTCTAAGACACTAACAAGCACCCCCCCCCCTCCCCCCCAAAAAATTAAGAAAAATACGTGCCACAAAATATGTCATATCAGCGCAGTAAGAACAAAACAAAAAATAATTCTATTTAAAAAACAGACACAAAAAAAGCCATAAAAAGTTCCTTAAAATGGTATAACACACAGGCGACTTACACCAGAATGTGTCAAAAACAAACTCGCTCACATCCATTCCACGCATTCCCCCTTTCTCTCTCTTCCCTTCACACACACACACACACACACACACACACCACAGACATTTCTAAACGACCCCTGTTGGCACACGCCACACCCCCCCCCCCCCACTACCCATTGTCCCACACACCCACACAAGCACGTTATTTATCTCCAATTAATTCCATTCACATTTGTTGCTAAAACATTTGCAAAGGCGTACCATAGATAGGCCTTTGCAAACATTTGACAGCAACATGAAACGTTTACCACAATGTTGAGTAATCAATCAACCTGCATGAAAAGCCAAAACAAAGTCATAACAAAAACATATCTTATAGCCCACATTCCTCAGGGGTCATGTCGGGGCTATAACAATGCCGACATTCACACCATAAAACACTAACTAAAAAGTCACTTAAAAGGTCATTGCATACATTCTCAACAAGATGGATTAAAACAATATCTATTTCAATTCTCTCTCTCTCTCTCTCTCTCTCTCTCTCACACACACACACACACCTAACCACAGACATACGCACGCACACACACAACCACAAATCAACGCCTACATCTAAGCATACCACAAATCACCAACCCGTTCACATGCGCACATCGTAGCAAATATTAATCCAGCTATTATCGAACATTTATCACATTAGGTTCTGTTACCGAAATGTTTGCGATGGCGTACTAATGGTAGGCCATTGCATACATTTGGCAGCAACACGACCCGTTTATTTCAATGAAAAGTAATAACTCAACTGGCGTCCAATGTCGAACAATTTCATTACTCAGTATTTTCTATCTTATAGTCCCACACACCTCGGGGGGTCATCTCAGGGCTATAATAATGTCCACATCAGTACTCTAAGACACTAACAAGCACCCCCCCCCCCCCCCAAAAGAAAAAAAAAAAAAAAAAGCACGTGCTACGAAATATGTCATATCAGCGCAGTAAGAACAAAACACAAATAATTCTAACAGACAGACACAAGAAAGCCCCTTAAAATGGCATAACACACAGGCGACTTATACCAGAATTTGACAAAAACAAACTCACACCCATGCCCCGCATTCCCCCCTTCTCTCTTCCCTTCACACACACACACACACACACACACACACACAACACAGACATTTCTAAACGACACCTGTTTGCACACGCACCCCTAACCCTACCCATTGGCCCACACACCCACACAAGCACGCTATTTATCTCCAATTAATTCCATTCACTTTTGTTGCTGAAACATTTGCAAAGGCGTACCATAGATAGGCCTTTGCAAACATTTGACAGCAACACGAAACGTTTACCACAATGTTAAGTAATGAATCAACTTGCATGAAAAGCCAAAACAAAAGTCATGACAAAAACATATTTATCTTATAGCCCACATACCTCAGGGATCATGTCAGGGCTATAACAATGCCGACATTCACGCCGTAAAACACTGACTAAAAAATCACTTAAAAGGTCATTGCATACATGCTTAAAACAAGATGGATTAAAACAGTATCTATTTCAATTCACACAGACACAGACACAAACACACCTAACCATAGACATACGCACGCACGCACACACACACACACACCACACACACAAAACACACCTAACCAGACCACACACCTAACCCCCCCCCCCCCCACACACACACACCCCCTAACCACTGACATACGTACCCACACACACAAATCAACGCCTACATGTAAGCAGACATACCACAAATCACCAACCCGTTCACATGCGCACATCGTAGCAAAAATTAATCCAGCTATTATCGAACATTTATCACATTAGGTTCTGTTACTGAAATGTTTGCGATGGCGTACCGATGGTAGGCCATTGCATACATTGGCAGCAACAAGACCCGTTTATTTCAAGGAAGAGTAATTAAATCAACTGCCATAAAATGTCAAAGAATTGCATTACTATTTTCTATCTTATAGTCCCACACACCTCAGGAGGTCATCTCAGGGCTAAAATAATGTCCACATCAGTACTCTAGGACACTAACAAGCCCCCCCCCCCCACACACCCCCCAAAGAAAGAAAGAAAAAAATACATGCTACACAATATGTCATATCAGCGCAGGCGGCTTATACCAGAATTTGACAAAACCAAACTCACTCTCACCCCCCCCACCACACCCCGCCTTCTCCATTTCTCTCTCTTCCCCTCTCTCTCTCTCACACACACACACACACACACCACACAAAACACACACACACACACCACACATACAGACATTTCTAAACGACCCCTGTTTGCACACGCCACACACACACACCCCACCCTACCCATTGTCCCACATAAGCACGCTATTTATCTCCAATTAATTCCATTCACATTTGTTGCTGAAACATTTGCAAAGGCGTACCATAGATAGGCCTTTGCAAACATTTGACAGCCACACGAAACGTTTACCACAATGTTAAGTAATGAATCAACTTGCATGAAAAGCCCAAACAAAGTCATAACAAAAACATATCTTATAGCCCACATTCCTCAGGGGTCATGTCAGGGCTATAACAATGCCGACATTCACGCCGTAAAAACACTAACTAAAAGTCACTTAAAAAGATCATTGCATACATACTTAAAACAAGATGGATTTCAATTCACACACACGCACACACCTAACTAGACACACACCTAACCACAGACATACACACGCACACACACAATCACAAATCAACGCCTACATGTAAGCAGACATACCACAAATCACCAACCCGTTCACATGCGCACATCGTAGCAAAAATTAATCCAGCTATTATCGAACATTTATCACATTAGGTTCTGTTACTGAAATGTTTGCGATGGCGTACCGATGGTAGGCCATTGCATACATTTGCAGCAACACGACCCCTTTATTTCAAGGAAGAGTAATTAAATCAACTACCATAAAATGTCAAAGAACTGCATTACTATTTTCTATCTTATAGTCCCACACACCTCAGGAGGTCATCTCAGGACTATAATAATGTCCACATCAGTACTCTAAAGACACTAACAAGCCCCCACCCCCCAAAAAAAGAACGAAAGAAAAAATACGTGCTAGAAAACATGTCATGTCAGCGCAGTAAGAACAAAATAAAAAATAATTCTATTAAAAAAGACAAAAAGTCCCTTAAAATGGCATAACACACAGGCGGCTTATATTAAAATTTGACAAAAACAAACTCACTCACACCCATTCCCTCATTCCCCCTTTCTCTCTCTTCCCTTCACACACACACACACACACAGACCCTTCTAAACGACCCCCTGTTTGCACACGCACCTCCCCCACCCTACCCACTGTCCCACACAAGCACGCTATTTATCTCCAATTAATTCCATTCACTTTTGTTGCTAAAACATTTGCAAAGGCGTACCATAGATAGGCCTTTGCAAACATTTGACAGCAACACGAAACGTTTACCACAATGTTAAGTAATGAATCAACTTGCATGAAAAGCCAAAACAAAGTCATGACAAAAACATGTTTATCTTATCGCCCACATTCCTCAGGGGTCATGTCAGGGCTATAACAATGCCCACATTCACACTGTAAAACACTAACTAAAAAGTCACTTAAAAGGTCATTGCATACATGCTTAAAACTAAAAGATTAAAATTAATTCACACACACACACACACACCACCCTAACCACAGACATACGCACGCGCGCACACGCACGCACACACACACACACACACCTAACCACAGACACACACACACACACACACACACCTACCTAACCACAGACATACGCACGCACACACACAATCACAAATCAACGCCTACATGTAAGCAGACATACAACAAATCACCAACCCGTTCACATGCGCACATCGTAGCAAAAATTAATCCAGCTATTATCGAACATTTATCACATTAGGTTCTGTTACTGAAATGTTTGCGATGGCGTACCGATGGTAGGCCATTGCATACATTGGCAGCAACAAGACCCGTTTATTTCAAGGAAGAGTAATTAAATCAACTGCCATAAAATGTCAAAGAATTTCATTGCTCACTATTTTCTATCTTATAGTCCCACACACCTCAGGTCATCTCAGGGCTATAATAATGTCCGCATCAGTACTCTAAGACACTAACAAGCCCCCCTCCTCCCCCCCCCAAAAAAAAAAAAAAAAAGAAAAAAAATACGTGCTACAAAATATGTCATGTCAGCGCAGTAAGAACAAAACAATTCTATTAAAAAACAGACACAAGAAAGCCCCTTAAAATGGCAGGACACACACAGGCGACTTGTACCAGAATTTGACAAAAACAAACTCACACCCTTCCCCCGCATTCCCCCTCTCTCTCTTCCCTTCACACACACACCACACACACACACACACACACACACACACAACAGACATTTCTAAACGACACCTGTTTGCACACGCACCTACCCCTCCCTACCCATTGTCCCACACACGCACACAAGCACGCTATTTATCTCCAATTAATTCCATTCACTTTTGTTGCTGAAACACTTGCAAAGGCGTACCATTGATTGGCCTTTGCAAATATTTGACAGCAACACGAAACGTTTACCACAATGTTAAGTAATGAATCAACTTGCATGAAAAGCTCAAACAAAGTCATAACAAAGACATCTTTATCTTATAGCCCACATTCCTCAGGGGTCATGTCGGGGCTATAACAATGCCGACATTCACACCGTAAAACACTAACTAAAAAGTCACTTAAAAGGTTATTGCATACATGCTTAAAACAAGATGGATTAAAACATTATTTCAATTCACACACACACACAAACACACACCTAACCAGACACACACGTAACCACAGACATACCCCCCCCCCCCCAACCAGACACACACACACCTAATCAGACACACACCTAACCACAGACATACGCACACACACACACCTAACCAGACACACACCTAACCACAGACATACGCACGCAGACACACACAACACACACCCCTAACCAGACACACCCCTAACCACAGACTCACACACACACACCTAACCACAGACATACGCACGCACACACACACACCTAACCAGACACACACACCCACACACCTAACCAGGCACACACCTTACCACACACACACACACACACACACACACACACACACACACCACCCACCCACCCACACACACACACCCTAACCACAGACATACGCTAGCACACACACAACCACAGATCAACGCCTACATGTAAGCAGACATACCACAAATCACCAACCCGTTCACATGCGCACATCGTAGCCAAAATTAATCCAGCTATTATCGAACATTTATCACATTAGGTTCTGTTACTGAAATGTTTGCGATGGCGTACCGATGGTAGGCCATTGCATACATTTGGCAGCAACACGACCCGTTCATTTCAAGGAAGAGTAATTTAATCAACTGCCATAAAATGTCAAAGAATTTCATTACTATTTTCTATTTTATAGTCCCACACACCTCAGGAGGTCATCTCAGGGCTATAATAATGTCCACATCAGTACTCTAAGACACTAACAAGCACCCCCCCCCCAAAAAAAAAAAAAAAAAAAAAAAAAAAAAAAAAAAAAGAAAAATAAATAAAAATAAAAAGTACGTGCTACAAAATATGTCATGTCAGCGCAGTAAGAACAAAACAAATAATTCTACTAACAGACACAAGAAAGCCATAAAAGTCCCTTAAAATGGCATAACACACAGGCGACTTATACCAGAATTTGACAAAAACAAACTCACACCCATGCCCCGCATTCCCCCTTTCTCTCTCTTCCCTTCACACACACACACACACACACACACACACACACACACCACCACATTCTAAACGACACCTGTTTGCACACGCACCCCCTAACCCTACCCATTGGCCCACACACCCACACAAGCACGCTATTTATCTCCAATTAATTCCATTCACTTTTGTTGCTGAAACATTTGCAAAGGCGTACCATAGACAGGCCTTTGCAAACATTTGACAGCAACACGAAACGTTTACCACAATGTTAAGTAATGAATCAACTTGCATGAAAAGCCAAAACAAAAGTCATGACAAAAACATATTTATCTTATAGCCCACATACCTCAGGGATCATGTCAGGGCTATAACAATGCCGACATTCACGCCGTAAAACACTAAAAAATCACTTAAAAGGTCATTGCATACATGCTTAAAACAAGATGGATTAAAACAGTATCTATTTCAATTCACACACACGACAAAAACACACCTAAACATAACATAGCACCACAGCATCGCACACAACACACTACAACACACACACACCAACACACAAACACACCTAACCAGACAACCACCACACACCACACACACACACACACACACACACACACACACAAACACACCTAACCAGACACACACACACACACACACACACACACACACACACACACACACACACACCTAACCACAGACATACGTACCCACACACACAACCACAAATCAACGCCTACATGTAAGCAGACATACCACAAATCACCACCCGTTCACATGCGCACATTGTAGCCAAAATTAACCCAGCTATTATCGAAAATTTATCACAGGTTCTGTTACCGAAATGTTTGCGATGGCGTACCAACGGTAGGCCATTGCATACATTTGGCAGCAACACGACCCGTTTGTTTCAATGAAAAGTAGTAACTCATCTGGCGTCCAATGTCGAACAATTTCATTACTATTTTCTATCTTATAGTCCCACAGACCTCGGGGGGTCATCTCAGGGCTATAATAATGTCCACATCAGTACTCTAACACACAAGCCTCTCGCCCCACCCTCCAAAAAAAGAAAGAAAAAAAAAAGACTTGCAACAAAATATGTCATGTCAGTGCTGTAAGAACAAAACAAAAAATAATTCTTTTAAAAACACACACAAAAAAGTCCCGTAAAATGGCATTCCACACAAGCGGCTTCTACCAGAATTTGAAAACAAACTCACTTCCCCCCCGTCTCTCTCTTCCCGTTACACACACACACACTCTCGAAAAAAAAAACCCACAAAAGTCCCCTAAAATGGCATTCCACACATGCAAACTATACCAGAATTTGTCAAAAACAAACTCACTCTCCCCCCCTCCCTTCTCCCTATCTCTCTCTTCCCATCACACACACACCACACACACACACACACACACACACACACACACACACACCACACACTTTCTAAACAACCCTGTTTGCACACGCACACACACACCCAACCTACCCACTGTCCAACACACCCACACACTTACACAGGCAAGCTATGTATCTCCAATCAATTCCATTGACATTTGTTGCTGAAACATTTGCAACGATGTACCTTTGATAAGCCTTTGCAAACATTTGGCAGCAACACGAAACGTTTACCAGAATGTGGAGTAATCAATCAACAGGCATGAAATGCCAAGAAAAATCATGACAAAAAACATTTATCTTATAGCACAAAGTCCTCAGGGGTCATGTCAGGGCTGTAACAATGTCCACATTCATACTGTGAGACACTTTGCAAAAAGTCCCCTAAAATGTTATTGCATACACACTTAATAGAGGATGAATTAAAACCGGATCTATATATTACACACACACACACAACCACAGACATACAAACCACTGTCTACATTTAAGCAAACGTAGAAGCAGACCAAAAATCACCAACCCCTTCATATACGCACATCATAGCAAGAATTAACCTAGCTATTATCGACAATTCATTACATTAAGTTCTGTTGCTGAAATGTTTGCGATGGCGTACCAATGGTAGGCCATTGCATACATCTGGCAGCAACACGACCCGTTCATTTATATTAACTGGTAAAGGTCGAAGAACGTTATTAACTCACTTTCATCTGTCTTACAGTCCCACAGACCTCCGGTGGGTCATGTCAGGGCTGTAACAATGTCTACATCAGTAGGTACTGTGAAACACTAAGAAGCCCCCGTAATCCCCTCGCCCCCCCCCCAAAAAAAAAAAAAAAAAAAGGAAAAAAAGAAAGAAAACAAACCTCACACACATCAGTACATGATACAAAACGATTAAATAAAACAGGATCTGTTACACACACACGCACACACGTACGTGTGTGCGCACATACTGACGCACATTAACATGCAAACCCAACACCTACAAGCAAGCTCGTGTACGCGCATAACCCAACTCACCCACCCTTTCACATCCTAACACATATGAACCAAGTTATGCATCCACAATCCCTCACGGTATATCTTGTGTTTGCTGTTGCGTACGAATCATAGGCTCTTGCAAGAATCTGGCAGCAACACAAGGGAATAAAATATAATTATATGTATATATATATATATGTATGCAGTGATAAACAGACATTAAAAGTGAAGATTTTGTTTTCTCGGTCATTTTGCTCACAGCCCAACCGAACTTCAGGGTCATACCAGTGCTGTAAAAACAAAAAAAAAATGTTCCATTAAAAACGGACAACCTCCCCCCACAAAAAAAACATAAAAGGTCCCCTAAAGTGGCATTCGATACAGGCAGCTTATACAAGAATTTGACACAAACTCACTCTCTCACTCCCGCCCCTTCCCCCTTTCTCTTCCCCACACACAAAGACACACACATTGACATTTCCAAACGACGCTTGTTTGCATACAACTCCCCCCCCCCCTCCAACTTTACCACTGTCCAACACATCCACACACTAACTTACACAAGCAAGCCATATATCTCCAATCGATTCCATGCAGATTTGTTACTGAAACATTTGCAAAGGCGTACCATAGATAGGCCTTTGCAAACATTTGTCAGCAACACGAAACGTTTACCAAAATGTGGAGTAATCGATCAACTTGCATTAAAAAAAATCATGACTCGAACTTATTTATCTTACAGCCCACAGTCCTCAGGGGTCATCTCAGGGCTCTAACAATGTCCACATTCACACTGCAAAACACTTTGTAAAAAGTCCCCCAGTCAGTGCATACATGCTTAAAAAGGATTAAAACAATCTATTTCACACACACACACACACACAACACCACAAAACACACACCAAACCAGAGACACACATTTAACAGACATATGCATGCACACACCCAACACCTTACCACAGACATACAAATCAACACCTACATGTAAGCACGCTTACAAGCACACCACAAATCACCAACACGTTCACATACGCACATCACAGCAAAAATGAACCCAGCTATTATCGACAATTCATCACATTAAGTTCTGTTACCGAAATGTTTGCAATCGCATACCAAAGGTAGGCCATTGCATACATCTGGCAGCAACACGACCTGTTTATTTCAAAGAACAGTAGTAAATCAACTGCCATTATATGTCGAACAATTTCATTACTCACTTTTTTCTATCTTATAGTCCCAGGGACCTCTGGGGGGTCGTCTCAGGGCTATAACAATGTCCACGTCAGTAAGACACTGAAAAGTCCCCCCCCCCCCTCCCAAAAAAAAAAAGGAAGAAAGAAAAAAAATTAATGCTACAAAATATGTCATATCAGTGCTGTAAGAATAAAACAAAAAATAATTCTATTAAAAACAGACAAAAAAACACCCATAAAAGTCCTCTGAAACGGCATTCCACACAGGCGGCTTATACCAAAATTTGACAACAACAGACTCACTCTCCCCTGCCCCTTCTCCCTCTCTCTCTCTTCCCTACACACACGCACACACACACACACACACAACCAATTTCTAAACGACCTCTGTTTGCACACGCACACACACACCCCAACCTACCCACTGTCCCACACACCCACATACACAAGCAAGTTATTTATCTCCGATTAATTTCATTCAGATTTGTTACTGAAATATTTGCAAGGGCATACCATATATAGGCCTTTGCAAATATTTGGCAGGAATACGAAACGTTTACTGTAATGTGAAGTAATCGATCAACTTGCATGAAAAGCGGAAAAAAATCATTCATACTTATTTATCTTATAGCCACAGTCCTCAGGGGTCATCTCAGAGTTGTGACAATGTCCACATCTATATTATAAAACACTAAGAAGTCCGTTAAATTGAATATATTCTTGAAAAAAAGGATGGATTAAAACAGGATCTATTTTACACACACACCTAAACACAGACACACACCTAACCATTTCTAGGAAAAAAAATATGTATACACACACACCTAACCATAGACACACATAACGCACACACACTTAACCACAGACATACATACATACGCCTACATGTAAGCACACTTACAAGCACACCACAAATCACCAACCCGTGCACGTACACACACCGTAACCAAAATGAACCCGGCTGTAATGGACAACCCATCACATTAAGTTCTGTTACTGAAATGTTTGCAGTGGCGTACCAATGGTAGACCATTGCATACATTTGGCAGAACACGACCCCTTTATTTCACGCACTGAAGTGGTCCTTGCTATACCCCTACAACGTCATCGGCTGTGTGGTTCCCTGTCAGCAGCTCTGTTGTCCTCGGCAGAGATCAGGTCCCTGGTACTTTAACTGTCGTGTTCGCTTTCTCATCTTTCTAAAAATAAAATGGTGAAGCAGTCATCTCTATGTCTGCTGTCTTTGATCACAGAGATATGGCCAGGTTTCTTCACTGTTCTCCGAGGAAGGCCTCCTGTCTGCTCCGCCCCTTGCCTTTGTGCGTGCGTCCTGAAGTTCCTGCAGTCGGTTGGTACAGCAGAGCTCCTGCTTCTTCTTGCATCCCTTGGAAATGGATTCTCTGGAAGGCAGCGGTGCCACCGAGTTGAACTCGTTGACACGTTAGGTAACTTTGTAGGAGTCGCATGTCCCTGATGAGGCTGTTGGTTGTCCAGGACACTGTAACGCGGTGGTCCTCTGGTAGAATGGTAGTGATGGTCCTCTGGTTGAATGGTAGTGATGGTCCTCTGGTGGAATGGTAGGGATGGTCCCCTGGCAGAATTGTAGTGATGGTCCTCTGGCCGAATAATGGTCCTCTGGTAGAATGGTAAGGGTGACTGGGGAGTGGTCAACCCTGTGACCTGCCCAACACAAAGCCTCCGATTCAATTCTGCCCACGTCACTAAACCATAAGAAAAAAAATCATGTTGAAAAAAAGACAACAAAAACCTAGAAAAGAGGTTCCCTCATACACACACACGCACGCACGCAAAACCACCGAAACCTATGATACAAAACATCAAACCTTGGGAGAAGAAAGTATAAATGATGTTAACGAAGCCCAGGTTGAACTCGTTGACACATTAGGTAACATCCTGGGAGTCGTACGTCCTTGGCGAGGACATTGGTTGTCCATGACACTGTAATGCGGTGATCCTCTGATAGAATGCTAGGGATGTGCGAGGAGTGGTCACCCCTGTGACCTGCCCAACACAAAGCCTCTGATTAAAATCTGCCGAAGAAGTCACTTAACCATAAGAAAAAAAAATCATGTTGAAAAAACACAAGCGTAGGACAGAGGTTCATACACACAAACGCACTCATATATACACACACGCGCACGCGCGCGCGCACCCCCCCCCCCCCCCCCCACATACACGCATCGAAATCTACGATACAAGACTAGAAGACATCAAACCCTGGGAAAAGAAAATATAAACCTTGTTAATGAAACGTCAGCACTACATGACCAACAAACCCCAGCTCTGTTGTCCTCGGCAGAGATCAGGCCCCTGGTACTTTAACTGTCGTGTTCGCTTTCTCATCTTTCTAAAAATAAAATGGTGAAGCATTAATTCGATGCAAACAACACACTGAAGCCATACAATGAAAGAGACACTAAACTTGGAAAAGACACTAAATTTTTTTGTGAATAAAGACACCGAATCCTTAACCAGCTGAAAGGATACAGGTAACTAAACTGATCGACATTTAACTATGAAAAAAAAACAGGATTACTATACTAGAAGTGCAGGAGAAGAAAGAATAAAGAGTGCAATGAGTAAAAAAAACAACCCTCCTTTCAGGTGCATTCTCCAAGTTCACTTGCGCTGCTCTCCGTTTTCCACGGCAGTTTATGTGGAAGTCCTTTGCTCCTGTTGATGAAAACATAACTACACTGAACATAGTTGAATTTTCTCTGTAAATAATTCGGTCCCATTAAGTTTAGCAAAACTTCGAAAGTTTCTTCTTTGCCCTCTGACACAAATATGTTTGTTGACAGAATCGATAGTGAGAACTACATAAAAGCTCTGAACTCTCTTCCAATGCCAAAACAGTTCAGTGGTCCTTCCACATTTTTTTTGTAGCTAAAAGCTATTGCTATAAACAAATTGGTCGCTTGCCTTTGCAACTATTTTGTTGTCTACTCAGTCATTTGACAATTAAAGATAATACTATTCAAGTGTGTGTGTGTGTGTGTGTGTGTGTGTGTGTGTGTGTGTGTGTGTGTGTGTGTGTGCATGTGCCAGTGCGTGTGCGAGAGAGAGAAAGTGGTGTTTATTCTTATATTATCATCACAACTAATACTACTGCCATTATTATCATCATTACTATTATTAGTAAGAATATTCATACGCCTAATCAAGTAAATGACTTAAGACGTTTATAATCAACAACTACACACACTAAACTTTAAAACACTATCTATAACACGCAAGAACCGGCAGCAACAAACGAAACGCATGATACAATCAAATGCTCCTACTGCATCCAACCCTATTTCCACTCTTCCCGCACATCCCACTCCCCAACACCACCACCCATATAACTAACAAACACAATCATCAACTAATTAACAACGTATACCGACGCCTGTTACGCTCCAAAACAACACAGCAGGTTATCTGTTGTGTCGATTTGAAGGAAAAAGAAAGGCTTTTCTGGTTGATTGATTTCAAAGATGTCAGAAAAATAGAGTACAGCCGATGGGATAGATAGATTTATAAAGGACAAGCCCTTTCCACCATAAAGAGGTGATATCAGAGCTATACACTCAGGGTCATTACGTGACTTGAGTTATACAAACATATGCAATCTGCAACCTTAAAATGTAAAAAACAACTAAATCTTATAAAACATGTTCACATCTCTTAAAAACTGAAATATCACAGATACTTGCACATTTCTAAAAAGCTCACCAAGTGACATTTTATCAAAATATTTTCCTCTGATCTCACCGAGATCATCACACTCAGTCAACACATGCTTAAGAGTGTATACACAATCGCATGCAAAACAATGGGGTCGATCTTCTCCCTTTAAGAGGAAAGAATGTGTAACATAACTATGTCCAATATGCAGTCTACTTAAAACACATTCTTCTTTCCTGTTTTTGCAAACCGAAGGTAACCATTCAGACAAGTCTGGCATTATCTCATGAAGTTTGTTTTCCGATTCCAAATTCCAATCATCTTGCCAACATTTCTTTACAAACTTATTTATTAGCTGTTTAAGATCCGGATATGGTAACCGATGGGATCGCTTGACAGGATCATTTAACGCTTTCTTTGCTTGTCTGTCCGCTATCTCATTGCCCGTAATACCGCAGTGGCTAGGGACCCACCAAAACACATCTTTATCTACAGGGAGTTCGGTTAAAAGTTCTAAAATGGATATTAACTTAGGATGGTCACAAGTTGACGATTTAAGAGCTTGTAAAGCTGAGAGAGAGTCAACTACTATAACAAAAGACTTTCGAGTTGAACTTTGCACAGTCTTTAAAGCTAAGTACAGTGCTTCTAATTCTGCAGTAAAAATAGAATGATCTTTCAGACGAAAAGAATGAGAATGGCCCGAGGCAGATGTCGATGCTGCAGCAACTTTCTCTTCCAATTTGGAACCATCCGTATAGAGAAATGTTCGATGTTTATGTTTCTCTTTCTTTTCTAAAAACAAATGTTTATAAATCTCTGGACTTGTTGTTTCTTTCTTATAAGCAGAGAGAGAGAAATCTATTTGTGGAGTTACCAGTCTCCATGGCGGGACACCGGCAACAGTAAGGTCATCAACATCCACTAAATTTATGTTAGCCTCTTCAAAAGAGTCCTTTACTCTCTGGCCAAAAGGAGGGGTCAACGTAGATGCCTCAAACAGCCGATGGGAAGAACGAAAGGACGAGAACTGGACAGAGAAAATAGTTCACGTATTGAGCGCACTGGTGCCATACCTCGGTAAAATACTTTAGGGAGGTCTCGATGGACTGGAAGCAGAGGGCAGCACTTTCACCTACGCAAAGATTATTTGATGAAGATGGAGCCAGTGAACAGAACGTAAAAGTAGAGAAAAAGATACAGAGGAGCGACAAATTAGACCGGTAACATGGTTTTAATCTCTCCCTAATTTATGCAAGCAACCTCGGTGCTAGATCGTTATGGTAATCAAGACGAGACGGTACAAATACCCAGACGAAATACAATCGAAGCCGCTTCTAGAGAAGTCGGATACAACGAATGCCGGATATAACGAAGCAAAAAGGGTGGTCCCGGCAAAAATCCTTTACATGACTGAAAATACGTCAGATGTAACGCAATGACACATAATTATAACAAAATGGCTTTGGGGATCCTAGCGAGCGATCACGCCGGTTATAACGAAGCAGCCGCCTATAGCGAATCATATGTTCGGCCCCATGAAGAGCTAAAGCCGGATATAACGAAGTGCTTACTTTCGTGTTCGAGAACCATTTGTCGGAATGGTTTGTTAGTTCGCTGCGATGTAATCTGCTTCATACGGTCGCTTGCTATTCTAAGGAGATGGAGGAGCGTCCGCGTTGCACATGAAATGCAGAGCTTTCTATGCTTGCTCCAAATTGAAATCACAGTTTATACATGTTTGACTAGCTGCATAACCTACGCTCGTTTCGTTTTCTTACACAGCTTCACATAGGTAGATTGAAAATATACAGTATCTTTTACTATAATTTTTGTTATGTTTGTTGTATGGTGAACGTCACCTCTGTAATTTGTAAGCGATAAAATCGCATTCTAATGTCCTGTAATGCGAGTGCCAGCGATTGTCGAAGCAAAGCAGTCGACTCATATGGGGTCAGGTTCAGCGACTGAAGATGGAGGAGAGATGGTAGAGGGATGAGGATGTGGTGAAGAGGAAGGAGGGTGTCAGGCTTTGATTCAATAGGCCATTTCGTCGTGGCGTCTGCGCGTCGTACAAGTCTGTCTCTAAAGCGAAAAATTGAAATCATTCAAGAAGTTGAAAGAAATCCAGCAACACAGATGATGATAAAGTGGAAGAATATGAAACTGCACCGTCGATACTGGCAACCATTCTGGCTTTCAAAGAAAAGTGTAAGAGTCAGTATTTTGGAGGTGAGAGCACCGCAGCACACCAGAACTCATTTTTAGGTTCCTATTGGAGAGAATCAAACGAGAAGTTTGACAGAGCTACTGCACGTACATGTACTTTGGGACCTTTGTGTAATCATGTGGACTACTGTGTTACGAGGATGAAAAACAAAATCATTAATCTTTTGCGACCTTTCTCTTCAGTGTTCATGGCAGGTTTTTTTTTGTTTTTTTTTGTCCAGCTGTGGCAACAATCAATCTCATCTTTCTGTCAAAGCATGTGACATTTGAGGGTTTTTTCCCGTCAAGTGTGGCAAAAATCGTTATTTTCCGTTTCACAAAATATGAAAATTTGAAGGATAATTCTTGCGTCCAGGGTGGCAACAATCATTCATCTCTGTTGTTTCACAGAATGAAAATTTAAGGGATTTTTTTTTCTGTTCAGTGTGGCAACAGTCATCCTTATCTGTTGTTTCACAGAATGTGAGAATTTGATAGATTTTTTCTCTCTCTCGTCCAGCTGTGGCAATGATAATCCTTTTCTGTTTCACAAAATGCGAGTGAGAATTTGAGTGATTTTTTTTCGGCCAGTGTGGCAACTATTATCCTTTTCTGTTGTTTCACAGAATTTGAGGGATTTTAGTTTCGTCTAGTGTGGCAACAATCATCCTTTTCTGTCTCACAGAATGTGAACATTCACATATCAGACATTATAACTGCCATCCCATTAACTGTATACGAGTGACCTAATGTGTACTCTTGATCATCTTATTGTACACACCAAGGCATAATATCATTGTGACTACGAAAAGTAAAATATTTCTCTTTTCAAGACCTTACTGAGACACTAATTTTTGGTAATTGTGATTTCTTGTCAAGTTGTGATAAGCACAGAATAACTGCTCTCCAGTGCGGCAGAATGCGTGTATTTTTGCATTTCAAAACCAATTAGTTAAGTTTTTGTTTCCATACCAGTGCATACTCCAAAGACCTAACAATGTGAAACAGTAGGAACAGTGCAGAAATCTCCCTTTCCCCGTCCCACCTTCAAATCGCGATGCTATGTAATTTCATCTGACAATCCATTCTTCTGAAGTCTTCAGACTAATTCAATGAATTTCGTTTGCCAGATTTACTTTTTATCGGTTTCTAAGCGTGTGCGTGCGCGTGTGGGTGGGGGAGAGAGAGGAGAGAGAGAGGAGGAGAGAGAGAGAGAGAGAGAGAGAGAGAGAGAGAGAGAGAGAGAGAGAGAGAGAAAGAAAGAAAGAAACACGTCATGCCGGACAAAACGAAGCAACCAGACAAATTCGTTGTAACCGGCGCGTCGGTTGTAACGAAAGCCAGATATAAGAAGCGATATTGAATGTCGCCGGCGATTCTTTATGAGCAGCTTCGACTGTATTTGGTATATCTGCTTGCATGCAAAAATTACAAACTGATTTATGCATTTAAATTTTCCGCGCGCGTTTGTTTCTTTGATTTTCTAGTTTTGTTTGGTTTTTCTATCGTTTTTCTTTTTGTTTTTCTAACTGACCCGATTTCAACGTCGCAAATTACCCGGTTTCTTTTCATTTGACCCCACTAACAATGTGATTGTTTCAAAATAAACCATTTGAATTTCAGGTATGAAGTGGTGCTGTACCTAGTTATCTGTAATCTGTTGTTCTGGACGATTCTTCCTTTAGTTCGCCATCACACTGGTAGTCCCGTCTCCCCATATATCTCAGGTCAGCATAGGCATCCTTGTTGGACATGCTGTGTCATCTACTCCAGCTGCCCACACTGCCAGAAAGCAGGAGCGATCTTCAGACTGAGCAAACGAATGCAAAGAAACCGTTGTATGTCCTATGCAAAGCCTGAAGACGGTGATCTGATCTGCACCACCCATATGTTGTGTGGCATTCCCTTCTGCTCCCAACAGTGATCTTAGTCGAGGCCTTCTGATCTTGCAGGGGATGTGGCGTGTCTGGTTGGTGCCCTGCTGCTCACAGTGTAGCGGACTGGTCTATAAATTCTGTTCACGTCTTCTTGTAATTCAATTAATTCATTCATTTAACCTAGTCCACAGATTGGTTTATGATCCTAAAATGGGAAGTATTTACTGCAACACTGTGTCAGCCCGACGTAAGCTTACTACTCAACTTCTCTAATTCGTCCATTAACATGGTTTCCAGGAACGACCGGGCATCCGTGAAGATGACCACCTGTCTGAAGTCACATCTGGAGTCAACTTTCAGGTTGACTGCCGCTAACAGAGCCTCATCCTATCTGAGATTGGAATAATTCTTTCTGGTTTGACATTCCTTTACAGACTCTGGACCTTACTGCAGTTATGGTACATCCCTGTGTGTCCCAGTGGATCCAGGCTTGTTCTTGTTCTCGATCCCTTGTGTCCCCAGTGGATCCAGGCTTGTTCTTGTTCTCCATCAGCGATCAAAACCAGGGTCAGCACTTTCTCTGTACAGCTGTCCAAGTTTTCACAGAACAGCAGTAGTCGGCTATGGTTTCCACAGTAGTCGGCTATGGTTTCTACGCGGGGCGTTTTTCCCGTTTTCGAGTTCAAGTGTTTGCTAGAAATCTGCAAGTGTGTAGTGTGTGTTCAGTTCATTTGTTCTCATGTCTGTTGCATTTTGTTCTCTCTGCTCTATTGTAGTTGGACTGAAGTGCTGATGTGGACATCACTGCCATTGGCGTAGACCCCAGCGAAGTGACCTGCTAGCTGGTTTCCTCTCAGCAGCTCACCGTGTTCCACGAGAGTGGCGATTTGATCCCTGGTTACTTTCAACACCGAGTTAGTCCGTTCATTTCTGCAGCCTCTTTTTCAAAATTACACAATGCAGTCTCGTCTCTTCAACATTTTTTCACAGGCCCAGTCTTTACTCTCAAGGTCTCATTGTTCTGTCAGAAAGGATCCTCGTCCGCTCTGTCCCTTGCCACTGTGAGTGAGTACTGATATTCCTGATGTTGGTTGGTGTAGAAAGGCCTGCTCTTTTCTTCCGCATCCACTGGCATCGATTTCTGAAAGGTTGTAGTAGCTCCGAGATGAGCTCGTCTATATATTAATATTTTGTCCATGGAGTCATGTCCTTGGTGAGGAGGTTGGTCGTGTAGAACAGAGCAATGCACTGGTCTCCTGTTAGACTGGTGGGGATCTCCGTAGAGTGGCCAGCCCTATGATCTGCCAAACACAGACTTTGATTAAATTTTGACGAAAAAGAAGTCGCTAAAAATTAGAAGTCAAGAAATCGTATTAAGCAGACACAAAAGTCTCTAAGATAGTTCTACACACACACACACACACACACACACACCACACTCTTGATACAAGATACTAAACCACAGGAAAAGAGTGTTATAAGTGTTATAAACAATGTGACTAAAGCCCTAACGTTAGAAAAGACATTAATCGCATGAAGGGTGGACTGCCATTTTTAAAGATAATTCTGCCGATTAATACAAGAGGGGTCACTAATCCCCGTAAGATCGAAGAAGAATAAATCTTATGACAGAAAAGGACTGTAAACCATATGGAAGAAAAATGCTAAAGCCTATGTAAAACTGACAATAAACTATGCGAAATGGGGCCATAAATCTCTTACAAACTGACTATACCACAGTCAAACGTGGACCCTGATCCTGATGAAAGAGGGGACTTTCGTGACAAGCGACTCAACCGATACTAAAGATGACTAAATCCCGTGGAAACAAGACAATATACTACATAAAAAGCTGACAATGATCAGAAAAGAGGACACTAGTTACAATGAAAGGAGGAACGCTAAACAAGGAAAGAGGACATTACAGCTTGCGAAAAGAGGAAACTGATCCTGTGGAAGGATGACACCAGCCACATAAAAAGACGGTCAACCCTGTGAAAGATCACTACACGAGAGGGAGCTAGAGAGGACACTAGTTACTATGAAAGGAGGACGCTAAAGAACGAGGAAAGAGGACATTAGAGCTTTGAAAGAGGAAAACAAACCTACGGAAGGATGACACAAACCACACAAAGACACTCAACCCTGTGAAAGATCACTACACGAAGGATGCTAAACCCCATGAGCGAGTATACTGACAGATGAAGCTGGATTCCTTTTTTATGAACGAAGGCAAGTACAATCTATGGCAGGATCCACATTTTTACTGTAATTACCATATCGTGTGTTCTGTTGATCAAGGACACTCGGATCAGGAAGATACCAGGTGATCACTAGGGAATATTTCAGGAAGAGGTTCAAAGACTTCCTCCAGACCTTTGCAGCTCAGCCCCAAAAGATCTGAAAACATGCGTCCATGTTCCAGATCCCTGACTTAGGACCTGCTACATAGCTGGAGTCAATCTTCATACCTTTCCCGAAAGGTATTCCCTCTGGTACCCCCTGTTTTTGTATCCTTGTTCCACAGCACACGACATAGGAAACTTGAGCAGCTAGACACAGAAGAACTCTCTTAATCTTGTGAAGAAGACTGAGCCCTGCAAAGAGAAAATTAACTCTGTGAAAAAAAAACCGCGGACATGAATGCCTGAAATGAAGACAGTAATCCTTTTGAACGATGATAATACTAACCTCGTGAAAGGGGGAGATTTAAAGGCTCTATGTAACGAGGACACTAAAGACTATAGAGTTGGACAGTGGTCCCTTACGGGGACTAGGGCACCAAGTCCTTTGAGAAAAGAGGACACTAATTTGTAGAAGGAAATACTAAAACTATGAAAGCAACTAAAACCCCGTGGAAAACAGGATGGTATGAAAGGAAGACACAAAATTCTACGTATGGAAGGTACTTAATCTAGTGGAAGGAGGGCGCCAAATCCTGTTTAGGATGACAATGTTAAGCCAAATGAACGGACAGTAACACAAGGAGGAGACAAAACCCTTTGAAAAAAACTAGATGCTGAACTCTTTGGAGAGAGAATACTAAACCCTATGAAACGAGGACAGTAAACCTTATGAAAGTAAACTCCATGAAAGAAGCACACTATATATACAATGACAAGAAGGATATCAAACTCTAGGAAAAGAGAACGCTCACCCCTGTAGACCAAGGGTATCAAAACCTACAGAAGAATTCTTATGTTGACCATTACCATGTCAGACTTTCAGTGTTATAGGATACTCGTATCAGAAGATACCAACGCGCACAAGAAAAAAAAACTCAGGAAGAGGATCAGACTTCCTCAGCAGCTCGGCCTCTGAGGGATGCGAGAGATTTAATACCCACGGCTTTTTTTTTATTATTCTAGTTCCAGAAGATACTGACATACAGAAACGAGTCACACTGATCAAACAGGTGGACTTTATAACCTGGGTAGGAAAAGAACATGAAATCCTCGGAAAGAGGAAGGAAAACACTTCGAATTATGACACATACACATGAGAATGATGACACTAAAACTGCCGATGAAAGGGACAATGAGCTTGGAAGAGATGACCCAAAGTCCTGCGTATGAAGATAACAGTAAATCCGGAAGGAAAATGATAATGATGCGTTCATTAAAAAAGAAGAAAGATTTGAAAAAAGACACCAAGCTCAACAAAAGAACAAGAAACTATGACACTAACCCAGTGGCAAAATACTAAGCTGTGATACATAGAGACAATACTGGAAGGACAGGAGGATGCAGAACATGAAAGAAAACATATGGAATCTGAAGAACACCACTGTCAGTACTCCCCCTGTTTCTGAGAACATGTCCAGGTTCTCGTGACCTCGCTCCGTTTTCCGTGGCTGCACAGGTAGATTTCCGTTGTCTCTGGCCGTTGGTGCAGATCCTCATCTCTGCTGGTGAGAAATCAAGCCCACCTTTAATCATTGTACTCTACTTGGGAAAAAACAAAGAATTAAAACTGACACCTAATTTAGCAAAGGCAGTTTAACGTTTTCGAAACGTTTTCTTGCTATCTGATAAGAATTTGATTTACATCACGTGATACGGGAGCTGCATGACAGCTTTCTGCTATTCCCCCATAGGCACAGCAGTGGCTTTGTAATGCATTCCTAACATACTGGCCTTCTGTGTGGATAGAGACGGAGTGTTTGAGTGTGAGCACGTACTGTGTGTGTGTGTGTGTGTGTGCGCGCGTGCGCGTGCGCCAGAGAGAGAGAGAGAGAGAGAGAGAGAGAGAGAGAGAGAGAGAGAGAGAGAGAGAGAGAGAGTTGTATATGCGTGTATGTATGTACCCACGCACACAAGCATGCAATCGTCTGTGCATGAGTGCGTGCGAGCGCGCGCTTTGAGTGCATGTGTGCATATGTCTGTATGCAATTGCATTTATGTTAGTGTGGGCGCATGTGCGTCCGCTTGCATATGCAGATGCACATTGATGGTACTGGCAAGGGGCGTGGCTGTAGAAAGGACAGCAGCATCAGAATTCGTAATAAGTTTGTCCCCATCGAAATAAAATCACGCCAGTCCCTTTGTAGAAATGCTGGGTCAGCGCTTAATTCAAACTGATATTCTAACACCTTTAGACCTGAATTTAACAACTTCCTGAACTACTGCAGAAAAGTCAACTCCTCGAAGAGAGAGAGAGAGAGAGAGAGAGAGAGAGAGAGAGAGAGAGAGAGAGAGAAGACAGACACTCTGGTAGGACGTAGAAATGAAAGGAGAAACAGAATGGGCGGAGACAGTGAAGTGGACAGGGATGGAGAAAAGAACGGGAGGGGATGAATGGAGGACGAGAGAGAATGGAGGGAGAGAGTGGAGAAGAGAGGGACAGAAAGTGAAGTGAGAGATTCATGGTGGGAGAGAGGGAGGATACAAGACGTAGAGAAGAAAGAAGATAGGAGAAAGAGAGGAGGCATGGCGAGAGAGAGAGAGAGAGAGAGAGAGAGAGAGAGAGAGAGAGAGAGAGTGTGTGTGTGTGTGTGCCGTGCGTGTGTCTGTGTGTTCATGGGGACTGTCGTGGCATGACTGAAGTGGCACTCTCCACAAGAGGATGCTCATGCATACTTGCTCTGTGACCAATCTGGGAGAGGGGGTAGGGAAGTGGTCAAGGGGAAAACGCCACAAAGAGGGAAGCATGTGAAACTGGGGATTCATGACCCCGTGCTGAGAAAAAGACAAAAAAAACACGCTGATAAAGACAAACAGCTCAATTCAATTCAAGAGATTCATGCACAACATTTTCCGTGTGCTTCCTTTTTTTCACCGATGCCATTTCAGCGTGGCAAACTGCCCTGCTTCTTTTCGTTTGACCCCACCAAGAATTTTAATATTCCAGAGTAAAAACATTTGAAATAAGTTTCAAAATGGAGTGACTGACGGCGGAGAACGAAGCAAAATTTAGAAAGAGAGGGTGTTAGTTACCGCCAATGACATTGACAAACAAAGCACACGATAAGACACGATGCATTTCGACCTCTTGGGTCTTCTTCAGGCGAAAAAATAGATCACATTTAACATTTAGGACAGTACAAACAAAGAACGAAAATGACTCATCTGTTGTTGTCCATGTGGTGGGGAGAAGCGGCTATTCTCCCCACCACATGGACAACAACAGATGAGTCATTTTCGTTCTTTGTTTGTACTGTCTTAAATGTTAAATGTGATTTATTTTTTCGCCTGAAGAAGACCCAAGAGGTTGAAATGCATCGTGTCTTGTCATGTGCTTTGTTTGTCAATGTCATTGGCGGTAACACCCTCTCTAAAATTTGAAATAAGATGAAGGCATGAAGTGGTACTGTACCTAGTCGTCTCTGGTCTGTTCTGAAATTTCTGAAGTTGGCTGCTGTAGAAGGTCTCCGCTTTTCTACTCCATCCACTGGCAATGGTTTTCTGAAAGGTTGAAGTAGCCCCGAGTTGAGCTCGTCTGCATGTTCAATGATATTCTGTCCATGGAGTCATGTTCTTGATGCGGAGATTGGTTGTCCAGAGCAGAGCAATGCCATGGTCTTCTGTTAGACTGGTGGGGATCTCCGGAGAGTGGCAAGCCCTGTGATCTGCCAAACACAAAGACCTTGATGAATTCCGACGAAAAAGAAGTAGCTAAAAATTAGAAGTCAAGAAATCGTGTCAAGCAGACGCAAACGTCTTTAAGGTAGTTCTCAACACACACTCACACACACACACACACACACACACACACACACACACACACACAGAGCGCACGCCACGACTCTTAATACAAGACACTACACCACTGGAAAAGAGTGTTATAAACCATGTGACTAAAGCCTTGGCTCTAGAAAAGACATATCAATCGCATGAAGGGAGCACTGTCATTTTGAAAGATAATTCTGCTAATGAATACAAGAGGGATCACTAATGCTCTTAAGATCAAGAAGAATAAATCTGATGACAGAAAAGGACTGTAAACCCTATGGAAGAAAAATGCTAACACCTATGCAAAAGTGACAGTAAACATGTAAAAGAGGCCAAAAACCTCTTAAAAAGGAGACTATACCATAGTCAAACTAGGACCCTAATCCCGATGAAAGTAGGGTGCTCATGTGCAAAAGTGACTCAACCGATACTAAAGTTACTAAACCCTGTGGAAGCAAGACATTACACCATACAAAAACTGACGATGTCAGAAAAGAGGACACTAGTTACTATGAAAGGAGGACGCTAAAGAACGAGGACAGAGGACATCAGAGCTTTGAAAGAGGAAAACAAACCTACGGAAGGATGACACAAACCACACAAAAGAGACACTCAACCCTGTGAAAGATCACTACACGAGAGGATGCTAAACCCCATGAGTATACTAATGACAGATGAAGCTAGATTATATGAACTAAGGCAAGCGCAATCTATAGCGGATCCTACATTTTTACTGTAATTACCATATCTGTGTTCTGTTGACAAGGACACTGGGATCAGGAGTACCAGGTGATCACTAGGGAATATTTCAGGAAGAGGTTAAGACTTCCTCAAGGCCTTTGCAGCTCAGCCCCAAAAGATCTGAAAACATGCGTCCATGTTCCAGATCCCTGACTTATGAGACCTGCTACGTAGCTGGAGTCAATCTTTCACACCTTTCCCGAAAGGTATTCCCTCTGGTACCCCTGTGTTTGTATCCTTGTTCCACAGCACACTGATGTACGAAACTGAACAGCTAGACAGGAAGAACTCTATCTTGTGAAAAGAAGACAGCCCTGCAAAGAGAGAAATTAACTCTGAAAAAAGGCGGACATGAATGCCTGGAATGAAGACAGTAATCCTTTTGAATTATGATACTAACCCCATGAAAGGGGGAGATCAGGCTCTATGTAACGAGGACACTAAACGTATAGAGGAGGACAATGATCCCTTATAGGTCTAGTGCACTAAGTCCATTGAGAAAAGAGGACACTAAATTTGTAGAAGGAAATACTAAAACTGTGAAAGCAACTAAAACCCTGTGGAAGAACAGGGCGATATGAAAGGAAGACACAAAATTCTTCGGTCGCAAGGTACTTAATCAAGTGAAAGGGTGGCGCTAAAGCCTATTTAGGAAGAAGACATTAAGCCCTATGAAAGGACAACAATGCAAGGAGACAAAATCCTTTGAAAGAACTGGACGTGGAACTCATTGGAAACAGGACACTAAACCCTATGAAAAGAGGACAGTAAACCATATGAAAGTAAACTCCGAGAAAGGAGCACACTACAAAACAATGACAAGAAGTATATCAAATTGTAAGAAAAGAGAACGCTCAACCCTGTAGACCAAGGGTATCAAAACCTACAGAAGAATTCTGATGTTGACTATTACTGTGTCACACTTTCAATGGATTATAGGATAATGGATCAGAAGGTACCAATGCACACATGCAAAAAAAAAAAAACTCAGGAAGAGGATCAAAGACTTCTTGAGCAGCTCGGCCTCGGAGGGACCTGATACCTACGGGTTGTTTTTTGTTTTAAATTCTTGTTCCAGAGAGGATACAGATATACAAAAACGAGCCACATTGATCAAACAGAAGGCCTCTGTAGTCTGGGAAAGAAGAGAACATTAAATCCTTGGAAAGAGGAGAAGAAAAGCACTTTGAATGAAACACAAACTTGAGAATGATGACACTATAACTACAGGTGAAAGGGACAATGAGCTTGGAAGAAATGACACAAAGCCCTGTGCATGAAGATAACAGTAAATCCTGATGGAAAATATCTAATGATATGCTGACTAAAAAAGAAGACAACCTTTAAAAAAAAAAGACACCAAACCCAACAGAATTTCAAGGAACTAAGACACTAACCCAGTGGTAAAATACTAAGCTGTGATACAAGAGACAATACTGGGAAAGAGGACAGGAGGATGGAGAGCATGAAAGAAAACATATGGAGTCTGAAGAACATCACTGTCAGCACTCCCCTGCTTCTGAGAACATGTCCCAGGTTCTCGTGACCTCTCTCCGTTTTCCGTGGCTGCACAGGTAGATTTCCGTTGCCTTGGCCGTTGGTGTAGATCCTTTGTCTCTGTTGATCAAAATCAAACCACCTTTAATCATTATACTCTACGTGGGAAAAAAAATAATGAACACTGACACACCCAATTTAGCAACGGCAGTTTAACGTTTTCGAAGCGTTTTCTTGCTATCTTGATAAGAATTTGATTTACATCACGTGATACGGGGCTGCATGAAAGCTTTCTGCTATCCCCATAGGCACAGCAGTGGCTTTGTAATGCATTACTCCACACTGGCTTTCTGTATAGATAGAGACAGAGTGATGCGAGTACGTAGTGCGTGTGTGTGTGTGTGTGTGTGTGTGTGTGTGTGTGTGTGTGTGTGTGTGTGTGTGAGTGAGAGAGAGAGAGAGAGAGAGAGAGAGAGAGAGAGAGAGAGAGAGAGAGAGTTGTATATGCGTGTATGTATGTGCACACGACACAAGCATGCAATCTTCTGTGCATGAGTGCGTGCGAGCGCTCGCGTTGAGTGCATGTCTGTATGCAATTGCGTTTATGTTAGTGTGGGCGCATGTGCGCCCGCTTACATATGCAGATGCACACTGATGGTACTGGCAAGGGACATGGCTGTAGAAAGGACATTAGCATCAGAATTCGTAATAACTTTGTCCCTGTCGAAACAAAATAACGACGGTCCCTTTGTAGAAATGTTGGGTCAGCGCTTAATTCAAACTGATATTTTAATACCTTTAAACCTGAATTTAACAACTTCCTGAACTACTGCAGAAAAGTCAACGCCTCGAAGAGGGGAGAGAGAGAGAGAGAGAGAGAGAGAGAGAGAGAGAGAGAGAGAGAGAGAGAGTGAGAGAGAGAGAGAGAGAGAGGGAGAGGGAGAGGGAAGAGAGAGTGAGAGAGAGAGAGAGGGAGAGAGAGAGAGTGAGAGAGAAAGAGAGAGGGAGAGAGAGAGAGAGAGAGAGAGAGAGGAGAGAGAGAGAGAGAGAGAGGGGAGAGGGAGACTGGGAGGGAGGTAGAAATGGAGGAAGAAACAGAATGGGCGGAGACAGTGAAGTGGAGAGGGATGGGGAGAACAACGGGAGAGGATAAACGGAGGACGAGAGAGAATGGAGGAACAGAGTGAAGAAGAGAGGGACAGAAAGGGAGGTAGGAGATTCTTGTTGGAAGAGAGGGAGGAAGACACAAATAGCGAAGACAGGAGAAAGAGAGGGAGGCGTGGCGAGAGACAGCGAGAAGAGAGAGAGAGAGAGAGAGAGAGAGAGAGAGAGAGAGAGAGAGTGTGTGTGTGTGTGTGTGTGTGTGTGTGTGCGCGCGCGTGCGTCTGTCTGTGTGTTCGTGTGGGACTGTCATGGCATGACTGAAGTGGCACTCTCCACAAGAGGATGCTCATGCATACTTGCTCTGTGACCAATCTGGGAGAGGGGGTAGGGAAGTGGTCAAGGGGAAAACGCGACAAAGAGGGAAGCATGTGGAACTGGGGATTCATGACCCCGTGCAGACAAAAATATACACGCCGATAAAGACAAATAGCTCATTTCAATTCTACCGATTTATGCACAAAATTTTCCGTGTGCTTCCTTTTTCACCCATGCCATTTCAGCGTGGCAAACTGCCCTGCTTCTTTTCATTTGACCCCACCAAGAATGTGAATATTCCAGAGTAAAAACATTTTAAATAAAATGAACGTATGACGTGGTACTGTACCTAGTCGTCTCTGGTCTGTTGCACTGAAATTTCTGAAGATGGTTGGTGGAGAAGGCCTCTGCTTTTCTTCTCCATCCACTGGCAATGGTTTTCTTAAAGGTTGTAGTAGCTCCGAGTTGAGCTCGTCTACATGTTCAATGATATTCTGTCCATGGAGTCATGCCCTTGGTGATGAGATTGGTTGTCCAGAGCAGAGCAATGCCATGGTCTCCTGTTAGAATGGTGGGGATCTCCGGTGAGTGGCCAGCCCTATGATCTGCCAAACACAAAGACCTTGATTGAATTCGGACGAAAAAGATGTAGCTAAAAATTAGAAGTCACGAAATCGTGTCAAGCAGACACAAACATCTTTAAGGTAGTTCTAAACACACACACGCGCACGCGCACGCACACGCACACACACAAACACCGTGCACACCACAACTCTTAATACAAGACACTAAACCATAGGAAAAGAGTGTTATAAACCGTGTGACTAAAGCCTTAGCTCTAGAAAAGACATATCAATCACATGAACGGAGCACTGTCATTTTGAAAGATAATTCTGCTAATGAATACAAGAGGGATCACTAATGCTCGTAAGATCAGAGAAGAATAAATTTGATGACAGAAAAGGACTGTAAACCCTATGGAAGAAAAATGCTAACACCTGTGCAAAAGTGACAGTAAACCATGTAAAAAGAGGCCATAAACCTCTTAAAAAAGGAGACTACACCATAGTCAAACTACGGCCCTAATCCTGATGAAAGTAGAGGGCTCATGTGAAGTGACTCAACCGATATTAAGTTACTAAACCCTGTGGAAACAAGACATTACACCATACAAAAAACTGACGATGGTCAGAAAAGAGGACACTAGTTACTATGAAAGGAGGACGCTAAAGAACGAGGACAGAGGACATTAGAGCTTTGAAAGAGGAAAATAAACCTACGGAAGGATGACACAATCCACATAAAGAGACACTCAACCCTGTGAAAAATCACTACACGAGAGGATGCTAAACCCCATGAGTATACTAATTGACAGATGAAGCTAGATTATATGAACTAAGGCAAGCGCAATCTATAGCGGGATCTACATGTTTTTACTGTAATTACCATATCGTGTGTTCTGTTGATCAAGGACACTGGGATCAGGAGATACCAGGTGATCACTAGGGAATATTTCAGGAAGAGGTTCTAAGACTTCCTCAAGACCTTTGCAGCTCAGCCCCAAAAGATCTGAAAACATGCGTCCATGTTCCAGATCCCTGACTTATGAGACCTGCTACATAACTGGAGTCAATCTTTCACACCTTTCCCGAAAGGTATTCCCTCTGGTACCCCCTGTTTTTGAATCCTTGTTCCACAGCACACTGATGTACGAAACTAGAGCAGCTAGACAGGGAAGAACTCTATCTTGTGAAAAGAAGATAGCCCTGCAAAGAGAGAAATTAACTCTGAAAAAAGGCGGACATGAATGCCTGGAATGAAGACAGTAATCCTTTTGAATTATGATACTAACCCCATGAAAGGGGGAGATCAGGCTCTATGTAACGAGGACACTAAACGCTATAGAGGAGGACAATGATCCCTTATAGGTCTAGTGCACTAAGTCCATTGAGAAAAGAGGACACTAAATTTGTAGAAGGAAATACTAAAACTGTGAAAGCAACTAAAACCCTGTGGAAGAACAGGGCGATATGAAAGGAAGACAAAATTCTTCGGTCGCAAGGTACTTAATCAAGTGAAAGGGTGGCGCTAAAGCCTATTTAGGAAGAAGACATTAAGCCCTATAAAAGGACAACAATGCAAGGAGACAAAATCCTTTGAAAGAACTGGACGTGGAACTCATTGGAAAGAGGACACTAAACCCTATGAAAAGAGGACAGTAAACCATATGAAAGTTAACTCCGAGAAAGGAGCACACTACAAATACAATGACAAGAAGTATATCAAATTGTAAGAAAAGAGAACGCTCAACCCTGTAGACCAAGGATATCAAAACCTACAGAAGAATTCTGATGTTGACTATTACTGTGTCACACTTTCAATGGATTATAGGATACTCGGATCAGAAGGCACCAATGCGCACATGAAAAAAAAAAACTCAGGAAGAGGATCAAAGACTTCTTGAGCAGCTTGGCCTCAGAGGGATCTGATACCTACGGGTTGTTTTTTGTTTTAAATTCTTGTTCCAGAGGATACAGATATACAAAAACGAGCCACATTGATCAAACAGAAGGCCTCTGTAGTCTGGGAAAGAAGAGAACATTAAATCCTTGGAAAGAGGACTAAGAGCACTAGGAATGAAAACACAAACTTGAGAAGGACGACACTGTAACTACTGGTGAAAGGGACAATGAGCTTGGAAGAAATGACACAAAGCCCTGTGCAACAGTAAATCCTGATGGAAAATATCTAATGATATGCTGACTAAAAACGAAGACAACCTTTAAAAAAAAAGACACCAAACCCAACAGAATTTCAAGGAACTAAGACACTAACCCAGTGGCTAAATACTAAGCTGCGATACATAGAGACAATACTGAAAGAAGGACAGGAGGATGGAGAGCATGAAAGAAAACATATGGAATCTGAAGAACATCACTGTCAGCACTCCCCTGTTTCTGAGAACATGTCCCAGGTTCTCGTGACCTCTCTCCGTTTTCCGTGGCTGCAGAGGTAGATTTCCGTTGTCTCTGGCCGTTGGCGCAGATCCTTATCTCTGTTGATGAGAAATCAAACCCATCTTTAATCATTATACTCTTCGTGGGAAAAAAAAGATTGAAAACTTACACACCCAATTTAGCAAAGGCAGTTTACCGTTTCCGGAGCGTTTTCATGCTATCTGATAAGAATTTGATTTACATTACGTGATATGGGAGCTTCATAATGCTTTCTGCTATCCCCATAGGCACAGCAGTGGCTTTGTAATGCATTCCTCACACACTGGCCGCCTGTGTGGATAGAGACCGAGTATTCGAGTGTGAGCACGTACTGTGTGTGTGTGAGTGTGTGCGTGTGCGTGTGTGTGTGTGTGTGTGTGTGAGAGAGAGAGAGAGAGAGAGAGAGAGAGAGAGAGAGAGAGAGAGAGAGAGTTGTATATGCGTGTATGTATGTGGCCACGCACACAAGCATGCAATCTTCTGTGCACGAGTGCGTGCGAGCGCGCGCTTTGAGTGCATGTATGCCTATGTCTGTATGCAATTGCATTTATGTTAGTGTGGGCGCATGTGCGTCCGCTTACATATGCAGATGCACATTGATGGTTCCGGCGAGGGCCTGGTTGTAGAAAGGACAGTATCAGAATTCGTAATAACTTCGTCCCTATCGAAATAAAATAACGCCAGTCCCTTTGTAGAAATGTTGGGTCAGCGCTTAATTCAAACTGATATTCTAACACCTTTAGACCTGAATTTAACAACTCCCTGATCTACTGCAGGAAAGTCAACTCCTGGAAAGAGAGAGAGAGAGAGAGAGAGAGAGAGAGAGAGAGAGAGAGAGAGAGAGAGAAGAGACTGAGAGAGAGAGAGAGAGAGAGAGAGTGTGTGTGTGTGCGCGCGCGCGCGCGCGCGTGCGTCTGTGTGTTCATGGGGACTGTCGTGGCATGACTGAAGTGGCACTCTCCACAAGAGGATGCTCATGCATACTTGCTCTGTGACCAATCTGGGAGAGGGGGTAGGGAAGTGGTCAAGGGGAAAACGCGACAAAGAGGGAAGCATGTGGAACTGGGGATTCATGACCCCGTGCAGAGAAAAAGACAAAAATAAACATGCTGATAAAGACAAACAGCTCAATTCAATTCAAGAGATTCATGCTCAAAATTTTCCGTGTGCTTCCTTTTTTTCACCGATGCCATTTCAGCGTGGCAAACTGCCCTGCTTCTTTTCGTTTGACCCCACCAAGAATGTGAATATTCCAGAGTAAAAACATTTGAAATAAGATGAAGGCATGAAGTGGTACTGTACCTAGTCCTCTCTGGTCTGTTGCACTGAAATTTCTGAAGTTGGCTGGTGGAGAAGGCCTCCGCTTTTCTTCTCCATCCACTGGCAATGGTTTTCTGAAAGGCTGTAGTAGCTCCGAGTTGAGCTCGTCTACATGTTCAATGATATTCTGTCCATGGAGTGATGTTCTTGATGCGGAGATTGGTTGTCCAGAGCAGAGCAATGCCATGGTCTTCTGTTAGACTGGTGGGGACCTCAAGAGAGTGGCCAGCCCTGTGATCTGCCAAACACAAAGACCTTGATTGAATTCCGACGAAAAAGAAGTAGCTAAAAATTAGAAGTCAAGAAATTGTGTCAAGCAGACACAAACGTCTTTAAGGTAGTTCTCAACACACACACACACACACACACACACACACACACACACACACACACACACACACACACACAGCGCACACCACAACTCTTAATACAAGACACTAAACCATAGGAAAAGAGTGTTATAAACCGTGTGACTAAAGCCTTAGCTCTAGAAAAGACATTAAGCGCATGAAGGGAGCACTGTCATTTTGAAAGATAATTCTGCTAATGAATACAAGAGGGATCACTAATGCTCGTAAGATCAGAGAAGAATAGATCTTATGACAGAAAAGGACTGTAAACCCTATGGAAGAAAAATGCTAACACCTATGCAAAAGTGACAATAAACAATGTAAAAAGAGGCCAAAAACCTCTTAAAAAAGGAGACTATACCATAGTCAAACTAGGACCCTTATCCTGATGAAAGTAGGCGACTCGCGTAAAAAGTGACTCAACCGATACTAAAGTTACTAAACCCTGTGGAAACAAGACATTACACCATACAAAAACTGACGATGTCAGAAAAGAGGACACTAGTTACCATGAAAGGAGGACGCTAAAGAACGAGGACTGAGGACATCAGAGCTTTGAAAGAGGAAAAAAGCCTACGGAAGGATGACACAAACCACATAAAGAGACACTCAACCCTGTGAAAGATCACTACACGAGAGGATGCTAAACCCCATAGCGAGTATACTAACTGACAGATGAAGCTGGATTCCTTTTTTATGAACGAAGGCAAGTACAATCTATGGCAGGATCCACAATTTTACTGTAATTACCATATCGTGTGTTCTGTTGATCAAAGGACACTCGGATCAGGAGATACCAGGTGATCACTAGGGAATATTTCAGGAAGAGGTTCAAAGACTTCCTCCAGACCTTTGCAGCTCAGCCCCAAAAGATCTGAAAACATGCGTCCATGTTCCAGATCCCGACTTTGAGGCCTGCTACATAGCTGGAGTCAATCTTTCACACCTTTCCCGAAAGGTATTCCCTCTGGTACCCCCTGTTTTTGTATCCTTGTTCCACAGCACACTGACGTAGGAAACTAGAACAGCTACAGAAAGAACTCCTAATCTTGTGAAAAGACAGAGCCTTGCAAAGAGAGAAATTAACTCTGTGAAAAAAATGGTGCACATGAATGTATGAAATAAGACAGTAACCCTCTGAACAAGGGCGATACTAACGCCATGCAAGGAGGAACCAGGCTCTATGTAACAGGCACTAAAGTCTATAGAGGAGGACAGTGATCCCTATAGGACTAAGGCATAAATACTTTGAGAAAAGAGGACACTAAATTTGTAGAAGGAAATACTAAAACTGTGAAAGCAACTAAAACCCTGTGGAAGAACAGGGCGATATGAAAGGAAGACACAAAATTCTTCGTTCGTAAGGTACTTAATCCAGTGAAAGGAGGGCACTAAAGCCTATTTAGGAAGAAGACATTACGCCCTATGAAAGGACAATAATGCTAAGGAAACAAAAACCTTTGAAAGAACATGACTGAACTCTTTGAAAAGGCACGAAACCCAATGAGAAAGAGGACAGCTAAACCATATGAAAGAAAACTCAGTGAAAGGAGCACACTATATATACAACGACACGACATCACATTCTACGAAAAGAGACGCTCCACCCTGTAGACTAAGGGCATTAAATTCTATAGAAGAACTCTGATGTTGACTATTGCCATGTCAGATTTTCAATGGGTTATAGGATACTCAGATCAGAAGGTACCAACGTGTGACAAGAAAAAAAATTCAGGAGAGTATCAAAGACTTCTTGAACAACTTGGCCTCCTGAGGGATCTGGGGAATCTGATACCCACGTTGTTTGCTTTTATTCTTGTGCCAGCGGATACCGATATACAAAAAATGAGACTCTGTAGCCGCCTGGGAAAGAAAAGAACACTACATCCTTGGAAAGAGAAAGAAAAACACTATGAATGAAGCCACATAAACTTGAGAAGATGACATTAAAACTGCCGATAAAAGGGACAATGAGCTTGGAACAGATGACAAAACCTTGTGTATGAAGATAACAGTAAATCAGTATGGAAAATGATAAAAATATATTGATTAGAAAATGAATAAAACCTTTGAAAAAAGCCAACAAATTCTACAGAAGAACAAGAAACTAACGCACTAGAATACTAAGCTGTGATACATGAGAGACAATACTGGAAGGACAGAGAACATGAAAAAAATCACGTGGAATCTGAAGAACACTGTCAGTACTCCCCTAATTCTAAGAACGTGTCCCAGGTTCTCGCGACCTCTCTCCGTTTTCCGTGGCTGCAGAGGTAGATTTCCGTTGTCTCGGGCCGTTGGTGCAGACCCTTATCTCTGTTGATGAGAAATCAAGCCCACATTTAATTATTGTACTCTACGCGGGAAAAAAAACCAAATAATGAAAACTGACACACACCCAATTTAAGCAAAGTAGTTTAACGTTTTTTGAGGCGTTCCCTTCCCATCTACATACTAATTTGATTTATATCACGTGATACGGGAGCTACATGAAAGCTTTCTGCTATCCCCATAGGCACAGCAGTGGCTTTAATGCATTACTCCCACACTGGCTTTGTGTATGGATACAGACGGAGTGTTTGTGTGTGAGTACGTACCGAAGAGAGAGAGAGAGAGAGAGAGAGAGAAAGAGAGAGAGACAGACAGTGAGACAGACAGAGAGAGAGAGAGAGAGAGAGAGAGAGAGTTGTAGATGGGGTGTATGTGTGTGCCCACGTGCACAACGCATGCTCGTCTGTGCGTGTGCGAGTTCGCGCGCGCATTTTGAGTGCATGCGTGCATGTGCCTGTATGCTATTGCGTTAATGTTAGTGTGGACGCATGTGCGTCCGCTTACGTATGCACATGCACATTTATGGTACTAGCGGGGTGTGTGGCTGGACAAAGGATAGAAAGTATTAGAATTCGTAATAACTTTGTCGTTATCAAAAATAATAAAACGCGAGTCCCTTTGTAGAAATGTTGGGTCAGCGCTTAATTCAAACTGATATTCTAACACCCTTAGACGTTGAATTTAACAACTTTCTCAACTACTGTCAGAAAAGCCAACTCCTGGAAGGGAAGGGAGAGAGAGAGGAAGAGAGAGAGAGGAGAGAGAGGGAGAGGGAGAGAGAGAGAGAAGAGAGAGAGAGAGAGAGAGAGAGAAAGAGAGAGAGGATATAATAATGGTAATGTTGCTTTTAGCCCAGCTGACCGCAAAGAGCTATATCAGGGCTGTCACCATGTTGAAGTCAACTGAAGTCATTAAAAAAAAAAAACCCACCTCATTCTCAACCCTTTAAAATACACCCTAAAAACACCAGAAATTTTGTTTAAAATCTTTGTAAGATCTTAGATCAAATGAAAAATGTTAATCTCCCTCAGAATTTCAAAGATCACGTCAGGTGGGACATCTCTGAACAGGTTGTCATGAAGTCTGCTGTAAAATGTTTATGTCTCACACCATGCAAGTCACAACACTCTAAAAGAAGTAATTGTTACACTGGAATGCACTACAGAGCTTCTTCGCCTTTTAAAAAATAAGAATGGATGTAAAAAGGAGTGGCCTGTAATGCAAACGGCACAAGACTTTCTTCTTTAAGGCCGCCTCGGGAACATGGTAAAAACTCTTTCAGGTTTGGACGGGTTTTAAGCAGTTTGTTATCCGTCTGCAAGTTCCCTTCCTCTTGCCAGAGGTCTTTGACGTAAACCTGGGCTTTGGGTTTTAGATCAGTGTGAGGGATACACAATCTGCTCAACTCTCTCCTTGTGGCACTCTTGGCAAGTTGATCAACCAACTCGTTGCCTCGAATGCCCACATGGCTGGGAACCGAAGCAAAAACAATGTTGTATCCATCTGATTTCAGTGAGGTGTACAGTTCAAATAACTTCAGCAGTTTAGGTAGGTGCTTTAGGTTACGGCTGGCAGTGGCCTCCAAAACAGGTGGTGAATCCGACAAAATGAGGAAATTATGTTTTAAGAGACCATTTCAAGAGCAAGTCCAAGGCTGTCAACTCAGCAGTGTAGATGGAGCTGTAAGTGGGGATGTGTTCAGAACATCTCTGAGAAGGACCTGTTGCACAATATACAGCAGAGGCAATCCCTTTCTCAGATTTGGAACCGTCGGTGAAAACTCTTCACTTTGGTGCGGATCATCAGACCCTGTAAAGATGGAGAAGAGTTATCTTATCAGCGCCCCAATCTCAGAATGTTCAGTGCTCTCTGACAAGCAGTTTTTAAGTGTTGGATGTGACTTTCAAAGGAAATCAGATATTTGGTTTCTTTCACAGCTGAAATGGTGGGTTTATCCAGACGAATTTCAGGACTAGCAAAGATCCGACGAAAATTGTGAAAATGGAGACACTGTTTTGGTGTTTGAAAAAGTAAACCCGTTTTCCTCGGCCCACTGTCGAATCTTATCCAAACATCTTAATCCCAACATGGAAGGTTGCGCAGATTTCGAAAGAATAATGATGCCAGAAAGAGTGAAGGCCTTTTGGCTTTGAATTGAATTTTTGTTTCCTGAAGAGCTACCTGAGGTTTAAGTGTACAACACAAAAACTCTCATCTCCTCAAAGCTAGAGTTTAAACCACGGATGTTCCAATGGATTAATGTACCATCCATGGTGCAGAGGACAAACAGGAGAGAAACCAGTTTCCGAGTCATCGACTGCGTATAACGGTACAAATTTGTTTTGAAGATGGACAGGCTTGTTTGGTACTCCATATCCGCTGGCAGACTTGCCCGCAGGCGGAGACGGTTTAGGTTTTGGCGAGGGAGGAGGTCGCCTTTTTCTCGTCATCGTCTCGACACTTCGTTGGGCTCCCTTGCCCGCACGGACACTGCTCTCGTAAATTCGAGGCGGAGAGCTGGGTTTTTTTTCCTTCTTAGTCTGCCCAGCTGCATATGGTTTAGACTGCTGGGCAGTCTGAAAAGTGGCGGATTTAGCGCCCCCGCTAGGGACATCCACTTTGGGATGGGAGGTGGTGGATTAGCCTACCATCCTAAGAATTGACGCCCCCGCCAGCAGAGCCCAAGGGATCACTGGACCGCGCGAGCCCTCCGACCACGGCAAGGTTGCAAGCCCCCGATGGCAGAGAGAGAGAGAGAGAGAGAGAGAGAGAGAGAGAGAGAGAGAGAGAGAGAGAGAGAGAATGGTCGGGGAAAGTGAAGTGGAGAGGGGTGGGGAGAAGATAGGGAAGGAATGCATGAAGGACGAGAGAAAATTGGGGGTGGGGGGGGGGGGGGGGTGGTGTGGAAGAGTTGAGGGGAGAAGAGAGAAGCAGAAAGAAAGGTGGAGAATGCATGGAGGGAGAGACTGAGGAAGGAACAGAGAAACAGAAGAGTAGATAGTGGGGGAGAAAGCCAGGAAAGTGTGTGTGTGTGTGTGAGAGAGAGAGAGGGAGACAGAGAAGAGAGAGAGAGAGAGAGAGAGAGAGAGAGAGATCCCAGCGAGGGATAAAGACAAAAATAAAATAAGAAAAATAACGATCTCTATGTCCTGACGTTCCATTTTCTCTTCATTCCATGCGGCTGTAGAAAAAACGGTGGTCAGGAATAGGACTTCCGTGTAGTGGGCGGAAAAACGGACTTCTCTCCTTTTCACTGCAAACACTTCAAAAGGTGCCAGTTGATCGCGTTTTAAATGACCTGGGGTATCCGGGGCTCGGATGAGATGATGTGGGAGAGACGAGGACAGGCAGGGGGCTATATCTCCTGTCCGCTTCGCCTTAACCACGTTGCAGGGGGAAAAAGTCCTGAGCATACACCTTACACTCTCAAGTCAAAGGACAAAAAGTGTTCTTTGTTTTAGGGTTTCTTCTTTTTTCATCATCATCATCATCATAATCATCTCTTTCTCTCTCTCTTTCCTTCTGTGTGTGTGTGTGTGTGCGTGTGCGTGGTGCGTGCGTGCGTGCGTGTGTGTGTGTGTGTGTGTGGTGCGTGCGTGCGTGTGCGCGTGCACGAGTGCAAACAACAATAAATTTTCCGCAGATATTTTGAGACACAATTCATACTACAAGAACGTATGACATGTTTCTGATTTCAATATACTAGCATTCATGAAATTTACATTAGTTGTGAAAGTTAAACTGGGTAGACAAAAAGGTGGGTGAACTCAACGGAGACCAGGACATACAACTCTTGGGATGTAAAATGCATTCGGTGATGAATTCCATTCTGGTTTTGCATGCCCAAACTTAAAAGAAATTGAAGCGGGTTTACCCCAAGATGTCCCCCCCCCCCCCGGAAACTCACATGGTTTTTATTATATCATCTTTTAAATGTAAACACGTCCACTCAATTAAAATTGGCTAATATATGAACTCTGATTTTAAAAAAGTGATATTGTCCGGCTGCGGCTCAGGTTTGTCTAAATCCATGCAGCATTTCTCTAATTTGCGTACATGGATTTACCCTCCATTATCCGTTTAAGTGTTAAGAGATTTAATGGCTTAAGCTTTGAACTCTTGTGTGTGTGTGTGTGTGTGCGCGTGCATTCGTGTGTGTGTGCACGCGCGCGCGCGCGTGTGTGTGCATGTGTGCGCGCGCGCGTGTGCATGTGTATGCGCGCGCACGTGCGAGTGTGCATGCAGGCAGGTGTTTGAATGCATGTATGCGTGTGTGCGCGCGCTCTCGCGCGAGCGTGTGTGTGTCCGTCCGTGTGTGTGGTGTCGGAATTGGTACATTTTTTTTTATTTGTATGCATGTCTGTATGAGCGCGCGTCTGTATGTTCGTGCCATTGTGCGAATGTGTGCGCGTGTATGTATGTGTTTGTGTACGTGGGCGTGCGTGCGTGCGTGTGCATGCGTGCGTTCGTGCGCGTGTGTGTGTGAGCCTGCGTGGTACGCATGTTTGCATGCATGTATGCGTACGTGCGTGTGTACGTTTGTGTGCGAGTGCGCGGGCGCACGCGTGCGTGCGTGCACCCACTCGCGCGTGCATGTGCGCGCGCGCGCGTGCGTGTGTGTGTGTGTGTGTGTGTGTGTGTGTGGTTCATTTTTCTGTTGTCTGTTCCTCCACTCCGACGATCTTAGAACTGAATGAATTTGGACAATAAGTCAAAGACTGTTACTAGAATAAGCTAAAACAGACACGTGTCTGCCGTTGTGGTTAGCTACAATTTATTTTACATAATTTGCGATTCCAACGTCATTTCTGCGCATTCATGTAACAGAGGATACTATATTACCTGTACCCCATTTTCATTATCAGCAAAACTTCGACTTAGTAACGCATTAATTCGACCTGTTATTTCCGTTCAAAGCTGAAAGACGACAGTTTATGAACGTGTCTTACCTCTACCCATATGTACAAGTCTGAACGATGTCACTTTGTTCCTTGTGTGGCAGTGTCATCTTGCTCTTGGCGTGGCAGTCTCTTCTGCTGTCATCTTGTTCCTCGTGGTGATCTTGGCTGCCGCACCTCGCTTCATAGTGCTCTAGGTTTGGGTTGTCGCCCTTTTTCCCTGCAAAGTTGTCTTCTCTGTCCCACCGGGTTGTCTCCAACCCCGTGGATCCCCGACTCCTATCACACAAAGACAAATCAATGTTCAAATGAAGTTATGACAAATCAAAGTCAGACAGAAGTACAGACACACACACACACACACACACCAGTAACACTTGGTCTGAAAGTCGACGGGGCAACCGACATTTGTCCAGGAGCAAAGCAAAATATTCATTCGCTCCGGTGCATTTTAAAACTGCACTGGTGCAGTAATTGCCCGGTTCCTGGTTATCCCGGTGCCAATGGCAACGTCATTTATCCTGTGGCGATTGCGAACCGCACTAGATTCTCATCTGACCAGTTTGGGATCTAGACCAAGTGCAAGCCATCCCGCAAGAAGCGAAACACACACACAGAGAGAGAGAGAGAGAGAGAAGAGAGAGAGAGAGAGAGAGAGAGGGGGGGGGGGGGAGGGAGAGAGTCATAGGGGCTGTCACGAGATGGCTACGCCTTCAGGAATGGAATGCTCACTCACGGTTGGTCCGCTTTAATTACTATTGTCAGTACAGACCTCAATGTTTTCCTGAGTGTGCTTGATCAGAAAGAAAAGCACCACAAAACGGAACCATGGTAACCCGGGCGACTGCCAATGCTGGCACTACGACAGGGCGAAGACGCAATGTGGTTATGTGTGAGGTGCTGGGATTAGCAGTCTGGGATTGATGGGTGGAAGGGAAAGGATATAAAAAAAAAGACAAAAAGACGTGGTGAACAGTAAAATACTGAAACGAAGCGAAGGAGACATCAAGGTGATGCTGATGCATCATATACAAACGGCGATAAATGACGCACTAAAACGGCAGGCCTAACTATCGTAAAGGCATGAAAGGGGTGGTACAAAACAGCCAAGCAGGAATGAAAAGTAAGCAAGTTATCGAACTGACTTGTTGCTCGGCAGACCAATGCTTACTAGAGATAGGACATTGATCAGTTTGGCCAGGTCATCTAGAAAAGATCGATCTACACACACCATTCTTTTCAAATCCCTAGCTTTGCTCCGATCGCATGGTCAGACACTTTGGACTTTCATGGAAATCATCAGAAGTCTGGTGCTCATTTTTGGACCACACACTGACGCAGCTGGCACTTAACCCATTTGCCTTTTTCCACACTAATTTTGTTTGCATTTCTTTGCTTTGAGGTATGATATGAAGACCACGGAGATGGTGCTTGATGCTAAGAGAAACTCAACTTATTCAATGATGAATCAGTGTAAAGTCCTCCCACGACGAATGTAATTCAAACCAATTATCCCCATCCCGTATCCCCCTTTGGGGCGTACACAGCCACTGGCAATCTTGTAAAATCCTTCCAGGACTCTCTGATGCCAGTGGCCTCCCCAGCAAATCAACCACAGGGCCCTGAATTTTTGTGTGTGATTTTACAGGTGTCAGTATCAAAGCATAACGAGTGCGTCTCGCACAGCCGAGGCGTTTGATGCAGCACACGCTGTCGTTCCAGTTCCTATTTCATTGCCTCAGAATAGCGCTATATTGCGTGTGCTTGTTGACGGATGTTTTTCCTTGATTAAAAAAAAAATAATTCGAGATTAAGAAATATCCTAAATTTCCTATAAGTATCATCGTACCACCTGCTAATACCGAGCAAAAAAAACCATCAAAATGTCAACACAATACACACACACACACACACAAGAGAGAGAGAGAGAGAGAGAGAGAGAGAGAGAGAGAGAGAGAGAGAGAGAGCACATGAGAGCTAAATGTTTTGAACTTGGCTGTCGGTGGCTCGCAGTTAATGTAAGAGTTCGCAAAGGTTCTATAGAATTTCCCTTCGACATGTAATGTGTACGTGTAGAAATATGTAATGTAAATCTCCTACTCGGTATAATCACAACCATGTGACATGTTTTCTCTCCATTCCTTAACCTCCACATCAGTCACACCTCTCTCTCTCTCCCTCTTTAAAGATAATTACGAGAGAGAGAGAGAGAGAGAGAGAGAGAGAGAGAGAGAGAGAGAGAGATTCAAGGCTGGACGGGGACGCAGGGTAGGATGTTGCTCAGAACCAGCTCCTATCAACCCATATTCCAATCCTTTCGGGGTGGCAAGAATACATCGCCAAGACGCCCCCCCCCCCCCCTTCCACCTCACCTTCCACCACTTGGGAAGACTGGCAAACTCTTCGGAGGAAGACGAGAAGGAAGTGCACATTAAATGTCAAACACACACGCACACACACACGCACGCACGCACGCACACACACGCGCGCACACACACACACACACACGCACGCACGCGCACACACACACGCACACACACACACACAGTGAAGAAAGCAGCAGCACAGCCAAAACAACATAACGATGGTTGTGAATTAAGCAAACATTATGATTTTGGACCACTTGTCGCTATTCACTGTTTGTAGTGTCAGAATCTTCAGCTGGTTGAAGGCGTACACTTATGAGAGAAGAAGAACCCCCACTGTGCAACTTCCTATCAAGACATCGCTTCCTCCCCCCCCCCCCCCCCCCCCGTCCGATTTTTACGGCTCATGTTAGTAAACTACCAGCGTGTGTTTACTTGGCATTTAGGGAACATTTAGGGCGTTTTCCAATCAATTTGACGAGGAACAAAATGACTACATAGAGAAATTATATTTGAAGAGAGTGTGTGTGTGTGTGTGTGTGTGTGTGTGTGTGTACGCGCGCGCGCGCGCGTGCGGAAAGGAGAAGGGGGGACTTTAACTTGTTTTGCCATCGATCTCCTATGCGACCCTGTTTCCCACCGGTCGACCAAAGATATTGCACAGAACAAATAAAATTGTAGAAATACGCACGCACGCACGTGCACGCACGTATGCACACACTCGCGCGCGCGCGTGCGCGTGCGCCTCTTGAATTTTCTCTATCTGGTCAGGACAGCAATGCTACTATCTCTGGCTGACTGAATTCGGTAATTTTTGGTTAACGGAGCTAAGTTATTAGGCATCTATCACAAAGTCAAAATTCGTGCAGCTCTCTTAGGGTCAAGTCTTTCATTAAAATGGTATGACATGTGAAAAAGTGTAAACGTTAACTCATCACTCGACTGAGCCCTTTGTTAAGGGATAATGAACATATTTCTTCCACAAGAAAATGTGCAATGGCGATGACGATCTCAAAATGTACACAGCAGTCGTCTTTACATATTTCTTTCCTTTCTCAGGGAGTCTTAAGTGAACAGTTTTCCCATTATGAAAATTCATATCAGAGATGGGAAAGGGGGGGGGGGGGGTATAGATTTATCGAGCTTTGCCATGAAGTGTTCAAGAATGATCGTTTTTTCTTTTGATAATGAGTACGCAGTTGCTTATTTGATGGTTAGGATGGGGCGTGGGATAAAAAAAAAAAAGTATAGCTGAAACAGGTGGTGCGTGCGCGCGCGTGTGTGCATGTGTACACGTGTGCGTGTGAAAAGGGCAACTGTGGCCTCTGAGGATGAAAAGGGGTGGGGGGGGGGGGGGGCGCCTGAAATAGAAAGGACTGCTTTTTAAACTTCTGATCTGGAGGAATGAGAGCGAGTTAAACGGTATGAGATGGGGCAGGGAAAAAGAGGACTACCTTTCCAATCCCCTTTGTTTTGGCGTGAGAATTCAGATATGACAGTGATAAAAAAAATAAAAAAAAACCGAGGTTAACTCAACTTTGCAAATGTAAAATTAAATTAAGTTCACCCGTGCTCAATTCCATTACTTACGTTTGAAAATTCCCACCTTAATGTGGTGGAGAAGAGCAAATGATTTGAACGGAATGCGGCAGCGAAAAGGAGAGATACCTTTCCGAACCCCTTTCTTTCGCATGGAAATTCAGACTATGACGGTAAGTAAAAAAAGTACGAATTGAATTCAACTTTGCAGATGCAAAATTAAAACATATCTACCCATGCTCCGTTCCATCTTTCAGATTTTAAAATTCCCATCTAATGTGGGGTTAAGATAGCGGACAGGTGGGGGGGGGGGGGGGAGGCGTGGGTAAATCAAGCTAGCCCGATGTGCAAAGATTAGGCTCGGATGAGCATGTGTGTTGACTGTTTGACTCTGTTATCTCACTGTCCACCATGTCATTCAAATTACTGGTCACCCTCTCAAACAGCAAATCTCAGGTTTCCAGCCCCCAACCCCCCCTCCCCGCCCCTACTCTTTACAATCTGTCGCCTTCGAAATAGTTTCTTTCCATCAAAACTCAGCGTGAATTTGAGTATGGGGAAGATTTCCTTTTGTACCTCCCTCCCACACAAAAAAGGTTCTTTTCGGCCAACACGAAGAACAGTTAAGACGCCAACTAGACATGAGGACATTCTTTCACATGCAGTTTTGATAAATTGTCTGGAATTATTTCTGGTACAGAAGCTCCTGAGCGGAAAGTGGAGGGAAGGTGTATGAAACGAGATCTTTCGTTATTTGGAGAACACTGAATCTTTTACAAAATAAACACACACTTTGGCATAATACAATTATTGGACCTCTTTTTTTTCCTATTTTACGCAAAGCTCTCTTTGAAAGAGAAGTGGCCTGCAAATGGTTTGATTGACGGTGAGGGGTGAGGGAGTGTCCCTAACTTTTAGGTTTCCGGAAAACGGGGGATGCTGATGAACCTAAACGGGTGGATCATGTACTGTCTACAACTCGCCAATTAACACAAATGCGTGTACTCACCGGCAAAGTCCTTGCTTCCAAACATGCGAGAAGGCACACCCCAGCACGTTTGAACTGAAGGGGATGACGAGTTCACACAACACTGCACGCCGGGAAACACGTGATACCAACAAACCCGTGGCAGCATGTAATTCACGTGCGTGTTGTGTTAGAGAGACCCTCCTGGCGAGTTCACTGACACACACACTCTCACTCCCTCTATCTCGCTCTTTGCCTCCCTCTCTCCCTCCCTCCCTCTCTAATGTCCAGACTAGGCTTTCTTTAAGTCAGCATCTCTGTCTCTGTCTCTGTCTCTCTCTCTGTATCTTTTTTTTTTTTTTAAGGAAGTGTCTCTACTTCTCGGTCTGTCTGCCTGTCTGACTGTCGTCTCTCTCTCTCTCTCTCTCTCTCTCTCTCTCTCTCTCTCTCTCTCTCTCTCTCTCTCTCTCTCTCTCTCTCTCTCTCCTTCCTCCCCCCACCTCTCTCTCTCAGGTCACTTCATGATTCTAGTCTTTGGCAGTATACCAAATTTGAAAAAAGAAAATGAAGGGTGAAGTATTATAATGGTATCTCCTCTCTCTCTTTCTCTCAGGGTAGGGGGAGGGGGGGGGCGCGGGCACCGGGGATGGATGGAGAGGGGGTAGGCCACCAGGGCTTGATGTATCTTTTGCTTATAATTATCATGAGTATTTTTTTCCACTGTGGCTTTTTTTTTCCTGCCTCCAAATCTTCTTACACTTCTGTGGCTGTCATCTCCGCCCGGGGTCTGCGTCGAGCACAACTCCCAGTATTGTTTGATCTGTGGTGACCAGTAATTATGGGCGGTAGATGGGTGATAGATTTTTGCCCTTTATGGTTTGGCCTGTTGTGCAGATTGCGTATTACATACATGGGTTAGTCCAAATATGCACACCCTTCCATGTGAGATGAAAATCGTTATGTCTTTGTCTTCTCTGTTGCGTCCACCGTTGCAAATTTTCTACCAGGATCAAATCACCAAGCGAGGTTGCAGACCATGTAGCATTGTCCGGGTTCTGGCGTTTGGCAGCACTACTGGTTGGTAATGATGTGAGGCCAGAGAGAGGATGGAATATCACTGCAGACAGCCTGGCCACACCCCAATCACTCTGAAGCTAAGGATGTGTGTACATCACGCTGACAACTGGTAGCAGTCTTTACAGGGCGCCCAGTATTGCATCCATTCCAGTTAACAATCTCCGGAGATTCGAAAAAACCCCATTTATTTTGGTGCTTGAAAAGAGTAGTTTTGTTTTAACCTTCCGAAATGGCATGCTCTTTGTAAACGTTTTAAGCAGCCTTATTGAGAGAAAAACAGCTGCAGAAGTTTATGTGTGGATAGCATAGCCCTGAAAAGGGGGTGGTAGATGGCTAACAAACAGCGCAATTCATTAGTGTAGACGTTAACAAGCTTTACGCATCAGTCACTCTCTTGACACGTTACATCACAGTCTGAATTCTTTACATAAATACAAGGCGAATGGCATGAAATCCTGGAGCATAGATTCAAAGAGTTCTCCTTATAGCTGG
>CM065736.1:40451972-40456972 GCA_033310375.1 Conus canariensis
TTTGCGTGAAGAAGACCCAAGAGGTGGAAATGCATTGTGTTTTGTCCTGTACTTTATTTGTCCGTATCCTTGGCGTTAACTAACCCCCTCTTTTTTTTCTTTTTTTTTCTAAATTTTGCCTCATTTTCCGCCCTTGGTCACTCCGTTTGGAAACTAACTTTGTTGTATGTGTTAAAAGATGCAGATACAAATGCACCAAGAGACAAATGATATGGGTTTAACGTTTATCTTCAAAACGTTTTCATCTTAATCCGCCCCGCCACCCCCCATTACCTCTCCCCTCCCCCCTCCCTCAACATCTTCTTCCTCAGACAGACTCCTTTCGTTTCACGCAAATATCTGCCGAACTATGGTCATTATACTGGAGGAATTGTGTGCCTGCACTCACGACATCTTTGTTGAATGTGTTAAAAAGATACAGATACACATGCACCAAAAGACGAAAGAATAGGAAATATGGCGTGACTGAAAATGTATTTATTTCTTCAAAATGGGGGATGCCACGGTCACTGGAACACATTTTTCGTTGGACGATGGCTATAACTCTAAGAGAAGGAAAAATGCACAAGTATTGATTGAACCCAGAAAGGAATGACAGACATAAAGAGTCACAACGGAGGTACTTACTTTACAAGTATGGAAAAGAAGAAAAACGAAAAAGCACACACATACATGCACACGCACGCACGCGCGCGCGCGCGCGCGCGCGCGCCGCAGCCACACACACACACACACACACACACACACACACACACACACACACACCCCACGCCCAGTCAAAATAAAATCTGTCCGCGTTGAATGCAGATTCATTCTTAATACGTTCATTCTTTCCTCATTAGAACGCTCTCCTCCATTCAAAAAAGCCCCCCCCCCCCCCCCCCCGCCCCGCTCCGCCCCTGCCCCCCCCCCCCCCCCCGGCCTTGTCCCTCTTCTCAACCACCCAAGTCCCCCCACCTTCACTGACCCCTTGCCCCTTGCCCCCCTCTCCCACCCGCCAGCCTTCATTGTAATTTCAATAGTGCCAAAGGTGGGGGTGACATCCCGCCTCCTTCCATTTTCTGCCCGCTGCTGAGGACTGGGGGAAACCGGGCGGAAATACAGTGACAAATCCGCAGAAAGCCTTTTTGCTCTAAACGGCAATCAGAATCCTCTCTCTCTCTCTCTCTCTCTCTCTCTCTCTCTCTCTCTCTCTCTCTCTCTCTTCCACTACTGCAACCTCCCGGAGGAGAAAAAAGAAAAGAGCGACAACTCCCATGGCCATATCTTTAAACGAATTGCACTTGGGGAAGGAATAAGGTTAGGAATTTAAAAAAAAAAAAAAAGAAAAAAAAAAAAAAGAGAAAAGAAAAGAAAAAGATGTCCGGGTCTTGGCCAGGGGGTGGGGTGGGGGTGGGGGTGGAGTGGTGGTGGTGGTGGTGATGGGGGTCGGGGTTAGGTCCGCAGCGAAGGCGAGGTCCGCAGTTAATTGGATAATGTGTCACCAACACGCGTCTAGTAACGAGGCTGGGATTGGGCCGAGCCGTGCCAGACTCCATCAACTGTAGGGAGGGAGGGGGGGGAGGGGAGGGGAGGGAGGGAGGGAGGACTGAGTCACTTCATTGCCTTCTGTTCCGGACCGCGCGTGTTGTGACTGAACTCTTCCGGAGATGGAGGGACAGAAGAAGAAGAGGAAGGAGGTCGGAAAGGAGGGAAGGAAGGAGGGAGGGAGGGAGGGAGGGGTGGGTGGATGGGTGGTCCCAGTGGTCCCATGGGGGGGGGGGGGGGGCGGGCTGGTGTTGGTTTAAATAAAGATTTCGTTGACGAACTGCGCATGATCAGAATCGAACGAAGATTTTGGATAGGAGCCTCCCAGCCCCCCCCCCCCCCCCCACCCCGCCTTCCTTCCACCTCCTCACCCTCCTCCCGCCCCCCCCCCCCCCCCCCCCCCGCCCAAATCTTCAAATTTTAATCCTGAATGTTTTCTTCTTCTTCTTCTTCTTCTTCTTCTTTCTTCACAACAAGTCAACGCATTCAGATCTAAATAAAAGAAAATGTATCAAGTGAAAAACAGAAGACATCAGAGATTGCACCACTGCAGTGGTGTATATGGCTGACGTGGTATAACTGAACACAACTGGTGAAAATACCCCCACCCCATCCCCCCACACTCCCAAGATATAAAACGAACACCGCCACCTTGACCGTTAAAAAATCCAGCACACACACACGCACACACACACACACACACACGACACACACACACACCACACACACGCACGCACGCACGCACGCACGCACGCACATACGCACACAGACAGACAGACAGACAGACAGACACACAAATACACACACAGACACAGACACACACACACAGACACACACACATACACAGACACACACACAGACATACACACACACACACAGTCACACACACACACACACACACACACACACACACACACACACACACACACACACACACACACACCGGTTTGACAGAGTACAATAATTTTCGCATATGACGAATATATCCCGGCTTTAAACCAACACTGCTGAGGAAAACTAAAAAAAGGCAGAAAACAAAAACAAAAAACAAAACAAAACAAACAAAAAAAAAACAAGGAAGCAATACAAATGCAAAAAGGGCAAAAAATCCATATCATTTCTAGGATTACAGTTCCCTCCGTACCGGATTATAAACAAAAAGTAATAATAGAAAGACACGTGGGTTGAAAAAAAAAGACGAAATAGTGAAATAGGTCTACACGTAGAACTTAGGTTTCTGGGAGAGAGAGAGAGAGAGAGAGAGAGAGAGAGAGAGAGAGAGAGAGAGAGAGAGAGAGAGAGAGAAGAGAGAGAGAGACTAACGAATTTTATTCTAAGAGGGTAATGGAGTAAGCATAAATACTTTTTTACATCCGGCTCTCTGGGTTAGAACCAAAAAACAAAAACATTCAAAGCATTATCTTAACAAAGAAACCAAAAGTAGTGTGAGAAAGGTGGTAAAGAGACAGAGACAGAGAGAGACAAAGAGAGAGACAGAGAGAGACACAGCGAGAGAGAGAGACAGAGAGAGAGGGAGAGAGAGAGAGAGAGAGAGAGAGAGAGAGAGAGAGAGATAGAGAGAGACATACAGACAGACAGAGACAGAGTGAGAGAGACAGAGACAGAGACAAAGACAGAGAGAGAGAGAGAGAGAGAGAGAGAGGGGGGGAGAGAGAGAGAGAGAGAGAAAACTTATAGACCAGAGACATCTAACAGGCAGGAAAGAAAACAAGATGCAGGGACAACCCCATTAAGGGTTCGAATCTTCACCGCTCATTCCTCCTTTTCTGCTCATTTCGATGGACTCCGTCTGGAAGCAACAGAGTCGGCTGAAGAGCGGCCACGCCCTTAACCCAATCAGTGGCTACAAGTGGCGGGAAAGGGGAAGCAATTTCGCGCCACAAAATGGAATTGCTAAATACTTCTCCTGAAACGAAATGAAGGTTGAGTCATCGATGGCCAAGTCATCTCTAAAGCCTGACCAAGATTGTCGTCGTCCTCCACTCCGCCCATTCTCATTCCTCCTCCTCCTCCTCTTCCTCCTCCTCCTCCTCCTCTTCCTCCTCCTCCTCCTCCCTCCGTACCCCTCCCCTTCCTTCCATCCGTTTTATAGCTTTCTCAGTCCTTTCTTTTCGGTTCCGTGGATGCAGTGCATTATCTTTTCAAGGAAACTAAAAGTAGGCTGGGAAAGGCGGTGGAGAAGAGAGAGAGAGAGAGAGAGAGAGAGAGAGAGAGAAGAGAGAGAGGAGAGAGAGGAGAGAGAGAGAGAGAATGAGAGAGAGAGAGAGAGAGAGAGAGGAATAGGTACATATAATACATGTGGTTGATTATACATCCCATACGTTAATGGATATATATATATATATATATATATATATATTAAGAATTATTTTTCGTGGTGATCTACTTGTATTTTGCTTTTGCTGCTTAGGCTGTCCCCACACTACTACATTTGAACCTTTGTGTAGAGGTCCATACATACCTACCATTTGAACCTTAGTGTAGAGAGTCCCCACACTACCTACCATTTGAACCTTTGTGTAGAGAGTCCCACACTACCTACCATTGAACCTTGGTAAGAGTCAACATACCTCCATTTGAACCTTAGTGTAGAGAGTCCCCACACTACCTACCATTTGAACCTTAGTGTAGAGAGTCCCCACACTACCTACTATTTGAACCTTAGTGTAGAGAGTCCCCACACTACCTACCATTTGAACCTTAGTGTAGTAGAGAAAGACCCTTCAGAATCCAGGTCACACAGTCCGCGCGACAGCAATTTGGGAGACTGTCAGCGACTCCAGGAAGCCGAAACCGTGGAGCGATGAATAGTCTGGGGAAAAATGTTTGAACGTTGAGCTTCAGTTGCGTCATCCGGGCAAACTTGACTGAACTGCCACCGGAAAACGTGTTTCTGTCTGTCCATTGAATTTTCAAGGAAATCTAGACATAGCTTTACTCCTTTTCCTCCCTCACTTTCTCCCCCCTCCTTCTCCTCCGCTTCTTCTTGCTCTTTTCTCTTGTTGTCGTCGTCGTCGTCCGTCGTCGTCGTCGTCGTTGTTGTTGTTGTTTTGTTGTTGTTTTGTTTTCTTCTTCTTCTTCTTCTTCTTCTTCTTCTTCTTCTTCTTCTTTATCATCATCATCATCATCATCATCATCATCATCATCATATCATCTTTGGTTGTTGTTGTTGTTTTGTTGTTGTTGTTGTTCTTCTTCTTCTTCTTCTTCTTCTTCTTCTTCTTCTTTTCTACTAACAAACATTTCCATTATTTCTCGGAGAGAAAGCAAATGATCCAGACTGCAGTATTTAGATCGAAAACCATAGCCTACTTCGTGTAAGAAATGATTCTGTTCAACCATTTCAGTGTCTCATTTAGAGCATTATCAAAACAGTTTCCCAGGTAACTTTAGAAAATAACGCCATGATAGTTGTGCGATTGGGAAGACTTCCATAATACAGGCTGAAACGG
>CM065736.1:40473537-40476037 GCA_033310375.1 Conus canariensis
GCCCCCCCCCCCCCCTTTTCTTTTTCAATAAAAAAAAAAAAACCCCCCTTTTTGGGTTAGCGGGGTGGGTACCGTCTTCTTTTTCCTGAAAAAATCCCCTTTTTTTTTAACCCAAAGGTTTTTCGTGTAAAAAGTTTTTAAAGGGGTTTTTTTTGTTTTTTTTTTTTTTTTTTTTTTTTTTTTTTGTCTTTTTTTTTTTTTTTTTTTCTTTTTTTCTTTTTTTGTTTTCCTCCCCCTCGCCTTTTCTCCTCCCCCCCTCCTCTTTTCCTTCTCCCTCTCTCTCTCCTTTTTTCTTTTTCTTGCGGGTTTTTTTCCCTTTTCTCTTTTTTCCCCCCCTTTCCCCGTTTTTCCCCCCCCCCCCCCCCACCCCCCCAAAATTTTTCCCCCTTGCTCCCCCTTTTTCTTGATTTTAAATTTTTTTTTTTTTTCTTTCTTTTTTTTTTCCCCCCCCCCTTTCTTTTTTTTTTTTTTTTTTTTTTTCCTCCCTTTGTTTTTTTTTCACCCCCCCCCCCCCGGGCCCCCTCCCCCCCCCCTTCTCCCCCCTTTTTTTTCCTTTTTTTTTTCTTTTTTCCTTTTCCCTTTTTTTTTTTCTTTTCTTTTTCTTTTCTTTTTTTTTTTTTTTGTTTTTTTTTTAAAAATTTTTTTCTTTAATTTTTTTTTTTTTTTTTTTACCCCCCCCTTTTTTTTCCCTCAACCCCCCCCCCCCCCCCCCCCCGGCTTCCACTTTTTTTTTTTGGAAACCATTTTTTTTTTTTTTTTTTTTTTTTTTTTTTTGTTGTTGTTTTGTTGTTGTTGTTTTTTTTTTTTTTTTTTTGGGTTTTTTTTTTTTTTTTTTCTTCTGCTGCTTTTTTTTTAAAATTTGTTTTTCTACCCTCCCAAAACCTTTCTCTCACCCCCAACCCAAAAACCCCCCCCACCCCCCCCCCCCCCCCCCCTTTTTTTTTTTTTTTTTTTTTTTTTTTTTTTTTTTTTTTTTTTTTTTTTTTTTTTTTTTCTCTTTTCCCCCCTTTCTTCCTTTCCCTCTTTTTTTATTAAAAATCCATTTAATGGAAAAAAAAATATACTAAAATTTTTTGTTATTTTTTTTTTAAAAAATTTTTTTATTTTTAAAAAAATTATGGGCTTTTAAAAAAAATTTTGATTAAAAAAAAAGAAAAAAATCGTCTTGTTTCAGGGGGGGTGTCGCTTTGGGGTTTTTCCCCCGCCCCGGCCTTTTTTTCCCCTTTCCCTCTTCCCCTTTCCCTTTTTTCTGATAACAAGTACCCAGTTGGAAGGGAGTCAGCTTTTTTCCTTCCATTGTTTTTCCCCTTCGCAGCCGGCCGTTCCGGGTCCCCTCTCCCTCCCCGCCCCAAAACGTTTTCACGGCCCCCCCAAAAAAAAATTTTCCCCCCAAACGAAGGGGAACCCTTTCCCAAACCATTTTTCACAAACTTTTGCCCCCTTTTTTTTTCCCCCCCCAAAAAGTAACTTAAGCGGGGGGGGGGGGGGGGGGGGGGGTTTTTTTCCCCCCCCGCCCGGGGGGGGGTTTTTTTTTGGGGGGGGCCCCCCCCCCCCCCGGGTTTTTGGGGGGGGGTAGGAGGGGAGGGGTAGGGGGTTTTTGGGGGGGGGGGGTTTTTTTTTTTTTTTTCCCCCCCCCCCCCTCCCCCCCCCCCCCCGGGCCACCCCACGCCCCCCCCCAACCCAAAAACAGCAACAAACACAACAACAAACACACAAACCCCACACACAAACAAACCCCCCCCCTTCTCTTTGAAGGGGGTGGTGTTGGGGTGGTTGGGGGTTTGGGGGGGGGGTTGTTTGGGGGGGGGGGGAGTTTTTTTTTTTTTTCCTTTCCATCTCCCCCCCCCCTTTTCCCCTTTTTCCAAGTTTCCTGTGTTATTTTGAGTCTCAAAAAGGAACCCTTTCCTTATTTTTATTTTCCCCCCCCCTTTTTTTCCCCTTCCCGGTTTCCCCAAAAGGGGACCAAAATTTGGAAACCCCCCACCCCCAAAAATCAAAGGAAAAAAAGGGGGGAAAAAAAGAAAGGGGGAAAAAACCAGGCAAAAAAAACGTTTTTTCTTAGCCGCACTGAAAACAAGATTTTCTCAGCAAACGAAGTGGCATCCTCTTCCGTGTAACGCATTTAGCTACAACTTTTTGCCTTCCTCTTTCTCTTTCTTTCTTTTTCCTTAAGCAGTACCTTGAACGCGAGGGGTGTGTGTGTGTGTGTGTGTGTGTGTTGTGTGTGTGTGTGTGTGTGTTTGTGAGCGCGCGCGCGTGCATGCTGTGTGTGTGTGTGTGTGTGTGTGTGTGTGTGCGTGCGCGCGCGCGCGCCGCGCGCCCGTGTGTGTGTGTGTGTGTGTGTGAGTGAGTGAGTGAGTGAGTGAGTGTGTGGTGTGTGTGTGTGTGTGTGTGTGTGTGTGTGTGTGTGTGTTGTGTGTTTGCTTGTGCTCTCTCTCTCTCTCTCTCTCTCTCTCTCTCCTCTCTCTCTCTCTCTGTGTGTTCCACTTCCCACGCCCCA
>CM065736.1:40491037-40496037 GCA_033310375.1 Conus canariensis
TGTGCGCTTTCCATTTTTGTTCTCTGTCTTTGCTTCTGTTTCATTCTGTCTGTCTGTCTCAGAGAGAGAGAGAGAGAGAGAGAGAGAGAGAGAGAGAGAGAGAGAGAGAGAGAGAGAGAGAGAGAACTTCAATACGGTGGGTGCGTGCTCGCGTGCGTGCGTGTGTGCGTGCGTGCGTGCGTGCGTGTGTGTGTGTGCGTGTGTGTGTGTGTGTGTGTGTGTGTGTGTGTGTGTGTGTGTGTGTGTGTGTGTGCATGCGTGCAAGCATGTGTGTGTGTGTATGTGTGTATGTGTGTATGTGTGTGTGTGTGTGTGTGTGAGAGAGAGAGAGAGAGAGAGAGAGAGAGAGAGAGAGAGAGAGAGAGAGAGAGAGAAAGGAAGAGAGAATGAGAGAAACTTCAATGCCGTGTATGTTTGTGCGTGTATGTGTGTGTGCATGTGGGTGTGCGTGTTTCAGAGAGAGAGAGAGAGAGAGAGAGAGAGAGAGAGAGAGAGAGAGATAGAGAGAGACAGAGACAGAGAGACAAAGAGAGACAGAGAGAGAGAGAGAGAGACAGAGAGAGAGAGAGAGAGAGAGAGAGAGAGAGAGAGAGAGAGAGAGAGAACGGCCGAAGTTCAGTGCGTGTCGTGTTTAGGGAGAAAGATGGAGTAGAAGGGAATTGGGGTGAGGAAAAGGACTCAAAGAAGGAACGGGGAGAACGGAGGGAACGTAAGTGGGAAGGGCTTGTGAGCACGTGACCAAATGCGTGTGACCCGAATCTCCACACAAACTTAGCACGATACCTTTAAGCTGCCTTGTTAATTCATTTCTCTTATTACACCATTTTTACTCACGCCTCGCGCTTTTCGCCAAAGCCTCGGCAATACATCTTTCTAGGCTGGACAGGGCTGTCATTTAACGCCCCCTCCCCCTCCCTCTCCCTCCCTCCACACACACACACACACACACACACACACACACACACACACACACACACAGGCACGCACGCACGCACGCACACACACACACACACACACACACACACACACACACACACACACACACACACACACACACAAGTTCGCACATACACACACATACCACCACCACCACCACCACCATCACACCACTTCCACAACTACTACTACCACCACCGCCACCACTTCCCCTATCCCATCTCACCTCCACCCCCACCCCCAGCCCCGTCCCCTCTCTGACCTCTGTTAACCCTCAAACTGCCAAAACCAGTGGCCCGCCCATCCCCCAAGAAAAGGGTCTCCAAGGCATTAAGCTCTGACACCCGGCACTAAAAAGGTCTGGTGGACAGGGGCCGGATTAGGACTCTGTGTCAGGTCCCTAACCGGTAACCGAGTCATTAAGAGGAAAACGAAAGCGTGGAACAAAGCCCTCTTTAAGCTCTTCAAAGTTTGTTCTGCACTTTGTGTGACCGGCTATTTTTGTAGTAATAGCCTTATAGCAGCGGTAGCTGTGCTACTAGCGACAGAAGTTGCAGTTGTTTTGGGGAAGGTTTAAAACAAACAAATCAACATAACAATTATCCAGATGGAAACTAACATCGTTTACGCAAAGCACTGGTTGATAATACATTGTCAGTCCTATAAGGGACTGTGGTGATTGTTTATGTGAAACATGTTTTTCGTTTTCGGGACCTAAATCAGTGTCCAAGTAAGGTACCAATTTGTCTGGTTATCTTGTGCCCAGGAAAATCCAACATTACATATCCATAAGCCACCATACAGGGACGGAAAATCGACAACAAATATAAATATACTCATAGTTAGCATTGAGAAAGTCTGGGATATGTTCCTAATTGTTTATTCTGGGGTCAAAGATCGAAAACATATTTTGACAATTAAGTGATGATCCACCACAAAATAAGTGTAATGTCGCATTAGTTCCTCATTTTAGTTTGTTTTTGCATGCTTTCTTAGAGTACCCCCCCCCACCCCCTCCTCTTTAATTCTACAAATTTCAGATCAAACAAACAATAAGAGAACTACAGTCTGCTGAAGAAGACAACCCTCTCCAAAATCAGACAGCAGTGCCAGACTTACAGAATGTGAGGGAAGAGGATTATCTCTACAGTGCCAGAGCTACAGACTGCTAAAGCTGGCAATCCTCTCTACAATCAAACAATGCCAGAGCTGTAATCTGTTGAGGAGTGCAATCATCTCCACAATCTGACCCACAATGCCCGAGACAATGCCAGAACTATAATCTGTTGAGGAGTGCAATCATCTCCACAATCTGACCCACAATGCCCGAGACAATGCCAGAACTATAATCGGTTGAGGAGTGCGATCATCTCCACATTCAGACCCACAACGCGCGAGCGACAGTCTGTTAAAGAGCACACCCCTCCTCTTCACAATCAAGCGACAATGTCAGACACTACTCCTATTGATATTTCTGCAGACTGAATTCAAATCAGAGAAACATGACCAGAACCACAGTCCGTGACAGAAGAAGCACCTCAACAACAATCGAATAGTACCAGAACTATCCTTTGGTATAGAGAGTACAACCCTCCCTATGATCAGGCAGCGGCAGGCCCACAGTCTTTTTCAAGAAGATTACTTTCTCCATGATGAGACAAAGAGTGCCAGAGCTAAGATCTGTTTAAAGAAGACACCATCTTCACAGACAGTTAAGGAAACTAAATGTGATTTATTTGTTTATTTTCATTTTTTTCAGTATTAGATTTGCTAACAAAGGAAGAGACAAAAGTTGACCGCAGGATTCGTGGTGAAAATGAAAAAAATAATAAAGTTTATAAAAAAAAAACCTTTTGGTGGTAGTTGAATCCTTTGGAGAGTGGAGACTGACGTTTTTCATTTTAGATTTTGCTAAGTTTCAGTTTCGCCAGTGAAAGGTCACAGCGAGAAAATAGTCCAGATACGCCACACTACACCTGTCAAGACTGTGCGGTCACAGTGGGCGCAGGGTTGCCCCCACACACATGAGGAAATGACTGAGTGAACAATTTTCATTGAATGCCTATAAAGGGCACTTTTATTACAATTCGTGGAATTGGTATCCCTCCCTTCTCTGGCAACGTGATAAAGTAGACTAGAATAAACTCTATCCAGATGCCAAATCTGACATCTTAAACCACCTGATACTTTCGTGTTTATTTATTTTGTGCTCACGCATAATAATGATGTCTGGTGATTTCAGAATCCACACATTCAAACTTGTGTATCTAAGTATTGACTCAACATTGATCATTCTTATTAGTTTACATTATTTTAAACTTTGAAAAGAGCTTCTGATGGAGAGAGGATATTTGAAGGAGAGCTAATGTTGAAAGAAGGGGGTCTGTAGACAAAAGTTGTGTTAGTTTTTTTTGGTTTTCTTTCTTTGTATCCAGTCAGGAAATTTTCTTTCTACTGAATGTTAAGATTAAGAATTCAGTTCTGATAAATATACTTCACGACTGTGAAATAAAATGTAAATACCTATCTTAGTACTAACAAACACACAAAAAAGACAGACTAGAAGGTCGGGGTGCAAAAACGTCATCCAACCCTTGCATACGGCAGCACTGTCCAACACAGAGTTAACCCCTTAATGCCTGTCGCTCCAGTTTGGGACACCAGGGACGGCAGGGAGCCTTAAACCTCTCTGGACGTTCGTACTGACCCCTGGTGAGTTTTCCTCCACTGACCAGATAGGGGTCAAAAGGGGGAGGACCCGGCACACTGGTGTTAGTGACCACCGCCATTGCCTGTAAACACATGCCTTCTGCTCCTGGTCATCACTCGTTTCGTGGTCTGCTGGTCTGGTGGGTCACGTGTCGCACGCGCTTTGTGACTGGACATAAAGGCTGGCACGCTAGGTACAAATGAGGTGGTTAGTTCAGTGGTAAAGAAGAATCGAGTTCACAGTCAGGCGTTGGGAGTTCGAATCCTTTGAGCAGTCTAACATTCAAAATTACCGCGCTTTTTTCTTTTTTTTTCTTTTTTCTTTTTTTTTGCTGCCCATTTTCAGGGACTGTCATTCTGGGTGGTATCATTGTTGAGTGAGTTAAGTCCCTTTCATTCCGCTCTTTTGCTATGTATGTATGATTCACCCCTTATTATCTTTGATGGGCTATGAACAATAAACCTGAATATAACAAGCAGATTAGCTGACATCGTACACCACTGCAGGCAGAGCCATATACACACAAATACACACAGACGAACGTATGTGTGGGCACCCAAACAAACACACACACACACACACACACACACACACACACACACACACGCACGCACGCACGCGCGCGCGCGCGCGCGCGCACACACACACACACACACACACACACACACACACACACACACACACACACGCATGCATGGCAGAGTACTGTGTACTATCTTATCTCATTCTTTGATTGTCTGTGTGTTTGTCGGTCAGTCATACTGACAAAAAAACCGACGAACACACATACAATCAAACAAACAGATAAAATAGTTCACAGTACTCTGCTTACCAACTTTTACCGTACATTCAGGACAGATAGAAAGACTCTGTTTTCAATTTCTACGCGCAAAACGGGCCAAATACAGAAGAAAAAAAAGTTTGCGAACGAATACAAGAATGATAAAAAGAAGGAACACAATTTTCATACAAGCACAGAACGAACTGTGTTTGTATCTCGGATGCTATGTACCTTGTTGTTAATATTGTTGTTGTTGTTGTTGTTGTTGTTGTTGTCATCGTCGTCGTCGTCGTCGTTGTGGTTGTTGTTGCTGCTGCTGCCTGCTGCTGCTGCTGCCGTTACTGGTTCAAATGGTATCAGTTTAGTTCAATGACAGTTTCTGATGTTCCAATTTTTTCACTCGACGATGTACCCTTAGATAACGTGCTCGTGTGATTGAAATATGGTTCAACAGAAGAGAAGAGGAATAGTTCCAACCTTTATTGGCAGCCAAGCTGAGTGTTTGTCTTTAATATCTGATTATTCAAATCATATCAAAGGAAATCCAAAATGAGATTGTACGACGTGAACACT
>CM065736.1:40511037-40516037 GCA_033310375.1 Conus canariensis
CTTTCTGACCCTGTCTTTATAATGTTTGCCTTTTGTTGTCAATCAGCCCTCCATCTTTGATTCTTGAAGGCTGATTTTTTCCCCCACAAGTCATGGATCACCTGGATGGTCACTTTCTGTTTTCTACCAACTTTTCGTTTTTATTATTTGCTTTCTATTGTCTGCCTACCCCTTCACTTACATTCATGCTTTCTGTTTTGCATCTTTCCTCTTCTTCCCTCTTCTTTCCTCTTCCTTCCTTTTCTTCGAATATCAGCAATTTTTGTTCTTCCCAATAATTGTTCCTTGTCTTTCATCAACTATTTTTCTTAATATTAGCTTCCTATTTTCTTCCCACTCCTTCTTTCTAATATTTGCTCTCTGGTTTTGTTTTTTTTTTTACCTCTTTTTAGGCCTCTTCATAATATTCGGTGTTTGTTATTTATCCTACCGACATATGAAATGTGTTTTCTGTCCCCCTCCCCCCAAGTCCCTTCTTTTTTAATGTTTGCCTTTTTTTATATCCACCTCCTAGTTGATATCTGCATTCTGTTCTATTCTTTGTCCTATCAGTTCCTTTCTTTTTGTTATCATTCTTTTTTTTTTGTAATAATTGCTGACTCTTCTCTCTCTCTAAACTGTTATTTTTAATATCTTACCATTGTTCTCTTCCAAATCCTTTCTTTTTAATGTTTACTTTCTTTTATCCATAAACCCTGTCCTTTACTTAAAAAAAAATTGCCTTGTATTCTTCCTATCCCTTTTTTCTGTTTCCTGCCGACCTCCCTGTTTTGAATATTTACTGTCTGTTTTCTTCTTGACCCCAAGTTTTGAATAGTTGCTTTCTGTTTCCCATCTACCTTTTCTTTTAGTATTTGCTTTCTGCTTTCTTCTTATCCTCTTCTTTTTTTTTTTTTTTTACATTTGCTTTGTTATCCAAAGTAGCATATGAATTGTTTAGTTTAATGCAGTTGTAAAAAAAAAAAGTATTAAAAAGGCTGTAACTGGGGATGAGAAAAACCCTCTTTGTTCTTGGCAGAAATTCAATTGTCCTTAAGTGTAAAGATAAGAACAGAACTATCCATTGCCATTTGAAATCATATCCAACACCCAACCACATTGCTGTAAAGAATGAATTAATCTTCCTGTACGTGTTGACACCGCATCATATAAGGTCCAGTAAATCATAATTATGAAATGAAAGCCACAAAAAGTGGAATAAACTTCTTTTCTTTCAAAGGTGAGGCATACAACTTGATCATCCCTATGCGCAGTCATTGAATCAACCATTCTTTGATGACATTACGACGCAAGAAATGGCCGCCGCTATGAAGTCGTAATTTACTGGCTTCTATCACCGCGTTATCTGCCCGTTGTCGTTATTCGCCGTTGGCGACGCCGAGTGCTATGTTTCATGATCTGTTAGACATGTGGAGGGAGGCGGTAAGCGCCGAGGTATGATCAGCGACGACCGCACTTTGCGTGGGGGAGTGCCGTAAAAATCCCTGGAAAATGGAGTCATTTGTCACAGGATATGAAAGGATTACCAGTCATAACGCTGGGCGCATGGAAGGAGGGAGGTGGTGTGTGTGTGTGTGTGTGTGTGTGTGTGTGTGTGTGTGTGTGTGTGTGTGTGTGTGTGTGAGAGAGAGAGAGAGAGAGAGAGAGAGAGAGAGAGACAGCGACACACACACACACACACACACACACACACACAGAGAGAGAGAGAGAGAGAGAGAGAGAGAGAGAGGAGAGAGAGAGAGAGAGAGAGAGAGAGAGAGAGAGAATGGCAATGATTCTTTAATTAACAATGATAAAGGTATTGGCTGTGTCAGCCATGAGAGGAGAGAGAGAGAGAGAGAGAGAGAGAGAGAGAGAGAGAGAGAGAGGGAGAGAAAGAGTGTCTGTGTTTGATGAGGGTGAGCAGAGTGATTTAAGTGAAGAAAGGAGGGGAGGGGTGACGGAAAGAGGAGCGTGCGCTCGTGCATGTGTGCTTGTGTGTGTGTGTGTGTGTGTGTGTGTGTGTGTGTGTGTGTGTGTGTGTGTGTGTGGAGAGAGGGGAGCTGAGGGGCAAAATCAGACAGAAAAGAGGAGAGAAAAGAACCAAGTTGGGAGTGGGATTGGCAGGCCAAGAAGAAAGAAAGAAAAAAAAAAAGAAAGAAAACAAAACAAAAAACAAAAACAAAAGCAAGAAAACGAAACACACGGTGATATTCATAAGGTTGGATCACTGCTGTAATGAAATGAAGAAAAGCAGCCCATGGACACAGGGGCAGTCAGCTTAATCAATAGTGATATGATCAGAGAGATGGCGTCTATAGAGTATCAGACAGAGACCGGCTGGAAGTGGATGGCAAACATCAGGAAGCGACCACGGTCATCCCTGATGCTACCGGTAATGATGAGGATAATGAACTGAGTGAACTGCGCGGCTGAAGATGTTCTACGTCTGTAGCCACAGCTAGCAAGGTATCATCAGGAAAGTGCCACTGCAAATGGAAACTTGAGGTGGCTTGATGTTGCTGCTGTTGCTGCTGCTGCCACTGATGATGATGATGATGATGATGATGATGTGATGATGATGATGATGACGACGACGACGACGTCAACAACAACAACAACAACAACAATGATGATACTGATAGTGTTATAAACAACAACAACATGAAGAACAAAAAGAAAACAACAATGGCAAGAAGGAGAAGAAGAACAGCAACATGAAAAACAACAACCAAGACAATAATAAATGATAACAATAATTATGATAATAATAATAATAATCATAATCATAATAATGATAACAACAACAGTAACGATAATGATGATGATGATGATGATGATGATGATGATGATGATGATGATGATGATGATGATGATGAAGATGATGATGATGATGATGATAAAGATAATACCAATATAATAATAAAAACAATAGTAATAATAATGATAATAATAATAATGATGATGATGATAATAACAATAATAGTAATGATGATGATAATGATGATACTACTACTACTACTACTACTACTAATATCAGACCAAGAAAGAAACAGGACTTATACCACTACTAGAAGTAGTGGTGGTGGCGGTGGTGGTAGTGATGGTGGTAGATCTAGTAGTGGTAATAGTAGTAGGAGTAGTAGTAGTAGTAGTAGTAGTAGTAGCGGCAGCAACAACAGCAGAAGTGGTGCTAGTAGTGGCAGCAGCAGCAGCAGCAGCAGCAGTAGCAGCAGCAGAAACAGAAAAAGAAGAAAAGGATGAGGAAAAGGAAGGGGTGTAGAAGGAAGAAGAAGGGGAGAGGATGTAGAGGAGGAGAAGGGGGGAGGAGGAGGAGGAGAAGAGAAGAAGAAGAAGAAGAAGAAGAAGAAGAAGAAGAAGAAGAAGAAGAAGAAGGAGAAGGGCGACGAGGAGGGGGGTGGGCGGAGGACGAAAAGAGAAGGATACATAATTGAATGAATGAATACATGAAAGCATAAATGAATGAATGAATGAATAAATGAAATGTTCAGTTTGATAGGACGTTCATTTAGGTGAATTAATGATGCTCCGTACAGAAGTAAAAGAACAAGAGGAGGAGGAGGGGCAGCGGAGGAGGAGGAGATGGAGGAGAATAGAAGGATACATGATTGAATGAATGAATGAATGAATGAATGAATGAATGAATGAATGAATGAATGAAATATTCAGTTTGATAGGACGTTCATTTAGGTGAATCAATAACGTTCCGCACAGAAGTAGTAGACAAAGAGGAGGAGGAGGAGGAGGAGGAGGAGGAGGAGGAGGAAGAAGAAGAAAGAAGAAGAAGAAGAAGAAGAAGAAGAAGAAGAAGAAGAAGAAGAAAACAACAACAACAACAACAACAATAACAAGAACATGGAGAAAAAGAAACAAGAACGAGGGCAAGAACAGTACAGCATCACGATGATCATCAGTACGACCACCAATACCAATCCAAACAACGTCAACAACAACAACAACAACAGCAACAGCAAGAAGGATGGTGATGCTGATGATGGTGATGATGACGACGATGATGATGGTGTTAATGATGAAGATGATGATGAAGAGGAGGAGGAGGGGGAGGAAGAGAAGGAAAATCTACATGGTGCATTAAATCACGATTCAGAACAAACCGCAGACAAAAGCTGCAAAAAGCAGATTACATCATACCCAAAAAACACTAAGTGAAGCTTTCATCCAAATCATCCCTCAAAGACAGGCATGGAACTGTGACCCTACTTTGTCCAACAGTTAGACACAAAAATGTCTGTAGCTGGAAAGTCGTTTACTGGCTTCTAAGCACCCCGCGTTATCTGCCCGTTGTCATCATTTGCCGTCGGCGACGCTGAATGCAGTTTCACGATCAATTAGACATGTGGAGGGGAGACAGTAAGCGCCGAGTTACGATCAACGAGGATCGCATTTTGCGTGAGGAAATCCCGTAAAGATCCCAGTGAAATGGAGTCATTTGTCACAGGATATGAAAGGATTACCAATCATAACACTCGCGGGGCATGGAGGGAGGGAGGTAGGTGGTGGTGGTGGTGGTGGTGGTGGTGGTGGTGGTGTGTGCGTGTGTGTGTGTGGTGTGTGTGTGTGTGTGTGTGTGTGTGTGTGTGTGTGTGTGTGTGATGAGGGTGAGGGGGAATGAATGGAGGTAAGAAAGGAGGGGGTGAGTATTGAAAGAACAAGCGTGCACTCAAGCACATGTGCATGTGTGTGAGTTAGTGTGTATGACGTGGGTAGGGGGTGGGGATGGGGGGGTGGGGGGGTGAGAGGAGGGGGATACTGGAAGGGGGATGAAGTCAGACATAAAAGAGGAGAGAATGGAGGCAAACGGGGGTGGGGGATTGGCGGCGAGGAGGAAAAGAAACACATGGCGACATTAACAACGATGGATCACCGGTGTAATGAGATGAAACAAGCAGCCCCTTGGACACACAGAGACAGTCAGGCTGATCAATAGTGATATGATCAGAGAGATGGCGTCTATAGAGTATCAGACAGAGACCGTGGCT
>CM065736.1:40533537-40536037 GCA_033310375.1 Conus canariensis
ACCCTTGTTCTTTGATTGTTTATTTGTTTCGTTTGAGTATTCAGCCTCGTCAATGAGTGTGTGTGTGTGTGTGTGTGTGTGTGTGTGTGTGTGTGTGTGTGTGTGTGTGTGTGTGTGTGTTTGTTTCTCCTTCCTTTTCTTTTTTTTTTTTCTTTTGTAAATAAAGTTGATGTGTGTGTGTGTGTGTGTGTGTGTGTGTGTGTGTGCGTGTGTGTGTGTGCATGTGTGTGTGTTGTGCATGTGTGTGTGTGTGTGTGTGTGTGTGTGTGTGTGTGTGTGTGTGTGTGTGCATGTGTGTGTGTGTGTGTGTGTGTGTGTGTGTGTGTGTGTGTGTTGATTCTTTGGACTTTCTTTCCCTTCCTTTTTTTTTTTTGTTTACATTTATGTTGAGTTGTTTATTTGTCTGTAGCTTCTTCAACAGAATGTCCCCCTCCTTCTGATATTTGTGGATAGGATAACTGGGTTTTCCTCCTTTTTCATCTTTTCATCTTTACTCGCCATGCACTGCTTTGAAAGGCTGTGCTCTCTCTCTCTCTCTCTCTCTCTCTCTCTCTCTCTCTCTCTCTCTCTCTCTCTCGTATTTTTTTGTCTTTTTACCTTCAAGACATCTTCACCTTGCTTTGAGCTGTGTATTTCTTTGTTGTTGTTGTTGTTTTGTTTTGTTTTTGCTGTCCCATCTTATGGGCCACCTCAGTGGCAGTGTATCTACGCCGCTCATTCCGACACCCCGTCCACAGCCACAGCCCGGTCAGTCCCGCCGCAGCCCCGGCAACGGCAATCCACAGGGAGCAGTCAATGTCAAGTCGTCAAGAGGCAACCCACCGGAGGAGACACTGCACTGCTGCCGAGTCACTTCCGTGGTGTTCAGGGGCGCCTGTTCTGATCCAGCATACGCAGGACACCACGTTCTAAGCCCCCTGCTGACGACAATAATTGCTTAGTCGCGGAGCCGGCGTGAGTGAGCTCTCCCTCTGGAGGGCGCCACCACGTCCGCTCAACGACAGCCCCCATGGACTCGCCGATACCGGTGACCCCGACGGAACCAAACTAAGGCCACAGACGTGGAGAGGACATCGAAATTGAGGTCACCATGAGAACAGAGCATGAAGGACCACAGAATTGAGACTTATTTTATGCTGATCGATGAGAATGAGGACGATGAAGATGATGCTACGAATTTTCATTCTGCTCTGAGACCGCATTTAAGGGTTATACTCTACATGCGCTTCCTTTCGTAATATATCCTGGCGTCAACCAGACCCGATAGATACAAACACCTGCAGTGTTGGCCAGGAAATCTGAGCAACACTCTCAGAGATGGATCCATTAAGTGGATGAAACTCGACCGTGTCGTCCTAGTCTTCCCAACTGAGCCCGTAGCAAACTCAACTTTGGGTAGGAGCCGGTTGGGGCAGAAAAATCCCACATGACTCTGATGGGAATCGACCCCACGACCTCCCAGCTGGGAGTCCCGCGACGCTAACCACTTCGCCACGGCGGCTGGTGAGCTGTGTATTCTTTTTTTTTTCCATTTTTCTTGTGTTCTTATAACAACTTTCCCTCTACCCAGTCGCGCATGATTGGGGACAGGGAGGATGTGAAGACACCCCCTGACCGTCCTAACATCGGTTACATCCCCTCCACCCCCTCCCCATCCCACCCCACTTCTACCCCTTCCTATGATCCAATGGCATGAGATGTGCATGATGACAGCACAACGGTTTGATCTTTGTTGGCGTCTTCCATGGTTAACCCTTTTTCTTTTTTTACTCCTCCGTCATGGAGGGGTGGTGTTGTCATTTGCGGCCGTGTGTTTGTTTGTCTGTATGTCAACACGATCACGCAACATGTCTGGAACCCATTTTGGCTTAACCTAGTGGGGGAAAGAAATGGAATGATTCAGTGGCTTGAGGTCCTTTTTGTTCTTATAGAACAGGGAGTACTTTCAAATGGGAACGAAGAAATGCTGTCTGTGTGTCTGTCTGTGTGTCTGTCTGTCCGTGGTCAAAATGTGTCCCACTCGCTCCAGACAAAACTTCTGGGCCGATCTTCCTGAAATTTGTAAGTATGTTTATTATGGGTCACGGATGATGCCCGATGTTTTATTTTACCAGAATAGCCGTTACTAACGGCTATAATGGCCCAAAACGGGTTTTCTTCTTTATGGAATATCTCAGTGACGAAACACATTATAACGCATGCTTGATTGTGACGTTTTTTTCTGGAACATAAACTGGGAGTACGTTCATATGCTTTGCATCTTTTTTTTTCAGGGAATGAAGTTAGTGATGCCACAAGGAAGGAATTAGCCGCAGCTGAAAAGCGGTAATGTGTCTCACACTGCGTCATGTAATGAACCATCCAGTGCTGGGCTGCAGGGTGACATAGCTTGTGGTATATAACACTGACCACACTTGAGACCAAAACCAAGGCATGCTTGTATGAAGGACAGGGCTTCTTTATCTTGCTTTGTGTGTGTGTGTGTGTGTGTGTGTGTGTG
>CM065736.1:40543537-40548537 GCA_033310375.1 Conus canariensis
CCGCGACTAAGCAATTATTGTCGTCAGTAGGGGGCTTAGTAGGTGGTGTCCTGCGTATGTTAGATCAGAACAGGCGCCACTGAACACCACGGAAGTGACTCGGCAGCAGTGCAGTGTCTCCTCCGGTGGGTTGCCTCTCGGCGACTTGACATTGACTGGTCCCTGTGGATTGCCGGTGTCGGGGCTGCGGCGGGACCGGCCGGGCTGTGGCTGTGGACGGGGTGTCAGAATGAGCGGCGTGGGTGCACCGCCTCTGAGGTGGCGCAGAGGTTGGGACAGCAAAAAAAAAAAAAAAAAGTAAAGCGTGTGTGAGATTCACCTTTTCCAATAATATGTCTTGTGACTGTAATCACTTTCAAGAAGTGTGACCAGCGGGGAAAGAAAACAAACAAGACGGAAGTGAGCAGTGAAGCTGGAAACCTCTTTCAGATGAAAGTTCTGGTACCAGGTGGTACCAGGGAGAGAGGAAGACAGCCTCATCGACACATTAGCCAACAGAATGGAGATGCAGCAGCCGTCCGGTTGGCGAGGCTTCCAGGTGCAACACCTCCACAGTTTGGATCTGAGGGAAGGTATATTTATCACAGTGTCTTCTTATTTCACCTGACACGGTCTCCTTAGCACATGTTGTCCGATTTCGTGCGTTTAAAAAAAAATCAGGTCGTTAACTCTTCACTGGAGACGGCTTTAACCAAAACAGAAGAAGAAGAAGGAGGAGGAGGAGGAGGAGGAGGAGGAGGAGGAGGAGAGGAGGAGGAGGGGACGGAGGGGAAGGAGGAGGAGAAAGAAGAAGAAGAAGAAGAAGAAGAAGAAGAAGAAGAAGAAGAAGAAGAAGCGTGGTACATGTACAAGAAACCTAGTTGTTGTCCACGGCTTAACAAATAACATTGATTCAATACTAACTAGGCCTGGGGTGTTAAACAATAATGCTGTGTACTGTTTTCGTAGTTGCCTGCCCATTGGCTTCCATTCAGCCGTAAAGAAAAGTGATGCGTTTGAGATTTAGAAATATACCACAGCAGCTGGGTGGGTGGCTGGTAAGTATTCAATAAAAAAAAGAAAAGAAAATCGTATTGATACGTGATGATGACTTCGCTTCATTTTGGTGTGTGAAAATAGAGTGACTCACAACTGCTCCAGCCAAGTCAAGTGATCTTTGGTGCTACTTGTCCATCTTTGTGCTAGTTCGTCGTTTGGCCCTACTGTGTTCTTTGTTGGCCTTTGTTTTATACGACAAAACAAAATCATTCTGTGAAGCATCTTCCCTGCTTTGTTTCTTTCTGTTTGTCTTGTCTTTTCTCTTAGGAAACAGCCTTCCTTTATTGCACCTGACATGCTCCATTTTCTTTTTGTGTTCTTGTTTGTTTGTTTGTTTTTTTAGCCTAACGAAGCAAAAAAAAAAAAAAAAAAATTCCTGCGGTGTATACGTTCTGCTTTTGTGTCTGTTATGTTTGTCTTGCCTATATAAGTCCTTAGGATCGAGAGGAACACTATGCCCCAAAACACATAGTTATATACAAACAGACAGACAGAAAGACAGACAGACAGACAGGCAGGCAGGCAGACAGGCAGACAGACAGACAGACAGACAGACAGACAGACACACACACACACACACACTCTCTCTCTCACACACACACACACACACACACACACACACACACACACACACACACACCACGCACGCACGCACGCACGCACACACACACACCCGTCACCACTACCACCACCACCACCACGACCACCACCTTCACTTCTTCCTTCTCAAACCTGTACTTCGCAAAAAACACTCCAGTTCATCTGCTAGACCAGTGACATATTACAACTATAAACTCACAACAACAAAAGCAAGCGGAGTAGTAGAGAGGCAGCCAAAGAGCTGCCACTGAATGCGGTGCAGTGCAGCTAGCTAGCTGCTCACCTAGTGTTCGCACTTTACAGCCGTGGACTACAAGTCTGGCAGATTTATTAGTGATAAGAAGCAGGCTGGTCTGAAAACAGCGCAACAGGGCTGGCAATGCGGTTTGAAGGGCACAGTGTGTAGTATAGGATGGGCGAGGCATTGAGCTGATATGAGGGGTTTCGTTGTTGTTGTTGTTGTTGTTGTTGTTGTTGTTTTCAGGCTACCTGCATTGATCTACGCTTTCTAACTGCTTGAATGATAGCAAGCGGTGTCCAGTCAAGACGAGCTGTGTATAACGCTTGACCGGCATGGTGGAATGAGAAAAGCCTTTGGAAAGCGAATTGACAACAACATCAACAGCAGCAGCAGTAGCAATAACAACAACAACGCACACACACACACACACACACACACACACACACACACACACACACACACATACACACACACACGCACGCACGCACGCACGCACACACACACACACACACACACACACACACACACATACACACACACGCACACACACACATACACACACACGCACGCACGCACGTACACACGCTCGCATGCACGCACATCACACACACGCACAAGCAAGGACACACGCACGCATACATGCGCACACAGACAGACAGATAGATAGATAGATAGATAGATAGACAGATAGATAGATAGATAGATAATGATAGATAGATAGATAGATAGATAGATAGATAGATAGACAGACAGACAGGTAGATAGATAGATAGATAGGCAGACACACATCCTCATAACTCATTAAAACACACCTGAAAAGAAAAGAAAAAAAACAGTCGGAAAATTCGTTAACATTTTTCTTGGTACAATCTTCGATCAGATGAAAAATATAATTGATCTCTTTCAGAAAGTCAGCGGAGGAGGTGTGTGTTGGTAGGACAATACTGAAAGAAGGGGTGCACGAGGGGTTGCGTGAGTGTGTGTGTGTGGGGGGGGGGGGGGAGGGGAGGGGCGGCAGGCGTGAGAAAGGGAGGAAGTGAGGTTTGGGGATGGTTGAAGAAGGAAGGATTGACCAAAGAATGAAAGTCGACAAACGAAAAAAAAAAAAAAAAGATAGCAAATGGGGAAAATGAAAATTGTAGGCGGAGGGGGGGGGGGGGAGGAAGTGGGGGGGGGGGGGGGGGGGGGATTTGAAAGAAAAAAGAAAGGGGAAGCAAGAAAAGGGCAATAATAAGAAACTAAGAAAAAAAAATTGCAAAGAAAGAAATAAGGAAGAAAGGAAGAACAATGATGAGAAAGGAACTAAGAAAAAAAAAAGGGGGGGAGTGGGTGGGGGGGGGGAGAGAGAAGGAATGGAAGAAACAGAAAGGAAGGAAGGAAGGTAGAAAAAAAAAGAAGAAAAAGTGAGGACAAATAGTAAAAAAAAAAAAAGAAGCCAGAAAAAAAAAAGAAACGAAGAGGTAAAGAGGAGGAGAAGAAAAAGAAATAAGAAAGAAAAACAAAAGGAAAGAACATTGAGAAGAACAGAAGAACGAAACAAAGAAAGTCAAATAGAAAAACAAGAAAAAAAAAGCTATAAAAAAGGAAATAGAAAAGAAAGAAGAAAAAGAACGAAAGAAAGAGAGAAAGAAAGAAGGACAGATAGAAAGAAAGAATGAAAAGAACGAAAGAAAAAAAAAACGAAGGAAAGAAAAAAAAAGTAAAGAAGAAAAGAAAGAAAAGAAAGGCCAGAAAAAAAAAAGAAAAAGATTAAGCCCACAGACCAGTCCCCTGGTCAGTCCCGTACAGTCTGTATGGCCATCCTTAGCCCAGGAGAAGAAGAATTTCATTACAGGCAGACGGACAGAGCCACGGAATTGCTCTCTCTCTCTCTCTCTCGTCTCTGTCTCTCTCTGTCTCTCTCTCTTTCTCTCTGTCTCTCTCTCTCTCTCTTTCTCTCTCTCTCTCTTTCTTCTCTCTCTCTCTCTCCTCTCCTCTCTCTCTCTCTCTCTCTCTCTCTCTCTCTCAATTCAATAGAGAAGGATCTGCGGCAGTAGAGTTATAGGTTAATTAAGGGGAAGGCCTAGGTAGGAAGGAAGAGAGGCGTAAGGGGCAGAGAGAGGGGGCACTGGCCGAAGGATGAAGGGTTGGGGGCAGAGGAGAGAGAGAGAGAGAGAGAGAGAGAGAGGGGGGCAGGGGAGGGCGGATCCGGGGGGGGGGCGGGGGGGGGGGAGAGAGGGGGAGGGGGGAGGGGGAAGGAGGAAGGCTAAGTGAACATTTGGCAAAAGTCGCCGACATGCACTCTGGAGTCTGATGGATAAATTTGTGCGGATTCTTGATTCCGGAGTGCTGCTCTCACTGACAGCAATCAGAATTGGAACATTTTTCCACCTTGGAACGGCTGCACGCGCTTGCTCCCTTCTTCCCCCCCCCCCCCCCCCCCCCCGCCCCTCCCCCACCCTTCTCCGTCTTCTCTCCCCCCACCCCCTCCCCCACTGTCTTATTTTATACACACTTAGACAATGAAAATGTGTCAAACTTTGTAAACGTGGATATACTCATTCACGCGCAGCGCAAATACACGCGCAGTTCAACGTGTTCACGAGCGGATGCATACGTACATACGTACGCGCGTACAGTCAAGTCGTCCCTTTTTTTTTTTTAACCTTCCCACCTTCTTTTTTTTTTCACTCCTCTCATACAAACACACACACACACACACACACACACACACACACACACACACCACACACACGCAGCACACACACACAAACACACACACACACACACATACACACACACACACAACACACACACACACACACACACACACACACACACACACACATATGCACACAAGCAAGCAAAAGAGAGAGAGAGAGAGAGAGAGAGAGAGAGAGGAGAGACAGAGACAGAGACAGAGACAGAGACAGAATCAAACAACTCAAGTGTCATTTGTCCCATTCGTCCTGTCTTTATTGCTACCCATTCCCAACCACCCCCAACTCCCCCTCTCCCCACCCCCTCCTCTATCCCCCCCCTTCACCCCCCCCCCTCACCAATCCCCCACAAACATTCCACCCCCACCATCACCATCATCACCACGCACAAGTCCACTCCACTCCCAAAACCCAGGAAACGA
>CM065736.1:40558537-40561037 GCA_033310375.1 Conus canariensis
TGCCTCTTCCAGCTCCTCGTCGTCCTCTTCCTCAGCGACTAGATTGTCCTTTTCCCGTCCCCGAGCTGGAAGAACACGTCCCTGTCCTCCTCGATGTCAGTCCGAACATCCTCGTCGTGGAACTCCTCACCAACAGGCACGTCACTCACGGCAGGATCGTCCAGCACGGACGCCGAGTCCACGAGGTCCGAGGAGGATTCCGTCAGAGTCAGGAACCGGAACTGACGTCCGGCTCTGGAGCACCTCGACCTCGACAGCAACCTCGCCCGCGCGCCGAACACCACCGTCTTCACCCAGCTCAACAGCTTCTTCATGGGGCGAGCCACGACGAGGCGGTGATCCCCACCCCCTCCTCCCTGACCCTCGCCGCTGCAGTGACGATGAGAAGTATGACCCGGAAAGCGATGATGATCGTGCTGGTGATGATGAAGAGGAGGAGGAGGAGGAGGAAGAAGAAGATGAGGAAGATGAGGAGGATCGCCGTCGCTGGTGGGTTTTTGTAGTGGTAGGGGGAGGGGCGGAGCGTGGTGGTGGGGGTGGTGGGGGTGGAGAGGAGGGGGAGGGAGGGAGAAGAGGGGGAAGGGGGAGCAGCGATCCTGACACAGTCCAGTGCCCGGGGCCTTGGGGTCTTGGGTGCTTGATGGCAGCTCGGGTAATAACGACGGAGGAGGAGGAGGAGGAGGACGGCTGCAGCCTGTTGCGGAGGGGTCCGGCAATAAGTCAGGAGGGGAGCTCGGGGCGGGGACAGCGTCTTTGAACATGGTGGCGGCCTTCCCCTCTCCCTCACCCTCTTACTCTCCCTTTCTCTCCCTTTCCCCCCCTCTCTCTCTCTGATTCGTTTGTCCGAAGCGATCAATGAAACAACCACCAACTGCCTTCTTGGTCCTTGGGGTGGGAGGGTGGGGGTGGGAGGGCGTGGGAATGGATGGGGAAGGGGACGTGGATGAAGGGGGGGGGGGGTAGGGGTAGGGTGTGGATGAGGTAGAGGTGGGTGGAGGGAAAGGGGAGTGAAGGACTGTAGAAGTTTTTTTTTTAATTCTGTTTTCAATCCGTTTGTCTTCTTCTTCTTCTTCCTTTTTTTTTTTTTCTCTCTCCCCTCCCTCCCTCCCTCCCTCTCTTCCTCTCTCTTGCTGTTCCTTCTACCTCTGTGTCAACAGTTTATCCAAAATGTCTCTCAACTTTCGCCTCAACTATCATCCACCGTCTCGATGTGATTTCGCCTTTCTTTCTCAAACTTTGCCAGTGTATTTTTCTTTCTTTCTTTCTTTCTTTTTTTTTCAAGAAGGCAGGAGAGGCGAGGCGCTGAGCAACGCGTGAATCATCCTCTTTTCAGTGGTGTGGTCCGGTGTCTCGTGCCGCAGAAAAAGACGAGAGTCGCCGAGACTCTTCCGTGAAAGACCCCACGCAGTTCGCTGGCTCCCTCTCTCATTAAAGGCTGGTTTGTCCGGGTATCCAGGGGAGACCATCGCTGAGCCGTGCGCAGCGGCCCCCTTACCTCCCTTGGCCCTCCTCCCCCTTCTCTTTCTCCCCCATCATCATCATCATCACCACCTTCTCGATCTCCATCCAGCTCCCCGCTTTCTCCCCCGCCCTTTCTCCCCTCCCCTCCGTTGTTGTCTGTCGCGTGCAGCGGGTTGTCTCCCTTTCCCTCTTGTGGTGGCGCCCTCTGGGGCGGCAGGGCCTTGCGCAGAAGGGTCTTGGATGTGTGTGTGGGTTTTTTTTTTTTTTTTTTTTTTTACCCCACTCTCTCTTTTAAGGCAGGCCTCATAAATCAATGAGGTTTATTTGCTCTCTTTTCCCCCCTTCTCCTAGCATTCAACAGTTTCTAATAGCAGAGGGGTGGGGTGGGGTAGCGGTGGGGGGGGGGGGGGGTTGGAGAGAGAGAGAGAGAGAGGGAGAGGGAGAGGGGAGTCAGAGGTGATGATGGTGGTGGTGGGAAAGGATGGTGAAGGTGTGGGGTTTAGACTGTGGATGTGGGGGAAGAGAGGGCAATGGTAAACGGAGGAGGGTGGGGGGGGGGGGGGGGCGAGGATGGTGGAGGCGGGGGGGGAGGCGGGAGGGGAGGGGGGGGGGGGGGGGGGTACGTGGCGTGAAGGGACGGGGAGGGGAGTGAGGTAGAAAAGATTGATCTGCCGGCGAGGGGTGATGATGATCTTCTGAAAGTCTCCTGTGGTTTTCAAAACACTAATGGCCGGCCACGGGCGTGTGCAGAAAGCATGTGCATTTCTTTTTTAATCCACCCCCTAACTCATATTTGTGATCATTTCCTTTTCCTTCTTTCCAAATGTTTCAATGGCCTCAAGAAAACAAACACACACACACACACACCATAGGCGTAGACACATACAAACTACACAACCCCCCCAGCTAATTTATATATTTTTCCCCCTTCTTCTTCATTCATTCATTTGAGAAGTGAAGACGTTAGTTGACGAAAGTCATCACGCAAAGTCTCCCTCGGAAATGACCTTTCCTCCAATCTTCACAACAGGGTGATGCA
>CM065736.1:40568537-40571037 GCA_033310375.1 Conus canariensis
TTGATTTAGGCTGGGGCACGTTTAAGATAAACCCTGAATTTACTGTATCCTGATGGCAGCGTTATGGTGTTACTTCTCTGGGTCTCTCATAACAAAAATGATAAGGGTAAGACTAAAGGTCATTGTCTACTGATAATGGCATGGGTCGAGTTCACAATACAGGATTAAAAATGAAGAAGAAGAAGAAGAAGGAGAAGAAGAAGAGAACAACAACAACAACAACAACAACGACAACAACAACAACAGCAACAACAACGACGACGACGACTATGACGACGACGACGACGACGATGACGAAGACGACGACAACGACATTGTTTTCTTTGGTTCGTATTCTATGATCTACCGTCTTTACTGTTCATATTCGCTAAACAGAAATTGTGACTAATACTTACACGGGTTTGTCATGTCAAGTCTTGGTTTGAATAAATACACTAAAACACTCAGGTACGATCGTCAACACACACGTTTGCCGTTACCTTTCAGCTAGAAAGGGGTGCACTGTAATCGTATCATATCGTATGGTATCAAATTGTATCGTATCGTATCGTATCATATTGTATCATATCGTATGGTATCGTATCATATCATATCATATCATATCGTATCATATCGTACCGTATCATATTATATCATATCGTATCGTATCATATCGTATCATATCATATCATATAATATCATATCATATTGTATCATATCATATCGTTATCATATCATATCGTATCATATCGTATCATATCGTATCGTGTCATATCGCATCATATCGTATCGTATCACATCGTATCGTATCATATCGTATCATATGGTATCTTATCATATCGTATCATATGGTATCATATCGTATCGTATCATATCGTATCACATCGTATCGCATCACATCGTATGTATCGTATCACATCGTATCGTATCACATCGTATCGTATCGTATCGTATCGTATCGTATCATATCGTATCGTATCATATCGTATCGCATCGTATCATATCGTATCGTGTCATGTCACATCGTATCGTGTCATATCATATCATATCGTATCGTATCGTATCGTATCGTATCATATCGTATCTATCGTATCTATCATATCGTATCGTATCGTATCATATCGTATCGTATCATATCGTATCGTATTGTATCGTGTCATATCATATCATATCGTATCGTATCGTATCATATTATATCATATCGTATCGTATTCGCATCGTTTCGTATCGTATCATATCACATCGTACCATATTGTATCATATCATATCGATTCACATCGTATCATATCGTCTCATATCGTATCGTATCATATCGTATTGTATTGTATCGAATCGTATCATATCCTATTGTACAGTTTCTCAAAGTTGTGTATCGTATTACAATGTCTTGCATTGTATAGTAATGTCTTGTGGATTGCTTTGTATTGTGTTGTGTTGTGTTCTATCCTGTCATATTGAATTGTATCGTATCGTATTGGATCGTAATATGTCGTGTTGTAAATTGCAGTGTCTTGTGTCGTGTTGTATGGTATTGCATTGTGGTACACTACATCGTATTGTATTGTATTGTGCCGCATTGTATCGTATTTTGTATATTATATTGTATCATATTGTATTGCATCGTATTGTATTGTATTGTGTTGTATTGTATTGTATTGTGCTGCATTGTATCGTATTTTGTACTGATTTTATCATATTGTATTGCATCGTATTGTACTGTATTGTTTTGTTCTGTATTGCATCGCATTGTATTATATCTTATCACGTATTGCACTATGTGTTATTGTATCATGTCGTTTTGTGTCGTATAACATCGTGCCGTTTCGTATTTTATTGCATCATACTGTGTAATATGGTATTTTGAATTGCATTGTATCGTGTTGTATAGTAATGTATCGTGTCGTATTGTATTGTGTCGTGTCATATCGCATCGTATTGTGTCGTATCGTGTGGTGTGGTGTGGTGTGATGTGGTGTGGTGCTTTATTGTATTGTATTGTATTGTATTGTATTGTATTGCATTGCATTGTATTGTATTGTGCCGTGTCGAGTTGTGTTGTATTGTATTGTATCGTATCGTATCGTATTGTATCGTGTCGTTCGTGTCGTGTCGTGTCGTGTCGTATTGTATTGTATTGTGTCGTGTCGTGTCGGGTTGTATTGTATTGTATTGTATATATTGCATTGTATCATGTTGTATCATATTGTGTTGTAATATATTACATAAGTTTTTCATCACAGCAGATTTCTTTGAGTGAAGTCCCGGCTGCTTCGCACAGGAAGAGCACGTCGCATTTTTTGTTGCTGTTGTTTTTCCCAAGCCCTCTAAGCTTTTCTACCTCGAGTTCTTGTCTGATTTTGTCTGGAACAAGTCTCCTTTTGCCATGGCTTCATATCTTCTTTCTTGGTTTCTTCTGTTGTTTCTTTCTTCTTCTTTCTTAATTTCTCTCTTTCTTTCCTTCCTTTTCTTTTCTTTTCTTTCCTTTTTTTTCTTTTTCTTTCCTTCTTAATTTCTCTTTTTC